>CM060408.1:166160911-167360911 GCA_030545235.1 Helianthus tuberosus
ATGGGATTTAGACCCGAAAAGTTTGAAGACTTGTATAATATGGGAAATCTAAACACCTTCTGGATTTTGAGATAAAACCGATAAGGTTTGACCCGTTTCGGCTAATATATGTAAACTAGTTACATAAACCGATCCGAACGCGTACTAAGCGTAACGGGTAACGATAAGAGTCCTAAACAGGTTTCCTAAGTTAACATGCCATAAATATGTTGCGATATCAGTAGGATACCTTCCATTATGCCCAAAACGATTTTAATCTCATATTAAGCCCCGTAGGGGTATTTTGGTCATTTTAAAGGTTGTAAAAGGGTTTAAGTGTTTAACTGAGTTACAGGTCTGATGTAATCAGTAAACATACTCAAATTAATGAGTTATAACAGTAAGATAAAGCATATATGTGAAATTTATCATTTTTAACCAAACTATGCCCCGTAGGGGTATTTTGGTAATTTCTCATAAGCCGAAAAGCTCAAAAACGAAGTCTGAGTTAATCAACCTTTGCTTACTGTTAAAATATCATAATTTGCCTCATATATCAGTAGGTATCAACCCGGGTATGTCCAATATGATTTTAAGACATACTATGCGTTAAAAACGCTAATTATGGCGATTAAAGGCCACTTCCGGGTTCGATACTTAAATCTGATATTTTTATATTTCCAGAGGGCTTAAAATAATTTATTAATCATATGTGATCAGTAGCAAAAGGTTTGGATTTGTTTAGATAAGTAAAACTCATTTTATGGCCCGTAAGGGCAAAACCGACATTTACCGAATTAAGCCTACGACTACTAGTTATGCTCAGCCTAAAATTAATTAAAAATCTTTCAAAATCCCAAAATAATATATTACATCAGTGGGTAAAAGATTTGATATCAAAAAGTAGGCTTAACTAGGCCATACGCTAATTACGCCATTTTATTAACATATAGCTTCTATTTTGCGCTAATGAGCATAACTCTCAATCCAGACCTCGAATTGGTGTCAAACTTTGGTTACAAGTTTATATATCAGTAATTTAAGTTTCTACTCTTTTACATTTCCAAAAATCACGTTTTAAGGCAATAGGGCATTATGGTCCATATTTAAGCGATTAACGGAAACATCGGACGATTAGGGATTCGAGTGGTATAAACGCAGAGGCTTATACACACATGTAACTAGGTCCTAATGGAACTTTAAGGCATGTCTAAACCTATATAAATCGGGTCAGAACTGAGGTCAAAGCAAAAGTCAAACTTTTGTGTCTCTCGGTTCCGAATCGGTTCAAAACATAAAGTTGTCGAATCAAACAAGCTTAGACATGTTAATATACTTATTTTCAAGTTATATGACTAATAAAACAGATTACACGCCTTCCGTATCATTAAATATGCGATTAACATTTCTGTTGACTTTTCAGAAGAAGTTTGACTCGACAAACGACATAGTTAGGATTGAAATCAGTGAGTGCCCTTTTAGAGGTTTATTAACCATATAAATACCAACTTATAACAACTTTCGATTCGACAAATCTCTGGACCGATTGTGATTTATCACAAAGTCAAACCGTAGTTACGACGGTTTGATTTCTAGGCTAGAAACTAAGTATAAATGAATTAGGAAGGGTTAAACATACTTACACACAACTAATGGATGATTTGGAAGGCTTGGTATCAGCTTGAAAGCTCCACAATTGATCAGAAGTGAATATGAGGTTGTATGTTGCAACTTAAGAATTTTACAAGAACTTTTGATCCTCCTAATTGATGCCAAATGAGTGAAGTAATGATCCAAGACCAGTACATGTACCCAATATAAGTTATAAACCACTTTAATCAGCCCATAGGATCGAAATACCATGTTTTAAGTCGGTTAAATGGCTGAAACAGCCATCTGTCATGAATCTGGTCGCTGGGGACTAGCTTACGGACCGTAAGGTCAACAAGGTTGAGGTCCTCAAGCTAGTTATCAGCACATGCACATTTTCAACTAATTGCAGTTTTGGTCCCCGCACTTCCAAACTTGATTTTTCCTTTATTTCTTGCACTTTGGGCCCTCTTAATTGAATTCTAAGGGCTTCAAGACTTAAACCAACTTTGTTAAGTCCTTGGTTAACTTTTGACTACCCGAAAAGTCATAGATTTCAACGTTGACGCTTTTAACCCCTCGTACACGAATTTTATCATAACTTTCTCATACGATAACGAAACCTTGTGAAATTTTTATCACTTATTCTCGTGAGTATATTTTATCATTACAAAGCTTCGGGTTTGCTAAAAGGTCACTCAGAGGTATACTTTAAACATGTTGACACATTTAACCCCTGTAGTTTGAACTTTCTCACTTTCTTCCACAATTAGCTTCGTATGATCCATGATTCACTCGTTTAAGGGTATAAACATCGTGTAGGGTTATTGTGAAGTATATTTATTCATTGTTGACACTTTGAACCCTTGTATTTACATAGTTTCATTGTTTGTCAACTTTAGTCCTTCAAGAACATTCTTTCACACGTTCAAAGGTTATGACACGTGTCAAGACATTATAGGACGTAAATTTTTGGGGTGTTACAATATTCATTAAGGTGGTGTTTGTTTTTTGGCCAGAAGTGCTTCTGGCCACTTATGTCTGCGTCGCGCAGACGCGCGCAAACGTTTGATGTCTGCAGCTTGTTTGTTTTTCGGAAGCACTTCTCACCAAAAAGGTCTTCCCCACCTCTTCCCCACGCAGACCTGTCCATATGTCTGCAAACCTCTTCTCACCTTCAAAACACAGACACCCTCCACATACCTCTTCTCTCTTCTCACCTCTGCATCCCCGCCACCACCTCCACCACCTCCACCCCCACATCTCTGCCACCACCTCCACCTCCGACACCACCACCACATCTCCGCCACCATCATCTTCATCTGCAAACAAAACCCCCAAAACCCCCAAACATCCCCGCCACCATCTTCATCTTCATCTGCGGTGGTGGTTAACGGCTAGGGTTTGCGGTGGTGGTTGTTGGTTGTGGTGGTGGCAGGTGGACGGTGGAGGAGGTGACGGTGGTGGCGGTGGTGTAGTGGTGACGGTGGTGGCGGTGGTGTAGTTGTGACGGTGGTGGTGGTAGATGAAGGCAGAGGGAGGAGATAGAGAGATTGAGGGAGGAGAGAGAGATCTGTGGTGTTGTGTGTGAAGTGTGTGTGAAGATCTTTTTGTATAAAAAAACAAACCCTCTTCTCCTTGCAGACTGCAGACATTTGGTCCACCTCTTCTCCTGCAGATGCATGCAGATGTGGTCCGCAGACTGCAGACCTTTTCCCGCAGAAAAAACAAACAACACCTAAATGAAATACACCGAACTTAGGAAGTTTGCTATTTTCATAACTCCTCGATTTCTTGCCATATACTGGCAACCTACAATCGATTATGGATTTGTATAATCTTATTTGTTGTTCCCCAGGCAACTTTCAGATCTTGATCATTGGACTTACCAATTCTCTATCTATCACTAGATATTTAACATTCCATCTATACAAGGTCTCCAAAGGAGTAGCCTTAATACTTACATATCCATTATTATAGAAAGCTTTATTTTTAAGGTGAGATGGTTATTCCAACCACTGCTTAGCTAATGTGTAGGGAATAGCTAATCCTTACCGTTAGTCGAACAGATCGACGATCCTGGGCAGTTGATGGCAAATTCTTAATCGTTACCTAATTAGGGTTGCGGTAATGAATGCATAATCAAAATGAACCGTCTTTCTTATCAAACTCTCGGAATATCGAGTTAGGCTATATGAATCTCCTATCTTAAAGTTTACTTAATCAAGGTTTCGATTCTCCCAATGATGGTACTAGCCGTCTTGGAGATTTCATAATAACACAGCCTTAAACGGAATTTAACCCTTAACTCTACCTGCCTCTCTGGGGTAAATAGGGTAATAAAAAGAGAAGATAATCAAGGTACAAAGAGGTTACAGAGAATTTCCATATCTCAGGCTCTAGTCTAATTATCCTTGCTGGTGTCAAATGAGTGACACCTATATGCTATGAGTCCACAGCTTCCTTTACCAGGGAACATTTATTTGGACAATTCTTTTCTGGATATCTTCTTTGAATACTACTAGTCGACTTTGGTATAATATGACCATTGGGATATCTCAGCGGTTCCATGCATTAAACCTCCATACTGATTAGGCATGGAAGCAATCTATGGGACACACTAGGATACGCCAATCCTCATATGGCACTTTTATCAAACATAGTTTGGCATTCGCGGTCGATAGAAAACAATGAGAAAATAATAAAATAAAGTAATATATATTGTCGTACTCGATTCGAAGAAAGAGTACTCTCAGATTTTTCAGAAGGATCCCTTGCCGATACTCAGAAGAATCGGTTACTATGGTTTCCTTGGTAAGTTATACCTTGTGGATGATATAAAAGTTTGCTAAGCTTATGGTTTATGAAGATTTATTATTGCCTGTATTAAATCAGGACACTTAGCAGAAATTATCATTGGTAAATGATAAGGAAGGTACTTGATGTGTTAGACCCTAAATCGTACATGACAAAAGTCGCAGCGGAAAACACGAACCATAAAATTTCTTTCTTTATAAATACCTCAACTTATTTAAACTTTAGCTTTAACATAGCTCTTTATCATAAATCCGTCATCCTCTTATTTACTAATTAAAAACATAGCTTATGATTGTTACATTATACATTCAACGTTCCCGTACAATCTCTCTAGTGACTTGGTCTTTGATCCCTAATCTTCGTGATAATCGCTCATTATCCGTACAACCTGCATTACCACATACATTCAACACATTAGTATACAAGACATAACGAGAATATAATACATGTACACTTTCCATTCAGCTTCTCTCTCATTTTAAGCATATCATTCGCGTAATCATTCTCTTGTGAGCCTTCAATAATATACCTGCGTAACACTTCGTTTTACAGGCACACGATTAATACCATTAACACTTAATGTATCCAGAATCATACTTGTATATACTTGTGCATACATCCATACCTCAATACATGCATGCATACACTCACACGTGTCTTCATATGTACATAAATACACACCTGCATACGTACATACATCCCTATGCCTTCACATATATACATACTATCATACGTATCTTCATATATACATAAGTGCGCCTCATAAGTATCTACATTCATACATCTCTACATACATGCAAACATTCATATATATCTTTATATATATACGTACATATCTTTCCTACGACTTACGTGCGTGCATACACTCATACATGCTTTATACAATCCTGCATACATACTTACCTACATATGTACATACATACACATTTGCATAGGTGCATACCTTTCCTACATCTTTACGTACATACATGCCATCATACATATTTTCATATATACATAAATACGCATCTACATACTCGTAACACATCTTGCATTCCTCTCACATACTCATACGATATTTACATGAGACTTAAACCTTGATTTATAGCCCATAAATATCTAAGGATTGATGCGTGGTTAAAAACCGGTGCTCGCAATCATATAACTTTATGATTTCATATGAGTCTTAGATCTTAAACGACCTACTTTTAATTAGATTTGCGTTTATGCAGGTTTGACAAAGTTAAGGAGCTTTTCGGGAGCTTTACATGCTACCGGGTCGAAAACCGGAGCACCAGGACACGTTACGGGTCAACCGGAAACACCAGACGCGAAAAATAAAAGCTTACAAACAAGTGCCCGTCGCCGACGGGCTCCAAGCCGTCGGCGACGGGTTGTAGATATGCCCGTCGGGCCATTTAACCCGTCGGCAGTGTGTTAACCCGTCTGCAAAAAAATGGTTTTCCCTTGCCCGTCGGCGACGGGTCCCTTACCCGTCGGCGACGGCCTCTAGTTTTTTCAGTTTTCTGCAGATACGTTTCGTCGTCCGTACGCACTAAAACGCGCGTAACTTTTGAACCGTTTACCCGTTTAACCTCCCGTTTCTTCCTACATGCTTGTAAATTCATATTCTATCATATAAACTTAAAATCCCGCATCCGGATTAATGAAATTCTTATCTTACGCCCTATCGGCTTATTGTCACATTCTAATTATTCGACCCGTTAAGGGTATTTGCGCATTAATTGGTTTATGACATTCCTAGACCATACTCTCCGCTTCCATACTTGTTCAAAACATTATACTCAATAAATAACTTGTTCCTAAACCACTTTGTAATATCGTTTGCCCAAAATACCCATCAAGGGCATTTTGGTCAACATCTCTCTATCCTTAACAACAAGGAAAATCCTTTCATAAATAACCTATCTTACAACTTAGCTTAAATTCTTAAACACATATTCTTTCCTCGGATCAATTCTAAGATCCGATTAATACTTCATTGACATCGTACAATCCATTCCTACTTAACCTCAATTATCATATTTAATTCAAATGCATATAATTCTACATAAACAACTTGGAAGTGATTACGGAATCACTTACCTCATGCATCCGTGTTCCCATTCGTTCCTCGCCACTTCTTGACCCGTTAGCCTTCCGTGCTTGATTCCGTCTCGACATGATTCCTATACTTCCATGTCATCGAAATCACGCTATCATTAGCATATTCATTTGTACATGATAACAATCGTATCAATCCCATATTTCACACTTAACTTTCATTAATCATTTCTAACAAACATAACTCATATAATCATGTCCGTATACGTTTAACTCACGTAACTCAACATGTCATTACATTTAACACGGATTGCTATTACATGTACCATACGACTTCTCATCAACCTACATTTACGACAATGAGTCAAATCATGTTTCTTATACTTAGTTGACTTTTAAAAGTCAACTATCAACCATACATAACTATCGACTTATCAACACATTACGTAACATCATAATCGACTATACGGACGACACTATATACATTTTATCATTCACTTGATGTACGTACTACCTTTTAAGCATAACGTACAACTTATTCATACACAATCTTCTAAATTCATACATAGTTCATCAAATGCTTCTACAATCCAACATGGGGTGTTTAAATTAAACATCAAACATGTTATCATCACATTTTATTCACTTCATCTAACAACAATTCATCATTTCTTATCCCGTTTCTTTAAACATTCACACATATGTATGATTCCAAACATTATTAACATAAGTGAATCATCAATTTACATTACATCATCTAAAACCCACTTCATAACTACTTGTTAATCACTTACAAGTGATCTAATCTTAAGTTCTTCATAATTCATCATACTTTTGACATATGTACTACCTTGTAAGCATAGTGTACAACTAGTTCATGCATATCATTCTAATCTCATACACAATTCATCAATTTCTTCCTTCTAATCAACATGAATCATACATGCATAAACATCAAACATACTAGTATCACATTTCTTTCAATTCCTCTCACAAGAATCCATCATACAAATCACAATACATCCATATTAAGCAAGAATTTAGACATAGATGATTTACCCATGTCTTCATCTTCATCATAACAAGCGGGTTTCACCCTTAAACATCAAATTAACCTAAACCATGCATAATCCATCTTTTATATGATGATTCTAACACATATAAATGATCAATTTCATACAAATTCGCGGATTGGAACATAACCCACTTCATAAAAGTTCATCAATCTAAGTTTCAAGACATACCTCACGATCC
Source organism: Helianthus tuberosus (assembly GCA_030545235.1). Taxonomy (NCBI): domain Eukaryota; kingdom Viridiplantae; phylum Streptophyta; class Magnoliopsida; order Asterales; family Asteraceae; genus Helianthus; species Helianthus tuberosus. The sequence goes on from CM060408.1 coordinate 166,168,595, forward strand.
CCTTGTCTAGGTGATCACTAATTCATGTTCCTTAATAGATTTGAGCCTCGATTCGACCTTCAATTGGAGCTTCTTTAAGAACTAGGGTTTACACCCCTTGTTCTTCTTCTCCAGAGCATTCCACGCACACACACATGATGTGTGTGTGTGTGTTATGATTTTGTTTATTAAAACATAACTTTCCCCCTTGTTCATCTTTGGTCCCTCAAGTTTGTTCCCTTGTTTGCTTTGCTAAACATTTTATTACATTCCATCTTTTAATAATTTTAACCATACATCTAAGTAGGTTAATTAGCCTAGTTGTTTATTTCTTGAGGTACCATATCATAGCATTTTAACGAATATAAATATTCGGGTTTTGGGGTGTTACATGATGACATCGCGAACTGCCTCTCCGCATTCATCAGGTGAGTTCAGGCGTTTCCTTTCTTAGCCTTTCCAGGCTTAGCTGCACCTTCTTTGGTAGCCTTATGGTATCTAGTTCTGAGGCGGCCTTACTCACCACAGTCGTGACAGACTGTATTCTTTATGTCCCTACATTCATGGGAAAATGATGACCCGTTCCTTTGCAGATGTCACACTGCTTTGGTCCTTCCAACTGCTGCGTCAACCACAGCTTGGAGATTAACTCCATTAATATTGAGGTTTACATTTGTAGCTTTATTAACTTTCGTCGCCTTAATAGTATTGCGACTGTCGTCTACCTCATCTCAGTTTTCCATACTTGAAACTTGGTACCAATCACCAAAATTTAACAATTATTAGTCATCATCCTGATGACCCGACTTAGATTAGCCACGGCATTCATAAACCGTATGGGCTATTCTGTTCTGAACATTCCTAGTGAATGTTATTTGAATGTATATCCATTATATTTAGCCTAGGTCACAAAAGACCTTTAATGGCATTTAAAGTTTGGTCCGAATCCATCACCTTTTTGACAGGGGATCTAAATGTCACATCTGTCTTTATTATAGTGATGAATTTGGATAGCTTGAAAGCTTGCCATAAGGATATCAGAAAAGAGTGATTCCTAAAAACTATAAAATATCAATCTAGGATTTGTTGGAGCATTTTCTAAAGTATCAACCAATTTCTACTTTGCATTAAATGACCGGAGTCCAAATCAGGCGGAGGCAACAGTTCTCAACTTTTATCGTTCATTATAGAATCATATGTGTCAGCAACAAATAAATTGTTTGATAAGGAAATGTACCTGCTATGTAATTATCCTTCTGCACTAACTCTTGGGTGTTCATCATGCGTTTGTTTTCTTGGCCTCTTCGGGCTTCTTCTGATTCCTAGGGCAGTTGGTCTTGATATGCCCCTTCTCGTTGCAACCATAACAGGTTGCATCTTTCAACTTCTTGCAATCCAGGGTTTTATGTTCCTTAGATTTGCAAATTCCACACGGCCGAGGCCGAGATTCAAATCTGCATTTCCCGAGGTGGTATTTCCTACAGGTTTTGCACCTGATCTTCTCACCCGGCTGCTGGCTGTCTTTCTTAAACCCGGAACTCTTCTTATCCTCAGAGTTCCTCTTTGTCTCCCTATCAGAGCGATGAGAAATTTCATCCTCCCTATTTCGCTTTCCTTCTTCAGAGACTTTGGCAGCCTTGTTTCTGACCACATCGAGTGTGAGAGATAGCGACAGATCGGCCGCTGACCTGAATGAAGTAGGTCTTGAAGCCTTAACACTGGCTTTGATTTCTGGGGCTAAACCCCCAATGAAGCGAGCAATTCGCTTTGGTTCCGGTGTGATCAAATAAGGAACCAATCGAGACTTGGTATTGAAATTTGTAAGGTATGCTTGACAATCTAAGTTTTCCATGACCAATGTCAAGAATTCAGTCTCAATTTTCTCAACTTCATGTTGAGGACAGTAATTTTCTTTGATAAGAGCAACGAACTGCTCCCAAGTCATGTTGTACAAAGGAATCTTCCCCGTAGCTTGGATCAGTGACCTCCACCAAGCTAGAGCTTCTCCTTTAAAAGATTGTGAAACAAATTTCACAACATCTTGCTCTGCACAACCGCTGATGTCAACAACAGCGTCCATCTCATCGAGCCACGTCATGCAATCGATGGCCCCTTTTTCTCCTGTAAAGTCTCTAGGCTTGCAGGAGACAAAATATTTATATGAACAGGTCTTAACTGGTGTCTCTTGATGGAACACAACCTGTCTAAACGGAATACTCCTTTGATTTGACAAGTCATGAACATCGTCTTCTCTTGACTCAAGTATTTTAGAAGGGGGCTTACTACGAGCCACAGATAGAGTCTTAGAATGGGTATCATTTGATTCATCATACTGTCTGTCAAGAGCTCGAGTAACAGCATAATCTATTATTGCCTGCAGTTCCGCTCCAGTTACATTGATTCTGGTAGCATCATTGTCCTCCTTCATGTGGCTGTTAACTTCATCTAATCCAGCCATGTAGCTTGATTGCTTCATAAACATTGACAATGATTTATCCAGAGGTCATTATGAAATTATCATTTTTGATAATTTATTAACCATGGTAATATAAACCATATGGGTTAATTTGTTAGTTATACTTAGTTAATATTTTTCATTATAACTTATCCTAGTTATAAAACATCAAGTATATTAAAGTGGCGTAAAAAGCCTGGTCCCAAGGACAGTTTTAAATTTTATAAGCCATGATTCCTATTGATCAATTACGTTAAATAAGGTATTTGGAAAAATTCCTAATATAAGAATGACAAGTGTGATTTTTATAGCATCACGGTTGTCGGGAGTGTTAACACATTTTCGGGTGTTAACAAGGATCTAAATCTCTTTTTGAACAGATTTTACCATCTTAGCTAGGTCTTCAACGACATTCAAGCTAGGTCAAACCATTTAAGATTCTCTTTTAATAATTATTCTGGCAGGAAAGGAATGATATTTATTTTTATTCAGGATTTTTATCATAATCCTAATTTATAAGTTAATAATAACACAAATGGCCTAGTCGCGTAGACAAGTTTAATTTATACGCCATGATTTCAGAGAATCAAAGCATGAAGGTATACTAGCACAATAGGCCTAGTCACAAGGACGTTTATAATTTATAAGCTATGATTTCAGAGAATCAAAGCATGAAGGTTTGAACCTAGTTCATTACCTTTATATGACAGGGAGTCGTTGCTACTACTGTCTTTTGGTTCATATGGAAATGAACAGGGCCTGTAGGTGCTATATTACCACGTATGGTCAAAATGTGATCATCTCAAGTGATGATCTAAACCCATGATTCAGAGATCATTACATTGGGTTAGGAATCTTTTGAAGAATCCATCAATAAGAATGACGTGTGATTTTAATGAATCACGTCTGTCAGGAGTGTTAACATATTTACAGATGTTAACAGGGATTCGAATCTTTTAAACAGGTCTTACCATCATGGCCCGGCCTTAAAATGACCCGAAGGCTAGGTTTCACTCTTAAGATTCTTATTAATATTAACGCAGAACAATCCTAAATTGAGGTGTTAAATATGGATCTGAATCTAATTATGGAACTACCATCTTTGCCCTGCCTCAAAATAATGCGTGACTAGGTCTTGTCCTTTTTTAGATTTTGCCATTTTATATAAAGGTAGATCTTATAAAAGGAATGTCTGAAAGAAAATTTAAAGTTAATTATTCCACTATAAAATTAAACAATACAGATGTGCCCTAGACGGGACTTGAAAGGAATAATGTTGTCCTCGAAGGAACTGAAAGGTAATTATGTCCTTATAAGGACTATTAAGGAAACGATTTTTCGCAAAGAGAGTTTCTTCTTCATTTTATTTCTGAATGCCTTCTCCTTGTTTGCATGTTTCGTCCTAGCCGTTGTACGAAGGTCAGCAATTTAAGGCTCCTGGTGTGGAGAATTATTATTATGGCTTCTTCGCTCGGCGACGTATCCAATATATAAAAATTTTGGAAGCAGAATTTCCAGATAAGGATTGAGAATATTCCTATGTTAAGTCTAGACTCAGAAGATTTAGAAATGTGCAATTGTGTCATTGAGATTAAACACAAAAAGCTAGTGTTTAATTCACTCAATGTTGGCTCTGATACCAACCTGTCACACCCCGAATTTCCACGTGTTACCGGTGGGCCCGGTAGGGGAGTAACGTGACGTGGTTGGCAACATCATAGTCAAACAACACAATATATAAATGCACAGCGGAAGCAAAAGGATAAATATATTACAATCCGAATAGTGTAACATCAAAGTATTACAACGGAAGTAAAAGATCCACAGGCGGATCTTAAAACATAAACTTTATTCAACAGACTTTAGGCACCTAGAACTTTCAAGATTCCTTAGAAACGCCCTGAGCTTCCAGCCAATTACGTTCAGTACCTGTCACTTAACCCTTTTGGAAAATACGTCAGTTTTCACTGGTAAATACACTCAACCGACTCATTTTGTAAATGTTTATGAAAATTTGTTTAGGTGCACAAGACATGCAAATATTTCGACACTTGGATTAAAATGCATAGAGGCAAAATTAATCTTTTTAACTTGGGACAATTATATTTATAACCTTGTATACAGATTTACATGTTCGTTGTACGTTCAGGGCCCGATGTAGAAATCGAGTCAGATTAACAGACACGCCACAAGTATAGGCCCACAAGAGAGTGAGATACCGTTATCTCTTAAGCACTGTCAGGTGTATGCCTACACCCCGTGCTTAAGACGTGGCCATTTTATAATACAATGATGTCACTAGGATATCCGGGACATGGTCATTAACCCCTAAAGGTCTTTGTTTCAAACAATACAGATTAAACCGGGTTACCTCAATGATTTAACCATAATAAGATTAAAGATTCAATACCCGACCAAGCGGTATTATTATACCGTATCCCAAGCCCGTATAGGGAAAATAAGTTAAGAGTATTTACCTGAGCTAGCTCCTGTCTTAAATAGCAGAAATTAATAACTCAGCCGTGTTCACTTAAGTAAGCGTAGGTACAATTTACCGAAAATCTCTAGTCTGGAATGATGGTATAAAAACCAATTAGAATGCTAACGGGCCTTTAATTAAGCCTAGGCTTAGACCGGCTAGTCTTATAGAAAGATACGGTTCAAACGCACGATAAGGCGAAGACCGGAATAGAATGGGATTTAGACCCGAAAAGTTTGAAGACTTGTATAATATGGGAAATCTAAACACCTTCTGGATTTTGAGATAAAACCGATAAGGTTTGACCCGTTTCGGCTAATATATGTAAACTAGTTACATAAACCGATCCGAACGCGTACTAAGCGTAACGGGTAACGATAAGAGTCCTAAACAGGTTTCCTAAGTTAACATGCCATAAATATGTTGCGATATCAGTAGGATACCTTCCATTATGCCCAAAACGATTTTAATCTCATATTAAGCCCCGTAGGGGTATTTTGGTCATTTTAAAGGTTGTAAAAGGGTTTAAGTGTTTAACTGAGTTACAGGTCTGATGTAATCAGTAAACATACTCAAATTAATGAGTTATAACAGTAAGATAAAGCATATATGTGAAATTTATCATTTTTAACCAAACTATGCCCCGTAGGGGTATTTTGGTAATTTCTCATAAGCCGAAAAGCTCAAAAACGAAGTCTGAGTTAATCAACCTTTGCTTACTGTTAAAATATCATAATTTGCCTCATATATCAGTAGGTATCAACCCGGGTATGTCCAATATGATTTTAAGACATACTATGCGTTAAAAACGCTAATTATGGCGATTAAAGGCCACTTCCGGGTTCGATACTTAAATCTGATATTTTTATATTTCCAGAGGGCTTAAAATAATTTATTAATCATATGTGATCAGTAGCAAAAGGTTTGGATTTGTTTAGATAAGTAAAACTCATTTTATGGCCCGTAAGGGCAAAACCGACATTTACCGAATTAAGCCTACGACTACTAGTTATGCTCAGCCTAAAATTAATTAAAAATCTTTCAAAATCCCAAAATAATATATTACATCAGTGGGTAAAAGATTTGATATCAAAAAGTAGGCTTAACTAGGCCATACGCTAATTACGCCATTTTATTAACATATAGCTTCTATTTTGCGCTAATGAGCATAACTCTCAATCCAGACCTCGAATTGGTGTCAAACTTTGGTTACAAGTTTATATATCAGTAATTTAAGTTTCTACTCTTTTACATTTCCAAAAATCACGTTTTAAGGCAATAGGGCATTATGGTCCATATTTAAGCGATTAACGGAAACATCGGACGATTAGGGATTCGAGTGGTATAAACGCAGAGGCTTATACACACATGTAACTAGGTCCTAATGGAACTTTAAGGCATGTCTAAACCTATATAAATCGGGTCAGAACTGAGGTCAAAGCAAAAGTCAAACTTTTGTGTCTCTCGGTTCCGAATCGGTTCAAAACATAAAGTTGTCGAATCAAACAAGCTTAGACATGTTAATATACTTATTTTCAAGTTATATGACTAATAAAACAGATTACACGCCTTCCGTATCATTAAATATGCGATTAACATTTCTGTTGACTTTTCAGAAGAAGTTTGACTCGACAAACGACATAGTTAGGATTGAAATCAGTGAGTGCCCTTTTAGAGGTTTATTAACCATATAAATACCAACTTATAACAACTTTCGATTCGACAAATCTCTGGACCGATTGTGATTTATCACAAAGTCAAACCGTAGTTACGACGGTTTGATTTCTAGGCTAGAAACTAAGTATAAATGAATTAGGAAGGGTTAAACATACTTACACACAACTAATGGATGATTTGGAAGGCTTGGTATCAGCTTGAAAGCTCCACAATTGATCAGAAGTGAATATGAGGTTGTATGTTGCAACTTAAGAATTTTACAAGAACTTTTGATCCTCCTAATTGATGCCAAATGAGTGAAGTAATGATCCAAGACCAGTACATGTACCCAATATAAGTTATAAACCACTTTAATCAGCCCATAGGATCGAAATACCATGTTTTAAGTCGGTTAAATGGCTGAAACAGCCATCTGTCATGAATCTGGTCGCTGGGGACTAGCTTACGGACCGTAAGGTCAACAAGGTTGAGGTCCTCAAGCTAGTTATCAGCACATGCACATTTTCAACTAATTGCAGTTTTGGTCCCCGCACTTCCAAACTTGATTTTTCCTTTATTTCTTGCACTTTGGGCCCTCTTAATTGAATTCTAAGGGCTTCAAGACTTAAACCAACTTTGTTAAGTCCTTGGTTAACTTTTGACTACCCGAAAAGTCATAGATTTCAACGTTGACGCTTTTAACCCCTCGTACACGAATTTTATCATAACTTTCTCATACGATAACGAAACCTTGTGAAATTTTTATCACTTATTCTCGTGAGTATATTTTATCATTACAAAGCTTCGGGTTTGCTAAAAGGTCACTCAGAGGTATACTTTAAACATGTTGACACATTTAACCCCTGTAGTTTGAACTTTCTCACTTTCTTCCACAATTAGCTTCGTATGATCCATGATTCACTCGTTTAAGGGTATAAACATCGTGTAGGGTTATTGTGAAGTATATTTATTCATTGTTGACACTTTGAACCCTTGTATTTACATAGTTTCATTGTTTGTCAACTTTAGTCCTTCAAGAACATTCTTTCACACGTTCAAAGGTTATGACACGTGTCAAGACATTATAGGACGTAAATTTTTGGGGTGTTACAATATTCATTAAGGTGGTGTTTGTTTTTTGGCCAGAAGTGCTTCTGGCCACTTATGTCTGCGTCGCGCAGACGCGCGCAAACGTTTGATGTCTGCAGCTTGTTTATTTTTCGGAAGCACTTCTCACCAAAAAGGTCTTCCCCACCTCTTCCCCACGCAGACCTGTCCATATGTCTGCAAACCTCTTCTCACCTTCAAAACACAGACACCCTCCACATACCTCTTCTCTCTTCTCACCTCTGCATCCCCGCCACCACCTCCACCACCTCCACCCCCACATCTCTGTCACCACCTCCACCTCCGACACCACCACCACATCTCCGCCACCATCATCTTCATCTGCAAACAAAACCCCCAAAACCCCCCAAACATCCCCGCCACCATCTTCATCTTCATCTGCGGTGGTGGTTAACGGCTAGGGTTTGCGGTGGTGGTTGTTGGTTGTGGTGGTGGCAGGTGGACGGTGGAGGAGGTGACGGTGGTGGCGGTGGTGTAGTGGTGACGGTGGTGGCGGTGGTGTAGTTGTGACGGTGGTGGTGGTAGATGAAGGCAGAGGGAGGAGATAGAGAGATTGAGGGAGGAGAGAGAGATCTGTGGTGTTGTGTGTGAAGTGTGTGTGAAGATCTTTTTGTATAAAAAAACAAACCCTCTTCTCCTTGCAGACTGCAGACATTTGGTCCACCTCTTCTCCTGCAGATGCATGCAGATGTGGTCCGCAGACTGCAGACCTTTTCCCGCAGAAAAAACAAACAACACCTAAATGAAATACACCGAACTTAGGAAGTTTGCTATTTTCATAACTCCTCGATTTCTTGCCATATACTGGCAACCTACAATCGATTATGGATTTGTATAATCTTATTTGTTGTTCCCCAGGCAACTTTCAGATCTTGATCATTGGACTTACCAATTCTCTATCTATCACTAGATATTTAACATTCCATCTATACAAGGTCTCCAAAGGAGTAGCCTTAATACTTACATATCCATTATTATAGAAAGCTTTATTTTTAAGGTGAGATGGTTATTCCAACCACTGCTTAGCTAATGTGTAGGGAATAGCTAATCCTTACCGTTAGTCGAACAGATCGACGATCCTGGGCAGTTGATGGCAAATTCTTAATCGTTACCTAATTAGGGTTGCGGTAATGAATGCATAATCAAAATGAACCGTCTTTCTTATCAAACTCTCGGAATATCGAGTTAGGCTATATGAATCTCCTATCTTAAAGTTTACTTAATCAAGGTTTCGATTCTCCCAATGATGGTACTAGCCGTCTTGGAGATTTCATAATAACACAGCCTTAAACGGAATTTAACCCTTAACTCTACCTGCCTCTCTGGGGTAAATTGTGACAACCCGTGATTTACGGCTCTTAATTACGTGATTAACAAGTGATTAACGCGATAATAAATAGTGCTTACAACACTAATTAACTTAATTAGGCCTTTGGAGTGCCTGGGAACGTCTATCCGTCCTTACAGTGCGCGAACGGTGGTTTACAGAGAAACCGGCGAAACGTTAAACGGCAACGGATTGAAACCGTACAGGATACTGACAACGCCGACAAATATTAAATTTTTTTTTTTTTTTACGATATGTTTTAGCTTCGTAATTAAATTTTATTGACTACAGTCGAAACCGGATCGAAAAACGGAGAAGACGGCAACGATGCAATTTTTCGCGATTATTACCGTGACCGACGAACGGGCGCGCAAACAACAGCTACCGACCGTATTTTTGGGTATTTTAATTTTTGACGTTAAACGGAGTTCAGGATTTGACAACGGGTCTCGTAGAAACTACGGGCCACTTACACATGAGGTGGGCTTGTAGGCCCCGGGCCCAAGCCCAAAACACACAAGCCTAAACCTGCGCATATTATACTAGATCTGTTACTTGAAGATCTAAACAAGATCTCTCTAAATCTAGGAAATCCTATCAAATACTTGCAAATCAATACAAAATATTATAAAACCCCTGCAAAATCTTACAAAAGATTTGCACAATTAATAGAAATCTAGTTTCAGTGGACATACCAATTGACCTGAATGTAAATTGGATATTTGATAGTCAATGTCCCTTATTCACTCTATTAATACTGGCCTCTCTCCATCTCTTAATACACACTTCAAACAAACTCAAAGCAACCACAGACATAAGTCTGTGGTCTCTCCCTCTCGATAACATATACACAGACAAGGCCAAACACCCTCTCACAATTACCCTCTCACTCTCGATCAATGCATCTGATGTATGCATCAGAATACATTACACAAATCACACACACCCTCACATTTGCTCTCTCCCTCTCGGCGAACATCAGGCGGAACCGGGCGGAGCCAGTGGCGGAGCTCCGGCGAGGTGCGGCGGCGACCAGCAGAGAAGAGAGAGAGAGAGGCAGAGAGAGAACGGCGTGGAGAGAGAGAGTGTGTCGGATATGAGAAAGACGGGGCAGAGGTGACGGTCCGGCGGTCGGCATCTCGGACCAGAAGTCGGCATCTCGGACCTGCGGTCGGTATCAAGGTCCGGCGGTCTGTGACTTTATCCGACGAGTTATTCCGGTAAACACTTCTTATTTCTTTTATTTCTCGCAAATCTGAAGATGGTGATGATGATTTTGTTTATATGGCCACTGTTAGAGATGACGATTGGTAATAGTAGTTCAGTCACGGCTCAGGGCTACAAGTGAACAGCTCCGGTTCGACTTCGGTTCGCGGTCAGACGGCTCGGTATGGTTTGACTCGGTCAAACTGAGTCAACTCAGATCAACGGGGCAGACATGATGTTGTTCGGGTTCGGGTTTGTGGCTCGGTGCAACTCGGTCAGATTCAAGTGCGGGTCTCGGGTCAACTCGGTCAAACCGAGTCAACCTGGTCAACTCAGTCAACTGAGCTGGTCAACTCAGTTGACCCGGTCAACTCAGTCAACTGAGCTGGTCAACTCAGTTGACCCGGTCTACTCAGTCAAGCAGCTCGACGTGTCGACTCGAAGAAGTGGTAAAGATTTAACGAGATTATTTACGTTATATTATGGTTTTATTACGTGAAACGAGCTCTCGAAACCGACTGATTATAAGTTACATTCGTTATATATTTGACAAAGTTTGCATATAGTTGAATCTTGATTGAATATTGTTGAATTTTGATAAAATTACGACAACTTGGTTGTCCGGGGCGTCCAAAAATAGAGGAAACTCTGCCCGTTTTTCGAGAAAATCCGTAAACACGACACGTATTACAGTTTCAAAAACGACACTTAATGGAATTCGAGTCCATAATATTTCAAACCTTGATAATCCCAAACGCTTTTACAAATAAATATAATGTTATATTTATTTCGAACGTCGTTAACTCGTATACTTTTACAAAATAAATATAGTTATATATTTATTCTAAATGTCGTACAACGTGAAATCTTTTACAAAAATAAATATGGTTTATATTTATTTTCGAACATAACAACTCGACGATTTCTTTATAAAATAAATATAACTCTTCATATTTATTTTATACGCCTAGACGGCATATACGTATATTTTCGGCAAATATACACGAGACGCGATATATATAATACAAGTTATTATATACGAAATGCGATATATGATACGAGTTTGGTATATAATATTTTCATAGAAATACTCTTTTATACACGTACGACTACTCGAGACGGCTAACACACTTACGACGATATATTTATATTTTTATATAAATATTTATTCATTTTAAGTCTCTCGGAAACTAAGTCTCTTTTTCAAGACTTATTAAATGGCTAATGACACTAAACGAGACTTAACTCGTATAACTTAATCGTTTCTATTAAGTTAACAACTTATCGTTGAATCGTTCGATTAACGATTCGGTAGAGCTCGATGACACGTAGTTTAGATACTGCGTTTATTTAGAAACTTATTAGATATTCCGTGTTAGGAATATTGTAGAATGCACGCTAGCAAGTCAACTCTTGGAAACGACATCACGAAGTCGTAAATTAGCTAGCTTTGCACAGGAATATTCAGGTGAGTTCATAACCCCACTTTTTACGGCTCTACATTTTTATAAATGTTTTCGGGGTGGAAAGACATGCACGTTTTGCAAAAGCAAACAAAGTTTAGAACAAATACAAAACTCGTATTTCTAAATCATATTACGATGAGATTTCGAGGAACTCAAATGATTTACGAAAGGTTTATACTAAACATACCGGTTTTTACAAAAACAAATGCTTGTTCGAAATGTGAATGATATTCGGCCAGGGTGACCGGGGATTGGGTTAGGGTAACCAGGAATCTGGTCAGGGTGACCAGGAATTTATTTTATACACGGTATGATTAACGTAAGGAGGTTTTAGATCATGTGAATGGGTAGTTAGAACCCCGAGGGACTCGAGCGGTAGATCTATCTGGGTGTAGCGAGCCCAGCTCTAGGCCAAACGGACCTCTCTGAGGCTAACCACAACGGACCTGGAGTGACTTGGTTGCCCAACGCAAAAATCAGCTAGGGTTGTGTCTTACTTACTTGCATTTCACAACATGCTAATGGCCTTGCAAACCATTGGTGATCACAAGTCCTCTTACACTGCTACATACCAGGAACTTTATACTTACGAAACATACTTGTTCATACAAATTAAATACCATGTTTTATACAAAAATTTAAGGCATAGGATTATGCGGGTCAAAGTCAGGGTGGGCATTGATGATTATACGAACATTACAAAAACATGGTTTTATGAACATAACGTGTTACAAACACAACGTTTCCATATAACTTCGCAAGAAAATGGTTTTTAAATTCATTTTCTCAATACTACTTCAAAAACCGGTTATTCCAAAGATTTATTTCAAATCTTTCATAATACCAGAGATTTATTTCAAACCTTTCACAACTCAAAGGATTTATCTTAAATCTTTTATGAACAAACTATGAACTCGCTCAACATTATGTTGATTTTTCTCGCATGTTCTTTCTCAGGTTACATTTCTAAGACAAGGCACGGTTGGAATAGGAGAACCATTGGAGACTCGAGTACTTGGCGGGCGTTCAATTTTCTAGAAGTCTTTGCTTATTTGCTTCCGCTGTGCAATGAAGATACCAGTCCAGTCACGCCAATGCTCTGATGATTTCGGGGTGTGACAGATTGGTATCAGAGCTATAGGTTACAGCGAATTAGGTTCCTGTTGTGATACCTAGGCTCTAACCTCACTTTCCTCTGGGAACTTAGATTATTGAAACCTGAATACATACAGAACGCCTAGTACTCGAATATGGTCTCCAACCGTTGCCGAAAAGCAAACATTCAAAATTTTGTTTTCAAACATACGCTATTGTGGTGTTTTACACACGGTACACGGAACAATTACATACAGTACCAAACACTCTGAGAGTTTAGGAAACATGCATTTAAGACCTTCGGAAAAGGAAGTCAGTCTGAGAGGCTGGGAGGATAGTCTAGTGGGACTAGGAAGAGCAGTCTGAGAGGCTGGGAGGCTAGTGGGACTAGGAAGAGCAGTCTGAGAGGCTGGGAGGCTAGTGGGACTAGGAAGAGCAGTCTGAGAGGCTGGGAGGCTAGTGGGACTAGGAAGAGCAGTCTGGGAGGCTGGGAGACTAGTGGGACTAGGAAGAGCAGTCTGAGAGGCTGGGAGGCTAGTGGGACTAGGAGAATTACTTGATTGCTTATTGGTGACTAACATGTGCATTCGGCTATATGATTGATTATTTGTGCATGTGTTTATCAAAGGTCATCACGTAGGAACCGCGAATATTAACTCGGGCACACACTATATTCCATATTGCCTATAATATTTTAACTTCCCGAGCAGACAGCCTACGCATAACGAAACGCTAGTGCACATGAATGCATGGAACTCGATTTCTACGTCAGCGGATGTCGGGGTACATCACCTTCTACGCGACACACAGCGCTAGTGCACAAGTATACGTGCAACTTAAGCTATACATCAACGGAGGTTGAAGTACGACACATACAACTATCGAGGCGAGGCCTTTGAAAAGACACGATGGCGCAATTCAATGACGACGCTAGATTCCTGTCAGCAGAAGAACTAACGATCAGGAAACGACAACTTGTCACGCGATCCTGCAACGACACGAATCACGCCAGGGAGAATACGATTGTCTCCGCATCCCCCCCCCTACCTAACTAACGACGAATACGCTATGTTCGACATTCCATGGTAATGTCACCTAACAATTGGTCGTCACACGAAACCCCAGGTAAAGTCCTCAAATTTCTTTTATTGAAATTTCGAATTTCACACTTACTGAGTAGACTTTTCGTATCTCTACTCCTCTTAATGGTCATTGTATCACGATCATTTCTTTACAAGTTACATACATGGTTTTTCGTTGTGACCATGCCGAAAGTTTTTCTTATCGATACACATATCTATTGTCGGATTGCGCTAAAACCAAGTTCAATTGTTTGAACTTGCTCATTACACTTATTTGATTCGAGACACCATATGATGTATTGGGAGCATCATATTCAAATCAATTTTTAACGAACACTTCATTCGTTCCGAGTCGTGGTAAACTTGTTTGGTATTCGACTCCATTAAATTGTTGATTTCGACACCTTGTGGTGGTGTTTTCACTTATTTGAACCTTGCGCTAAACTCGTTTACGTACCTTATGCACGGATTTAATTATTCATTTATTGATTCAGATTAAATCCGCTTTGAATTATCACAGTACAACAGTCTTAACACAATTGTGTGTTAAGACAATGGTACACAAATTCATTTCATATTCCGGTGTACCTCATAACAGTTCTTTCAACATCGATCGAATGCTTCGCGATATTCATTGCTTCTTCCTCTTCGATCGAAACAGTAATTCTTTGGTGTTCCATCTTCAATTGAAAATTCTTTGATGTTTGTTTGGAACGAACATTCATATTTACTTCATTGCGCTTTCAATTGACTTCAAACACGGTGAATTTGTTTGATCACCGCTATTATTGAATTATTTAAGTCACTACGACACCTTGTGGTGTCAGTACAAACTTGTTGTTTGGGCTAATCATGATTGAGCATTTTATGCAAAACACAGGTGATACTTGTTCGATCACCTCTATTATTAAATTGTTTCATTCATTGCGACACCTTGTGGCGTCGGTATGACTTTTAGCTTGCGCTGATCACGATCGAACGTTTCATGCAAACTATTACATTTGAGATTGTTAATTCTAAGTTCATCCAGTGGATGTTGTTGCTTCTAGAACTCAGTTACTTATTGTGAACGTTCATATGAAATTCGATTGGTCGAAGGTCATGTTCATTGTTGGATCCTTGTTATCTTAGTCGCACTGGTGACTGTATCATTAAGTCTTGTTTCGATTACGCGGTCGTTCACTTTGTTATTATTCGGACTTACCTGCGAATAACACAATCCTGAGGGGATAACATAGTCTAAATTTCGAGGACGAAATTTCTGTAACAGGGGGAGAATGTGACAACCCGTGATTTACGGCTCTTAATTACGTGATTAACAAGTGATTAACGCGATAATAAATAGTGCTTACAACACTAATTAACTTAATTAGGCCTTTGGAGTGCCTGGGAACGTCTATCCGTCCTTACAGTGCGCGAACGGTGGTTTACAGAGAAACCGGCGAAACGTTAAACGGCAACGGATTGAAACCGTACAGGATACTGACAACGCCGACAAATATTAATTTTTTTTTTTTTTTACGATATGTTTTAGCTTCGTAATTAAATTTTATTGACTACAGTCGAAACCGGATCGAAAAACGGAGAAGACGGCAACGATGCAATTTTTCGCGATTATTACCGTGACCGACGAACGGGCGCGCAAACAACAGCTACCGACCGTATTTTTGGGTATTTTAATTTTTGACGTTAAACGGAGTTCAGGATTTGACAACGGGTCTCGTAGAAACTACGGGCCACTTACACATGAGGTGGGCTTGTAGGCCCCGGGCCCAAGCCCAAAACACACAAGCCTAAACCTGCGCATATTATACTAGATCTGTTACTTGAAGATCTAAACAAGATCTCTCTAAATCTAGGAAATCCTATCAAATACTTGCAAATCAATACAAAATATTATAAAACCCCTGCAAAATCTTACAAAAGATTTGCACAATTAATAGAAATCTAGTTTCAGTGGACATACCAATTGACCTGAATGTAAATTGGATATTTGATAGTCAATGTCCCTTATTCACTCTATTAATACTGGCCTCTCTCCATCTCTTAATACACACTTCAAACAAACTCAAAGCAACCACAGACATAAGTCTGTGGTCTCTCCCTCTCGATAACATATACACAGACAAGGCCAAACACCCTCTCACAATTACCCTCTCACTCTCGATCAATGCATCTGATGTATGCATCAGAATACATTACACAAATCACACACACCCTCACATTTGCTCTCTCCCTCTCGGCGAACATCAGGCGGAACCGGGCGGAGCCAGTGGCGGAGCTCCGGCGAGGTGCGGCGGCGACCAGCAGAGAAGAGAGAGAGAGAGGCAGAGAGAGAACGGCGTGGAGAGAGAGAGTGTGTCGGATATGAGAAAGACGGGGCAGAGGTGACGGTCCGGCGGTCGGCATCTCGGACCAGAAGTCGGCATCTCGGACCTGCGGTCGGTATCAAGGTCCGGCGGTCTGTGACTTTATCCGACGAGTTATTCCGGTAAACACTTCTTATTTCTTTTATTTCTCGCAAATCTGAAGATGGTGATGATGATTTTGTTTATATGGCCACTGTTAGAGATGACGATTGGTAATAGTAGTTCAGTCACGGCTCAGGGCTACAAGTGAACAGCTCCGGTTCGACTTCGGTTCGCGGTCAGACGGCTCGGTATGGTTTGACTCGGTCAAACTGAGTCAACTCAGATCAACGGGGCAGACATGATGTTGTTCGGGTTCGGGTTTGTGGCTCGGTGCAACTCGGTCAGATTCAAGTGCGGGTCTCGGGTCAACTCGGTCAAACCGAGTCAACCTGGTCAACTCAGTCAACTGAGCTGGTCAACTCAGTTGACCCGGTCAACTCAGTCAACTGAGCTGGTCAACTCAGTTGACCCGGTCTACTCAGTCAAGCAGCTCGACGTGTCGACTCGAAGAAGTGGTAAAGATTTAACGAGATTATTTACGTTATATTATGGTTTTATTACGTGAAACGAGCTCTCGAAACCGACTGATTATAAGTTACATTCGTTATATATTTGACAAAGTTTGCATATAGTTGAATCTTGATTGAATATTGTTGAATTTTGATAAAATTACGACAACTTGGTTGTCCGGGGCGTCCAAAAATAGAGGAAACTCTGCCCGTTTTTCGAGAAAATCCGTAAACACGACACGTATTACAGTTTCAAAAACGACACTTAATGGAATTCGAGTCCATAATATTTCAAACCTTGATAATCCCAAACGCTTTTACAAATAAATATAATGTTATATTTATTTCGAACGTCGTTAACTCGTATACTTTTACAAAATAAATATAGTTATATATTTATTCTAAATGTCGTACAACGTGAAATCTTTTACAAAAATAAATATGGTTTATATTTATTTTCGAACATAACAACTCGACGATTTCTTTATAAAATAAATATAACTCTTCATATTTATTTTATACGCCTAGACGGCATATACGTATATTTTCGGCAAATATACACGAGACGCGATATATATAATACAAGTTATTATATACGAAATGCGATATATGATACGAGTTTGGTATATAATATTTTCATAGAAATACTCTTTTATACACGTACGACTACTCGAGACGGCTAACACACTTACGACGATATATTTATATTTTTATATAAATATTTATTCATTTTAAGTCTCTCGGAAACTAAGTCTCTTTTTCAAGACTTATTAAATGGCTAATGACACTAAACGAGACTTAACTCGTATAACTTAATCGTTTCTATTAAGTTAACAACTTATCGTTGAATCGTTCGATTAACGATTCGGTAGAGCTCGATGACACGTAGTTTAGATACTGCGTTTATTTAGAAACTTATTAGATATTCCGTGTTAGGAATATTGTAGAATGCACGCTAGCAAGTCAACTCTTGGAAACGACATCACGAAGTCGTAAATTAGCTAGCTTTGCACAGGAATATTCAGGTGAGTTCATAACCCCACTTTTTACGGCTCTACATTTTTATAAATGTTTTCGGGGTGGAAAGACATGCACGTTTTGCAAAAGCAAACAAAGTTTAGAACAAATACAAAACTCGTATTTCTAAATCATATTACGATGAGATTTCGAGGAACTCAAATGATTTACGAAAGGTTTATACTAAACATACCGGTTTTTACAAAAACAAATGCTTGTTCGAAATGTGAATGATATTCGGCCAGGGTGACCGGGGATTGGGTTAGGGTAACCAGGAATCTGGTCAGGGTGACCAGGAATTTATTTTATACACGGTATGATTAACGTAAGGAGGTTTTAGATCATGTGAATGGGTAGTTAGAACCCCGAGGGACTCGAGCGGTAGATCTATCTGGGTGTAGCGAGCCCAGCTCTAGGCCAAACGGACCTCTCTGAGGCTAACCACAACGGACCTGGAGTGACTTGGTTGCCCAACGCAAAAATCAGCTAGGGTTGTGTCTTACTTACTTGCATTTCACAACATGCTAATGGCCTTGCAAACCATTGGTGATCACAAGTCCTCTTACACTGCTACATACCAGGAACTTTATACTTACGAAACATACTTGTTCATACAAATTAAATACCATGTTTTATACAAAAATTTAAGGCATAGGATTATGCGGGTCAAAGTCAGGGTGGGCATTGATGATTATACGAACATTACAAAAACATGGTTTTATGAACATAACGTGTTACAAACACAACGTTTCCATATAACTTCGCAAGAAAATGGTTTTTAAATTCATTTTCTCAATACTACTTCAAAAACCGGTTATTCCAAAGATTTATTTCAAATCTTTCATAATACCAGAGATTTATTTCAAACCTTTCACAACTCAAAGGATTTATCTTAAATCTTTTATGAACAAACTATGAACTCGCTCAACATTATGTTGATTTTTCTCGCATGTTCTTTCTCAGGTTACATTTCTAAGACAAGGCACGGTTGGAATAGGAGAACCATTGGAGACTCGAGTACTTGGCGGGCGTTCAATTTTCTAGAAGTCTTTGCTTATTTGCTTCCGCTGTGCAATGAAGATACCAGTCCAGTCACGCCAATGCTCTGATGATTTCGGGGTGTGACATAAATAGGGTAATAAAAAGAGAAGATAATCAAGGTACAAAGAGGTTACAGAGAATTTCCATATCTCAGGCTCTAGTCTAATTATCCTTGCTGGTGTCAAATGAGTGACACCTATATGCTATGAGTCCACAGCTTCCTTTACCAGGGAACATTTATTTGGACAATTCTTTTCTGGATATCTTCTTTGAATACTACTAGTCGACTTTGGTATAATATGACCATTGGGATATCTCAGCGGTTCCATGCATTAAACCTCCATACTGATTAGGCATGGAAGCAATCTATGGGACACACTAGGATACGCCAATCCTCATATGGCACTTTTATCAAACATAGTTTGGCATTCGCGGTCGATCGACGACATCCTGATCTATTCTAAGAGTCAGGAGGAACACGAGCATCATCTACGCCTTATTCTGGAACTCCTTCGAGCAGAACAGCTGTATGCTAAATTTTTGAAATGCGACTTTTGGCTTCGTGAAGTTCATTTCCTAGGTCACGTGGTAAACGAGGATAGGATTCATGTTGATCCATCCAAGGTTGACTCAATCAAGAACTGGCCTGCACCCCGTACACCAACCGAAATCCGCCAATTCTTGGGTTTGGCGGGCTACTACAGAAGGTTTATCAAGGATTTCTCCAAGATGGCGCAACCTCTCACTTCATTAACTCAGAAGGGCGTCACTTATCGCTGGGGTGATGCACAGGAATCTGCATTTCAGCACTTAAAGGAGAGACTTTGTAGCGCACATATTCTCTCATTGCCTGAAGGCACATATGATTTTGTGGTTTATTGCGACGCGTCAATTCAGGGACTAGGTTGTGTGTTGATGCAACGTGAGAAAGTCATTGCTTACGCATCACGCCAACTTAAGGTCCACGAAAGGAACTACACTACACACGATCTGGAGCTGGGAGCAGTTGTTTTCGCACTCAAGATATGGAGACATTACCTGTACGGTACCAAGTGCACCATTTACACCGATCACAGGAGTCTCCAGCATATCTTCGAACAGAAGGAGTTGAACATGCAAAAGCGTCGATGGGTCGAACTCCTGAATGATTACGAATGCGTGATCAAGTACCATCCGGGCAAAGCCATTGTGGTGGCCGACGCCCTCAGCAGAAAGTAGTCAAAACCTAGGCGCGTGCGAGCGTTACAACTTACCATCCAATCTAGTCTTCCTACTCAGATACGAGATGCTCAGGTTGATGCATTGAAAACGGAGAACATCAGGGCTGAGTCCCTGCGAGGATCGAAGAAACGGTTAGAACAAAAGGAAGACGACGCTTACTACGTGACAGGGTACATTGGGTTCCACTTTATGGCAATCTACGTGAGCTTGTGATGGATGAAGCACATAAGTCCCGTTACTCAGTACATCCTGGTTCTGATAAGATGTACCACGACCTAAAAGCTACGTATTGGTGGCCTAGCATGAAAGCCAACATAGCAACCTACATTAGTAAATGTTTGACTTGTGCAAGAGTCAAGATTGAATACCAGAAACCATCAGGCCTACTTCAACAACCAGAGATCCCGACATGGAAATGGGAGCAAATTTCCATGGACTTGGTTACTGGCTTACCTAGATCTCAACGAGGAAACGATACTATTTGGGTGATAGTGGATCGATTGACAAAGTCTGCACACTTTCTGGCTATCAAGGAAACGGATAAGTTTTCAACTTTAGCAGACGTTTACCTGAAGGAAGTAGCTTCGAGGCACGGGGGTGCCAACCTCCATCATATCTGATCATGATGCTCGTTTTACCTCTGAGTTGTGGCAAGTGATGCATAAATCATTTGGCTCACGATTAGACATGAGTACAACATATCACCCGCAGACGGATGGGCAGTCTGAGCGCACCATCCAAACCCTTGAAGACATGCTTCGGGCATGTGTAATCGACTTTGGTAACGGCTGGGAAAGACACCTTCCTTTAGTGGAGTTTTCGTATAACAATAGTTACCACACCAGCATCCAGGCTGCTCTGTTTGAGGCATTGTACGGACAAAAATTCCAATCACCTCTTTGTTGGGCAGAGGTTGGCGACAGCCAAATCACTGACCCAGAACTCATCGTAGACACGACAGAGAAGATTGCTCAAATACGACAACGGATGGCAGCAGCTCGTGACCGTCAGAAAAGCTACGCTGATAAGCGTAGGAAACCTCTAGAATTCCAGGTCGGGGACTGGGTTTTACTTAAAGTCTCACCCTGGAAGGGTGTGGTTCGTTTTGGGAAAAGGGACAAACTTAATCCGCGTTATGTTGGGCCTTTTGAAATCACTGAGAAAATTGGGAGAGTGGCCTACAGATTGAATCTACCCGAAGAACTCAGTGGAATTCATAACGTATTTCATGTGTCAAATCTGAAGAAGTGTCTGTCGGATGAGACCCTCATAGTTCCTCTCAAGGAACTCACCATTGACGATCAACTGCGATTCGTCGAGGAACCAGTAGAAATCACAGACTGAGATGTTAAGGTTCTCAAGCATACCAGAATACCTCTTGTTCGAGTTCGTTGGAACTCCCGTCGTGGCCCAGAGTTCACCTAGGAACGAGAAGACCGAATGAAACACAAGTATCCCCAGTTGTTCGAGAAAAGTGAAACCACTACTGAGGCTGAAGCTAATGCGGAATTTCGGGATGAAATTCCAAACCAACGGGGGGATGATGTGACACCCCAGGAAAACCACGCAACCTAACTAGCTTCCTCAGTAACTACATGCTAAATTTCGGGACGAAATTTCTTTCAAGTTGGGGATGATGTGACAACTCGAGTTTTCAAGGTCTTTACCCGACACGTTACTTGCTACATTTCTGTTTTTATAATTTGTTTGTGTTATCTATTGGTGCTACAATATATGTGAATGATTGAGTTAGATAGTGTTATGTGTGGTGGATATAAGAACTTAGATTAATTTCTTTTGCATGTTCCTTACTATCCTTACCCGAAACTCTACTAGACGAAACATGGTGGCCCGACGAAACTTAGGGTTTCGTCACCCCTCGATGAAACTTAGGGTTTCGTCACCCCTTACACGATGAAACATTGGGGTTTCGTGGGAACCGTGCGTCGTTTGGGCTACTGGCCCAAGTAAAGCCCATATTCGACTCAGTTATATGTTAACTGTTTTGCATATATATACGGGCAGTTATCTTTCAGCAAACCCTAATCCCCGTATCATCTCTTCTATTCCCCTTCGAAACCGACGACAATCATTATCTTCATCTTTGAAACGTTCCAGTCTTTTTTTCTAGTTCCTGCTATTCCCGGTTAGTATAATGCTATCATTATTTGCGTGTGTTTCTTGATGATTGATCTATCTTGGTGTTTATCTGATGTGCTATGTATAAGTTACAGTAATGTTGTAGAATGGATGGGTTGTGTTTATGATTAATTGATGGTTAGGGCTAATGATGAAACGTTATTCTAAGCACATGTGGTATAGTTGATTTGAATCCTGAGAACTTGCTAGTATTAGGGGCGTTACTGATGAATATTGCTAACCAATGAGTTGCATATTGTTGATAACTGTTGAAGATCTTCACTAGAATTGTATGGTTGTGTGTTAATTATATGTTTAAATTGTTGATAATCTGAGGGTACAATTTACTGTTATCGTGATCAAATTGTGGGATGTTTACATGATGATTGCTATTAGATGTGTCGGCATGAATGAAACAGTGGTTATTAGGGTTTCGGTGTGTATATGGTTGTCTGTTATTGCGATGAAACATGTAGAGTTTCGTCACCTTAGTGCCGACGAGACATGATGGGTTTCGTCATTCACATTATCGACGAAACATGAGGGGTTTCATCATTATATTGCCGACGAAACATCTAGTGTTTCGTCGATGGAAGTTTCGCCTCCCAGTGGACAGGTTGCAACAGACTATGGGCAAGTGTGAAACCTGAATGATTATTAATTTCCTATTAATGATGATAAACATGATTGAGGAAACATGAATTGCTTATGATGAATAGTTTACTTAATTGTTGAGTACTGTTGTAAAACATACATAGGAACTGGGGATCCGATTGAATTACATAACTGTTATGTGATTATTGTTCTAAATGCACATTGTGGCTATAAACTTAAACGTGTACAATGCGAACCTAAACTGATTACGTATGCATGCTTATCATAGGCTTTGACTGACTAATTGTGAACAAGTAACTAACCAAACCGAGCAAACCACGGTGAGTTCACACTTTCTATAAGGCATGAGATTTCCGGTGGTTTGGGAATGGGTTAAGGAACTAAAACGGAACCCGCATATTCTCCTTGGGTAGAATGTGTACCTCCATCCTCCATAGGAAGGATGACAACATTAAACCTGTGTATTCTCCTTGGGTAGATTACGTACCTCTGTCCTCCATAGGAAGGACGACAACATATAACATGCTAGACCAAAACTCTATCATGAAGTCTCTCATTTTTATATCGACTTAATCGTCGGGCCAATGGCGATCGGGTCATTAGTTAGATAGCGCTATTTAGGTTTGACAAGCCTCATACAGTGCCGCAGAGGACGGGAGTGAACTAATGGATCTGGGCACTTAGTCAATGATGATAGACATTGACGTAGGGCACAACATGACTCAGTCAGTTGTCGATATGGTAACGGGTCTAGTGGTTAACATGGGGAAACCCCCACTGGTTATGGTTTGGGAAACAAGGAATTGGATAACTCGTGGTTTTCGAAACAACTTATGGTTTTTGGAACAACATTAAAACTAGACAACCAACTATGAACTCGCTCAACTTTGTTGTTGACTCGTTGTTACATGCCTTACAGGTTGTTAGGTACTTATGGAGCTTGCACGAGAAGGAAGAGTCGTTGTGGGACATTGACCGTTGTGTGCCATGTTAAACTTTATGAACTTATGACTTATGTTTTGGTTTTACACTTTATGCTTCCGCTGGCAACTTGAACTTGATTAACTTGTTTTGAACACCAATTATATTGTGTGGTTGGACTTTTATTTACTTTACTATAATGTTTAATATGATTGGTGGCTTGATCCTGGTCATGTCACGTCTTCTGCGGTGATACTCCGCTAGTGGATTTTTGGGGGTGTGACATGATAGAACTGATTACTTAACACACATATGTCTATCATATAAAAGGTTCAATACAAAATCAATGGAGCGACGCATAGGGGTGTGTATACATGTGTTTACTTCTTCTTCTTCTTTTTTTTTTGTTGTGATGCGGGATTGTGTTTACATCTAGCGTTGAAAATCACCAAAACCAGTAAGACTTTTAATACAAGGCGTATGAATATATATATATTTTTTTATGTGGAGATCCTCCTCAAAGGCAACCACGAATTAAGGAGTACGATCAAACATCCATTGTTAAACCTAGGATTCAAATCAGAGTCAGGCCACCTGACCCAACCACATCTGAGCTAAATCACACCTCTACTAGCACCTGATAAATAATATTACTTAGCCCACTTGTGTTACATATAAGTCCACAAGACCATCATCATCTTCCTTACAAATGAAGCAAACCATGGCCACCAACAATTAAAGCTTTGGTTTGTCTTACACTTGCACCATTTAGTATTCATATAATTAATCTAGTGGTTGAGTATGTACATCTTAATAATGATGTTAGCTTGCGATATATAAATATATACAAACCTTTGGCAATTGGAATGCTGTAAAAGAATTATAAAAAAGAATGTAAGTAAACTTGCATTGATGATAATTGATAAGTGTCTTCCTAATATGGATTGAGAGGAATCATATCCATCAAATTTTGTATGCTCAATCAACACTCGTACATGCTTTTCTATATATAAACCTCATCTTTTACCTCCTTGAAAATTTTGCGCTTGTTTTTGTTGTGAGAATACTGGAATTTCATTTAAATTTGTAAGGAATGGTTTGTACAAAACAAACTATATAATAGTTAATATACATATAAGAAAAGGTGAGAGGAATCAAACCAATATATGTGGTGGCAAAAAATGAACAAGTTAGAAATATTTGCTTTGGCTACGGCCACGTGACAAGAAAAGTTGTTTATAACATAATTCACGACTATTTATGTTTGTAGTTTGTACCCTATGTACAAAAGTCGGAACAGCATGTTTATTGTTGGAGATGAAGTCACTCATTGGGATAGCACTATGGTTTTCTATGTTTCTTTCAGGGAAAGAAACATGATAGGGTTAAATGTTTGCTAATCAAACAAGATAATGTTGTCTCTTGTTTTGTGAAATAGAAGTCAGGGAATGAAACAAGATAGGGTAAGTGTTTGCTAACCAAACAAGAGAATGTTGTCTCTTGTTTTGTGAAATAGAAAGAAGTGCATAGTTCTCATATATTCTCGCTCTATTACGTTCAAAAAAAAAAAAATCAACTACTTTTCCAACAACTTTCATAGCTAAGGACTTAAGGTTGGGTATGGTCTAGGGAACACAACTCCCGCGCCATACAAGAATAATCAAGTATGTGTTGGTCAGTATAACCCGTTTAATAGACATGTCGTGTTCTAGGTTTATGTGTATAACCTGTTTAATAAACATGTCATGTTTTGGTTTGCCTTGTTTAACTCATTATATATACGTGTAGTGTTTAGGTTATCTAAAATTAAATAAGTCAACCCATTTAAAAAAGAATTATAATATTTATTAAAAAGATATAAACCATGATTCAACTCGCTGAAACCATTTACATATTTATTATAAACTTGTTTACAATTTCAATTTACAACCCCTTTGACCTTTTTAGAATTTTTTTTTGAAATGTAACTTTTATTAAAACACCGAGACCGAGCCAAAGGGCCGGCTCGCAAAGCAACTACAACATATACAAAGGAAATTTACACCACTCAACCCAAATTAAATCTTTATGTTTTGATCTATTTGTAAGATTAAATATTTATTTATTTATATTTAATCTAGTAGCCATCATTATCATTTATATAATATAGATCAAAATATATTAATAACCTATTAATAATTAGTTGGTAATTGTTGATGGACCATATTACCCTTATTAACTAATTGGGTTTCCTCATGGGTGTATATATAAGGAGATTATTAGAGAGGTTAAAGGTTAGACACACAACCTAACAACATAACATCACAATTCGTCCCTCTCTCTCTCCATAACCGAAACCTCCCTACTTTCGGTTCATCACCATCATCACTTTACACCCTAAGGAGGAACCAGATCAAACTGACAACTATGTCAAATTCCGTGGCTGCGTCTCTGACTGGATTCTCTACTGATGCAATCAAAGGTATGTTATTCCTGTTTTCCTTTATGTTTTAAACAGAACTGATCAACACTATTCCTTAACCAAAGATATCCAAACGACTTTAAATCTCCCATAATGTCTTCGCACCTACCTCGACCATTTGAAAAATTTTTGTCGTTCCTTGCCCTCCAAATGCACCAACACCCTATCATTATGAGACCTTTAACCACCTTCTTCTCCTCCTTATTGAGATTACATGATAAATGAAAGTCAGCCACATCTTTAAATTCAAATGCGTACAAAGGAGGAAGACGCACCCATTCGCTAAACTTCTGCCACACCCTAATCGCCACCGCACATCCCGTAAAAATATGATCCGTGCTCTCTTCACTTTCACCACAAAAACAGCAACTATAATCTGAAATTTGAATGTTTTGGTGAGCCAAAGCCAGCCTAGTCGGAATTTTGTTCTGAAGAGCTCTCCAAAAAAATATCTCGCACTTCGCCGGCACCCAAGACACCCATTCCATGATGTTATCGAGACTGTAGACATTATCTTCGATTAGGAGCTTCCTAATCCCAGCCACAGAGAATGAACCCTCCTGATCACCTGTCCACTTCCATTTGTCAGGTTGGTCCGAGACCACAACATCACTGAGAAGCTGGACCAAGTTGTGTAAATCAGACTGCTCACTAACGGAGGAGATCAGACCCGACCAACTCCAGACTAGCTCCAGTTGCTGCTCCACTTCCTTCAGCCTATCCGAAATGAGACATGTTTATTGCTTTCTTTGTCATATAAATTTGGCCAGGTATACATCAGCGGTTTATCTCCTATCCAATAATCTGACCAAAAACGAGTGTTCTTCCCATTTCCCGGTAAACTTTTTATAAACGACGTTAGTCTTTTCCTTTTGAAGATGGTTTTCTCTTCCAATTTCACAATGTTCCTCCATACTCCAAAGATAGCGGAGTTCAACGGCATGCTCGACCATTTCTTACCCGACCGATGTAAAGCCCCAATAACCGATTTCCATAGACTTTGTTCTTCAACTTTAAACCTCCAGATCCATTTGGCCAAGAGAGAAAAATTAATATACTTTAATTTACATAAACCTAATCCCCCTAATTTTTTTGGTAACGCCACCCGGTCCCAAGATACCCAATGCATCTTCTTCATTGTGTCATTTCCAGCCCAACGAAATCTTTTCATTAACGATTCGAGTTTCTCCACCACTTTAACAGGAACCTTGAACAAAGAAAGGTAGTATATAGGCAAAATCTCCAAGACCGCTTTAATTAGAGTGACTCTACCACCAATTGATAGCGATAAGGCCTTCCAAGATGAAAGGCTTTTTTGAAATGTATCCACAACCGGATACCAATTATTAATCCGGTTCATGTTCGCTCCGACCGAGATACCAAGATACTTGAACGGAAACGAGCCTGTCCTACACCCCAAAATAGTTGCCATTCCATCCGTTTCTTCTTCATTAACCCCGAGCCCAAACAAGTTCGACTTATGGATGTCGCAACCCCGATCCCTTATCTGTCCCGGGAACGGACGGACGTGAACTCAGAGTTTGGTGGTATCAGTTGTTTAATTCTTGCAGCGGAATTTACAGCAGGACCGTAGTTAGGAAATGTTTATCAGAGTAAAACCACCTCATTTAATATTAATCATCACATGGGTAAAACCCAAGTTTCTTATTACAATACATTTATAGAGATAAACTCTATTTTCATTGAATTTAAAACATCGTTTATTAGGTAACTTTTATAGCCACATTTTCTCCAAGCCTTCAGTGCTTTCCAGCTGGCTTTTTACTAATTGGCTATCACATTGGGTTACCTGAAACGCGTTTTAAAAACATTTGTCAGTGGGAAATGCTGGTGAGTGAATCCTAGTTTAATCAAGTTTAAATAAAATGTCACAGTGAACAGTATTGAGAGCGATCACATTGTTTATGTCTACACAATGACTCCATTAGTACTGTCAACCCTGACTTGTGGGTCATATTACCCATTGGCTAACTCATTGTCCAATGGTAACGTATTGTCATCCCGACTTACTACTCACAGTGTAGTAAATTTTGTATACAAAACCCCAACATACCGGCAGTAATTGAAGAACTACAAAGCCTCAATCACTGCTAAATTTCATGGTAAAACATTTAAGGTTTTGTAAAAACAGTTTACAAAAAGGAGATTACTCACATTGCTATCTTAGACTTCGCGTAAGGGTTTCTTGGATATAATCTATAATTTATACAAATGTACATTGGTTAGTATCATAACCCTTTGAAAATATTAATGATACCCTCCCCGAGACGGTATTCCAACAACTACGTCGGGCAGAACCACGACAGTTATTACGGAACCATAAATCAATCGGGCAGCGTAACTATTATGAAACTGTGGTTATAATACTTACAACGGAGCAGAAGCTCACTAATTAGGGGTATAATACCCGACTATAATGCTTATAACTTCAGAATTTCGAGATTGAAAGAAAGAAATGAACGACGGAAAGTGAAACCCGATGGCCTGCTTATATAGTTGCAAAACCTGACTCTCACGCGGCCCGCGTGAAAGACAAGGGTCGCTTATGCGGCCCGCGTCAAAGCTAGTCAACGGACTAGCTTGTCCGGCTCACCAAGTAGACCCGCCACGATGTCGACACGTGTCAGCTCAGGATGTCTCCGCGTTTGATGATCTCTAGCGGCCCGCGTTAACTTAAACGGGGTCTTACGCAGTCCGTTTGAACTAAAGAAACCAAAGGAATCCGGTATCCACCTTGATACTGGGGTGGGTCTACGCGGCCCGCCTCAACTTAATTTTTATTGTTTTTAATTTATTTTAAATACTATAACATAATTTGGGCTCGGTTTTCACATACGGGGTGTATTTAGAGACATATAAGGTTATTTTAAGATATAATAGGGTGTCGGAAATATTATGAGAGTGTCGGTTTTACCGAGGGTTGTTACAATGGAAGTTAATTTTCAAACCTGAACAGATGTAAAATATCCTCAAAATTCTAGCAACCGTTTGAATGTTCTCCTTGCTCCACTCCCCCAAAATTAGTGCATCATCAGCGTATAGAAAGTGCGAGACCACCGGACCTCCGTTAGGAGTTTTAATTCCTTTAAAAAACCCGGAGTTACTGGCGTTGGAGATAAGGCGCGAAAGAATTTCCATGACAATCAGGAAGAGAAAAGGAGAGATAGGATCTCCCTGTCTCAAACCTTTTTGACATTGGAATTCGAAAGTGGGGGAACCGTTTACCAGCACCGCTGATCTAGCCGAAGATAGAATCCCCTCCATCCACAATCGCCATTTTGCCGGGAAACCCATCTGATCCAAGATGTCAATTAAAAACTTCCAATTCACGTTGTCGTATGCTTTCTCAAAATCGATTTTGAAAAGAAAAGCTTTTTTCTTCCGCTGCTTCAGCCAAGCCATAACCTCATTAAGCATAAATGGACTGTCTAGAATGAACCTGTCTTTGACGAACACCTACTGAGAGGAGGAAATAACCTTACCAATAACCTTTTTTAATCTGTTGGCAGTGATTTTCGAAATTGTCTTGCTGATAACCCCTATAAGATTAATTGGGCGGTAATTCTTGAGGTTCGTTGGGTCCTTAATTTTAGGTTGCATGGTTTTGATAGTATTTGGTTTGGTTGATATCTTTTCAAACTTGTTTACAATCCCTTTGACTTTTTTAAATAAGGTTACATGGTTTTGATAGTATCTAGTTTAGTTGATGTCTTTTCCCCTCTTGTATAACATTAGAAAATTTTTAACCATATATAAGATTAGTATAGCTAAAAAAGGTTTTTGTTTCCTAATCTTACATAAATTTCAATCACTCGGTTATGCCATTTTGTGTTGAAAACAAGGACGGGAAGATATATCAAATGTAATAACGAGTTGTTTTTCTATGCATATAGACTAGTCTAAAACTTTATTGTTGCAACTAATATGGGTATAGTTAAGTTTTAACAAAAGAAACTAAACAACTTACAATGGAGCTATAATGATCAATATCAAGTAGAGGCCGCAAAAATCGGCGACGGATGGTTAACGGTGGTAGGAAATGGAAGGGGGGTGATGCTTGCAACAACAATGGCGATGGATGCTGTGGCAACGAAAGTAATAACGGCTACAACAGTTTAAAAGATGATGAAGTGAAAATTTTAAATTCACTTTCACAATTTAGAAGTAATATTAATTTTTTTAAGTGAAAAGAGTTTAAGACAATTAATTTCAATTCTAATTTCTTTTATTCTCCAAAATGAATTTTTAATTTAGTTGAAGTCTATATCAAATTATAGTCCTTTTATAGGTAAACACATCGGGTTTTGCCAAATCCGGTTTCGGTTTGAAACTGGGTTAGGTTTGGTTAACATTTGTCAAAATCTAGTTTGATTGGAAAGTACCGGGTTTAACTAATTCGGGCCAATTTTGACCAGTTTTAATGAAGGGGTTACAACTTGGTTTCAGACCTACGGGCGGGGTCGGGTTCTAACTAGGTTCACCCAAACCAGGTTCGGTTCGTAACCCTTTCTTTCACCTCTAGCCCTCTTACCAACTATTTTTACAAAACAACCTAGCATATGTTGAGCCCAATCTCTTCAAAAGGCCCAAAGGTGTACAAAAAATCGGTTTGGCCCCGATGAACCGGTTCAGAGCCTGGTTTAGTAGCCCAAAAACCAGGTTGGGCCAAGTTGATTTGGGCCCAACCCGACCCGACGGTTTGATACAGGTTTGTGTGTTTTATATGTCCAACCGGCTTGGGCTCAACACGTTTTGAACCCAATCCAAATCCGTTTGAGTGTGTTGGGATTTTCAACCCGAAAGTTGGTACTTGGTTCTCAACCCGACCCGGTTGGCCCAAACCGGTCTTTTTTACACATAAAACCGGCCCAATCAACTAATAAATGACTTCTTACCGAACGTCAAGAACAACACATCTACCACTGCTACCAATTCCTCTTCACGATTTGAAATCTCAACAAAATTTCAATCAAAAGTCTCCACGAATTTGCAATTTCTCACACTCAAATCACCTTTATTTCAATCACCAGTCGACAGCTTTGTAATCCTAACATCAATCTCATCTCTTCTGATCGAGAATTTGCAGTATCTGATGAGGGCTTAGGGTTTTTTACGAAGAGAATGAGGCGTTTTCATAAACTGGATAAATTACAAGGCGTATTTACTCTTATATCAACAGGTTAAAGCTACGGTTTTAGTATAGTATATATATTAAGTTTTGTTGATCGAAGATTTTGTTTGTTTGCGGTGGAATGGACAAAAATGGATCGGTGATTGTGTTATTTGTCTTATTAATCATCGTTTTTGCTCCGTCTGATGCGTTCAATTCGAGGAAATTAGATACGATCCGAGATCTAAAAGCCAGTTCTAACGCAAATCAGGTTCGTGATCTGTTGTTGTTATGCTGAATTCGTTATCAATTAGTTATTGAATATGCTATTAATCAGTTAATTGTTTGATTTGAATATTAGAAGTTGGTTCATTGATTAGGTTAGATATGTGACCTTGCAACTATACTTAATGTTGTATGTTATTGTGTATGTATATCGAGCAGTTGATAGTTGTAGTTGGTTATGAGAGTTAGTTAGCTCTATATATAGGACATAGTTGTCAATTGCGAATAGTGGACGATAGCGACAAGCTATGTATACGCTACGTAGTGATAGCGATTTCAAATAGCGGGCGCTATTTCATGTTTAGCGATACACTAGAAGAAATTTTCAGAATAATTTTTGTATGTATATTTTACCAAAAAAATATAAAAAAGCTAAAATTTTTACAAAAATCTCGCTATTTACCGCTATTTGTCGCTACCAGCTATATAGCGACACATGAGCACTACGCTATTCGCTATAGCGGCGCTATGCTCGCTATTAATAACTATGATATAGGAGGATATATTGTATGTTACATGATGATGATGATGTAAAAAGTTACAAGTTAGGTCATTAATTAGGGTGAGAATGTGAGATATGTGACCTTGCAACTATACATAATGTTGTATGTAATTAAGTTTGAAAATATAAATCAAACAGTTAGTATATAGCATCTGATGCAGAATGTTAAACATTCAGATAAAACATTAGCATGAAGACAAAACTAGTAAAATAGTGATTAACATGTTTAAGTAATGCATTATTTAAGTGATTCTAATCGATGGTAGTGTGGTTACTTGTAATCGGTTTTTTAGGGTTCTCCGTCATCTTCTCCACCACCTCCTGATAAGACTGGGGATTTGACTCCGGTTGGTAAACCCAAACCGAAGGATGAACCGGTTACGAATTCCTCAGATTCCGGTGATAAGAAACTAGATGCAGGGAAAAATGAAGAAGGTAAAAGTTCGAAAACATTTTTCAGCGAAAGTTGCAAGGGGGATATGATTTGCAATGACCAGGGAAAAACCATTACGGTGTGTGTTCAAGATTTTGAAAATGGTAAAATAGTCTCTCCTTTTTTTATTCATCTGAACTATTTATTCTGTTAACAGTCGTTTTATTTTTATATATTGTAATTTCAACACATGGTTCTTGGAAACACCCTTGCATTTACCTCTTTATTAGATGTGTTGGTTTGTAAAAGACGGTTTAGTCCAAATGTAAACGGGTCGGTCCAGGTTACCCGAAACACTTCTTGTTCAAATTTATTATGTTGTTAAATAAGTATTGCATTACATAGGATTAGATTAACCGTTTGGGCTACTTATAACTCGTCTTTTTTAGGCTAATATATATCATTTGAGTTTTGACCCAATATAGTTGAAGTCATAAAAACATAATCATAATTAAGTAATTGAACGATTTATAAGGTCAATGATGCCACATCTAATTCCGTATGTATTACATTCTTTTTTGGTGTTAATATATATCATTTGAGTAATGATGCCACACTCGTTGAACATTTCAGTTTTGAATTTATTTGCAGGCACGAACAACCTAACACTTATTGTGCAAAACAAACAAGATGGTGAATTGAAAGTGAATATAAAATCTGCAACATCTATGAACAATCCTTTGCAAACTTTTGAGCTACCTGCTCATGCGACTAAAAAGGTATGATAATCTGCAACTATCTTGAATCTTTTTTTTTCTTTTTGATTCTTGAAAGCATCAACGTTTGATATTTTCAAAAGAACATGAACTGTAAAATATATATTAAGGTATGGTGATATAGTTATATGGATTAGGATCAAATACAAAGGATCCTAATTGTAAGAAGTGTAAGAAGGATTTATAGAGTGACAAGTGTCCAATAACCTAAAAAACCCACTACACAAAAAAACCCACTAAAAAAAAAAAAACCTTAAACATCCACCACCACCAACCCCCCCCCCCCCCCCCCCCCCCCCCCCACCTCACCCACCAAAAAAAAAAAAAAAAATTTTTTTTTTTTTTTTTTTTTTTTTTGCCGAGGGGGTGGGGGTTTAGGTTTTTGGGTGGTGGTGGGGGTGGGTGTTTAGTTTTTTTTATATTTTTTTTTTAGGTTTTTTGGGGGTGGGTTAGGTTTTTTTAGGTTTTTTGGGGGGGTTAGTTTTTTTAGGTTTTTGGGAGGTGGGGGGTTACACTTCTTACAATTAGAAGTCTTTGTAGAATAACTTGACCCATAGTTATAGTTACAGCATAACATGTTGATTGTGGTTTAGATTGTAAGAAAACTTGCACATTGGAAGTTACAATAGTTATCATTTTTAATTTTTAGTTTTAATTTTGTTCGAAATATTAGTTTTAAAGTACTAGAGGATCACCAGATGGCATAAGAACCCTGACAATGAACATCGATGTAGGAAAATTGCACATAACTCTTGTTTATCACTAATTCACTATTTTATATTATAGGTTAACGTTAATATTACATTCTCTGAAGACAAAAGCAACAAAGTTATATTAAATGCTGGATACGGAGATTGTGAGCTCCAAATTAGTCAACCTTCTCCAGTCAACAGTCCTTCAAAACCTAAGGATCCTGAAAATACTTCCAACGTTAAAGACGCCAGTAACTCTACGGACAGCCCTGCAAAGCCCAAAGACGCCAATAACACTGCAGACACCCCTTCAAAGCCCAAAGATGTCCAAAACGCCACAGACACCCCTGCAAAGCCCAACGATGTCAATAACCCTCCAAGCCCACCAAAACCCGAAGATATCAACCCCCCTCCAAAGTCAAAAGACGTCGATGACCAGTCAAAGTCAAAAGCTGTTGACGATTCGTCAAAGTCTACACCCACAAGTACCAATGCTCCCGTATCTAAAAACAACGTTTTTGACCAATGGACTTTCTATTCGAAGCAAGTAACACCAATACACGGGGCTTATTTAGCTTTTCTTGTAGCCCTAGTGGTAGGGGGTTCATGGGCTTTATGCAGCATCAGAAAAAGGAGAAGCAGTGGTGGGGTCCCGTACCAGGAGCTCGAGATGGGACCCTCGGAATCCTCAAATGCGGTTGATGTGGAAACCGCAGAAGGGTGGGACCAAGATTGGGATGATGATGATTGGGATGAAGATAAAGCCATAAGATCACCGGGTGGTAGTAGTCATGCTAAAACTATCTCATCTAATGGGCTTACTTCGCGTGCTGCAAAGAAAGATGGTTGGGATGCTGACTGGGACGAGTAGTTATCGAAAAGTTATAAGAATAGATACAATGATCATGATGGTGTATGATAGAAGTTTTGTTTTCAATTTTGATTCTGTTACATGTTATGAATTATGAATTTTTTGTTGGTTGTAAGTTGATGTTAATTTTTCATACAAATTCTTGATACAAAATATGCACTAAACAATAAAGAGGTTCAGGCTTTTATATTTCCTCTTGTGGATGGTTTGTTGTGAAGATGTTATTATACCATCTCTTCCTCTTGTGGATGATTTGTTGTGAAGATGTTATTATACCTTTTCTTCATGTTCGAAATGCTTGCACATCGGCGATACAAATTTTTGTTTTAACAATCATCTAATATACTCCTAGCTCTACATCATTGTTCACCGCCAGACATTAACCTACATATGTAGCATTTACGGTTCATATCTATAATCTATATGTATGCCTATGCCTTTAAAATGAATACGAACGTCGTTTAACTTTAATCAAACAAATAAACAAAGTGGATTTTCTTTTTCATGTTCAATCATTTAACAAATAAAGTAGCCGTTCAAAAAAAACTATTAAATAAATTAACTCTACGCCAAATAAATGAACATCTGACGAACGATTCATTGAACATTCGGTTCATTTGCATCGCCCTCACCACCACCTCTACGCCGATACATGTACCAAATACCTAAAATCGGTACGGGTACAGGTACGGGTACGGTACGGGTACGAGTACGGGTATTTGAGAAAAAAAGCCCATCCCTAACCTCTACCCCCACCAACACCATCGCCTCTTGCTTCCTATGTGATAGTCACTAGATCTTGTGATCATATGCGCCAGCTTAAGCTTTTTCTAGATCATGTTCTTCATGCCACCTCCTTACCAATTATTGAACCTTCTACCTTCACCTAGGCTCCGAAGTGGGATGTCTGATGGAATGCTACGTGTGCTAATATAAACGCCTTGAATTCTAACCGAACTTCTATATTAATATAGTACCTGCTTCTACTTGAGCAAATATTGTAGGTTGTTGGTTATATTGAATTAAGCGTCACTCTGATGCAGTGGCGAAGCTTGAAAATTTCCACCGGGGGTCGGAAGTCACTGAACCTAAAATTTCCATATAAGTAATTTTTTTATAAAACCGGGGGGTCGAAAACGTATATACAAAAAAAAAAAATTCTACACGAAACGTACATACATAACACTACTGAGCGAAAAGTTCGGGGGGTCGGGCGCCTTTCACGGCCCCTTGAAAGCTACACCCTTGCTCTGATGGGACTATGAGTAGGTATAAATCTCGGCTAGTTGCCAACTGCCAAGGGCTTATAATAGACCAATGGCATTGATTATACACAGACCTTTAGTCCGGTTGTTAAATCAACCACTACACACTTGGTATTATATGTTGCTCTCATATGGGTGGATATTACACAGGTAATTTATGTTAGAAATTTGGTGAATGGATATTTAATACATTTATAATTTAATGAAATTAAAAATATTAATTAGAATCTTCATGTGGTAAATAAAGAGAAACTCTTAAATAGAGCTTCTTGATGGCATTTAGTTAGTTTTATTAGAGTTTTTAAGTCTCTAATTAAGTGACTAATTAAGTGAAAACTTTCACTAATCCTTAAGTCTTGTACAAATAGTAGGCTATGTGCTTCTTTTTGTTACAACAAGAATATGGTATTGCTTGATACATGAAGAATACTAGGAGGATGAACACTTGAAGACCAACTAGAGAGATGAGTACTCTCTACTTGTTTTCCACCACATGAGTTCAAACACTATAATTACCGGATGTAACCTTGGGCCCGTGAGCCATCTCCGGCAGTACAGACTCTTCAACTGTTGTACCCTGGGAGACAGACGTGTTGTCGTTGGTAGAGGCGCGAAATCTGTTTTAAGGGAAGCGTGTTGAACACGTGCCTCAACCAAAATCGTCAACGTTTTAGTGTGCTCTTTGTTGCAGTCAAGGAGTATTTTCAAGACTCAAGATGATGAATACTCGAGTCTAGGATGCTATCAAGTGCGCGTGAAGGACCCACCAGAGATGCGGCTTG
Organism: Helianthus tuberosus; assembly: GCA_030545235.1. NCBI lineage: Eukaryota > Viridiplantae > Streptophyta > Magnoliopsida > Asterales > Asteraceae > Helianthus > Helianthus tuberosus. The sequence goes on from CM060408.1 coordinate 166,205,480, forward strand.
AATCAAGATTGGTATATATAATTATAAATATATTCTTTTTATTTAGTTATTGTAACCGGTATTGTACTATGATATTTCCTACGAATAACGAGAGTCTCGTTATTATATATTTTGTAATTATATATTACAAAAGGTGGACCTAATTCCTACAGTTTATATGAGACTGTGTACATGGAACAACCTCATGGTTTCATTGTCTCCACTTGGGGAGAGCAGAATGAACAAGTACAGACAGAGCTTAAGAAAGTGCATGATGAATAAAAGAAAAATGCAGAACTGATAAATGATGTACACGCTTTAATGAGAAGGATGCACTTCAATGTTGCCAGATTGGCAAAAATAAATGTTCAAGATCTGATGTCTCCCATACCAAAAGAAGCCTCAACACAAGAAGTCCCTTTAGAAAGAGTCATACCTGCAACACAACCAAAGTCAACACCACAAGTCAGCAAGATCAAGCCTACACCAATGGGACCTCCACCACCTGTACCAAGGCATGAAATTCCCAGAATCACATACCACAATGCTGAAACGACTCCAGTAATCCTGCCTGAAGAAAGTAGCGCCCCAACAACAAAGGAACCAAAGAACAAAGGAAAACAGGAAGCATCACCTAAACAAACTACATCATGTGAAACAATTTTCAGTGAATCGTTGTTAGTGCATATGTTTGTCGACTTCGTCTTGTATCGAGTCTTATATTAGTAGTGTTAGATCAGGGAACGTTATACGAGAAATAGGGTAGGTTTTAGATGTGATGGAGCCCATTCCGTTTGAGGAGTGCCATTCCGTTTGAAGCATGCCATTCCGTTTGAAGCATGCCATTCCGTTTGAAGCATGCCATGCCACTTTCAAACGGAATAGCATGGCCTATAAATACCCTTCAAACGATTTCATTTGGAACATTCTGATTTCCGACAGCGAAGCTCTGTCGAAGCGTCTCCGTGCTGTAAATCCTTTCAAGATCAATAAACAAGACATTTAATAGTGAATACAAGCTAAACGAAGACCGAATCAATGAATTCCGCCTCTGATTCTGTCTGAGCACTCTTCTGATTGACTCGTTAGGTCGTTTCACGATCCTACATGTGGTATCAGAGCTCAGGAGGAAGAGTTCTTACCGTTTAGCTCGTTTTCGTTTGAACTAGGCACTTTCGTTTCAAGATTGCAATCTTGTTTGAAAGTAGTTTACTGCATATCACGTGATTAAAATCGGACGGTTCAATCAAAGTGTTTGTCGGTCTTTTATATTCACGAGAATCTAAGAGCTTTGGTCCAATCAAATTAATTCAATTGACTGATCATTTGCATGTGAACATTGATTGTTTGTGTCTGTTGTGTATCGATAGAATACAAGTTGCATGTGATTTACATTGAACGGCATATTAACATTGATTGGTGTTTGTCGGTTTAGTGGATTTATTGGCTCAATCAGATTTTATGCAAACTTTGATTTTATCGGCCCAATTAAATTGATTTAGATTCTGTACATCACATGAATATATGATTTGTGTTAGTCTATTTCATTTGAACGGCCCAATCACAATATGATCAAGATTTAAATGTGCGGTCCAATAGGAGTAAATTGAATTTTTAAAGTTGTCGGCTGCATGTGATTTAATTGAGTAATGTGATAATTAGCGGCCCATGTGACTTGAGCATATTGATCGGCCCAATCAGATTTTTAAGTGATTGGTATTTTGTTTGAAAGGTGATCTAGCTTGAACTTGATATTTCGTTTAAAGTGATTGTCTTGATAAACGTGTTTCCGAATCATGGATATAAATTTCTTTAATATAAATAGTGAAACAATTAATAGAATAAATGTATTAAAGAAAGAGTTTGATTCGTTTTAATGTTGTCCAGGAGAAAGTACAAAGAGTATCATTGAGAGGTATAGCCATCTTGTTCACTCGATGTCTGAGAAGGGTATTCAGAAAAGTCCAAATGAATGGGTTGAAAAATTAGCCAATGCCATACCTCAACAAGAGTGGGGTACATATCTTTTGGATTTAAAAAGAAATGGAGAATACTCTAGATTGACAATTTGTCAATTCATTGAGAAACTTGAAGAACAGATGGAGAGAAATGCTGAGAAGAAGAAAAGTCAAAATGGAAAATCAATACTAAAAAGAAGTAGAAATAAAGGTGTCCAAGTGGGAGAGGAACAGACTGAAGAGATTTCAGCTTTGAAAGACGAGAAGAAATCTGAGGATAAACAGATTCTTGAAATGAAGGAAAATTGTGAGAAGCTGAAATCTGAAAATGTTAAACTGTTAAGTGATTTGAACAGTTTGACATTGAAAAACGAGATTTTGAAAGAAAAGGAAAAAAGAATTTGAAAATGAAAAATTAAAATTTGAAAAAGATTTTCAAAGTCAAATGAAGATTTTAGAAGATGAGAAATCTGATATTTTTAAAAATAATCTTGAAAAATAGATTGAAATAAACTCTCATCTTCAGAAAATCATTCGGCTTGAAAATGAAGCTGAAAAAGCTCGGATTAAAATCAAAGAGCTTGAAGAGAATTTGAAAGGTTTTGAGACTTCGTCATCAACACCAGATTATCCATGTCCTAAACCGGTTAATTCAGTTCCAATAAGTGACAATGTCACAAACTTTGACAAATTCAAAATTGAAGATTGTGATGAGAAAACTGATGATGAAAATGAAAAAAAGAAAAATATTTTTGAAATTGAATGAAATGTTTCAAGAAACTGTTCTACATTCTACTGAAAAAGGTGAATGCTCAACGCAAAAACCTGTAAAGAAGAATGCGGAACAAAAACAAAAAGATAAAAAGCCGAAAATTGTTCAAAAAGAAAATAAAAGCTCATCAGTTCAATCATCCAATCGCAACAAAAATCCACAAAAATTGAAAAATGAAAACTAAAAAATAGTTGGTAATGAATGGTGCAGGTTTGACCACAGTGCTTCAAAGCCAAATTCAGTTTTCAGGAAGAGTGATGATTACCACAAAGCCAAACAGTGCTATGATCTGAATGTTTGGACTGAAGGTGGTAATTGGTACGATAACAGAGTGTGTTACACTTGTGGTGTTCAAGGACACATTGCTGTTAACTGCCAAAATCAGTGGTTTGAGACGAGGAGATGTTATAATTGCCATATCAAAGGTCACATTGCCAGAGATTGCCCAATGAGATCAAAGGGAAGATCGAGGGCTGATTCTCAGAAAATGGCAAAGAAACCAGTCAATGTCAAGCCCAAAGAACAGAAAGTTCAAGAACCTAAAGTTCAAGAACAGAAAGTTCTCGAAAAGAAAGTTAAGCTTTCACAGGGACAGAAAGACAGACTGAGGAAAAAGAGGAAGAAAGCACGAGAGTATCTCGAAAGGATTTTGTCCTCGGATACAACTGGTAAAACAGATAAAAGTTCTGATAAATCGTCTTGCTCACCAAAGAACAACAAATCAAGCAAAACGGATTCATCAGATACAAATCTGAGGACGAAAGGGAAACAAAAGAAAGTGGAGAATTCACTTCATGGTGATGAATTTGTTTCTCTGGAAACAAAGGAGCCAGTTGTTGGCAATGAATCTGACTCATCAAAGTCAGACAAGCCAAGTTTAGGCAATGAATCTGGTGTGGTAAAGCCAGAAGAGCCATTTGTTGAGGTAAAAGTTGAGAATTCTAGTCTAACAATGGATGATGCAAATTTTCCACCATTGTTGAACAAGAATTCAAAATCACCCAAGGACCGTCAGGCTTGGGTGAATCTGTTTAAATAGAAAAACCTGACTTGCCGGAGCTCCCAGGTTGGTAAGAGTGGAGCATGAATCGGCATTTTTCTTGAGAAATTCACATTTGTGATATTTCGACTTACAAGTGGTAAATCAGGGACATTAAGTTGTACTTGATTTTCTACAAGTGATGTTTGAGGATTGATCTTAAAAATGTTAGTTTTTACAAGTGATTGAATAAGAACAAGGTGATGGATGAAACCCATAATTTGAGAATTGACTTACAAAACATATTTTCCGGAAAAACCATTTTGATTAAAACAAACTTAAGTGTTTTGAAATCACCATGGGAAAATGTTTTGTTGTCAGGGGGAGTTCTGATTGTTCAAGCCAAGAGAATGGAGAATTGAAGTAATTCTCATCATGTTGTTACTTTACCTTGTACAACTTGTTTTCAAATTTTCCCAGAAAATCAAAATTGAGACATATTTTGATTTTAGGGGGAGTAAAAATTTTAAAAAAAAATTAGAAAATTTGAAAATTCCAAAAACATTGAAAAATGCAAAAATGAGTTTTGTTGTATAAAAGAGGAAATGATAGTAGATCAGTTGGACTGTCACAACATGCTAAAGAAATGGAAAGATATAATGTGATAAACGGTCTCACTAAAGATGTGACGATAGGCTCAGCTAGACTAGTAGATTTGCGATAATGATACAAACTTAAATGAAAAGCCTAGTTCTAGTGGGAAACATGGTCAAAAGCATAGTACTTAGTTTTGTCCTTCTTGATTGGGTGCCTACTCAGTAATCGCTGATTGTCGAAAGACATAAAACTGGTTAAGTTTGTGAACTTTCACAACTTTGCTAAAAAGTCGCTGTGATTGTGTATTTTATTTTGCAAAGATTTAAACTTGTTTTATTTCTTTATTTTGTTTAAGCATTGGACATCCTCTGCGTATACGTGAGTATCGACCTGGATGTTATTGCCTAAACATTCTGCTTTATTTTCTTTGGTGTTTCGTTTAAGCTTTGGACCTCCTCTGCGTATACGGAAGTATCGACCTGGTGGTTAAAGCCTAAACAACTTCAACTTGTTTTATTTTTCTTATTTTGTTTAAACATTGGACTTTCTCTGTGTATACGGAAGTATCGACCTGATTGTTAATGTTTAAATATTCTGCTTTGTTTTCGCACAAATCTCAGTCGATAAAAGTTTAAAGGCATTACTTGAGTCAGTGTATTGCATGATGAGGGGATATGCTGAGATCGTGGGGTCCATAAGAACTGAGTGCAATCTTAATATACCTTAACGTATCAGTAAGCATTTCAAAAGTTTTTAGATTGAGTTTAAGTGGACAACAATATCGTCAATCTATGTGAATCGTTTAGAACTTAAAGTGTTTAAAGCTTAACGGTGCTAGTGATTGGTCACAAAAACTGATATGATCCTCTTACGCAAACTCACAAAAATAGTGTCTGTAAATATTTCTTTACTGCATTTCTTTACATTTAAAAATCCAAAAAGATTTTCGACAACTGATGTTGGAGAGCTGATATTCAAAATTTCAAGTGCTGAACATGATGAACAGGGTTGGGAGTGTGCGTTTAACAGAAAAAATTTCTTTTGTGAAAGAAAAGTTTGATTAGTTAATCAAGGTCATTAATTTGAACTTGATGTAACTATTACTAATAAGTTTTTCTTATTGATTTAAGTAAAAACTTATGTTTTGATGAGAAAATGTGTGCAGGAGTTGAGCTGAACAGAATTAAAGCCAGGATGTGATCTCTAGGTGATAACTAATTCCAGACAGCGATCCCATCATCATGAGAGGGGGAGTCTGACGAGGTTAGAGCCAAAGAGAAGATTCTGGTACATGCTAAGAAAGAAAGAAGACCGATCAAGATTGAAGAGTCGTTATGATGAAGACTATCACTGAAGATTCCGTCAACATTCAAGGGGGAGTTTGTTGGTGCAGTTGTCTGCCGACTTCATCTTCGTTCGAGTCTCAGATTGTGAAAGAGCCCGAAGACCGGTAAAGACTAAAGAATGAGAAGACTCGATACTTCAGACTCGTCAACATCCGAGGGGGGGTCTGTTAGTGCATACGTCTGTCGACTTCGTCTTGTATCGAGTCTTATATTAGTAGTGTTAGATCAGGGCACGTTATACGAGAAATAGGGTAGGTTTTAGATGTGATGGAGCCCATTCCGTTTGAGGAGTGCCATTCTGTTTAAAGCATGCCATTCCGTTTGAAGCATGCCATGCCACTTTCAAACGGAATAGCATGGCCTATAAATACCCTTCAAACGATTTCATTTGGAACATTCTGATTTCCAACAGCGAAGCTCTGTCGAAGTGTCTCCGTGCTGTAAATCCTTTCAAGATCAATAAACAAGACATTTAATAGTGAATACAAGCTAAACGAAGACCGAATCAATGAATTCCGCCTCTGATTCTGTCTGAGCACTCTTCTGATTGACTCGTTAGGTTGTTTCACGATCCTACAATCGTTAGTTCTGACAAAGAAAAGAAAATGGGAAGAATTTGCAACATCTTCAAAAAGGCCCAAACTGGTTCCATAAAGAGATTCAGAAGGGAACTTCATTGGAATGGTACAAATTGTGGATATAGAATATATGATGTTCCCAGAACATAAACTCATGCACTACCACTGGACAAAAGAAGATAAGTTTGAAAGACCACTGAGTCCAGTCACTAAAGGTATATGTGAGGAGAGAATTGAAAGGGGAAAGTTCTGCATACACAGACCCCAAACAAACCATGTGAAAATAGAAAGAAAGGTGGATCCTCTGACAACTCCGGATGGTGTATTTGGATTTCATGAACAAAACAAGTGTACTTTGATCGGGAAAAATGGTGAGGAAGAGGTGATAACCGATGGTGACTTAGCTGAAAAACTTCATCCCACAGATTTGATAATGTTGAAGAAAACTTACGATGAAGAAAAATCAAACACCAAATTTGTGAGAAGAGCCATCGGCAGCTTATCCAAGAGTGGAATTAAGTTGTTCACCCGCACAGCTGTGACTGACTTTGAACTCTTCATTAGCCTTGATCATGCAATCAAAAAGAAGCTGTACATAATGTCGGAAAGAAGACAATAAGTTATAGTATAGGGGCTAGATGTGTAATATCGTGTTCTATATAAACACCCTCCTTGTGTAAACGCTAGACAACTTTTTGCAATCCAATACAAGTCCCTATTGTTCTCTATACCAATTGACATGGTATCAGAGCAATGTTTTTGATTCATGAACACTATGATTCACCGTCTACAATCTATCTCAACAAAACCAAAATCAAACCAGAAAAAAAACCCAAAACCAAAATAAAACTCCAAAAATTTGTTGACAATTCGTCAAAGTCTACACCCACAAGTACCAATGCTCCAGTATCTAAAAACAACGTTTTTGACCAATGGACTTTCTATTCGAAGCAAGTAACACCAATACACGGGGCTTATTTAGCTTTTCTTGTAGCCCTAGTGGTAGGGGGTTCATGGGCTTTATGGAGCATCAGAAAAAGGAGAAGCGGTGGTGGGGTCCCGTACCAGGAGCTCAAGATGGGACCCTCAGAATCCTCAAATGCAGTTGATGTGGAAACCGCAGAAGGGTGGGACCAAGATTGGGATGAAGATAAAGCCATAAGATCACCGGGTGGTAGTAGTCATGCTAAAACTATCTCATCTAATGGGCTTACTTCGCATGCTGCAAAGAAAGATGGTTGGGATGCTGACTGGGACGAGTAGTTATCGAAAAGTTATAAGAATAGATACAATGATCATGATGGTTTATGATAGAAGTTTTGTTTTCAATTTTGATTCTGTTACATGTTATGAATTATGAATTTTTTGTTGGTTGTAAGTTGATGTTAATGTTTCATACAAATTCTTGATACAAAATATGCACTAAACAATAAAGAGGTTCAGGCTTTTATATTTCCTCTTGTGGATGGTTTGTTGTGAAATTGTTATTATACCATCACTTTCTCTTGTGGATGATTTGTGGTGAAGATGTTATTATACCTTTTCTTCATGTTCGGAACGCTTGCACATCGGCGATACAAATTTTTGTTTTAACAATCATCTAATATACTCCTAGCTTTACATCATTGTTCACCGCAAGACATTAACCTACATATGTAGCATTTACGGCTCATTAACCTACATATGTAGAATTTACGGTTCATATCTATACTCTATATGTATGCCTATGCCTTTAAACTGAATACGAACGTCGTTTAAGTTTAATCAAACAAATAAACAAAGTGGATTTTCTTTTTCAAGTTTAATCATTTAACAAATAAAGTAGCCGTTCAAAAAAACTATTAAATAGATTAACTTTACGCCAAATAAATGAACACATATGTGTTGCATGATTTGCTAGAACACATATGAAAACGTCATAAAATATTACTTTGTAGAATGAAATCCAGGTTAAACACCATAGATCTCGGAGGATTGGAGGGGAGATAACTGTTAATACAAAACTTTTGGAATTTTGTTTGAAACTGAATTATAACGCGAATTATTGATGGGAACGTGAATAATGACAATTCTGCCCCCGCATATCATTTAGCGCCCCTGCCACGTGTTCGACCAGGATCAATTCTCATCGTTTTCACACTTCCAACCTTTTTCTCTTGATCCTGTTTCTATATATATATATATAGGTGAAAGAGAGGTTAAGAAAACTCAAGAAAACTCTATGTAACATTTTTATTTTTTTCTAAAAAAACAGGAAATGTAACAAAAATGTACTTGAACATTTTTCTAAAAAATGTAAAAAGTGCCTACTATTTTTTTTCTAAAAAAAAAGGAAATTGTTGATCTCATTATTTAGTGATCCAGGCTAATAAATTTAGTGATTTTTTTAGGAATAATGCAATTTTATCTGGGTGTTGTTGTTTTGAGCTAAAAGTTTGTGGGTTGTTGTCAATTTACAAACAAGGTGGGCTCAACAACACTTTGGACCGCTGTCGGTTTTGCAGTTTTGAGTTTGCAAAAACCCACCAAAAAGTTTCAAATTTTCAGACCAAAGAGGTGCATAAATCTCCCAAACTATGATGAATTTCGAAATTCTGTTCAATGGGTTTTGTTCGTCTTGAAAAGTTACACAATTTGCACCCAAGAACTGCTTGATTTCATTAAGATTTGAAGGAGACATGGTGTCTTGAAATTCTAGGGTTTATAAGACTTTTTATGAAGAAGATGATGTTGATGAAGATCTGGGTTTCAGATGATGATGTGTAATGGTGAATATTGATTTAGGTTTTTTTTTTTTTTAATTTTATTATACTCAAATTACCAAAATACCCCTTAACTGATTTTTTTTTTTAAAATAATACCCCAATGTCTTAAATGAATTTTAGTAAAAGACTTAAATGCCCTCACATGCAAGGCATGTGAGTCCATTTAACAGAACTTTTTGACGTGGTTAGTGCTAAAGGTTATAGGTTGTAATAAAATATGAACATAAATGTTGATTTTTGCCAATTTTATAGTGAAAGGTATAAAATGCAGTTTGAGGCAAACATAAAAGTTGTTTTCTGCAATTTAGTCTTTTTTTATTGGACATATATATTACGTACCATGAAATTTTTAACATTTTTAAAAAAATAAACTACTCGACGTTTTTTTTTTTGTTTTTCCATTATAAAAATGTTTAAATATATGTATGTTACATTTCCTGTTTTTTTTAGAAAAAATAAAAATGTTACATGGGTTTTTTACAAAGGTTTTTTTTGAGTTTTCTCAACTCAAGTGGGATTTCGTTTTATCCTTCCCCTATATATATATATATAGGATTAGGTTCAAGAGTGAACAACTTCTTGAGAGTGAACTGAGTGAACTAATCTTGGCCCTTGATCATTTTTTCAATTAAAAGGGTAAGATTGACATTAGCCAAGTATATTTAATTAAAATCCCTTAATTTCTCATAACTTAACTCTTTTTCTCTCTGTCATTTTTAATTATTTCTCCATCATTTCTTTATCCATCGATTTTGTTTTAATTTTAACTTGAATATTGTTTTTCTTTTATTATCCGTATATATAGAGATCATAGTATATTGTTTTTAACTTTTATTAATTTTCAATAAATATTGAAAAATTTCTCTGACATTGAAATTGTAATTATTTTTGGCCTTTAACTTTTTTTTGAATATGTGATGAAGTTATTCATTTTTGCATACATGTGATATGTTTCGTTTTCATTGATTTCATAATTTTTATATGAATCTACTCGTGTGTATGCATAATATAGTATATGTTGTTAATATACACATATATGTAACCATTTCTGAATATAATACACAGATGTATAAAACACTGTACGCATGTGTATAAACTAACAGGGTTACATGTGTATAGTGTTTTATACATCTGTGTATTATATTCAGAAATGGTTACATATATGTGTATATTAACAACACATATACTATATTATGCATGCACACGAGTAGATTCATACAAAAATTATGAAATTAATGAAAACGAAACATATCACATGTATGCAAAAATAAATAACTTCATCACATATTCAAAAAAAAGTTAAAATCCAAAAATAATTACAATTTCAATGTCAGAGAAAATTTTCAATTTTTATTGAAAATTAATAAAAGTTAAAAACAATATACTATGATCTCTATATATACGGATAATAAAAGAAAAAAATATTCAAGTTAAAATTAAAACAAAATCTATGGATAAAGAAATGATGAAGAAATAATTAAAAATGAGAGAGAGAAAAAGAGTTAAGATATGAGAAAATTAAGGGATTTTAATTAAATATACTTGGCTAATATCAATATTACCCTTTTAATCAAAAAAATGATCAAGTGCCAAGATTAGTTCACTCAGTTTACTCTCAAGAAGTTGTTCACTCTTGAACCTAATCCTATATATATATAGGGTAGGGCTAGGTAGGAAACTCTTATGTTTTTAAAAAACCCTAGAAAACCCAACCTCCCGACATTTTTTTTTGAAAAAAATAACACGTAATATACATGTTTTTAAGAGTTTTGGGCAAAAAAAAAAAAACAAAAAAGCGCCGAAGGGATCTTTTAAAAAAAAATAAACAAGTTTCAGCATTTTTTGCCTAACACATGTTAGTCAATGAAGTTGCTGAAATTTGTTTATTTTTTTTTAAAATAATCCTTCGGCGCTTTTTTGTTTTTTTGGCCCAAAACTCTTAAAAACATGTATGTTACATGTGTTATTTTTTTCAAAAAAAAAAAAAAATGTCGGGAGGTTGGGTTTTCTAGGGTTTTTTAAAAACATAAGGGTTTCCTATGGAGCCTTAGCCTATGTATATATATGTATATATATATATAGGGTTTCCTATGGAGCCTTAGCCTATGTATATATATATATATATAGGGTAGGGGTCCTAAGAGAAGTTCACCCTATTTGAGAAACTTGAGAAGCAATCTGGACCACACATTTTTCCCTAAGCAAAAAATGCAAAAATAGGTGAAAAAAATGCAATTTTTTTTTGTTTTTAGAAAAATTACAGCTTTTTCTTTAAGGATTTAATTTTTTATTTAATTTTTTTTTGGATTTATACACATGTGTATATTGTTAATCTTTTAAGTATACATATATGTATATTGTCAATTATACATATATGTATATACATGTTTAAAATTGAAAAAATATGTGTTATAAACCCTAAACCTTAAACCCTAAACAGTAAAGCTAAACCTTAATGCTAAACTCTAAACCCTAAAGCTAACCCCTAATTCTAAACCCTAAAGCTAAACCCTAATGCTAAACCCTAAAGCTAAAGCTAAACCCTAAAGCTAAACCCTAATGCTAAACCCTAATGCAAACCCTAAAGCTAAAGCTAAACCCTAATGGTAAACCCATAAGCTAAACCCTAATGCTAAAACTCTAAAACTAAACCCTAAACCATAAAGCTAAACCCTAAACCATAATGCTAAACCCTAAATACTAATGCTAAACCCTAAATAACACTTATTTTTCAATTTTAAACATGTATATACATATATGTATAGTTAAAAGATTAACAATATACACATGTGTATAAATCCTAAAAATAAAAAAAAATAAAAAAATAAAATCCTTAAAGAAAAAGCTGCGATTTTTCGAATTTTTTTTTTTGCATTTTTTTCACTTTTTTTTTGCATTTTTTTGCTTATGGAAAATGTGTGATCCAGAATGCTTCTCAATTAGCCTACTACTTCTCACATGATCCTTACCCTATATATATATATATATATATATATATATATATATATATATATAGGGGGCCGCTAAAATGAGAACCACCTCCAGTTGTAAGAACCGTGAGAACTTTTTGATCCGGGGCGAGTTGGACCAATTTTTTTTTTCATAAACGTAGATGCATGTATTATAAACACATTTGTAAAAAATAATTCAAAAAAAAAAATGTCGTGTGTGTAGTTTTGAGCACCACAAGTTTTGGTTTACGGGTACCGTAAATTTTAAATAAATTTTACGGTACCCGTAAACACAAACTTGGGGTGCTCAAAACTACACACACGAAATTTTTAAATTTTTTTTTACAAATGTGTTTATAATACATGCATCTACGTTTATGAAATTTTTTTTGGTACAACTCGCCCCGTACGGTGTGGTTCTCACGGTTCTTACAACTGGAGGTGGTTCTCATTTTAGCGGTCCCCTATATATATATATATAGGGGAAGGATAAAACGAAATCCCACTTGAGTTGAGAAAAATCAAAAAAACCTTTGTAAAAAACCCATGTAACATTTTTATTTTTTCTAAAAAAACAGGAAATGTAACATACATATATTTAAACATTTTTATAATAGAAAACAAAAAAAAGGTCGAGTAGTTTATTTTTTAAAAAATGTTAAAAATTTCGTGTTACGTAATATATATGTCAAATAAAAAAAAGACTAAATTGCAGAAAACAACTTTTATGTTTGCCTCAAAGTGCACTTTATACCTTTCACTATGAAATCAGCAAAAATCAACTTTTATGTTCATATTTTATTACAACCTATAACCTTTAGCACTAACCACGTCAAAAAGTTCAGTTAAATGGACTCACATGCCTTGCATGTGAGGGCATTTAAGTCTTTTACTAAAATTCATTTAAAACATTGGGTATTAATTTAAAAAAAATCAGTTAAGGGGTATTTTGGTAATTTGAGTATAATAAAATTAAAAAAACAAAACCTAAATCAATATTCACCATTTACACATCATCATCTGAAACCCAGATCTTCATCAACATCATCTTCTTCATAAAAAGTGTTATAAACCCTAGAATTTCAAGACACCTTGTCTCCATCAAATCTTAATGAAATCAAGCAGTTCTTGGGTGCAAATTGTGTAACTTTTCAAGACGAACAAAACCCATTGAACAGAATTTCGAAATTCATCATAGTTTGGGAGATTTATGCACCACTTTGGTCCGAAAATTTGAAACTTTTTGGTGGGTTTTTGCAAACTCAAAACTGCAAAACCGACAGTGGACCAAAGTGTTGTTGAGCCTTACAATGCCATCTGTAAATTGACAACAAACCACAAACTTTTAGCTCAAAACAACAACACCCAGATAAAATTGCATTATTCCTAAAAAGATCACTAAATTTATTAGCCTGGATCACTAAATAATGAGATCAACAATTTCCTGTTTTTTTAGAAAAAAAATAGTAGGCACTTTTTACATTTTTTATAAGAATGTTCAAGTACATTTTTGTTACATTTCTTGTTTTTTTTAGAAGAAAATAAAAATGTTACATAGGGTTTTCTTGAGTTTTCTCAACTCAAGTGGATTTTTGTTTTATCCTTCACACACACACACACACACACACACACACACACACACACACACACACACATATATATATATATATATATATATATATATATATATATATATATATAGGGTGGGGTTCTAGAGTGAACACTAGTGCATTTGCGAACTAAGTGAACAAATCCTGGCCATTGATCTACACACGTGTATGGCCAGGATCTCATCATCAAATCATAAAATACACTAGTGTATTTCAACATCAAATCGTGGCCATTGATCTACACACGTGTATGGCCAGGATTAGTTCACTCAGTTCGCAAGCTACACTAGTGTTCACTCTTGAACCTAATCCTATATATATATAAATATATATAAACCGATCAGGAGAAAACGGTTGGAAGTGTGAAAACGATGAGAATTGATCCTGGTCGAACACGTGGCAGGGGCGCTAAATGATATGCTGGGGCATGATTGTCATTGTTCACGTTCCCATCAATAAGTCGCTTTATAATTCAGTTTCAAACAAAATTCCAAAAATTTCGTATTAGTAGTTACCTCCTCTCCAATCTTCCGAGATCTATGGTGATTAACGTGGATTTCATTCTACAAAGTAATATTTGATGACGTTTTCATATGTGCTCTAGCAAATCATGCAACACATATGGTGTGAACCTGAACAATGACATATATAGGGTAGGGTTCTAGAGCGAACATTAGGTTGAGAGTGAACTGTGTGAACTAATCTGAGCCATTAATTGTTTAGATCTTGGAAATTTTAATAATTACAGTTTTGTAATTAATAATATGTAAAAAATAAATGAAAAGGATATAAAGGTAAATTGTTAACTATTTCTCTCCCCAATTAAAGTATTAATTGCATTCTCTCTCATTTTTTTTCTCTCACCAATTAACTATTTTTTTAATTCTAAAAAATATTACCATTATATAATATATTGTTCCATCTAGAACATGATTAAAGACACTATAAAAGTGAATGCACATATATGTATTATACGTATTCACAATTTAAAAACGTATGTACATATATGTACATTATTAAATATTGTTCCATCTGATCGTCTTTTTAAAGTGTACATGTCCGATTTGTAATGTGCATATATATACATTCATAATATACTTCTAAAAAAGAAGTTAATGATATGGTTTTTCAACATGGTACATATGTGTATAGCAAGTATATGAGATGATTGTTCGGCATTGTACATATGTGTACATAATAGTCTTAACACGTATATACATATATGTACATTAACATATCATATTCTTAACACGTATGTACACATATGTACATTATCACACCTATGTTCAGAGCAAGTGTACATTATCACACAAGATACATGATGAGTACATGAAAAATAATCATGGATATGCAATTGTAAAAAAAATTGAATATTTAATCCAAAAATAAAAAAATATGTAATCAAACGTTTTCTGTAAATAATCCATTCTTGCATGAATATGCAATTAAAAAAAATCCATTATTTTGAATTATGAGAGATGAAGAAGATAATTATGCAATTTAAGAAACTACCAAAATTAAAAGTGTAACTTAAATTCAATGACTAAAATAAAGATTTAAAACTAATTTATTTTATAATTACAATCCTACCCTTAACAACTAAAAAGGAAATCAATGGTCCTGATTAGTTCACACATTTCACTTTCAGGATTTAGAGAAAACAGTGGAAAGTGTAAGAACGGTGAGAACGCTTATGGATCGTCCGATCAAAACAATCTATAGACTAGATTGGCGCAGTGGCGTTTTCGTAAATAACACGAATTCTATTAAGTGGACACGCTTCATTAAGGGTAAAATGGTCTTTACACTTCTATACCAAAACGCCAAACTAATGAATAAAACGCCATTACAGGCCAAAACACATCCCTATATAAACAAAAACATCCCAGACATAAAAACACACCCCCGAACCTGAAACGTCATATTTTCTACTATATACCATTCATCTTACAAACGCCAAAATCCCCAAAACATCAAACACACCTACTCAAAAAAGCCAGATTTTACTATATACCAATCATCTTAGAAAACGCCAAAACACTCAAACATCAAAGATTCCAAAAAATTGACGTTTCTTTCAGATACAATATTTCACAGTAAAACGCCAAAAATGGCAAATATCGTTTCTTGTATATTCAATATTGTTCTACGCGAAGTTTCGGAGAATGCATTCTTCCCTGAGGTGCTGTGACTCAAATAACATTTTGCTGTATGAGATGGACAAATCATAAACAAAAAGATGTTGGTGTAAGACTTATGTCATTTTTTGTGTAATGTTATTGATGAATTTTATAATGGCATGAAGAGACCAATGACATTGATGAGAGGTTTGAAGATACATATTAAAAAAAAAACTCATGTCATTTTGTCTTTCCAAACGGCCACAAAAACACAAGCATGCCAAAGCCAAACCGCCAGTGCACATGTTTCAAAGAAGAAAGAGACTGATGACAGTGAAGATTTGGAAGATGAATTGTTTCTATTTTTATTTTTTAATTTTCTTTTTCTGTTGTTTGTTATGTATTTTTCAACTTAGAATAAAAAAATACATTATATTAAAAAAACGCCAAAAAGTCATAATGATTGTGAAACGCCATAATGCAGTAAAACGCCAAAAACACCCAACTATAATAAAAGTAATTTGGAGAAGTATTATAAAAAGCTAAAAATGAAAAAAAAAAAACGCCAAAAACTACTTAAAGCCATTAAAAAACGCCAACCTTGGAAGATGGAACGTCTATTGTTAGTACATATGTCTGTAGCTTCCGTCTGCATCGAGTCTTATGTATTTTGTGCTGTGTATGTATTTTTGTATATGTATGTGTATGTATGTTTATGTCTAGACAATTCATTGATTGGCGCGAAACTGTTAAAGAGAAATCCGTCGGACAACTAATGTCATCCGAACGGATGGCCATCCGATCGGATGACCAACCGACCGGGTGACTCTTATTCCCTTCCCTGGTTGCCTATAAATAGTAGGCTAGTGGTAGTTGTTTAGGACCTTTTACTGATCATTGTAGCGAAGCTCTGATTGTCTGACTTTCATCCGGTTCCTCTGTACTTTCACCATCAATCAATGAATGCAGACAACATGTTAAGCGTTTAAATCGTTGTATGTGATTCTCTAACGGTAACGAGGGATTCCGTACCTCGTTATTGATCGATTCCACCACGTTCTATGACAAGAACAGATCCATTCGCGTAGCCTAACAAGTGGTATCAGAGCCTCGAGAAGCTGAATCGGAGATTGCAATGACATTTCACCGAGATTTCATCAATTTTCTGCAGATTTCTGTCAAATCTCTACGGAGATTTTGACAAATTCTTCTTCTTCTACCTCATTTCTTGCAGTTTTTACATTTTCACACCTTAAAACCGGAAAAATTCAAAATTAAGCAAGATTTCACGGACGAATTTGACTAATTTTGATATCAATCGAATCGGAATTGAACATCGAACAATCCTACAAAGTTTCATTGAAAAATTCGGACTAAAACTGAATCAAATCGATCGAAAACTATGTTGAGTTCTTCACACAAGATGACGTCATACACCCGATCGGATAGCTATCCGATCGGATTAGCATAGATTCTGTTCTCATTACTTTGCTGACGTCCGTGCTCGTTCGATCGGATCACCATCCGATCGGATTGGCTTTGTGGTTTAAAAGTTTCAAAGGTTTAAGTGTCACTCGATCGAACGACCATCCGAACGGATAGCCATTCAACACTTGTTATCCAACACTTGACAACTTGGTTCATTACTTGATTGTGTCATCCGATCGAATCGCCATTCGATCGGATCACCATTCGACCCAAGTGCAGTAGTTTGAGATTTTTGAAAGTTGTGAAATTTTTCTAAGTGTTTGACTTTTTCAGGTGTTTTCAAGATGGGAGACGAATTCTTGAACCCGTTCAGTGATGTCTTTGCATACAACACCGGAGATGCATCAACAAATACAACCACCAATACCAATCCAAACCCAAAAAAGGCGATCACAAATTCTCTTAGTGTCGACAACGCCTATGGAATGTATAACATGCCGCCGAAGCTGATGGCAACTGAACACTACAACCGATGGGCAGACAGGTTTGATGGTTGGTTGAAAGCTTTTGCTTACATGAGTTGGAGGTGTATGAAGAATGGTTACGATATTGGAAGAAAAGATTATGAAAACTTGGCTGAAAATGAACAAGATATGTTTATTGCTGAACAAAAGTGTGTAGCCTGTTACATCAATCTGTCAGAGACGATACTATTTCTTTGATTAGCTACAATAATTCAAAGGATTTGTGGGCTAAGCTAGAAAATAAGTGTATTGGAGGAGAAGAGATTGTGAAAAACAAGAAACGTCTGCTGAAAAAGGAGTTTGACTTATTTGCATGTATGAAGAATGAAACTGTATTAAAGATGATTGAGCGGTTTTGCCATCTGAAGATAGAACTCGTCAGAAATGGGATCACATTTACCAATGAAGAGATGGTTGAAAAGCTATTGGAATCCCTACCAGATGAGAAAGATTGGCAATACTATGGTCTGGTTCTGAAAAACACAAAAGCAATATCAGAAATGACAGTTGACTGGTTGATTGAAAGATTCGAGAGTCATGAGCTAGAAATCAAGAAAATGAACAAAGTGAACAATACCCCATACCAACAGAATGTTGATATCTACTACAGGGGTAGTATGATTCCGAAAACCACTTCACCAAAAACCGCATTTTCTGCTGAAAGCTCAAACACGATGACTCAAGAAAACAAAAGCAGCAGTTCTATACCCAGCAGTGGTTATCATAGTGGCTCTTCTTCGTCTGTTCCAGGGAATCAACAACAACAAAATGTTCCCAAAAATGTGTTTCAATGTAACATCACTATGAACCTGAACAACGCTCAAAATTTCAATGAAGAGACAGCGAAACAACAAATGGTGTTTCTTGCTTCGATCTTAGAATAATATGAAAGTCTTGTCGCCTGAAAAATCGGAAATACAAATCTGACAAAAGAAGATTATGACCAGATTGATCCCGAAGAGATGGAATTAATTTATATACGTTGGTGCATGGGTAGTGTAATCAGGAGAGCACAACGATTTATGGAGATCACGGGAAGAAATTCCATTGGAGAGCCTTCGACAAAGTTGGGTTTTGATAAATCAAAAGTGACCTGCTTCAAGTGTAAACAAAAGGGGCACTTCAAGCGGGAATGCAGAAACTCAGCAGCGGATGAAACAGCTAATCTTTTTCATGATGACTACTATAAAAAAGCTGTTTATCACCGAAATCGCGAAGTGCCGCCCTGAATGAATCAAATCGAGGAGACTCCAAAGGAGAAGTCGAGAGCTTTAGCTGTTATTCAAGATGACGAAGGTTTCGATTGGAGTGAGTTCTTGCCGGAAGATGATGCAGTTGGCTTTGAATTCATGGCAGAAATTCATCCAAATAAAGATACACAAACTTAAGAGCAAAAATACAACTATCGAAAGATGTTAGCATTAAATATGAAGGATAAAATCTATAGAGCTTGGAAAGAATCCAAAAGAGTAAATAGATAGGATCCTGATCGTGAATGCTATTTGGATCCGAAAGGCAACATCATTGTAGAACCATCACCAGTCACACTTGAAACTCTCATTGAATCTTTGAAGCAAGAAGATGAACAGAGAGAGAGAGATGCTGCAAAGAAAGCTGAAGAAGAAGAGCTAAAGTAAAAAAAGATAGATGAGGGAATCATTGACACCACAAAAGAAATGACGGCAGAAAACTTGACAAAAATGGCCGACAAAGTGCTTATGGCAAAGGAACTAGAGGTAGATTCCAAATCTGCATCTGAGTTAACAAGCAAGGTCAGTAGTAGTGGTTCAAACAATGAATCAGGTAAGACTGATGTGTCACACCCCTTTCTGCGGCGGAAGCACGAGGTGTGATCATGAAAGGTTCTCATTGCATACGAAGAGTAAACATACTACATGCTCAAAAGTAACTTCAAACATTACATTACTGAAAACATAAGTCAAGTGTTTACAACACGAGATAGCATATTGTTTTAAAAGTTACAACTTTATTTAACGATAAACATAGCGACATCCACGAGCATGAGTAAAACCACGCGCACATCCATCCTAGTTACCTGAAATACATGTGAGTTTTGGAAAAACGTCAACATAATGTTGGTGTGAATTCATGCAGTTTTTGTATTTCACGTTTGTATACTTTGTATGAAAACATAGTTTGTGTCATGTATAAATCAAGTTTTCATATATAAATCAAGTATTCATGTGTACACCACGTACTCATGTATAATTCAAGTTTTCTTGAGTACCCCACGTACTCAAGTATAAATCAAGTTTTAGTATGGTATGAATCTTAAGTAATTAAAGTATTCCTGTAAGTATCAGGATTGTTAATGGGTTGCAAAGCCATTAACATGTGACACGACATAGGAAGTCACCAAACCTTAGGCATTTTCTAGTTGGCATATTCTGAGACACAAAAGCACTACTCGATTCTCGTCCTCACCGAGAGTGTGGCTGCCCGACAACCGTTAGATCTAACCTTTTGTTCGGTGGTCTAGGTATATTGTTGATTAATGGTGCTTATGGTACCCTATTCGTGACACGATTTCTTGTATCATTTCTCATAACGCATCATACTTGGTACTCGTACTCACCAAGTGTGCTTCTTGTATTCTTATATCTCGTCACACTAGGTACTCGTTCTCACCAAGTGTGCTTCTTTTTATCATACCATTTGTAAACATAGTAATATTTGTACATGTATTTCACCCCCGAAGTTATAAAACTGAAAACATTTAAAAGAAAAGGGGGAGCATGAACTCACAACTTTGCGTTCCTTGCGTCGTAAACTTCACCGGATTTGCTTAATTAACGACGTGACCTATACGTGTTTTCTTAACGTTAGTCACTAGACTTGTATCGCACAAGTACAAGTCACTATCTTTTGTATACGTATTCTGGTGTTAAAAATAATTTATTTTTAACTATGCGTCTTACTTATATTATTTTCTCAAAAATAAATATAAGTTTATTGTATTTTGCACTTTGCACCCGAGTTATGTATCTTGTATGTTGTATGTGTATTTTTTTTTGTTACAAACATTATGGCGAGGTTTATATTGAAAAGCATAGTTTAGAACACACTAGTAAACATTTGTCTAGAAAATATTTACTAAGTGTTAGGATTTTCAAAAAATTTCGCCATAGTCTCCTTTGTAAACGGAGGTGTCCATGCTAAGTAGCATATCATTTTCTTTAACATATATCACGTTAGGTTGTTCTCAAATAATCAACCCGATATTCTGACATACATGATACTACTTTTGTCGTTTCAGTTTCAATATATGTAAAACTGAGCTGTTTTCGGACAATTTAATAAAATAGTTAACTTATTACAAAAATTCCCAAATTTTTACAGAATGTCTTAATTGATCTAAATTTTATTGTGTAAAAAATCGGGGTCCAGTTCATCTTCAATATTTTATAAGAAATCATTTACCCAACTGCGATCAGATTTGTTACTTTCTGACTACAGCCTACGGAATAATTCGTTTAAAATTTATCGTAAGTCCGTTTTACGAAATTCCAGTTGGAGGGTCACACTGACATCAGTGATCATCTACGGTATAAATTTCAGGGGCTGGTTCTACTCAGGTTTCAATTTATGATAAAAAATATAACACATATTTTCAGCAGAAAAATGCAGCTTGAGCTGCTATTACGTAACGACCCTTTAAAAATAGTAAATGACCTCAAAAAATTACGATCCCAGTGCCATTTGTTTTGTTTTTCGAAAATACATAATTTAGACTTCAGAAAATCAGTTTTTCGAGTTTACATCCGTTTGAAGTTGGCTGAGAATGTAATTCAGCATGTTTATTTATAGTTTAGACGTTACTAAATCGCATCAACTAATGTCCGAACGACGGGTTTATCAAGAAACCAACGATCAAATATCAAGTATGATTTAACCAACCCTCATCCAACAAGATTCATCTTCATATAATCTTTTATGTTCAAGTTTCATGTAAAGTTTCATATTCATCATCTTTTAGTATTTTTGTTCATGTGATTTAAGCATTATCATCCTACTACATATCATATCTATGAACAAGATGAAACAATGGTGTAAAAAGACTTACTACTAGCACAAGGCTAGGGTAGAAATCTAGTGCAAAGATGATGAGAAGAAGATGAAGAACAAGCAAGAAACAAAGCTCCTTTGAATGCTTCTCAACTTGCAACCTCCATGAATCACCTTCAAAGCTTGAATGGAGTTTGAATAATGGAAGATGATGGTGGTTTAAGGGTGGTGTTGGGGGCGGTTGTGGGTGAGCCGAAAGAGAGAGAAGGAGAGTGAGTGAGAGTGTAAATCTTGTGAAATGATGAGTATCATGGAGCCTTACATATATAAAATACTTCATATATTATGTTTGATCTTGCAAGCAACAAATCTAATAAAAATCTAAGCAAGATATAAGAGTATGGTGGATGATCTTTGTGGGTCCACCTATGGGCTGAAAATCGGTTTCGGGGGGGGGGGGGTGTTATGTAAAATTTGCAACTAATATGTAAATGGTAGTTACATATCAAGTATGAATCATATATATTAGTTTGTTGGTTTTTAATGGGTGTTATGACAAACGGGGATCATGACTAGCCAAAAATAGTAACATAATGTCATTGACAAAAATTTAGTGTCCCGGGTAATGTCCGGTTGTTCGGTCGGATACTGTTCCGTTAATTTGTTTAATTGTTACGTAAGGTGTCCTTTTGTAGCCCTTTTAATTCCCAACACTTAGGGAAATATTCTGGACATTAAAACGTAAATTCTGTATGACATTTACATGTTTAAAAGCTACTCATAGCTGAATTTAATAATTTTCTGCACTTAAAGTGCGTTTCAGGTGCTTTTTAGTGCGTATTTTAGCTTTCGGAGCGTCTATACGTTAACCCTTGTATGTACTCTTGGGTTTTAATGCATTCTTGACGTTGGACCTACACTTAGGTCTCAGTTCTAATTTCTGACTGCTTTCTGCAGAGTTGTTGATATATTGTGTTTTACCGGTGAGTTTACTAGTATTTTTGACGCAGCGCTCTCGTTAATGCATAAAGCATTATTTTGTAGTATAAAACGTGCATGAATTCACTTGTATAGTATGTAATCAATAAATGTTGACATTTAAGCACATAATTGCAGCCATTAAGTGATTATTAAAGTGTACGGAAATTACCGGTTTGGTGCCAGTTGTCACAGTCTCCCTCCGTTAAAAGAATTTCGTCCTGAAATTCAGGCTGAGCTAACTCTCGCAGGAGTCTTCTTGAACTGGTGGGGATACTTTTCTTTGAACTGGTCTTCACATTCCCACGTATACTCGGGTCCGTGCTTAGAGTTCCAACGTACTTTGACAAGTTTAACAGTGCTCCTCCTGGTCTTGTTGACTTTCCAGTCGGTAACCTCAACGGGTTGTTCTGTAAATCGGAGGGCGTCATCAAATTGTACTTCATCCACCAGGATGACCACGTCTTCTTGTGTTGGACTCTTCTTGAGGTTGGATACATGAAACGTATCATGTACTCCGTTAAGTTCTTCCGGTAATTCCAATTTGTATGCCACGGTACCAATTCTTTCCAAAATCTTGAATGGTCCGATGTATCGTGGATTCAACTTTCCACGCTTGCCAAATCTGACTACGCCCTTCCAAGGTGAGACCTTCAACAAAACTTTGTCTCCAACCTCGAACTGTAATGGTTTTCGTTTTTGATCAGCGTAGGTCTTTTGTCGATCTCGAGCCGCCTTAATGCGCTCTCGGATCTGCGCAATCTTGTCGGTTGTCTCTTGTACAAGTTCAGGACCAACCATACGTTTATCTCCAGCATCTGCCCAACATAAGGGCGATCGGCACTTGCGGCCATACAGAGCTTCGAACGGCGCGACCTTTATGCTTGTATGGTAACTGTTATTGTAGGAAAACTCAACTAAAGGTGGATGAGTATACCAGCTGCCGCCTAAGTCCATGACACATGCACGAAGCATATCTTCTAGTGTTTGTATAGTCCGTTCGCTCTGGCCGTCTGTTTATGGATGGAAGGCCGTGCTTAGATCTAATTGAGATCCAAAGGCTTCCTGAAATGATTGCCAGATTCTTGAGACAAAGCGTTCATCTCTATCTGAAATGATTGAGATAGGCACTCCATGACGTGCCACAATTTCTCTTAAGTATATCTCTGCAAGCTTTCCAGTGCTGTCCTTCTCTCGGATCGGTAGGAAATGCGCAGATTTTGTTAATCGATCAACTATTACCCATATCATACCGTGCCCTCTCGGGGTCCTGGGTAATTTCGTTATGAAGTCCATCGAGATTTGTTCCCACTTCCACACGGGAATCTCTGGTTGTTGTAGGAGATATTCAGCCTTAACCTTAGCACAGGTTAGGCATTTTCCAACATAAACAGCAACATCACTCTTGAGTCTCGGCCACCAATAGTATTCTTTCAGGTCTTGATACACCTTGTCCGATCCTGGGTGGATCGAATATCTTGATTTATGCGCTTCATTAAGGATGACTTCTCGAATGCCGCCATTGAGTGGAACCCAGAGACGCTTCTTGAAGTATAAGGCTCCCTCTTCATTTGGCACCATGTATTTCAACATACCCCGGAGGTATTCATCTTTACGGTTTTCCATCTTAAGGGCTTCTTGTTGCACATCACGATTGCGCGCAGTGAGGTTCGTTTGGATGGTCATTTCCAATGCTCGAACCCTTAGGGTCTTGACCCTTTCTTTTCGGCTTAAAGCGTCCGCTACAACGTTTGCCTTTCCAGGATGGTACTTGATCTCACAGTCGTAATCATTTAGCAGTTCGACCCATCGCCGCTGGCGCATATTCAATTCCTTCTGATCAAATATGTGTTGTAAGATTTTGTGATCTGTGAAGATTGTACACCGAGTACCATATAAATAGTGTCGCCAAATATTCAAGGCGAATACCACCGCTCCCAGCTCCAGGTCGTGAGTGGTATAGTTTCTTTCATGAACCTTCAATTGTCTTGAAGCATAAGCGATGACTTTTTGACGCTGCATAAGCACGCAACCCAAGCCTTGTCGTGAGGCGTCGCAGTATACCACGAAGTCTTCAGTGCCTTCGGGTAATGATAGTATCGGTGCATCGCATAGCTTGTTTTTAAGTATCTAAAAGGCTTCTTCTTGTTTGTAACCCCATTCGTATTTCTTGTCTTTCTGAGTAAGGGTCGTTAGCGGTTGAGCTATCTTTGAGAAATTCTCGATGAATCGCCGATAATAGCCCGCTAAGCCCAAAAATTGACGAACTTCAGTTGGGGTCTTGGGAGCTTCCCAATTCTTTATTGCTTCTGATGTGCGGTAAGTGTCGTATATATTAGGTGTATATTTTAAGCCCTTTTTAACACTTATTTTAGCCAAGTTTTAAATTTATAAAACACGATATTTCACTAACACTAAACACACATATGGGCAAGTGCACCCATCGTTGAGTGTAGTATAGCGTTGGTAAGATACCGAGGTCGTCCAAGGACACAAGAGCTTTTAGTACCGGTTTATCCTCAACGTCTAACCAAAATAAAAGTTTAGAAAAATGTTTTAAACTAAGAAAATTAAAAGCTAACTAAAATGCTGAAAATAAAAATAAAAGAAAAACAGATAGACAAGATGAATCACTTGGTTCCGACTCGTATCTGGTATAACCTTTGATTATTTCCGCACTTTTGCACATAATTAAGAGATTATCTTAGTTATTGTAGTAGGGCCCTCTTTTGAAGGTGACGTTACCCTCACCCCAGTAGTTTGAGTCAGCAGGGATACAATCCTAAAAGGGTGGATTATTGGAAGATAATGAATTAAGTTATTAATGCAGTATTGTGGTAGGCCCCGCTTTTGGCGGTGACGTTACCCTCGGCTAAGTAGTCTGAGTCAGCAGGGATACAGTCCTAAATAGCCGGGTTATAGTATTAATAGTAGTTAACTTATGAGGGGATCAAAGAGTTTAGACCCCCGCCATCCAATACCGTGAAGTATTGAAGGAGGTCCTACTAAATTTGACCCAGGTCCATTGCAGGACTGTGACAACTCGAGTTTCCGACTTTCACTTTCGCATTAAATGCACGTTGACTTTGATTGTTTTGTTGTGTGACTTGTAGCTATACACGTTATGTTATAATGAAAGGCACTATGATTGTTACATGTTTATGTGATTTAGATTATAACATGAAACATATGGTATTGTGAATTTTGCACGTATGTGATTAATATTAAAACATGAGACTTGGTATTTTAGAAAAACACTTGAACTGTTTAACAGCTGAAACGACCCGACAAATCAAGTGATTCGCCATGACCCAACTCGACGAAACAGGCTGTTTCGCCGGCCCATTATTACGCGAAGCCCGTTAGGGCCCAGTTCTCTTGTACGCGTATAAATTACGCGGAACTGTCTCATTCGTCACACGTTAACAAAATAGAAACCCTAGAGCGCCCCTCTTCTGTGTGACGGCTGTTTGGAACTCTCGAAGCCCCCCCTTAGCCTATTCATAGTTCTTTTCATCTCGGTTAGTGTGTATATACAGAATCGATTACTTGTTATTGATTAAAAAGTCTGTTTGATGAATGCTTTTAGTTGCGGCCCATGTGTGCGTTGTCAGGATATGTTAGTCAAAGATTCACTTGCTAATTGTTTGTATATATGTTGTTGTTTTGTAAAATAAAGAACACCTCATGAAATTGTCGGCTGGATTTGATAAGATTCATGGTTAGTAACATGGGTTGTTTATTAAAATCGAGATTGGTGGGACAAATCGGTGGTCAATGGGTGGGGAATTGTGAACCGCCGATTTTAAATGATGATGTTTGGTAGTGTTGATAATTCATATTAAAGGTCCAATCGGTTGATGTTATTGGAGGTCCAATGAGGTTGGGTGGTGGTTGCTTGTTGTCGGCCATTAGGGCCTTTAGATTTTGAGAAATTGTTTTTATTGCTGAAACAGATCCGAGACTGTTATGACGAATCAAATGGGACGAAACAGATCTCTTGGCGAAACAGAAAGTGTTTCGCCAAGGACAGTCGACCAAATAGAATCTTGTTTCGCCAAACAAGACCACAACGAAACAGGATATGTGTTTCGCCAACATGTGTGTTTCGCCAATATGTGTGTTTCGCCAAATGTGTAATCAACACAGTAACCTACTTTAATTCTGTTTAGAAGTTAACCGGGTTAGTTAACTGCTGTTAAGTATAACCATCCTGTGTATGATCTTAAATACGTGCCATGTGCTACTTGCTTATCGACTTTGTACTTATACGTGAACACAAACTGATTATTGTATACGTGCGTATTTTAGGACGTGATTGATTTACTTTGAGCACATACTTAGCATACCGAGCGAAACAAGGTGAGTTCACACTTCTACCAAGGCATGGGATTCCCGGGGTTGGGAATGGGTTGATTGATTATTTATGCTTAAGAGTTATCGGAATTACATACCATAGGCCTCGGGCAAGGAAAGTCAATGGTAGATACTACTAGACTAGTGATACATATACTTCTCTTCGCACACATGCCGGGATCGGCCGCGATACTAGAACAATCTTCGCAAACATGCCTGGAATGGCCGCGAACTATACTTTAATCTTCGCAAACATGCCTGGAGGGCCGCGATACAAATATACCTAGTCTAGAGAACATATGGGAAACCCCCACTAAACTTCGCAAACATGCCTAGAGGGCCGCGATGCTATTACATACGATACATGATTTCTAAATGAACTTACGATTTACAATACGAACACTATAACTGAATAACCAACTGTGGACTCGCTCAACTAGTTGTTGACTCTCTGTTACATGCCTTGCAGGACCATAGGCACTCTTGGAGCTTGCACGGGAGGCGCGGTCGTTGTGGGCACGGATTGTGGATGTTTTGATGAAAACTTTATGACTCTTTAAACTAAACACTTGTGTTGAATGTTCATAACTATGCTTCCGCTACCTATGCTATGCTTTTGTTTTAGCACCAATTGTATTGTGATGGAATACTTTTACTTATTACTTATATGTTCAATATGATTGGTGGCTTGATCCTGGTCAGTCACGCCTCCAAGCGGTGGTACTCCGCGTGTGGGTTTTGGGGGTGTGACAGATTGGTATCAGAGCCATTGGTTATAGAGAACTCGGTTTTAATAAGGGAAATTTTTTTTTTGTTAAAACCAGACTATAACCTGAACAGTGCTCAACGATCCACAACGACGCCTCGCTCCACGTGCAAGACTCAACATCCTAGGTAATATGGTACATGTCTTATTGCCTACTTGATAGAATTGCATAGAACTTTGCTCCGGGTATGCTTAGGTTAACTTAACACTATTGCATGAGAACACTTGTGTGCTTACTCTCTTCTGTTATCGCACTACTCGCGAACCTCTCTCACTTATGACATATTTGTTATGAAGATCATGTCTGGACGCATTAACATGACGCAAGCCCAATTGACGGCTCTCATTAACGAGCAAGTTGCTGCGGCACTTGCAGCCGCACAAGCAGGAGGTATACCCTGCAGTTGTAACTCACACTAGGATCTTTAGATCCTACACTCCTAAACCAACTCTTGTGTTTAATCTTGTCCTGGATTCTTATACACAACAGGTCAGCATGCTCAGCCACCTGTTTGCACCTTCAAGACTTTCATGGACTGTCGTCCTACTACTTTTAGTGGCACGGAAGGAGCGGTTGGACTCCTCCATTGGTTTAAAAAGCTCGAGTCCGTATTTGAAATGTGTGAATGCCCTGAGGCTCGCAGGGTGAAGTACGCCACTGGTACTCTAGAAGGCATTGCGCTGACTTGGTGGAATGCGCAAGTTCAGATATTAGGGTTGGCTGTTGCTAACGCCACACCCTGGAATGATTTCAAGGAGTTGATCAAAGAGGAATACTGTAGCCGTGATGATATTCATAAGCTGGAGGTAGAGTTTTACCACTTGAAAATGACGGGGTCAGAAATTGAAGCGTACACCAGAAGATCGAATGAGTTGGCTATTCTGTGTCCTACTATGGTGGACCCTCCCATTAAGCGTATCGAACTGTATCTCAATGGTCTGGTGCCAGAGATTCAAAGCCACGTAACCTCAGCGAATCTTGGCACCATTCAACAGATCGTCAAGTTAGCTCATCGCCTCACCGATCAGGCAGTGGAACAGAACAGGCTGCCTAAACGTATCAGCGCTACCACTACCGCTACCACTCCAGTTACTCCTGCTACACCCAGTGACAACAAGAGGAAATGGGAAGGGGATTCCAGCAAGGGTTCAGCTACTGTACAGTCTCAAGCACAGTAGCAGCGCAAGACTAGTGAGTATCAGAGTCCGAGTCAGCAATCGTCTGGTGGTCAGGGGCAGAGTGGATATCGGGGAAATCATCCCCTGTGTAACAGGTGCAACAAGCACCACAGTGGTCAGTGTCGTAAAGGCCGCTGTCAGAGATGTCTAAGGGTAGGTCATGAGGCTAAAGATTGCAGGAGCTCAAGGCCTGCGAATCAGAACCAGCAACAACAACCACTAGCTCCACGAAACCAGCCACAACAACAACAACCAGGAAATAAGGCTTGCTTTCAGTGTGGGGCTGAAGGTCACTTCAAGCGGAACTGCCCCCAGTTAAACCAGAATCAGAATAACAACAACAATAATCAGGGCAATGGGAACAACAATGGGGGAAACAACAACGACAATGGTGCTAGGGGTCGTGCATTTGTGATTGGTCAGGGTGATGCAAGGAACGATCCTAATGTGGTTATGGGTAAGTTTCTTCTCGACGACTTTTATGTTACTGTATTATTTGATTCGGGTGCGGATACCAGTTATATGTCTCTGAAAGTTAGTCAAATGCTTAAACGCGCACCAACACTTTTGAACACCAAACATGTCGTAGAGTTAGCTAACGGTAAAAGTCTAGAGGCCACACACATAGTTCAGGGTTGTAATCTTATCCTCGCTGGTCAGACTTTCTCTATCGATCTCATTCCTATAACTCTGAGTAGTTTTGATATCGTCATTGGTATGGATTGGTTATCCCAACAACAAGCAGAGATCTTATGCAAGGAGAAGATCATTCGTATTCCCCGTACTGGAAAAGAATCTCTCGAAGTTCAAGGCGACAAGAGTGGTGTCGTGAGTGGCATCATCTCCTTCTTGAAGGCTCAGAAGTGTCTGCGAAAGGGCCACATAGCTATTTTAGCACTCGTTACTGATACATCGACGACAGAGAAAAAGATTGGGGATATTCCTGTAGTACGCGACTTTCCTCAAGTGTTTCCTGAAGAGTTACCTGGACTACCGCCGCATCGCCAGGTCGAATTTCATATCGAGCTAGCTCCAGGAGCAGCACCCATAGCTCGAGCGCCTTACCGCCT
Source organism: Helianthus tuberosus (assembly GCA_030545235.1). Taxonomy (NCBI): domain Eukaryota; kingdom Viridiplantae; phylum Streptophyta; class Magnoliopsida; order Asterales; family Asteraceae; genus Helianthus; species Helianthus tuberosus. The sequence continues at coordinate 166,235,462 of CM060408.1, forward strand.
AGCTCCAACTGAACTGGAAGAACTGTCTAAGCAATTGCAAGAACTCTTGGAAAAGGGTTTCATACGTCCTAGCTCTTCGCCCTGGGGAGCTCCAGTATTATTTGTGAAGAAGAAAGACGGTACCTTTCGTATGTGCATAGATTACCGCGAACTAAACAAGGTGACCGTAAAGAATCGTTATCCACTTCCACGCATCGACGACTTATTCGACCAGTTGCAAGGGTCGAGCTATTACTCGAAGATTGACCTGAGGTCAGGTTACCATCAACTGAGAGTCCGGGATGAGGACGTCTCCAAAACAGCATTCAGAACTCGCTACGGCCATTACGAGTTTTTGGTCATGCCATTCGGTCTAACGAACGCGCCTGCGGTTTTCATGGATCTTATGAACAGGGTGTGCAAACCCTACCTTGACAAGTTTGTTATTGTTTTTATTGATGACATCCTGATCTACTCGAAGAATCGGGAGGAACATGAGCAGCATTTACGACTTATTCTGGAACTCCTTCGAACGGAACAGCTGTACGCTAAGTTTTCAAAATGCGACTTCTGGCTTCGTGAAGTCCACTTTCTAGGCCACGTGGTAAACAAGGATGGGATCCATGTCGATCCATCCAAGGTAGATTCGATCAAGAACTGGCCTGCACCTCGAACACCAACCGAAATACGCCAATTCTTGGGTTTGGCGGGTTATTATAGACGATTCATCAAAGACTTCTCAAAGATTGCACAACCGCTTACATTGCTGACACAGAAAGGTGTTGCTTATCGTTGGAGTAATACACAGGAAACAGCGTTTCAGCACTTAAAGGATAGACTCTGTAGCGCACCTATCCTCTCATTGCCTGAAGGCACGGACGATTTTGTAGTCTACTGCGACGCATCTATCCAAGGTATTGGATGTGTATTGATGCAACGGGATAAAGTTATTGCTTATGCTTCACGCCAACTTAAGATTCACGAACGGAATTACACTACGCACGATTTAGAGCTGGGAGCTGTTGTTTTTGCGCTCAAGATATGGCGACATTATCTGTATGGCACCAAGTGCACCATCTACACTGATCACAGAAGTCTTGAGCATATCTTCAAGCAGAAAGAATTGAACATGCGACAACGTAGATGGGTCGAGTTACTGAACGATTACGAATGTGCTATAAAATACCATCCGGGCAAAGCCAATGTGGTGGCCGACGCCCTCAGTCGAAAGGACACTACACCTAGGCGTGTACGAGCATTACAACTCACTATTCAGTCTAGTCTTCCTTCACAGATACGAGATGCTCAGGTAGAAGCATTGAAACCAGAAAACGTCAGGGCTGAAGCCCTACGCGGCTCAAGGCAACGGTTAGAACAAAAGGCAGACGGAGCCTACTATGTAACAGGACGCATCTGGGTCCCACTCTATGGCAATTTATGCGAGCTTGTAATGGATGAAGCTCATAAGTCTCGCTACTCAGTACATCCTGGTTCGGATAAGATGTACCACGACCTCAGAACTACATACTGGTGGCCTAGCATGAAAGCTCACATAGCCACTTACGTTAGCAAGTGTTTGACTTGTGCGCGAGTCAAAGCGGAATATCAGAAACCATCAGGCCCACTCCAGCAACCTGAGATACCACAATGGAAATGGGAACAAATTTCCATGGATTTTGTTACTGGCCTACCTAGATCTCAGCGTGGGAATGATACTATTTGGGTGATCGTGGATCGACTCACAAAGTCTGCTCACTTCTTGGCTATCAAGGAAACGGATAAGTTCTCCACTCTAGCAGAAGTATACCTTAAAGAAGTTGTCTCGAGGCACGGGGTGCCCACCTCTATTATCTCCGATCGTGATGCACGTTTTACTTCAGAACTGTGGCAAGCAATGCATAAATCTTTTGGCTCTCGATTAGACATGAGCACAGCCTATCACCCTCAGACAGATGGGCAATCTGAGCGCACTATTCAAACTTTAGAAGACATGCTACGGGCGTGCGTAATTGACTTTGGCAAGAGCTGGGAAAAACATCTGCCACTTGTGGAATTTTCATATAATAACAGCTACCACACCAGCATTAAAGCTGCTCCATTTGAGGCATTGTACGGGCGTAAATGCCGATCACCTCTTTGTTGGGTAGAGGTGGGTGACAGCCAAATCACAGGTCCAGAAATGGTAGTTGATACTACTGAAAAGATTGCTCAAATACGACAACGCATGGCGGCAGCTCGTGACCGTCAGAAAGCATACGCCGATAAAGACAGGAAACTACTCGAGTTCCAGGTTGGGGATCGAGCGCTACTCAAGGTTTCACCCTGGAAGGGTGTTGTTCGTTTTGGCAAACGAGGCAAGCTCAATCCACGATACGTCGGACCTTTTGAAGTCATTGAGAAAATAGGCAAAGTGGCCTACAGACTGAACTTACCAGCTGAACTCAGTGCAGTTCACAATGTTTTCCACGTGTCGAATCTGAAGAAGTGTCAGTCAGATGAGACCTTCATAGTTCCTCTGAAGGAGCTCACTATCGACGAACGGTTGCATTTCGTCGAAGAACCAGCTGAAATCACGGACCGGGATGTTAAGGTCCTCAAGAACACTAGAATACCTCTTGTTCGAGTTCGTTGGAACTCCCGTCGTGGCCCAGAGTATACCTGGGAACGAGAAGACCAAATGGAACTCAAATATCCCCAGTTGTTCGAAAACAATGCTACTACTACTGAGGCTGAAGCTACTACAGAATTTCGGGATGAAATTCCAACTCAACGGGGGGATGATGTGACACCCCAGGAAAACCAGTAAACGATACAACTTACCTAGCTTCCTCAGTACCCGCATGCTAAATTTCGGGACGAAATTTCTTTCAAGTTGGGGATAATGTGACAACTCGAGTTTCCGACTTTCACTTTCGCATTAAATGCACGTTGACTTTGATTGTTTTGTTGTGTGACTTGTAGCTATACACGTTATGTTATAATGAAAGGCACTATGATTGTTACATGTTTATGTGATTTAGATTATAACATGAAACGTATGGTATTGTGAATTTTGCACGTATGTGATTAATATTAAAACATGAGACTTGGTATTTTAGAAAAACACTTGAACTGTTTAACAGCTGAAACGACCCGACAAATCAAGTGATTCGCCATGACCCAACTCGACGAAACAGGCTGTTTCGCCGGCCCATTATTACGCGAAGCCCGTTAGGGCCCAGTTCTCTTATACACGTATAAATTACGCGGAACTATCTCATTCGTCACACGTTAACAAAATAGAAACCCTAGAGCGCCCCTCTTCTGTGTGACGGCTGTTTGGAACTCTCGAAGCCCCCCCTTAGCCTATTCATAGTTCTTTTCATCTCGGTTAGTGTGTATATACAGAATCGATTACTTGTTATTGATTAAAAAGTCTGTTTGATGAATGCTTTTAGTTGCGGCCCATGTGTGCGTTGTCAGGATATGTTAGTCAAAGATTCACTTGCTAATTGTTTGTATATATGTTGTTGTTTTGTAAAATAAAGAACACCTCATGAAATTGTCGGCTGGATTTGATAAGATTCATGGTTAGTAACATGGGTTGTTTATTAAAATCGAGATTGGTGGGACAAATCGGTGGTCAATGGGTGGGGAATTGTGAACCGCCGATTTTAAATGATGATGTTTGGTAGTGTTGATAATTCATATTAAAGGTCCAATCGGTTGATGTTATTGGAGGTCCAATGAGGTTGGGTGGTGGTTGCTTGTTGTCGGCCATTAGGGCCTTTAGATTTTGAGAAATTGTTTTTATTGCTGAAACAGATCCGAGACTGTTATGACGAATCAAATGGGACGAAACAGATCTCTTGGCGAAACAGAAAGTGTTTCGCCAAGGACAGTCGACCAAATAGAATCTTGTTTCGCCAAACAAGACCACGACGAAACAGGATATGTGTTTCGCCAACATGTGTGTTTCGCCAATATGTGTGTTTCGCCAAATGTGTAATCAACACAGTAACCTACTTTAATTCTGTTTAGAAGTTAACCGGGTTAGTTAACTGCTGTTAAGTATAACCATCCTGTGTATGATCTTAAATACGTGCCATGTGCTACTTGCTTATCGACTTTGTACTTATACGTGAACACAAACTGATTATTGTATACGTGCGTACTTTAGGACGTGATTGATTTACTTTGAGCACATACTTAGCATACCGAGCGAAACAAGGTGAGTTCACACTTCTACCAAGGCATGGGATTCCCGGGGTTGGGAATGGGTTGATTGATTATTTATGCTTAAGAGTTATCGGAATTACATACCATAGGCCTCGGGCAAGGAAAGTCAATGGTAGATACTACTAGACTAGTGATACATATACTTCTCTTCGCACACATGCCGGGATCGGCCGCGATACTAGAACAATCTTCGCAAACATGCCTGGAATGGCCACGAACTATACTTTAATCTTCGCAAACATGCCTGGAGGGCCGCGATACAAATATACCTAGTCTAGAGAACATATGGGAAACCCCCACTAAACTTCGCAAACATGCCTAGAGGGCCGCGATGCTATTACATACGATACATGATTTCTAAACGAACTTACGATTTACAATACGAACACTATAACTGAATAACCAACTGTGGACTCGCTCAACTAGTTGTTGACTCTCTGTTACATGCCTTGCAGGACCATAGGCACTCTTGGAGCTTGCACGGGAGGCGCGGTCGTTGTGGGCACGGATTGTGGATGTTTTGATGAAAACTTTATGACTCTTTAAAGTAAACACTTGTGTTGAATGTTCATAACTATGCTTCCGCTACCTATGCTATGCTTTTGTTTTAGCACCAATTGTATTGTGATGGAATACTTTTACTTATTACTTATATGTTCAATATGATTGGTGGCTTGATCCTGGTCAGTCACGCCTCCAAGCGGTGGTACTCCGCGTGTGGGTTTTGGGGGTGTGACAAGGACCTCTAAACGCTGAACAATGGCAAGACCTTTACCAAACCGTTCCCTTAACCCCCTACCAGGTAGCCAACATACCTCCATATAGACCGTGGAGATATGAATGGTGAAAATCCTTTATTTTATATAGACAGTAAAATAATGCCAAGACACCACGGACAAACGATAAGGAAAGATCACCTTCAACATAAGTAACTAGTTATTAAAGTCATTAATACAAAACCAAATAAAAAGTGCAAAAGATTAGAAATAAAAAGTATTATACTAGACACTTTGTCTTCACCAAGTGATGTAAGAGACTTAGGCAACCATGGCCTTGATTGTCAAGAACTCTTACGATCAATCTTGGATCCTGAGACGACTCACACACTCTACGATGGACAATGGATGATGGTGGTGGATGATGGTGTTGTGATGGTGGTGGGTGGTGGATGAAGTGTGAGAGAGGTGGTGTGCCAAGGGATGAGATGAAATGAATCCAAGCACTCCTATTTATAGGCTGAACAGAGAGCTGGACACGGCCCCGTGTCCGCTGGGCACGGCCCCGTGTCTGTCTGACAATCTCTCTCCTCATTAATTGTAATTCGCAATTACAATAAATGCGCCTGCTGTACTTTCGACACGCCCCCGTTTCCGCTGAGCACGGCCCCGTGATGGGCAATAGAAGCTTCTATAGGTTTGTCTTTTCTGCTGCTTCTTGGGCACGGCCCCGTGCTGGCTGAGCACGGGGCGTGTTCAGTCTTCTGATTTCTCCATTTTGCTTTGGAAGGTGCCGTTGAGGGGTCGGGCAGTCCACTAATATTCCTTTTCTTGTATTTATGTTGGATTTAGCTGTCTTTTTGCTTCTTTTGCGTTTTTGAGCTCATTTAATCCTGAAAATACAAAAGGAAGACAAAAACACTCTTTTTCCAATATTAGTACTTAAAAAGGGTTAGTTTTATGCCTCATTTGATGTAATTTATATGTTGCATTTTACACACATCAAATACCCCCACACTTGAACTTTTGCTTGTCCTCAAGCAAAACTCTTTAACATGTGGCTTACACTCCCAAATGGAATAGGTAGAAGAGAAGGTTTTGGGCTTGTCATAGAGTGTCGGGATTTCCAAGATCTTTTTGGGTTTTATTTTTGTTTATTTACACTCCTATTCGTAATGATTTATTTAGAACTTCTCATAAAAGAAATTACTTATTTGGGCATAACATGCCTTTTTTAAAATTCTATTTATATACAAGTTCACATACCTCACGGTGAAATCACTCACACTCGGCCGAAGGTGTATTTTTAGTGAATCACTCGAGAGCGGCATGGAACTTATTCCTACCATAGGCTTGCCAAGAAATCAATCCTCCTCCTTTTTAACTTTTATACCTTTGTAGATATCAAGAGGACTTTGTGGGTTAAGGGTTAGGCTAGGGTTAAAGGTAGGTGGTTGGGTTAGTGGTTAGTAGAAAAAGGGCTAAAAGCGTAACAAGTGTCGGTTTTCGTATTTTTGCAACTTTTTATTTTGATGAAGCTTTTATTCAAACTAAGTTATTTTTGATTAACTTGTTTGTTTATTTTCTTTTTGCTTCATCATTATCACACATTTTTTTTACGAAGAACCGAACTTGTTACTAAAATAAAGGGTTAAAAATGAAAAATGTTTTGGTGGGTAAAAGGGTTTTTGTTTGGGTGATGAAACGAAAAGGTTTAGGCTCAAAGGGGCTAACTAGGGGGATTTTTGGGTAGGTGGTAAAAGAAAAAGAAAAATAATGGTGTAGAAATAAAAAGGGTTAGTCCTAATGCCTCCATCATTTACTTACTCGGGTTTAAGTTGATAAGGACCGGGAATGTATTGTCATGGCAAGTTCTAGAGTCGTAAGAACCAAGCGGCTATTCACACAAGAAACGAAAAATGAGCATTTAGTCAATTGATATGTAATTGTGTGCTCAATAAAGGCTCAAAACTCACTTTTGTGGGAATGGGTTTTTATGTGATCAAGTATATATAATCAAATTTTAAATAAGTTTGTCATGCCTTTTCATAATTTTCTTATGTTGGTTCTTTTTATCACTACGCTATCGGTTGTAAATTTGTAAAAATATAACCTTTTTGAGAACTTGAATTTTCCGAGTTAAACCTAGACAAGTAAAAAAAATGAAATTTTTGAAAAAATTTGGGGTGATTAGCGGTTCCAATAGAGTTTTGTGTAAGGCTTGTATTTTAGGACTTGCAAAATTCAAGGTTTTAGCATCCCCCCACACTTAAATTACACATTGTCCTCAATGTGTCCCAAAAATAATTTTTTAGGTTGATTGATGTGTAAAATAGTGTTTTAAAAAGCAAAAAATTGTGTTACTGGGCACTGAACACGGCCCCATGTTGAGTGGGCACGACCCCGTGTTCAGGTGCCAGTAACAAGAACTTACAGAAGGTGGACACGGCCCCGTGTTCACTGGACACGGCCACGTGTCTGATAAAATTCTGCAGAACAGAAGCCAAACAGCAGGTCTGGGAGGTGAGCACGGGGGCGTGTTGGCTGGACACGTCCCCGTGTGGACAGTCTGAAAGCCTGAAAAACAGGTTTCTTCCTCCGGTTTTTCCATCCTGGCCCTATAAGTGCTGAGGCTTAGCACCCCAAGCCTTGGTTTGTACCTGTTTCATCACTTAATACCACACCAAGCAACACAAACATCCTACATTACCACAGTTAATTGTCCCAAGCATAAAGTAAAAGAAAAATAAAACGGAAAATAAAAGTGTTTAGGGAAAGTAAATTGTTCAACTTCTGGCACGCAGGCCACCAATCGTTCGATAGATAAAGGGACTTAAACCTGTGGGCTCGCCATCAACCCGCTCCTGCTCCTCCAAACCCTCTACTCCATATCTTCATCGCTACCATCACCTCCATCCCCATGCCCCGCCATGTACTCCCAGATGCTGCTGATATCGTCTTGTATATCGTTGATGTTGCGTTCAATAGCTCCAACCCGGTGGTATGTGTTGTTGGCGAGGTTGTAGGCGTTCCTGGTACACATGAGGTTTTCCTGCATAAGATCATGTAAGCTTTGAAAATTAGGAAAGCCGCCTCCTTGTGAGGAGGATTGACCCGGATCACCATGGGGTGGATACTGGTGGTGGGGAGGTGGTGCGTGAAGAACTAGGGCCTCCTGTGGGTTCCATGCATAGCCTTGCGTTCTTTGGAAACTCAGTGTTCCGTCTTCCGCCTCATAAAGTAAGTTCATGGCTCGGCAAATGTGGTAGTCAACTCGTCCCGACCATGGGCTTCTTTCAAAGGCTCTTGGAATTTGCGTGTAATGCTTAAAAAGACGGTACACCCATCCTCCAAAGAAGATAGGCGTTGGAGCTCGAGCAAGGCGGTTGAGATGCATGTTTCTTAACAGGAGATACGGAACATCGAGAGGCTTTTGGTTGTGGATACAGTGGAGGACAACCAAATCTTTCAACCCTACAACACCGCTACTGTCGTGACGTTGGTTTAGAGAGTAGGTGAGGATCCTGTGAATGTAGCGATAGAGCGGATCCCTTAGCTTCGTACTCTTGGTGCTACGAGGGTCGTAGATTCCTTCACCGATTTGAGCCCATGCGGCTTGTCTTTCATTTCCCTCCAAGTCTCGTAATCCTCCGGTATTTTCTTCGTTTCCCGATTCCTCTTCTTGGTATAGACCTATTATGGCTCCAAACTGTGCCATGGAGATCGAGTACATTGTCCCTCCACATCGAAATACAACCCCTTCATTGTCGAATGGGTCACACCTTGAATTGAAGTTGAAGGTACTGTAGAACTCCATGGTGCATTGATACACCGACCGAAGCCTAGTGTTTAATGCAACAGCTAGTGGTCCCGTAACGATGTTGTTGAATCGGTTCAGCTGGTTTACCAAGGTTAACAGATCCGTGCAAGCTCTCTTGGGGTACTCTTCGGGTCTTGTTTGAAGAACCTCATACCTTGCCCTTGCATCAAGCTCACTTGCATTGAACCTTGTGAACTTTGCCATCTGAAAGAATACACCAAAAATTAGCACGAAACAGAAATGTTTTCGGACAAAACTGCAAACAGCAGGCTGGACACGTCCCCGTGTCCAGCGGACACGGCCCCGTGTCCAGACGTCTGTTACTCAAAAACTTCATTTTTCGACCCGGTTTCGAAAACTTGAAAATTTTTGGTCCAATAGGTGCGGTTTCCCCCGAAAATGAAACCCTAAACACCGTTTTTCCCAAAATATCCCGTTTACCTTTTCAATTTTATCTTTTTCGGTTCAAGAACAAGGGTTTGGGGTTTTTGTAAGAAATCGGGTGAATCTATGAACAATCTAAGTGTATTTACTTCCCTTAACACTAATCTAACTAAATGCAAACAGATTTAGGCAAAAATTTTAGGTTCGATCCGGATGAACATCAAGAACCCTAGATTTTTCCCCAAATTTGTGGTGTTTTAACTACATGCAAGTAACTAATCTAACTACTAAGAGTGATAGAATCATACCTTGACGTTGTTAGATCGGTAAGAGACGTCGAAATTTCGCGAAAAATCGCCTGGAACCAGAGCTTTTGTGGGGAAACGGGGAGTGTGGAATGAAGAAACTGTTTTGAAAAAGGGGATTTATCCCGTCTGCAGCGCGAACACGGCCCCATGTCCAGCGGACACGGCCTCGTGCCGAGCAGTTTTTTTTCTGTGTGTGTGTGCGCGTGTGAGTGCCCCTTTCTCCCATAAGCTATGGTTTAGAAAACTTACCGCTTTATTTTGTCGTCTCAATCGTTCGTAACTTACCAGGCATGATGTTTTTATTCTTCCACGGTTTGAAGCGAGATCTCTTCTTCCTCATCCTCAATAAATCCTTGATAGAGTTTCAGCCGTTGGCCATTGAGTTTAAATGGTGGCCCATTTCGAGGTTTAATTTCTACTGCACCGTGTGGAAAAATATGGGTGACGGAAAAAGGTCCTGACCACCTAGACTTTAATTTACCAGGAAACAATCGAAGTCGTGAATTAAACAAAAGAACTAAATCTCCTACCCGAAATTCATTAGGTTTAATATGTTTGTCATGCAAAATTTTCATTCTTTCCTTATAAATCTCGGAGTTTGAGTATGCATAATTCCTAAGCTCGTCTAATTCATTTATTTGACAAAATCGATTTTTACCAGCAAATTCTAGATCTAAGTTTACATTTTTGATTGCCCAGTAGGCTTTGTGTGCAATTTCTACTGGCAAATGACAACTTTTTCCATAGACTAGCTTATATGGGGTTGTACCTATCGTTGTTTTATAAGCAGTTCGAAAAGCCCATAAAGCATCATCTAATTTATCAGCCCATTCCTTTCTATTTAGCCCTACGGTTTTTTCGAGTATTCGTTTTAACCCTCTATTAGTCACTTCGGCTTGTCCGTTTGTTTGAGGGTGGTATGCTGTCGAAACCCGGTGATAGACCCCATATCTTGTTAAAAAATTTTCAAGTTGATGGTTGCAAAAATGGGTACCCCTATCACTTATTAAAGCTTTAGGTGTGCCGAAACGAGAGAATAATTTTTTCAGAAATCTTACCACTACTCTTCCATCATTTGTTGGAAGTGCCTCGGCCTCGGCCCATTTAGACAAGTAATCTACTGCCACAAGTATGTATTTGTTTCCTTTCGATGGTGGGAGAGGTCCCATAAAGTAGAGTCCCCATACATCAAAAATTTCACAAACAAGAATGCCATTTTGTGGCATTTCGTTTTTGGAAGAAATATTACCTGTTCTTTGGCAAGCATCACATGTCTTTACAAGATTTTGAGCATCTTTGTAAATGGTTGGCCAATAAAATCCTGAATCGAATACCTTTCGTGCGGTACTGGCAGAACCATGATGTCCTCCGTATGGACCTTCATGACAATGGCAGAGAATTCTTCGTGCTTCCCTGCCATGTACGCATCGTCTGACGAGTTGGTCGGCACACATTTTGAAAAGATATGGATCTTCCCAAAAGTAGTGTTTCACATTGGCAAAGAATTTTTTTCTTTGATGATGTGGCCATCCTTTTGCGACTATACCGCTAGCTAGGTAGTTAGCAAAGTCGGCGTACCATGGTTCCTCCTTATATTCCACCATTTCCAGGGACTCAGTTGGAAATTTTTCGTTGATTTGCTCGTCCCTGGTTGCTTCCAAAGCTGGGTCTTCTAAGCGTGAAAGATGATCTGCTGCGGTATTTTCTGCTCCTCTTTTGTCCTTGATTTCAATGTCAAATTCTTGGAGGAGTAGAATCCACCTAATCAAACGTGGTTTTGCGTCTTGCTTCTTAAAGAGATATCGAATGGCTGCATGGTCTGTATAGACTATAGTTTTAGAAAGAACAAGATAAGAACGAAATTTATCAAAAGCAAATACCACAGCTAGTAATTCTTTTTCAGTTGTTGTGTAATTTTCTTGTGTATCGTTAAGTGTTTTACTAGCATAATATATTGGGTGGAAATGCTTTTCTTTTCTCTGTCCCAAGACAGCTCCAACTGCAAAGTCACTAGCATCACACATGATTTCGAAAGGAAATTTCCAATCCGGTGCTATCATGATAGGTGCATTGACTAGCATTTCCTTTAGGGTTAGAAATGCTTGATTGCAATCCTTGTCAAAGATGAAAGGAGCATCTTTTTCAAGTAATTTTGTTAGAGGCCTTGAGATCTTTGAAAAGTCTTTGATAAACCGCCTATAAAATCCGGCATGCCCTAGGAAACTTCTAATAGCTCTTACGGAGGATGGAGGTGGTAATCTAGAAATGGTATCTATTTTGGCTCGATCCACCTCCATTCCTTCGCTTGAGATTTTGTGACCAAGTACTATTCCCTCCGTTACCATGAAATGGCATTTTTCCCAATTAAGGGCGAGGTTAGTTTCCTCACATCGGGATAGCATTCGTTCAAGGTTATCGAGGCATTGGTCGTATGAATCCCCAAAGATAGAAAAGTCGTCCATGAAGACTTCCATGGTCTTTTCTATCATGTCATGGAAAATGGCTACCATGCAACGTTGGAATGTTGCGGGGGCATTACATAGACCAAACGGCATGCGTCGATAAGCAAAAGTTCCATAGGGACATGTGAAAGTCGTCTTTTCTTGGTCTTCGGGTGCTATCGGGATTTGAAAGTAACCTGAAAAACCATCCAAGAAACAGTAAAATTTATGACCGGATAATCTTTCTAACATTTGATCAATGAAGGGTAAAGGAAAATGATCCTTTCTTGTTGCTTCATTTAATCGTCTATAGTCTATACATACTCTCCATCCTGTGACGGTTCTCGTTGGTATTAGTTCATTCTTTTCGTTAGTAATTACCGTCATACCTCCTTTCTTTGGAACTACTTGGACGGGACTTACCCAAGGACTATCGGAAATAGGATAGATAAGTCCGGCGTCAAGTAATTTGATGACTTCGTTTTTAACCACTTCTTGAACATTTGGATTTACTCGACGTTGTGGTTGTATGACCGATTTGTAGTCATCATTCATCAAAATTTTGTGTGTGCACATAGAAGGACTAATTCCTTTTATGTCAACAAGTTTCCAAGCTATTGCATTTTTGTGTTTTTTCAAAAGATTAATTAGTTTTTCTTTTTCTAAGTTATCTAATTTAGACGAAATAATTACCGGTAACTTACCATCTTTGTCTAGAAAAGCATATTCCAAACCTTTTGGAAGTTCTTTGAGCTCAAGTGGTGGGTCTTTAGGAGACTCCTTATTTGGTTGCTCGTTTCGATCAAGAACTTTAAAAGTTTGTTCTATGGCGACCTCTTCTTCAACAAAGTGGCCAATCTCTTCACTTGTATCGGGTGGTTCATCCTCATCTTCAATTAGGGGGTCATTATTGCCGAATGGATATTTCATTAATCGTTCGAGATCGACACTTCTTTTAAATGCCCCTAATTGAAGAGGTAAATTGTTGAACTTCCGGTTTTTCAAAGCTTCGTGAGTTTTTACAAATGGTCGTCCCAACACTAGAGGAGCGTCATCGAGGATGACAAAGTCGGTTGGGATTACCATTTGATTTGTTTGAACCAAGACATCTTCAACTATACCGATTGATTTTATTACTTTCCGATTGGATAGAAAAATGGGTATTTGAAGTGGAGAAAAATCACTAATACTTAATTTTTCGAAAATGTAGTTAGGCATTATGTTAACACAAAGATCTTTATCGATTGTGACATTACTAATAAACGAATTTTTAAAGAAACATGGAACCGGTGTGATGTTAATTTCAAATGGGTCTTCTTTTATTAGCGAAGTTTGATCATTAGTTAACTTAACACTTACCGTTTCGTCAATTTTAGTGTTAGTGTTTAACTCTTTTAAAAACTTAGCATGAGTGGGTACTAAACAATGATTTTCGAAAGAAGGTGTCAAGAGATTAATTTCCTTGAAATTAGACTCTTCTTGGATTTTAACGTTGTTGGGCTCACCTTTTTCGTTGTTTAACTAATGTGTCGGTTTTTCACTTATTTGTTCTTCCATTTTTTCATTTTTAGTTATCTCTTCCTTTTTTAATTCTTCTCTTGCGCGGGACTCCTCTTCCCTTGCGCGAGCTTCTTTTATACATCGATCGATAACTCTAATGTGTTCTAATATCCTATCGGTCACTTCGGTTATAGAAAAAGAATCATTATTTTCTAAGCTTGAATCCGGTTGTTCGACCCTTTGTTCCTCATAATACCCATATGAAGTTGATGGTTCACACCATTGTCCTTCATTGTAAGCATATGATGGATAAGGTTCGTAATTTTGTTCTTCATAATACTCATATGAGGTGGGTTGTTCACGCCAAGGTTCCTCATAATAAGCATATGAAGGTGGTGGCTCATACCTTGGTTCCTCAAAGTATGAGTAAGAGGGCTCATACCTTGGTTCATCAAAATATGAGTATGAGGGAGGAGGTTCATACCTTTGGTCTTCATAGGATGTGTATGAAGTTGATGGCTCGTACCTGGGCTCCTCATAGTAAGGGTATGAATTGGATGGTTGATACGAGTGATTATTTTGAATCGAACGTGCATTACGACAATTAGTGCAATAATTACCCCTATAATCATCCTCATCATAGGTGTAGTTGTAACCTCCTGAGTATTGATCCATAAGAATCACTCAGCAGACCACAACTGAGTCTCGGGACCAGAAAACGAAAACAAAGACTGAAACAGAAGGCTGGACACGGCCCCGTGTCTGGTGAACACGGCCCCGTGTACAGGATCTGTATCTGGGCGTTTTAATTAAAGTTACTGGTCACGTTGAGCACGGGGGCGTGTTCAGTGAGCACGGCCCCGTGTTCAGACTCTGTATCTGGGTATTTAACTAAAAATATGCAGCACGGGGGCGTGTTCAGTGAGCACGGCCCCGTGTTCAGGCTACTGTAAATGCAAACTAAACTAAAATGCAGAAAAATGTGCGCGCGTTTTGAAAAGGTTTTGAAAAACTGATTAGGCCGTCGATTTTAAACTTTCTTAAAATCCTTGTGTCCCCGGCAACGGCGCCAAAAACTTGATGTGCGGTAAGTGTCGTATATATTAGGTGTATATTTTAAGCCCTTTTTAACACTTATTTTAGCCAAGTTTTAAATTTATAAAACACGATATTTCACTAACACTAAACACACATATGGGCAAGTGCACCCATCGTTGAGTGTAGTATAGCGTTGGTAAGATACCGAGGTCGTCCAAGGACACAAGAGCTTTTAGTACCGGTTTATCCTCAACGTCTAACCAAAATAAAAGTTTAGAAAAATGTTTTAAACTAAGAAAATTAAAAGCTAACTAAAATACTGAAAATAAAAATAAAAGAAAAACAGATAGACAAGATGAATCACTTGGTTCCGACTCGTATCTAGTATAACCTTTGATTATTTCCGCACTTTTGCACATAATTAAGAGAATATCTTAGTTATTGTAGTAGGCCCCTCTTTTGAAGGTGACGTTACCCTCACCCCAGTAGTTTGAGTCAGCAGGGATACAATCCTAAAAGGGTGGATTATTGGAAGATAATGAATTAAGTTATTAATGCAGTATTGTGGTAGGCCCCGCTTTTGGCGGTGACGTTACCCTCGGCTAAGTAGTCTGAGTCAGCAGGGATACAGTCCTAAATAGCCGGGTTATAGTATTAATAGTAGTTAACTTATGAGGGGATCAAAGAGTTTGGACCCCCGCCATCCAATACCGTGAAGTATTGAAGGAGGTCCTACTAAATTTGACCCAGGTCCATTGCAGGACCTCTAAACGCTGAACAATGGCAAGACCTTTACCAAACCGTTCCCTTAACCCCCTACCAGGTAGCCAACATACCTCCATATAGACCGTGGAGATATGAATGATGAAAATCCTTTATTTTATATAGACAGTAAAATAATGCCAAGACACCACGGACAAATGATAAGGAAAGATCACCTTCAACATAAGTAACTAGTTATTAAAGTCATTAATACAAAACCAAATAAAAAGTGCAAAAGATTATAAATAAAAAGTATTATACTAGACACTTTGTCTTCACCAAGTGATGTAAGAGACTTAGGCAACCATGGCCTTGATTGTCAAGAACTCTTACGATCAATCTTGGATCCCGAGACGACTCACACACTCTACGATGGACAATGGATGATGGTGGTGGATGATGGTGTTGTGATGGTGGTGGGAGGTGGATGAAGTGTGAGAGAGGTGGTGTGCCAAGGGATGAGATGAAATGAATCCAAGCACTCCTATTTATAGGCTGAACAGAGAGCTGGACACGGCCCCGTGTCCGCTGGGCACGACCCCGTGTCTGTCTGACAATCTCTCTCCTCATTAATTGTAATTCGCAATTACAATAAATGCGCCTGCTGTACTTTCGACACGCCCCCGTGTCCGCTGAGCACGGCCCCGTGATGGGCAATAGAAGCTTCTATAGGTTTGTCTTTTCTGCTGCTTCTTGGGCACGGCCCCGTGCTGGCTGAGCACGGGGCGTGTTCAGTCTTCTGATTTCTCCATTTTGCTTTGGAAGGTGCCGTTGAGGGGTCGGGCAGTCCACTAATATTCCTTTTCTTGTATTTATGTTGGATTTAGCTGTCTTTTTGCTTCTTTTGCATTTTTGAGCTCATTTAATCCTGAAAATACAAAAGGAAGACAAAAACACTCTTTTTCCAATATTAGTACTTAAAAAGGGTTAGTTTTATGCCTCATTTGATGTAATTTATATGTTGCATTTTACACACATCAGCTTCAATCTTGGATGGGTCTACATGAATGCCCTTCTCATTCACAACGTGACCAAGAAATTGTACTTCGTGAATCCAGAATTCGTACTTTGAGAACTTCGCATAAAGTTTATCTTTCTTCAGTAGTTCCAAGATGGTTCTGAGATGTTGCTCGTGCTCTTCTTTCGTTCTCGAGTAAATCAGGATATCATCGATAAATACAATCACGAATTTATCGAGATATGGTTTTCATACGCGGTTCATCAGATCCATAAAGACCGCTGGTGCATTCGTCAGCCCGAATGGCATTACAAGAAATTCGTAGTGCCCATAGCATGTTCTAAATGCAGTCTTTGGTATGCTTTCTTCTTGGATTCTTAGCTGATGGTATCCAGACCGAAGGTCAATCTTGGAATAGTAGCTTGATCCTTGCAGTTGATCAAATAAGTCATCAATCCTCGGTAGCGGATACCGATTCTTGATAGTGAGCTTGTTCAGTTCTCTGTAATCGATACACATCCGCAGAGTTCCATCCTTTTTCTTCACGAACAATACTGGAGCTCCCCAGGGCGAGAAGCTTGGCCTTATAAATCCTTTATCCAACAACTCCTGGAGTTGTGTAGACAATTCTTGCATTTCAGATGGTGCAAGCCAATAGGGTGCCTTGGCTACAGGAGCGGCTCCTGGAACCAAGTCTATACGGAATTCGACTTGTCGTTGCGGAGGTAGTCCTGGCAGATCTTCAGGGAACACATCAGGAAATTCCTTCACCACAGGAATGTCTTCGAGTTTCGGCTCCGCAGCCTTCTTATCTACAACGTGTGCTAGGAAGGCAACACATCCTTTCTTTAAGCACTTCTGTGCCTTCATACAACTGATGATTCGAAGAGGCGCGTCTCGTTTTTCTCCATGTACAACGAGAGTTTCATCATTTGACAGAGGGATGCGAATGATTTTCTCATGACAAATAACCTCAGCTTTGTTCTTGGACAACCAGTCCATTCCGACTACTACATCGAAGCTACCCAATTGAATAGGTAAGAGGTCGATGCTAAATCTTCGTTCACCAAGTTCTAGTGTGCAACCTCTAACAACTTCGCCCGATTCAACAAGTTTACCATTGGCTAGTTCTATGGAATAAGGAATTTCTAATCTACTAGATTCTATTCCAAGCATGCGTTTAAATTCCACAGACATGAAACTATAATCGGCGCCAGTGTCGAATAATATGGATGCAAAGTGATTGTTAATGAGAAACGTACCGGTGACCACGTTAGGGTCCTCGCGTGCGTTCTTTGCTCCAATCACAAATGCTCGAGCCTGAGCATTGTTTCCCTCTGGGCAGTCCTTCATGAAATGATCATTGCTTCCACATCTGAAGCATCCTTGGTTCCGCCCCTTCCCGTTACCATTCTTGTTACCAGCACCATTTCCATTCCGGTTCTTTCTTTTTCCCCAACAGTCTTTTGTTTGATGACCCAACCTTCCACATTTGTCGCACCTTGGAATGCGACAAGCTCCTTCATGATGAAACTTACATTTTTGGCATTTAGGGATGGTGCCTTGGTATCCTTTGGTTGCAAGGGTTTTCGTCTCCTGAGGCGGGTTAGTGTCGCGCTTCTTGCTGAAACCTTTGTTGTTGCGAGTTGCTTGGTTCAGGTTTGCATGTTTCCTTTTCTTGTCACCGGATGACTCAGCACGCGTCTCGGTCTTCTCAGTACGGTTTAGTGATAGCTTCTTCATACGAACACAATCTTTAGTGAGGCTGACAGCCAGAGTTACAGTCTCGGTGATTGTTTGTGGTTTGGCCGACGTTACCATGCCACGAAACTCTGGGGCCAGTCCCCAAATGTAGCGTTCAACGCGCTTGAATTCAGGAGTCACCATGTAAGGAAGCACTCTAGACAGATCATGGAACCTTCTAGTATAACCATTAATGTCAGCACCTTCCATAGTCAAGTGCCAGAACTCTGTTTCCAGTCTTTGGAGTTCAACACGAGAGCAATACTTCTCTCTCATTCTTTCCTTCTGTTCCTCCCAGGTTAGGCCATAAGCGGCATCATCGCCCAAAGTCTGGGCCTGCAAGTTCCACCAAGTCAGAGCTTCATCGACAAACAACCCAGTAGTAAAGGTGACTTGCTGATCCGCGGTACACTTGCTCATGCGGATAGTAGCTTCAGTCTTCTCCGTCCAGCGCACAAATGCTACTGCACCTCCTGTGCCGTCATAGTTCATCGGCTTGCAGTCGAGGAACTGCTTGAAAGTGCAGCCTGGAATTGATTCAACCAATTCACATGTGAGCAATCGAAGAAATAATGAAACAAAGACTGTTCATAAATTTCTCCATGCTTAGTGCGTCGTCTTAAGGTTACCTTGAGCTGCATTGCCTCCAGATGAATCTCCGTTCCCATTACATCTAGCGTTGCTTGGGCCGCCACTGTCTTGAGTTCGGTTTACCTCGTATTGGGCGATAGCAGCGGAGATCCTTTCTTCCAGTAGAGCGTTAAGCTCTTTAGCATTTCTTGGAAGTGGGGGAGGAGGAGGTTGATCGTCACTGCGAGCATTCACAGTTTTCCTGGGTGCCATGTTCTGACAGAACATAACACAACAGGGTTAAACATTTGTTTGATATCATCATACTAGACAGTAGTAGCATATATATTCACAGGTATATACCACATAAGTGACATCAAACAATTATTACTCTAGCAGAGTACTTAGTAGGCTTGCTATAAGGGAATCTATACGTGACAAGACTTGCCGTGGTTTCTGTGCACTGAATTCCATAATTATGTATGCATCCATAATTACGTAACTCCTTGCACAGTCCGCACAGTTCGTTTCATCCGCGTATTTCTTCCTTCAGATAGGCCTTTGCTTTCAGGTAAAATCACGTATACTTGTGACATTCTACGTCTAGTATATGCTAATTATCACACATAATAGCAATTAATTCTCAATCACAGACGAGTGCTACTCTAGTGCACCCTAAGTCTCATAGTGTCTTTTCTAGACTCATGTAGATAGTTTCAGGTAGTGGATGTCGCGGATGTTTTATGCAATGAAAACTCTTTTGAAAAAAATTGTTTTCGTGATAGGATCCTAGAGATTGTAGACTAGACTCGAGAAGGAATCCTGGTTCACTACAATCGCAGCTCTGATACCAATCTGTCACACCCCTTTCTGCGGCGGAAGCACGAGGTGTGATCATGAAAGGTTCTCATTGCATACGAAGAGTAAACATACTACATGCTCAAAAGTAACTTCAAACATTACATTACTGAAAACATAAGTCAAGTGTTTACAACACGAGATAACATATTGTTTTAAAAGTTACAACTTTATTTAACGATAAACATAGCGACATCCACGAGCATGAGTAAAACCACGCGCACATCCATCCTAGTTACCTGAAATACATGTGAGTTTTGGAAAAACGTCAACATAATGTTGGTGTGAATTCATGCAGTTTTTGTATTTCACGTTTGTATACTTTGTATGAAAACATAGTTTGTGTCATGTATAAATCAAGTTTTCATATATAAATCAAGTATTCATGTGTACACCACGTACTCATGTATAATTCAAGTTTTCTTGAGTACCCCACGTACTCAAGTATAAATCAAGTTTTAGTATGGTTTGAATCTTAAGTAATTAAAGTATTCCTGTAAGTATCAGGATTGTTAATGGGTTGCAAAGCCATTAACATGTGACACGACATAGGAAGTCACCAAACCTTAGGCATTTTCCAGTTGGCATATTCTGAGACACAAAAGCACTACTCGATTCTCGTCCTCACCGAGAGTGTGGCTGCCCGGCACCCGTTAGATCTAACATTTTGTTCTGCGGTCTAGGTATATTGTTGATTAATGGTGCTTATGGTACCCTATTCGTGACACGATTTCTTGTATCATTTCTCATAACGCATCATACTTGGTACTCGTCCTCACCAAGTGCGCTTCTTGTATTCTTATATCTCGTCACACTAGGTACTCGTTCTCACCAAGTGTGCTTCTTTTTATCATACCATTTGTAAACATAGTAATATTTGTACATGTATTTCACCCCCGAAGTTATAAAACTGAAAACAGTTAAAAGAAAAGGGGGAGCATGAACTCACAACTTTGCGTTCCTTGCGTCGTAAACTTCACCGGATTTGCTTAATTAACGTCGTGACCTATACGTGTTTTCTTAACGTTAGTCACTAGACTTGTATCGCACAAGTACAAGTCACTATCTTTTGTATACGTATTCTGGTGTTAAAAATAATTTATTTTTAACTATGCGTCTTACTTATATTATTTTCCCAAAAATAAATATAAGTTTCTTGTATTTTGCACTTTGCACTTGTTACAAACATTATGGCGAGGTTTATATTGAAAAGCATAGTTTAGAACACACTAGTAAACATTTGTCTAGAAAATATTTACTAAGTGTTAGGATTTTCAGAAAATTTCGCCATAGTCTCGTTTGTAAACGGAGGTGTCCATGCTAAGTAGCATATCATTTTCTTTAACATATATCACGTTAGGTTGTTCTCAAATAATCAACCCGACATTCTGACATACATGATACTACTTTTGTCGTTTCAGTTTCAATATAAGTAAAACTGAGCTGTTTTCGGACAATTTAATAAAATAGTTAACTTATTCCAAAAATTCCTAAATTTTTACAGAATGTCTTAATTAATCCAAAGTTTATTGTATAAAAATATTGGGGTCCAGTTCATCATCAATATTTTATAGAAAATCATTTACCGAACTGTGATCAGATTTGTTACTTTCTGACCACAGCCTACGTAATAATTCGTTTAAAATTTATTGTAAGTTCGTTTTACAAAATTCCAGTTGGAGGGTCACACTGACATCAGTGATCATCTACGGTATAAATTTTATGGGCTGGTTCTACTCAGGTTTCAAGTTATGATAAAAAATATAACACATATTTTCAGCAGAAAAATGCAGCTTGAGCTGCTGTTACGAAACGACCCTTTAAAAATAGTAAATGACCTCGAAAAATTACGATCCCAGTGCCATTTGTTTCGTTTTTCGAAAATACATAATTTAGACTTCAGAAAATCAGTTTTTCGAGTTATAATGATCAGTTTACAGCCGTTTGAAGTTGGCTGAGAATGTAATTCAGCATGTTTATTTATAGTTTAGACGTTACTAAATCGCATCAACTAATGTCCGAACGACGGGTTTATCAAGAAACCAACGATCAAATATCAAGTATGATTTAACCAACCCTCATCCAACAAGATTCATCTTCATATAATATTTTATGTTCAAGTTTCATGTAAAGTTTCATATTCATCATCTTCTAGTATTTTTGTTTATGTGATTTAAGCATTATCATCCTACTACATATCATATCTATGAACAAGATGAAACAATGGTGTAAAGAGACTTACTACTAGCACAAGGCTAGGGTAGAAATCTAGTGCAAAGATGATGAGAAGAAGATGAAGAACAAGCAAGAAACAAAGCTCCTTTGAATGCTTCTTAACTTGCAACCTTCATGAATCACCTTCAAAGCTTGAATGGAGTTTGAATAATGGAAGATGATGGTGGTTTAAGGGTGGTGTTGGGGGCGGTTGTGGGTGAGCCGAAAGAGAGAGAAGGAGAGTGAGTGAGAGTGTAAATCTTGTGAATTGATGAGTATCATGGAGCCTTACATATATAAAATACTTCATATATTATGTTTGATCTTGCAAGCAACAAATCTAATAAAAATCTAAGCAAGATATAAGAGTATGGTGGATGATCTTTGTGGGTCCACCTATGGGCTGAAAATCGGTTTAGGTGGGGGGGGGGGTGTTATGTAAAATTTGCAACTAATATATAAATGGTAGTTACATCTCAAGTATGAATCATATATATTAGTTTGTTGGTTTTTAATGGGTGTTATGACAAACGGGGATCATGACTAGCCAAAAATAGTAACATAATGTCATTGACAAAAATTTAGTGTCCCGGGTAATGTCCGGTTGTTCGGTTGGATACTGTTCCGTTAATTTGTTTAATTGTTCCGGAAGGTGTCCTTTTGTAGCCCTTTTAATTCCCAACACTTAGGGAAATATTCTGGACAATAAAACGTAAATTCTGTATGACATTTACATGTTTAAAAGCTACGCATAGCTGAATTTAATAATTTTCTGCACTTAAAGTGCGTTTCGGGTGCTTTTTAGTGCGTATTTTAGCTTTCGGAGCGTCTATACGTTAACCCTTGTATGTACTCTTGGGTTTTAATGCATTCTTGACGTTGGACCTACACTTAGGTCTCAGTTCTAATGTCTGACTGCTTTCTGCAGAGTTGTTGATATATTGTGTTTTACCGGTGAGTTTACTAATATTTTTGACGCAGCGCTCTCGTTAATGCATAAAGCATTATTTTGTAGTATAAAACGTGCATGAATTCACTTGTATAATATGTAATCAATCAATGTTGACATTTAAGCACATAATTGCAGTCATTAAGTAATAATTAAAGTGTATGGAAATTACCAGTTTGGTGCCAGTTGTCACATGATGCCGCTAAAACATAGAGTGATTGCAAAAATTGCATGAAAGAATGCAAAGTTTGCAGCACACATGCGTATCTCACACTCAAAAAGACCCAAGATCTGGTTGAAAAAGTCAAAATGGTTGAAAAACAAATTGTAAATCGAGATAAACTACTTAGAGCTTCAAATGAAAGAATTAAAGAATTAAGCAAAAAGATTGAGAAAGATAAAAATGATGTTGATCGTTTTAAGAAAGAATATGAGAAGTTAATTCTTGAAAACAGACAAATTTCTGAAAATTATGAGAAGTTAAAAAGAACAGTAAAAGATTATGATGAGCGAAATGGTAAAACTTATAAAGAAAATGTTCATTTGTCTGGAGTTCTTCAGGCAAAAGAAAGACAAATCATCCAGCAATTGGACGGGATCCCAAATCTTAAGCTTCAGTTCCAAGAAGCAAAGATTGAGAATGAAAGAATCAATCTGAAACTGAACAGTTACAACTCCGCGAACTTTGTTCTTCAACACATCTTTCCCAAACCGATTGGGAAGAACAAAGCTGGTGAAGATGTGTACTCGGATGGAACGGGGGTGGCTTATCATCAAGTTCCACCACCAGTGCTAAACAATTTTTCAAAGAAACAATCCGGGTTGGATAAAATTTCCGAAACAAGTGAGAAAACTGACGCTGAAAAACTTCCAGAAACAATTGATGTCACATTCACTTCATCGTCTGATGAAGATAACGTTCATTCTGAAGTCGTAAAAAATGTGGTTGAAAATGTTTTAAAATCTGACAGTGATTCGACTGAAGATGAGGAATGTTTTCTAAACAACTACATTCCGAAATCAAAATCCCAAAACAACTCAAATGATGAACCTACTCTTGTCATGTACAAGATGTCTGGTTCTGATAAGTTGTATTCGGATATTGAATTTCCACTTGAGAATGTGAATGTTGACAAGTTGAAGAAAGTTTTCAAATTGGTTGAAATTGATGTTTCTGAAATTGAGGGACTAAAGAGTTCCAAAAGATTGTTGAACTTTGAACGAGATAAATCTTACTATAAGAAACCTGCTATACCGCCATGTTTTAACAATAACAACTAAAACAGATGGTCGGGTGCTTATCAGGGTGGTAAGAACAATCAAAAGAGGAACTTTCAAAACAAAAAGTTTGTCGAAAAGAAAGTGTTTGTTAAGAGCTTGTTTGGATTGAACCCTATCAGATGAACAAATAATTAAAGCCAAAACTGGATGTTAGGATCTGAGTTTGGTTTTGATTGTGTTTTACGTTTGAATTAAGATGAACAATGAATGAGTAGTGCAGCAGAATTATAATGGAAGCAAACTTTTCACAATCAAACGAGAGAATTGCTTTTAACATACAAGTTTAACATTGAACCGAATGCTTGAATTTATTACAAGATTCAATTACAATTGCAAGTATGCAACAAAATCCCCCTCAGCCTGAGCTCACAGTGATTTGTTCGTGCAGGAAGAAGATGGTGAAGAGCTAATAGAACAGTACAGAGCACTGTTCTATTTATAGGCATGCGCAAACCACTGAAGCATCTAAGCTGACATCAACAAGAAAGTGACATCTAACCTCCTAACAAATTCTAACATCTGATCTATACAACCTCTGCTATGCTAACTACTGTTGTACATTACATTTCATAATATAAACTAAACTACTGCTGCATCCTTCCACTGATGTGAACCCAACAGTACTTGTTATGATCAGCAGAGCTTGACCCATAGCAGTAGATTGAAACAACAGAGCTTTAGTCTTCCATCAGTCTTTGACTTGGACAGCAGTTGTAGGTCAGCAGTTAGTAAAGATCAGTAGTTTGGAGGTCAGCAGATGTTGAAATCACTTTCAAGGGGAGAGACTTGTTATCATAACATCTGCTTATTCTGGATCCACTGCTCTGATCCAGTTTTGGCTTTAATTATCTGTTCCTCTGATAGGGTTCAATCCCAACAATCTCCCCCTGAAACAGATAATGCCAAAACACTTCATTATTTGTAGATCTTTATTGCCTCATCAACAGTTCCCTTATTTGCCCTTTGAGTTGTAACTCAAAGGCTAACGCATCTGTGTCATCATCATCCCTACACAGTGGAAGATCAAGGAGATCCTGCAAATCTTCAAGACTTAGGCCAAGTGCTTGTTCCCTTGTTATTTTCTTCACTTCTCCACTAGACTTGAACACTATAAGTATATGGTCTGTTTGTGAGTTTTCCATTTTAGTACTTTTGAGTCTGGTGGGTTTCTTGGGAGATTTTTATTAGATGAAGAGTTTGGTGATGCAGGCCTTGTGATGACTGTTGAGCAGTGCTTGCAGGTTGGTTTAGGCCAAGAGTTTCAGCTATCATTATCTTAATGCCTTCTTTTACAAGCTCATCTCCTGCCATTATTTTTGTCACTGTTTCAGTATCCAACTGTTGTTGTCTTCTTTTATAGATGGCAGCACCAGCTGGAGCAGTGGCTCTCCTGATTTGCAGCTTTGGTGGTCTTGTTGAAACCTCTGCTTCAGGGTAGTCAGGTTTTTGTGGAACTGTGGGATCTTTCTTCTTTAATTCCTCCAACCTTTTGTAGGTGGTCCTGACTTTGTCTTCTTTCCATCTTGCCACTTGATTTTTAGACCCATAGTCAGCAGCAACTAATTCCTCTTTCATTCTCTTTAGCTCTAATGTCTTTTCAGGCTCATTCTTTTTGTACTTTGACCAATCTGGAGGAGTGTGTTTGACCTTGTTATTTATCATTTCTTGAATCCTGGCTTCTTCTTTTTCAAGCTCAGGAATGGTCCACTCCTTGTACATATGCTTTTCTCCCTTATACTTCTTAGTAGCCATGATGCTTTCAATGTAGCCTTTTCTCAAAGTTTCATCTGCTCTCTCTGAGATTTGCTGACAAACATTTTTTTGCAAATTGCTCTAAGGATCTGACTTGAGTAAATAGAAACTGATAATGCCTTTGAATTTCTTTGTCAGTTTTTCCTTGAGAGTTTCTTTTGGAAATATCCTCTGCCTGTTGAGCCTTAATTTTCAAGTACTCTTCAATGTTATTGGGCCTTGGATATCCTTCAACAGATGGCAACTTCCTTTTAGCAGGATCATCCTCATAGTAGAAGGATTTGATCTCTTCTCTGACTACAATGAGTTCAAGAGGATATTGGAATCCTGCAGGAGTGATGGCCATGATTGGTTGTTGTACTTGAGCTGATGAGAGAGGAACATGGTTTGGAATAAGTGCAAGGGATTGTGAAGATGTTGGTGGTGGTGATGGAGAATCATCATCAGGTATGAAAATCCTTCTCCTTTTTATTGTAGGAGAGGCTGATGATGTTTTGGGTGGATTAGTAGTGGTGGTTTGAGTGGTAGAAGGTGGCTGACTAACAGTTGTTGAAACAACTGGTGTTTCAACCACTGTTGTCATTACAACAGATGTTGTAACATCTGGTGTCTTCTGCTTTTTGGCAGGAGGTGATGGTGGTGAGATTGTTTTTAGTGGTGATGGTGGTTTTGGTGGTGAAATGATTTTTGGTGGTGGTGGTAAGGC
Organism: Helianthus tuberosus; assembly: GCA_030545235.1. Taxonomy (NCBI): domain Eukaryota; kingdom Viridiplantae; phylum Streptophyta; class Magnoliopsida; order Asterales; family Asteraceae; genus Helianthus; species Helianthus tuberosus. Next base: position 166,261,659 of record CM060408.1, read on the forward strand.
AGTGGTTGTGGAGTGTGTTGAAGTGGTGTCTGTTGAAGTGATAACAGATGTTGAAACTACTGAAGTATCAGCAGGTGTTGATACATCAGGAGTTACAACAGCTGTTTGAGTGGAAGATTGATGTTGCAGGCTTTTGGAAGGTGGTTTGGAAGTAAGCTTTGTGGGTCTGGATGGTATGGATTTGGGTTCCTTCACTTTTCTAGTGGGATTCTTTCTTTTTAGCTCAGGATTTTTAACATCCTTTGGCTCAGAACAACCCTGCGCATTCAGCTCCATATAAGCTCTTTTTTCCTCATTCCACCTGAACATATCCTTTGCCTCTCTGTCCCTTTTTACACTAGCTTTTGCTTCAGCTAGTGCATTTGTGGTAACATCAATCTTTTTGCTCCCATCTGGCAAAGGGATCTTCTTGGTCATATTCTCCTTTTCTGGTTCTATGTAGAGACCATCATCTATTCCCTTCTTCTTCCATTCTTTAATTTTCTCCCCCTTTTTGGCATTATCTGAAGGAAGTTGATCAATAAAGAGAACAGTTGGAGGAGCAGTGCCAGTGGTGCTCAGGATGTGGGCCTTTATAGCCTTGATGTCTGCTTGGGTGTTTCTAAACCTTGACTCCATTATGTTTCTCAGCTCTTGTACATGTATTGCATGTTGCTGATCAGCCATTTGTTTTTGTTGTTGGAGAAAAGGTTGAAATAGGTTCCATATCTCATCTGTAGCAGGTGCTTGTGGTGGAGCAGGTGCTTGAGGTGGAACAACAGTGGATTGCACCTTTTGTATTGTCAACAACTGTTGTAGCATTTCTTTGATTTATGCAACAGAGGTATCCAGTTTTTCAACTCGTTCCGTCAATTCCAGGTACTTTAAACTATCACCCAACTTAATGGGATCATCTGATTTCCCACTAGCAGTGGTTGTAATAGTGGTTGATGCAGGGAGTGTACTCCAGACATTAACCACTGATGCCCCTTTTTCTTGGTACTGGGGTCTTCTTCCTTCAACACTTGATAGCCTTTTGATTGTACCAGAGGATAAAACAACCTCACTAGTGGATATCATAGGTGCTATGGAAGGAATTGCCTCCAAGGAAGTCTTATTGATGTAACCACTGTCCAAATGTAAACCAGTGGGTTCAACACTTGTAGTGGCTGCTTCACTTGGACTACCACCAAGAGTTACTTATAACTCAAGGGGTGTAACCTCCTCAGGTCTTGTTGGTGGGTTAGCTATGAATGATACATCAGACCCAGTCATTTATTGAAGTATATTCTCATTGATAGGTGATTGAGAAGGACTGGTTTGTGCCTGGTTCAGATCAATAGCATCCAACAATAATTTAGTTGGTGGGGGGAATTGTGGATGTGAGGTTGGGTATGGAAAGAGAATTGGCCCCGGGCATTGGGCTGTGGATGATGGAAGCAAGTGATTCCAGAGCATCATATTGTGGTGTCCCTATATGTACAACCTGTTCTTTTTGAGAACAAACATGAGGAGTTTCGGCCATGGGTTGAGATATTTCTACCATCTGCTGTGAGGAAGTAGCAGTAGTGGTTTCTTGTGACTTTTGTGCTGTCACTGGCAGTTGCTATGGTATCTCATCCTCCAGAGTTGCCTTTTTGATAGGATGGGGGGTTTTTGAGTTTTCTTTTGTTTTGGCTTTTTGTGGATTGTAGGTGTGGGTTTCAAAACAGCTGTTTTGCTGCTTTGATCACCTTGAGCAGTGGGCTCAGCAGCAGATACCTGAGGAGCAGTGGTAGCTGCTAAATTCTGCTTAGGCACCTATGCTTGTGTTTTGCAAGGTGTTGACATTCTTGTAAAAGTTTCAACAGTTAAGCTGGTTATTTGAAAAGAGTCACCTTGTTTTATTACATGAGCATCATCCTTACCAAATTTCTTTTCAAAATAATAACTTAGAAATCTTGGAAAGAGTAAGAATGGCTTTTTCTCAACATTTTTAACCAAATCATTAAAGATTTCCTGGGAATAATTGAAATTTTCATCTTGAAGAATAGCATATCCCAGGTTTTGAATCTTTAATGGTATCTCATTCAAAGCAATGGTTTTGTTTGACACACACATTAGGAGGGTATGAAATAAAAATCTTGTTGCAGGAGGGAAGAAACCTTTTTGTAAAGTATCCCTCTTCGTCATTGTATCTGCATACCCTCTTTCAAGAAAGTCATTTTTAACTCGTTTTTAGGAAAGCAAGTTTTACCTTGTTGATCATCAAGCTAAAAGACTTCCGATATGGATTGTGGTGTGATTTTGACTGCTTTACCCTGTAAAGTAGAGTTAATGGCTATGACATCTTCACCTAGTTTGTCAAGGATACAATTTTTCCAAAACTCTCTTTGGGTTTGCAGATAAATTGGAGCATCTCCTGTAAGCAAAGTTTTGTACTTTGATGCAGACATGAGATCAATGATGGAATCGAAGGCATTGGTGGTGCCGGGTTTTGTAAGAAGACCCAAAATGTTGTGAGAAGGTTTGTGTGGAATTTCAGTGGGTGTTGAAGATGATTTTAAGGTGGATTTAGCGGAGGACTTCGATTTTGTCATTTTGGAGAAGATGATCGAAGATGGTTGTGAAGAAATTGGAGAAAATGGGATGAAAACTGCTTTGAGAAAGGAATTTTTATGAATTCAATTCGACAGTAAAACCATGTTTGGGGTTTTGAAGGGGGTTTTATGGAGAAAAAGTGAATGCTGACGTGGCAGCGGTTATAAAAGGTTTGACCACTATGTGCTGTCCACGTGCCAACCCCTGATGAAGAAAATGACAACTCCTTTATGAAGACCACTGATGGAACAAGATCAGTGGGCATGACTAGAACAATGATGGCAGTGGGTGATTTTTACTATCAGTGGATAAAACACTGATTTTGAACAACAATGCTTATCAAAGAAATGAGAGGGCAGGGGTTGACTTTAAGCAGTGGACAGACTTTGAAGTAGAGCAGACTTTTGAACAACCAGTGGTTATGGCATACTTTTAAGGATTTTAATGAAAACTTCATTTTTAGCTATTTTTAAGGATGGATTTTTGATTTTCTGAAAACATTTTAATGCTTTTATTCATAGAAAAAACATGATTTTACCTGTTATTCCATGTTTAGCATGCCAATCCTAGAGATCTAGCTTTCAAAGGTGGATGTGTCTAATGCTTTGGTTAGCACATCTGCCAGCTGATCCTTAGTTGGAACATGGTGCAGAGAAATCAAACCTTTTCATAGCAATCCCTCACAAAGTGATGTCTGATGTCAATGTGCTTGGTCGTTGAATGAGAAATTGGATTTTTGATGATATTTTCTGCTACCTGGCTATCCAACATGAGTGGTGTCCTTAAGGCAGTGATACCAAAATCCAACAACTGATTTTGAAGCCAGAGCAGTTGGGCTGTACAGCTTGCAACAACTATATATTCTGCCTCAGCAGTGGATGTGGAAACAGCTGCTTGCTTTTTACTTTGCCAAGACACTAAGCAATTTCCTAGGAATTGGCACCCTCCTGAAGTGGACTTCCTTGTCTTGTCACATCCAGCAAAATCAGTATCTGAGAAACCTGAAAGCTCAATTTTACCATCAGCTGGATACCAGATACCAAGTGTGGGAGCACCTTTTAGGTATCTGAATATCCTTTTTACAGCAATAAGGTTTGAGTTTCTAGGGGCTGATTGGGATCTGGCACAAACACATGTTGCAAACATGATATCTGGCCTGGATGTAGTTAGGTACAATAATGACCCAATCAAGCTTCTATACAAAGTTTGATCAACCAGTTCATCCTTCTCATCAGATATGACTATTTTATTAGTTGCAATGGGTGTACTGCATGGCTTACAATCATCCATATCAAATTTCTTTAAAAGTTCTTTGGCATATTTGCCTTGATGGATGAAAGTGCCATTTTGTAGTTGCCTTACTTGGAGACCAAGAAAGCACTGGAATTCACCCATTGCACTCATTTCAAATTCAGCTGTCATGAGTTGCCTAAAACTCTTCACACATTTTATTACATGTGCTTCCAAAAATGATGTCATCCACATAAATTTGGACAATCATCAAATCCTTTCCTCTCCATTTTAAAAATAGTGTTTTATCTATTCTACCTCTTGTGAACCCAATGGATAGTAGGAAGGTGGAAAGAGTTTATACCAGGCCCTTGGTGCTTGTTTCAAGCCATACAAAGCTTTATTTAGCTTGTAGACATGATTTGGATTAAATGGATCCTCAAAGCCTGGAGGTTGACAAACATAAACCTCCTCTTGAATCTTACCATAGAGGAATCCACATTTGATATCCATTTGGTACACCTTGATGTTGTGGTTGCAAAGGCCAGAAAAATATGATAGCTCCAAGTCTTACTACAGGGGTAAATGTTTCATCATAATCAATGCCCTCTTCTTGTCTGAAACCTTGAACCACAAGCCTGGCTTTATTCTTGAAAACAATGCCCCTTTCATCAGTTTTGTTTTTGAAGACCCACTTTGTGCCAATAGGACTTACACCCTCTGGTAGTGGTACAAGCTCCCATACTTGTTGTCTTTTGAATTGTTGGAGCTCCTCATGCATGGCCTCTACCCAGCTGTTGTCTTTTAGTGCCTCTTGGTACTTGACTGGCTGATGGAGAGATAGAAAACCAGCAAAAAGACAAATGTTTTGGGATTGACTTCTTGTGAGCACCCCTTCATTGATGTTGCCAATGATTTGATCGGGTGGATGAGATTTCAAGAAGATAAGATCTCATTGGTATGGAACAATGGCATTAAGTGGGGATGGCTGCAGATGTGAATCATCTGAGCTAACCACTGCTGGTGACTTTAATGATCCAGCAGTGGCTTCAAAAGGTGGTGAAATAGGAGGTAATGGTGTGGACACATGCTGACTTTGATCCGCTGTTTGAGGACTTTTATCAACAGTGTTTGATGATGTGGAAGCAGGGGTTAAAGAGCTACTTTGGTCAACAACTATTGAGGTAGTAGTGGTTGACCTTTGACAGCTGTTTTGAACATCTGCTGCTCTTCCCAAATTGACAGACTTTTGCTGAGGAATGATGATCTCATACCCATAGTCTGGAGATGAATCCTCTGATGGACCTGCACTGTTAGTCTTGACAGCAGTATTTTCAAAAGTAAATTTATCAAGATCAAACAATTCTGCAGGATTTGCTGGGATTTTCATTGATGAAAGTTCATTGAACTTTACATTCAAAGTCTCTTCCACTATTTTGGTCCTTGTGTTAAACATTTTGTAGGCGTCAGCAGTGGAAGAGTATCCCAGATGATAACCACAATCAATTTTGGCTGCAAACTTAGAAATGGAATCTTTTAAGTTTAAGATGAAGCATGGGCAGCCAAAAACTTTGAAATATGAAATTAATGGCTTTATTTTATACATCAGTTCATAGGCAGTCTTTTGATGCCTGGGGTTGATTAAAACTCTATTTTGGACATAGCAAGCAGTGTTTACTGCCTCTGCCCAAAAAGTTAATGGCAAACCTGAATCAGCAAGCATGGTTCTAGCAGCCTCAATCAAAGTCCCGTTCTTTCTTTCAACAACCCCATTTTGTTCTGGTGTTCTTGCAATGCTGTATTGCCTCACAATTCCTTTTGACACACAGAAATCATCCAACTCCTTGTTCCTGAACTCTGTGCCATTATCACTTCTGAAGATTTTTACTGGAAGGTCAAACTGCTTTTCAACCTGTTTCACAAAGTCTTGCAGAATGCCTACAGTCTCATCTTTTGAGTGTAAAAAGTAAGTCCTTGTAAACCTAGAAAAGTCATCAACAATAACCAAGCAATACCACTTTTTCTTAAGACTCATGACATTAACTGGGCCAAACAAATCCATATGAAGCATTTGCAAAAATTTGGTTGTTTTGGACTCATCAATGGATTTGTAGGAGCTTTTATGTTGTTTTCCTTTTAGGCAGGAAACACAATGCTCAGGACAGGTGAACAGTTTTTTAGGTAAACCTCTTACTAACCCCTGTTTTGAAATGGCAGTGATTGTCTTGAGATTTGTGTGCCCCAGTCTTCTGTGCCATAATTCTGTCTCTTTGTTTGATGCAGTTGAGAACAGTCAGGCATCAGTTCTGGGGCTCTCTTTTGACATGTCCACCACATAAACATTGCCACTTCTTTGAGCAACAAGTTTGGTTTTTCCAGTTTTTATTATTGCTTGAATCTTTTCAACCATTTCTGGTCCAACAATCCTACAACACTCCTTTGTGAAGAATGACCCATACCCCTTATCACTCATTTGTGAAACACTCAGGAGGTTGAATTTTAGATTGTCTATTAGATTGGCATTATCAAATTTTACATTACCAGACTGTACTGTACCAGACCCCAGAACTTTCCCTTTACTATTATTACCAAAGGATATATCACCCCCTCCATGGATTTTGAAATCTTTGAGAAGGGCTTTACATCCTGTCATGTGCCTGGAGCCTCCACTATCTACATACCAAAGGCTATCTAAGCATGCAGAAGCTCCCTGCACATGAAGTAAAAGGATTAGTTCATTAGGGTCTCCAAAGCCAATAAGGCTTTGGATGGGGTCTCAACAGTGTCTGGGATGAGTTCAGATGCATGGGCAGTGGTTAGGTCAGGGGTTTGGACAGTTTTAGGACTGTTTCTCTCTAACCACTGTTGTGGGTTTTGACCAATCACCTGCTGATAACCAAAAGGATGCCTGTTCACTCTTGGTTTAGAGGGCCTTTTGTAGATCTCATAAACGTGTGGAATCCTTTGGTAAGATGATTGTCCCTTGCCCTTTCTGTATTGGTTGGCAGGGGGTGCATCAGTCACTTGAACATCTCTTTGGACATATGTTTGATTCAGCTGTTTTGTAACAGCTGTTTGGACTGGCACAAACAGTGGTTGATTCTTGGTGAATTTGACAGATGATGTTGATGGACTCAAGGATGTTTTAGCTGTGTACTCATTCTTTTTAACATCAAAGTTTTTGAGATACACACATGCTTGAGTTTTGTGGTTTGTTTTACCACAGATGATGCAGCTTTCAGCAGGGACAATGACACTTGTTTTGTTTAGATCATATGCTTTTAGATGAAAACAGTCTTTTGTTAGATGATTTCTCGTTTCACAAAAATCACAAAACAGGTTTTTGATCTTTTCTCTTTTCTTCCTTTTCTCAGACTCCTTAGCAACAGAGTTTTGAACTACTGTTGGGATGTCTTTGATAGGGATGACCTTTGCTTTTGGAGCTGTGACACTATCAGTGGTTGTAAAGTCCATAGGCTTGAAATTTTCAAGAATGTCACACTCATCAGACCATGTGGGTTTAAATTGGTATTTTTCAATTTCCTCAAAAGTTGAGGACCCCACAGATCTTTCCAAAGTGATTTTGTTACCAAGTTTGTCGGTTATTTTAACCTCTTGGCCACTCTTGTTGGTTGGTTTAATTTTAGATAAACCAGCTTGTTTTCCAGCAGTGTTTACATGATCATCATATTTTCTATATCCTACACCAATCTTGACATTGCTTTCAAGCTGTTTCTCAAGCATGACCTCATACCCTTTACAAGATTCCACCCATCTTTCACAAGTGATTTGGGTGGACTCCAACTCCTTTTTGCAAACTTGGTATTTTTCTACCATAGTTTGGTGTTGAGTCTTGGTTATGCTCTGCTCTTCTTTGAGACTGCTGATTTCTTTGTCTTTTTCAGCCAATTTGTTTCTAAGTTATTTTAATAACTTTTCAAATTTGACATCATCAGTTAAGACTTTATCCCTAAGGTTTTCATTTACTTCTTTGATGTTAGCAAATGGAATAATGCATTTGTCTGAACACAGTTTTTCAAGAACATGAGGTGATACCTTAGCAGCAGCCATCATGGCACAATCAAATTTATGATCACCTACTTCATCAGCTCTATCTTCTTTCTCACCTGCTTTCTTCTCTTCCTTTTCTTCTTTGTCTTCTTCGGACCAGGGGTCAGACAGTGGTTCAATCAGGGTTTCTGAATTTTCTCCCAGCAGTAGTTCACCAGCAACTGCAGTAACCACTGCTTCAGTCACTTTATCCACTGTTTCAGCACTTAGCTGTTAACCTTCAGTTTCTACCCCTTCTGGTATAGACTCTAATGCCATCAGACAAAATTCATCATTAGTAGGATCATTAAAAGAATTGAGTGCAAAATTTTCATCACTAAGCTCATCAGGCATACTGCCCCAGTCAACAAAGCCTTTGTAACACCTCGAAAATTCACGTCCTATAATGTGTTGACACGTGTCATAAAGTTTGAACGTGTGAAAGAATGTTATAGAAGGACTAAAGTTGACAAACATGGAAAGTATGTGATTTTACGGGTTCTAAATGTCAACAGTGAATGAATATACTTCATAATAACCCTACATGATGTTTATAACATCAAACGAATAAATCATGGATCAAACGAAGCAAAAAGTGAGAGATTACAAACTACAGGGGTTAAATGTGTCAACATGTTTAAAGATATACCTCTGAGTGATCTTTTGACCAACCCGAAGCTTTGTAAATGTTAATTATGCTCACTAGAATGCACGATATAAATTTCATAAAGTTTCGTTATCGTATGAGAAAGTTATGATCAAATTCGTGTGCGAGGGGTTAAAGTGTTAACGTTGAAAGTTAAGACTTTTCGGGTTAACCGGAAGTGTCCAGAGACTTGGCAAAGTGGGTATAAGTCCTAAAGCCCTTGTGGGTAAATATAAGGGAGTCAAAATGCAAGAAATAACCTTGGTTACCCTTTCATGAAGCCAAAGGTCAAGTTGCAAAACAATAGAAAATTGAAAATCTGAAATTAGGGGCCATGCGGCCCGCGTGAGGATATGCTAAACGGGAGGCGGGCCGCGTCAGGCGCCCAGAAGCAAAAAAGCGTGACAGCCTCCTGCAAATGGGGAAAACCGATCCTTTTTCGACATTAATGCAATGTGGGCGACCCCTAAACTGTTCTAGAGCACTAGGACACCTGTTGGAAGGCCATGGTCTGTTGTAGACTTGTTTGTCAATCAATTGTGGTGCTTAAATCCACTATAAAAGGGCCATGTAGTGCAACATTGTTCCACACACCATTCTCTTGAAATCTGATCAATTCTAGAGCTCAAGTCTGCTCTCAACTGATCATATCTCGTGCATAGGACTCTTGTAAGTCTGCTAGTCCTTCTTTAATTGGGTTAAGCTTAGTTAATTAGCTAAAAGTCAAACCGTCGTAATTACGGTTTGACTTCGAGATTAGTCAACAATGGCTCAGTCATATCTCGAATTAAAAGTACCTTTAAGTAGGTAATTATGTGGGTAATAAAACCTCAAAAGGGTTGCCCCTGATTACCACTCTAACCAGGTCAAAAGTCGGGTCAAACGTGTACTTAAAAAGTAAACAGAAAGTTTAAAATGCCATTTATGCATAATTAACATTGTAGATCATATACAACCTGTTGGATCATTGTTATAACTTGGTAATAAGTATAAGAACATGTCTAAACATGTTCAACCCGACAAATTCCTGTAAATACCCGGTTCGGAACCGAAAGTCACATAGTTTGACTTTCACTTTGACTTTCAGTTCTGACCCGTTTAGGCATGTTTTAGAAATGCCTCAGAGCTTTAATTGGACTAGGTTACATGTTAGTACAACCCTCTGTGATGATACACCTTGGTTCATTAGTTATCCAATTAATATGCGTGTTTCCGTTAATTGCTCATATGTTGACCATTATGCCCTTATTACCTTAAAACGTGATTTTTGGAAATGTAAAAGTGTAGAAACCTTAATTACTGATATACCAACTTGTATGCAAAGTTTGACATCAGTTTGACTTGTAGATTAAGAGTTATGCTCATTATCGCAAATTTAAAGCTTTATGTTAATAAAACGGCGTAATTAGCATATAGCCTAGTTAAGCCTACTTTTTGGTATCAAACTTAATACCCCCTGATGTAATATATTATTTTGGGATTTTTAAAGATTTTTAATTAATTTTAGGCTGAGCATAACTAGTAGTCGTAGGCTTAATCCGGTCATTGTCGGTTTTGCCCTTACGGGCCATAAAATGAGTTTTACACATCTAAACGACTCCAAACCTTTTGCTACTGATGACATATGATAAATAAATTATTTTAAGCCTTCTGGAAATATAAAAATATCAGATTTAAGTATCGAACCCGGAAATGGCCTTTAATCGCCTTATTTAGCGTTTTTAACGCATAGTATATTGAACATACCCGGGTTGATACCTACTGATATTTTAGGCAAAATTAGAATATTTTAATAGTAAGCAAATGTTGATAAACTCAGACTTCGGTTTTGAGCTTTTCGGCTTATGTGAAATTACCAAAATGCCCCTACGGTGCATAGTTTGGTTATAATTGATAAATTTCACATAAATACTTTAACCTACTGAGATAACTTTGAAAATTGAGTATATTTTCTGATTACATCAGGCCTGTAACTCAGGTTATCACTTAAACTCTTTTACAACCTTTAAAATGACCAAACTACCCCTACGGGGCATAGTTTGTGTTTAAAATCGTTTCGGGCATAATAAAAGACATCTTACTGATGTCACGACATATTTGAAGCATATTAACTTAGGAAACCTGTATATGGCTCTTACGGATACCCGTTACGCTTCTTACGCGTTCGGTTCGGTTTATGTAACAAGTTTACATAAATTAGCCGAAACGGGTCAAACCTTATCGGTTTTATCTCAAAATCCAGAATGTGAATAATAAACCCATATTAAGCAAGTCTCTGACCTTGTCGGGTCTAAATCACATTCTATCCGGTCTTCGCTTAATCGTGCGTACGAACCGTATCTTTGAAACTAACCGGTCTAAGCTTAAGCGTAATTAAAGACCCGTTAGGATTCTAATAGGTTATTATAAACCTTCGTTCCAGATTAGGAGAACCAGTAAAAGCTACGTGCATTTTTCTTATTGTGATTAATACTTGCTCAGGTAAATACTTTTAACTTATTTTCCCTATACGGGCTTGGGTTACGGCATATAGCATACCGCTTGATCGGGCATCAAATCTCCACCGTTAGGTGGGTAGTTGAATAATTTGATCGGCTCGTTTAAACAGTCTTGTTACTTAAAGCCTTTGGGGGGGTTAATGACCATGTCCCGGATATCCTTGGCATCATTTTACGAAATGGCCACGACTCTAGCGCGGGGTGTAGGCGTACACCCGTTAGTGCATAAAAGAATAATGTGGTGTGTCTATTGATCTTTAACCCGAACAAGATCCGGGCTACTGAACGCACAAGGAACATGTAATTTGTTCACAAGATTATAATATTAAATAATTCTCCCAAGTTAAATAAAATGTTTATGCCATGTGCATCCAAACCAATTTTCAACCATTTTCCAAAATGAGTCAGTTGAATGTATTTACCAGTGTAAACTGACGTATTTTCCCAAAAAGATTAAATGCAGGTACTAAGCGAAATTGGCTGGGATTTCTCCTTAGCATCACTAGAAGTCTCGCAAGCTTAAGATGCCTGAAGTCTGTTGAACCATAAATATTATTTTATTTCGATCCATCTGTGGATAAACTTCCGGATATTGTGACTTTGATATTACAATATTAAATTCGGCTGTATCATATTTTTAAATTTGCTTCCGCTGTGCATATTAAATATTGTGTTGTTTGACTATTATGTTGCCAACCACGTCACGATACTCCCCCACCGGGCCCACCGGTGACACGTGGAAATCGGGGTGTGACAGGTTGGTATCAGAGACAACATTGAGTGAATTAAACACTAGCCTTTGTGTTTAATCTCAATGACACAATTGCACATTTCTAAACTTTCGAGTCTAGACATATAACATAGGACAAACTCCACTTTGTTTGGTTTTGTGTTGTCCTTTATTTTATTTATTTCTTGTCGTTATCTTATGCTATTTTGACAGGATTAACAAAGATGCCTCCAAGATTTTTCCGTAGAAGAGGACGAGGGAAGGGGCCGATCACCGCCCCCAATGACAATGAGGCGGGACCTTCAAATGTTCGAGCTCCGTCTGCCATGGAGAGTGACGATCCACGCCAAAACAGAAGAAACCTATTTGAGCCGGCTAGACGGTCGGTCTCACATAGCTCGACACCTCCCGTCCAAAACCCTTATGGGCCACAGCCAGACTATGAGCCCAACAACCCTCAACCGTCGTATATACCATTACAACGATCTTTGTCTCATCATTCGTACGGAGATCCAACACCAGTTTTCAGAGGCCAGTTTAACCCGACCAAATATATTCAAGAACCCGTGGGTTTTAACCCACTGGGGCTGGACGATCACTTCTCTGGCGATCACACGGATGACATGGACGAGGATACTGATCCCGTCGAACCTGCAAGTGGCACTCCAAATCATCCGATCGAGATCTCCGACGGATCGTCTTTCCACGGATCACCCTACGGTGGTCCAGACAGCTTCCAAGCCATGTTCACTCGGCACGAGTGGTACTATACACCTTCTCACCACTCGTTGCCTCATCAGCAGCAGCAACCGCAGCAGCAGCAGCATCATCAAGATTCCTCTGGGGATTCCCGATTTGTGGCAGTTACGCCACCGCCTCCACCGCCGCCAGTGCAGCCGGCACCGCCGCAACCGCCGAGGCGAAGGAGAACCGGTGCGCGCATGTCGGCACGAGAAGGGGACTTCCATTTCAGTTCTCCACGTCAATCCAGTGGCAGCCACTACCCGTCACATCAGGAGGACCCACAAATGGGTGGGCCTTCCAACCCAGCGATGCCGCAGCCGCCGCCAATGGGTTTTGACAACCCAATCCCAGCGTATACGGGTTCCATGGCATACAACCCGTTCGAGCCGCCGGTCCACAACAACTATGGGTACGCAGAGGCCGACCCTTACATGGTGGCAGCCAACTACAATGCCCTGCACCCGGAAGGACCATACGGAGCTCCATGGGGAGTTGGGTACCCAACACATGGGTACCAGATACCGCCTAGGCCTATCATACGGACTCAATCGCAGCCGCCTAGGTTCTCCCCACTTGAGCATGAAGAACTCCTTCAGAGGCTAGATCAGGTTGAACGGGAAGTGCACAGGGACCGTAGGGAGAGACAGACTTTCTTCCAAGGATTAGCAAGTTTGATCAAAGGGAAGAGTAAGAAGGATCATTGAATCCTTCCACTGTTGTTTTTCCTTGTATACAATAAGCCCCTGCGTGGGCCTGTATTTGCTTTATTAGCCCCTGTGTGGGTATGCTTGGTTGTATTGACCCCTGTGTGGGTCTATCTTTCTGTAAACCCCTACGTGGGTGTGTTATTTGTGTAAGTCCCTGCGTGGACTATTATGTTATTAAGCCCCTGTGTGGGCATGTGTGTTATTAAGCCCCTGCGTGGGTAAGTACTTGTTTAAAACTCCTGTGTGGGTAGGTTTGTTATTTGAAAAGACCCGTTTAGGGCAGCATGTAATATTATAATAAATTAATGGAATGTTTTATAAATTTCATGTTTGCCATTATGTGCATATATAGATTATAAATGAAATAAATAAATTTAAAATCATTCCTTTTGAAATAATCTGCCTATGTAATTATTAATTAAGAATCTTAAAGTGTGAAACCTAGCCTTCGGGTCATCATAAGACCAGGCCAAGATGGTAAGACCTGTTCAAAAGATTCAAATCTAAGTTAACATCTGAAAACATGTTAACACTCCTGGCAGACGTGATTCGTTAAAATCACACGTCATTTTATATATATAAGGATTCTTTAGAAGATTCCTAACCCAATTTAATGATCACTGAATCAAGGGTTAAGATCATCAATTAAGGTGATCATATTTTTACCATACGTTGGTAGTACTATGCCTACGGGCCCTGCTCATTTCCATATGAGCCAAAAGACAGTGGTAGCTATGACTCCCTGTCAATTAAAGGTAATGAACTAGGTTCAAACCTCATATGCTTTGATTCTCTGAAATCCTAGCATATAATTTATAATTGTCCTTGTGACTAGGCCTATTGTGCCAGTATACCTTAATGTTTTGATTCTCTGAAATCATAGATTAAATTAAATTGTCCATGTGACTAGGCTTTTGTGCCACAAATAAAACTGTTATTGTTTTATAATTAGGATAAATTATAATAGAAATCCTAAATAAATTTGATTAATAAATTAACCAAATATGGTCTCTGTTTACCATGGTTAATGAATTTCCCTAAGGGGCAATTCCATAATAAACTCCCAAAAATAAACTATTGTCCTTGTTTTCTGCAACAGTTCAATTAAAATGGCTAACTCGGACGAGGGTAATAGCCATCCAGTGGAGGTTAATAATGACGCCCGAATTAATCTAACGGGTGCGGAATTGAAAGCGATCATAGACGGCGCTGTTACACAGGCTTTGGAAAGGCAGTATGAAGAGTACAGTGGGACTCATAGTAGGACCCAATCTACACAGCCTTCAAAGCCACCGCCCAAAAAGGACGACCCGAAGAAAGATGATGACCGACGCTCCTCGAACCACAGTGCTCCATCTCAGCAGGTTATACTTAATCAAGAACCCCGTAACAAGGGTTGCTCGTATAAATATTTCGTTTCCTGCAAACCCCGGGATTTCACTGGGGAGAAGGGAGCCATCGACTGTATGACATGGCTGGATGAGATGGATACGGTTGTAGACATCAGCGGATGCGCTGAGAGAGACGTGGTCAAGTTTGTGTCACATTCTTTTAAGGGTGAAGCGTTAGCATGGTGGAGATCTCTGGTTCAGGCCACCGGAAAAATTCCATTGTACAATATGTCGTGGGATCAATTTGTTGCCCTTATCAGGGAAAATTACTGCCCTCAGCATGAGGTGGAGAAGATAGAGCCTGATTTTCTATCATTGGTGATGACAAACCTTGACTGTCAAGCTTACCTAACGAGCTTCAACACGATGTCCCGGTTGGTTCCTTATCTGGTAACCCCGGAACCAAAAAGAATCGCTCGTTTTATCGGTGGTTTAGCCCCGGAAATCAAGGCAAGTGTAAAAGCTTCTCGACCAGCTACGTTTAGGTCTGTAGCTGACATTTCCTTATCCCTCACTCTGGGTGCGGTCAGGCAGAGATCGCTGAGGAATAAGGAGGCTGAGAAGAGAAAGCGTGAAGATGATGGTTCACGAAGATCGAACAAGAAACACCGTGGGAACGGTGATAACAAGAAAGGATCTGAATCAAGGAAAGATGGGCATAATTCTGGTGAGAAGCCCAAATGCAAAATTTGCAAGAAACAGCACTATGGAAAGTGCAGACTCGAGTCGAACTCTCAGGCTCAGTCAAAACCCTTTGCTTGTGGTATATGCAAATCCACGGATCACAAAACCTTGGATTGCAAGAAGATAAAAGACGCAACGTGCTACCGTTGCAATGAAAAGGGGCACATTAAGACCAACTGCCCGAAATACAACAAGAAGCCTGAAGAGGCCAAGAATACTAATGCTAGAGTCTTCAGAATGGACGCAAAAGAAGCGGTTCTAGACGACAACGTTATTACAGGTACTTTCCTTGTAAATGACGTATATGCTAGAGTACTTTTTGATTCTGGCGCTGATAAGTCGTTTGTAGACAATAAGTTTTGTGAACTGCTGAATTTACCTGTCAAAACCTTAAAAGTGAACTATGAGGTGGAGTTAGCAGATGGCTCTCTAGAAACTGTCTCCACTGTGTTAGATGGATGTGTTATATCCATTAAGAACCATTCTTTCCCTCTGTCTTTACTTCCCTTTAAGTTGGCCGGTTTTGACATAGTTCTGGGTATGGATTGGTTATCTCATAACCAGGCCCAAATTGTCTGTAACAAGAAACAAGTGGTAATAAAGACTCCGTCTGGTGAATCACTTACCATTCGGGGAGATACCCAGTATGGGCTGCCTGAGCAGGTGTCTATGCTCAAGGCTTCCAAGTGTTTAAAGAAGGGTTGTGTCATCTACATGGCACAAGTGATTTTTGATGAGCCCAAACCGAAGATAGAAGACATCCCTGTCATCTCTGAATTCCCATAAGTTTTTCCGGAAGAACTACCTGGTTTGCCGCCAGATAGGCAAGTGGAATTCAGAATCGATATCATCCCCGGAGCAGCACCAGTTGCTAGAGCACCATACAGATTGGCACCCACAGAAATGAAGGAGTTGAGGACGCAGCTAGATGAATTGCTGGCTAAAGGTTTCATTAAACCTAGTTCGTCTCCTTGGGGAGCGCCGGTCCTGTTTGTTAAGAAGAAGGACGGATCGATGCGTCTGTGCATCGATTATCGTGAGCTTAACAAGGTCACAATAAAGAATATGCATCCTTTGCCTAGGATCGACGATTTGTTCGATCAGTTGCAAGGAGCAAGTTATTTCTCAAAGATTGATTTGAGGTCAGGCTACCATCAGCTGAAGGTCAGAGATGAAGACATACATAAAACTGCATTTAGGACTCGTTATGGTCATTACGAGTTCCTAGTGATGCCTTTTGGGCTCACTAATGCACCGGCCGCGTTCATGGATCTCATGAATCGCGTTTGCAAACCGTACTTAGATAAATTCGTCATCGTTTTCATCGACGACATTCTTATCTATTCGAAGAATCAAGCTGACCATGAGAAACACCTTCGTTGTATTCTCAAGCTCCTGCACCAGGAGAAGCTCTATGCCAAATTCTCCAAGTGTGAATTTTGGCTTCGAGAAGTCCAATTCCTTGGACACGTGGTTAGTGAACGTGGTATCCAAGTGGATCCCGCTAAGGTTGAAGCAGTTATGAACTGGAAAGAACCACAGACGCCTACAGAGATTCGTAGCTTCCTGGGATTGGCAGGATATTACAGGCGTTTCATCGAAAATTTTTCAAGGATTGCTGCACCCCTAACTTCCTTGACTAAGAAGAAAGTAAAGTTCATTTGGGGCCCTAAGCAGCAAGAGTCCTTTGATATTCTGAAGCAAAAGTTGAGCAACGCCCCAGTACTGACATTGCCAGATGGAATAGAAGAGTTCGTGGGTTACTGCGATGCATCGCACACTGGCATGGGGTGTGTGCTTATGCAGAAAGGCAAGGTTATTGCCTATGCTTCAAGACAGTTAAAGGTGCATGAAAAGAATTACACCACCCACGACTTGGAATTGGGTGCCATTGTATTCGCACTAAAACTGTGGAGGCATTATCTATATGGGATAAAGTGTGTGATCTATTCTGATCACAAGAGCCTCCAGCATCTGTTTAATCAGAAGGAATTAAATATGAGGCAACGCCGTTGGATGGAAACTTTGAACGATTATGATTGTGAAATCAAGTACCATCCGGGGAAGGCGAATGTAGTTGCCGATGCCTTGAGTCGTAAGGAGAGGGTGAAACCCATCCGAATCAACGCCAAGCGCATGGAGATAAAGAATAATTTGATTGAAAGGTTGTTAGCTGCACAGAAGGAAGCTGTGTTGGAAGCTAACTATCCTAATGAAAAGCTAGGAGTAACTGAGGAGCAGTTAACTCTTAGCAAGGATGGAATTTTACGATTAGATGGACGAATATGGGTTCCAATTTATGGAGGTCTTCGAGCTGTCATCCTCCAGGAAGCCCATAGTTCCAAATACTCCGTTCATCCTGGAGCTGATAAGATGTACCAGGATCTAAAGGCAAATTATTGGTGGATAGGCTTGAAAAAGTCTGTAGCCACCCATGTAGCTAAATGCTTGACATGTGCGCAAGTCAAAGCCGACCATCAAAAACCATCAGGTTTGCTACAACAGCCTGAACTTCCTACGTGGAAGTGGGAAATGGTGACGATGGATTTTATTACCAAGTTACCCAAGACGGGGAAAGGAAATGATACGATATGGGGTATAGTTGGCAGACTGACTAAGTCAGCACATTTCTTACCCATCAAGGAGACTTATAGCTCCGACATGTTAGCCCAGTTATACGTTGATAAGATTGTAGCCTTACATGGCATACCTGTGGCTATTATCTCTGATAGAGATACTAGGTACACGTCGCATTTTTGGAAGAGTTTCCAACAATCTTTGGGCACACATTTGAATTTTAGTACGGCTTATCATCCTCAGACTGACGGTCAGAGTGAGCGTACTATTCAAACGTTGGAAGACATGCTACGTGCATGTGCGATCGATTTGGGTGGTAGTTGGGATAAGAACCTACCATTAATCGAATTCTCCTACAACAATAGCTACCATACCAGCGTTAAGGCAGCGCCTTTCGAGGCATTATACGGTAGAACGTGTAGATCGCCCGTTTGTTGGGCGGAAGTTGGAGATGTCCAGTTATCAGGACCAGAGATCGTGTTTGAAACAACGGACAAGATTGTCCAGATTCGTGACCGTCTCAAAGCTGCCCGGGATAGGCAGAAGAGTTACGCTGACCCAAAGCGTAAGGATTTTCACTTCGAAGTAGGTGACAAAGTCCTACTTAAAGTGTCACCCTGGAAAGGAGTGATGCGGTTTGGTAAGAAAGGCAAGCTAAGCCCGAGATACATAGGACCTTTCGAGGTTATCGAACGTGTCGGGTCAGTTGCCTATAAGTTAAACTTACCAGAAGAGCTCAGTGGAATTCACAATGTGTTCCACATCTGCAATCTGAAGAAGTGCTTCGCTGACGAATCACTGGTTATACCACATACAGATGTGCATATAGATGAGAGCTTAAAATTTGTGGAAAAACCTTTGTCGATTGAAGATCGACAGGTAAAGAAGCTTCGAAGGAAGCATGTACCTATTGTAAAGGTCAAAAGGGATGCCCGAAGAGGTCCCGAATTCACGTGGGAGGTTGAATCCACGATGAAAGAAAAGTACCCTTACTTATTTCAGTAAATCTCGGGTCGAGATTTATTTTAAGGGGGTGAGGATGTAACACCTCGAAAATTCACGTCCTATAATGTGTTGACACGTGTCATAAAGTTTGAACGTGTGAAAGAATGTTATAGAAGGACTAAAGTTGACAAACATGGAAAGTATGTGATTTTACGGGTTCTAAATGTCAACAGTGAATGAATATACTTCATAATAACCCTACATGATGTTTATAACATCAAACGAATAAATCATGAATCAAACGAAGCAAAAAGTGAGAGATTACAAACTACAAGGGTTAAATGTGTCAACATGTTTAAAGATATACCTCTGAGTGACCGCGTGAGGATATGCTAAACGGGAGGCGGGCCGCGTCAGGCGCCCAGAAGCAGAAAAGCGTGACAGCCTCCTGCAAACGCGGAAAACCGATCCTTTTTTGACATTAATGCAATGTGGGCGACCCCTAAACTGTTCTAGAGCACTAGGACACCTGTTGGAAGGCCATGGTCTGTTGTAGACTTGTTTGTCAATCAATTGTGGTGCTTAAATCCACTATAAAAGGGCCATGTAGTGCAACATTGTTCCACACACCATTCTCTTGCAATCTGATCAATTCTGGAGCTCAAGTCTGCTCTCAACTAATCATATCTCGTGCATAGGACTCTTGTAAGTCTGCTAGTCCTTCTTTAATTGGGTTAAGCTTAGTTAATTAGCTAAAAGTCAAACCGTAGTAATTACGGTTTGACTTCGAGATTAGTCAACAATGGCTCAGTCATATCTCGAATTAAAAGTACCTTTAAGTAGGTAATTATGTGGGTAATAAAACCTCAAAAGGGTTCCCCCTGATTACCACTCTAACCAGGTCAAAAGTCGGGTCAAACGTGTACTTAAAAAGTAAACAGAAAGTTTAAAATGCCATTTATGCATAATTAACATTGTAGATCATATACAACCTGTTGGATCATTGTTATAACTTGGTAATAAGTATAAGAACATGTCTAAACATGTTCAACCCGACAAATTCCTGTAAATACCCGGTTCGGAACCGAAAGTCACATAGTTTGACTTTCACTTTGACTTTCAGTTCTGACCCGTTTAGGCATGTTTTAGAAATGCCTCAGAGCTTTAATTGGACTAGGTTACATGTTAGTACAATCCTCTGTGATGATACACCTTGGTTCATTAGTTATCCAATTAATATGCGTGTTTCCGTTAATTGCTCATATGTTGACCATTATGCCCTTATTACCTTAAAACGTGATTTTTGGAAATGTAAAAGTGTAGAAACCTTAATTACTGATATACCAACTTGTATGCAAAGTTTGACATCAGTTTGACTTGTAGATTAAGAGTTATGCTCATTATCGCAAATTTAAAGCTTTATGTTAATAAAACGGCGTAATTAGCATATAGCCTAGTTAAGCCTACTTTTTGGTATCAAACTTAATACCCCCTGATGTAATATATTATTTTGGGATTTTTAAAGATTTTTAATTAATTTTAGGCTGAGCATAACTAGTAGTCGTAGGCTTAATCCGGTAATTGTCGGTTTTGCCCTTACGGGCCATAAAATGAGTTTTACACATCTAAACGACTCCAAACCTTTTGCTACTGATCACATATGATAAATAAATTATTTTAAGCCTTCTGGAAATATAAAAATATCAGATTTAAGTATCAAACCCGGAAATGGCCTTTAATCGCCTTATTTAGCGTTTTTAACGCATAGTATGTATTAAAATTATATTGAACATACCCGGGTTGATACCTACTGATATTTTAGGAAAAAATAGAATATTTTAACAGTAAGCAAAGGTTGATAAACTCAGACTTCGGTTTTGAGCTTTTCGGCTTATGTGAAATTACCAAAATGCCCCTACGGTGCATAGTTTGGTTATAATTGATAAATTTCACATAAATACTTTAACCTACTGATATAACTTAGAAAATTGAGTATATTTGCTGATTACATCAGGCCTGTAACTCAGGTTATCACTTAAACTCTTTTACAACCTTTAAAATGACCAAACTACCCCTACGGGGCATAGTTTGTGTTTAAAATCGTTTCGGGCATAATAAAAGACATCTTTCTGATGTCACGACATATTTGAAGCATATTAACTTAGGAAACCTGTATATGGCTCTTACGGATACCCGTTACGCTTCTTACGCGTTCGGTTCGGTTTATGTAACAAGTTTACATAAATTAGCCGAAACGGGTCAAACCTTATCAGATTTATCTCAAAATCCAGAATGTGAATAATAAACCCATATTAAGCAAGTCTCTGACCTTGTCGGGTCTAAATCACATTCTATCCGGTCTTCGCTTAATCGTGCGTACGAACCGTATCTTTGAAACTAACCGGTCTAAGCTTAAGCTTAATTAAAGACCCGTTAGGATTCTAATAGGTTATTATAAACCTTCGTTCCAGATTAGGAGAACCAGTAAAAGCTACGTGCATTTTGCTTATTGTGATTAATACTTGCTCAGGTAAATACTTTTAACTTATTTTCCCTATACGGGCTTGGGTTACGGCATATAGCATACCGCTTGATCGGGCATCAAATCTCCACCGTTAGGTGGGTAGTTGAATAATTTGATCGGCTCGTTTAAATAGTCTTGTTACTTAAAGCCTTTGGGGGGTTAATGACCATGTCCCGTATATCCTTGGCATCATTTTACGAAATGGCCACGACTCTAGCGCGGGGTGTAGGCGTACACCCGTCAGTGCATAAAAGAATAATGTGGTGTGTCTATTGATCTTTAACCCAGACAAGATCCGGGCTACTGAACGCACAAGGAACATGTAATTTGTTCACAAGATTATAATATTAAATAATTCTCCCAAGTTAAATAAAATGTTTATGCCATGTGCATCCAAACCAATTTTCAATCATTTTCCAAAATGAGTCAGTTGAATGTATTTACCAGTGTAAACTGACGTATTTTCCCAAAAAGATTAAATGCAGGTACTAAGCGAAATTGGCTGGGATTTCTCCTTAGCATCACTAGAAGTCTCGCAAGCTTAAGATGCCTGAAGTCTATTGAACCATAAATATTATTTTATTTCGATCCATCTGTAGATAAACTTCCGGATATTGTGACTTTGATATTACAATATTAAATTCGGTTGTATCATATTTTTAAATTTGCTTCCGCTGTGCATATTAAATATTGTGTTGTTTGACTATTATGTTGCCAACCACGTCACGAAACTCCCCCACCGGGCCCACCGGTGACACGTGGAAATCGGGGTGTGACAGCCTTGAGTGAAAAAACTTTGCTGATCTAGTTGTGTTACAGGCATTGAGCTTGACCCATAGCAGTAGATTGAAATAAAAGAGCTTTAGTCTTCCATCAGTCTTTGACTTGGACAACAGTTGTAGGTCAGCAGTTAGTAAAGATCAGTAGTTTGGAGGTCAGCAGATGTTGAAATCACTTTCAAGGGTAGAGACTTGTTAACATAACATCTGCTTATTCTGGATCCACTGCTCTGATCCAGTTTTGGCTTTAATTATCTATTCCTCTGATAGGGTTCAATCCCAACACTGGATCAGAGCAGTGGATCCAGAATAAGCAGATGTTATGTATACAAGTCTCTCCCCTTGAAAGTGGTTTCAACATCTGCTGACCTCCAAACTACTAATCTTTACTAACTGCTGACCTACAACTGCTGTCCAAGTCAAAGACTGATGGAAGACTAAAGCTCTGCTGATTCAATCTACTGCTATGGGTCAAGCTTTGCTGATCATGACAAGTACTACTGGGTTCATATCAGTGGAAGGATGCATCAGTAGTTTAGTTTATATTATGAAATGTAATGTAATGTACAACAGTAGTTAGCATAGCAGAGGTTGTATAGATCAGATGTTAGAGTTTGTTAGGAGGTTAGATGTCACTTTCATGGTGACGTCAGCTTAGATGCTTCAGTGGTTTGCTAGTGCCTATAAATAGAACAGTGCTCTGTACTGTTCTATTAGCTCTTCACCATCTTCTTCCTGCATGAACAAATCACCGTGAGCTCAGGCTGAGGGGGAGTTTGTTGCATACTTGCAATTTTAATTAAATCTTGTAATAAATTCAAGCATTCGGTTCAATATTAAACTTGTATGTTAAAAGCAATTCTCTCGTTTGATTGTGAAAAGTTTGCTTCCATTATAATTCCGCTGCACTACTCATTCATTGTTCATCTTAATTCAAACGTAAAACACAATCAAAACCAAAATCAGATCCTAACAATTGGTATCAAAGCTTGGACAATCAAATTTGATTTAACAATCATTTTGACATAAATAGTTCAGCTCACAATCATTGATACTGATAGTTTGTTCGTTTTGTTGAAAAACAGAGCAAGGTTTAATCACCATCAAAGTTGATTAATCAGTGCTTGTAAAACAACCAGGATGACGTCACAATCATAAGATGATAAGAATAACATTGGCTCTCTTTTCAAACCACCCATGCTTAAACGTAATGAATACAGCATCTGGCAGAGAAGGATGGGTCACATCCTTGGTCAACAGAACACTGGATGTTGGAGGTCTGTTGTTTTTGGTCCCCATGTTCCTATGGTGCCAAGTGCTGAGGATGCAAAGAAGTTCGTACCTAAACCATCTGAAAACTATACTGAAACTAATTTTCAAAAGTTCTAACTCGATGCCAAAGCATTTAGCATCATAGAATCTGCATTACCCAATGAGATCTATGCTGGACTGTCACATTGTAACAATGCCAAAAAGCTATGGGATGCACTGAAGGAATAGTTTGGGGGAACAGAAGAAGTTATTGAAAACAATAGGGAAATTCTGAATCAGCAGTATGAAACATTTTGTCACATCAAGGGTGAATCATTGACTCAGCAGTTTGAGCGATTCAGTTGTCTCATTAGTGAACTGAGGCTTGTTAAAGTTACATTTCCAAATTTAACTCAAAATAGCAGGTTCCTTAGATCACTACCAGAAAAATGGGATACCATTGCATTTGTTACTAGAAACTCTGCTGAGTTCAAAGATCTGACCCTGACCCAACTTCATGGTAGACTCCTGACCTATGAAAGAGAGTTAAACCAGAAAAAGAAGTTGCAAGAGTCTGGCAAAGTTGCTGATGACTATTCATTTGGCAGCACAACTCTTTTTGGTCAGGAAGAATCTGGTAGCAGTAGTAAGGATCGGGGTTATGATCACTTTATTGATATAACAGCTGGTGGAAATTCCAATAACCCTGATTCTCACTCTGCAAATTATGTTTTTACTGCAAATTGTGAAAACCAGATGTCAGATAACTTGTGTTTTGAACTCAATGATTTGTAACACTTTGATCCCACTGACTTAGAAGAAATGGACATTTTGCATCAATTGGCTTTGCTTAGTGTAAGAACAAGCAAATTCTACAAAAGAACAGGGAGAAAATTCCCAGGGTTACATGGGAATTTAAAAGTGGGGTTGGATAAGTCAAAAATTAAGTGCTATAAGTGCAATAGGCTAGGTCATTTTTCTAGGGAATGCAGGAGTCAAACCACTGGTCCAATAATCACTCATCCCAGCTCAAACCTAGACCACAACATCAAAGCACTATGCACTATACCCAATATACCCCTGCTGCCCATGTTAACACTGCTCACTATGCTACAACCCCTGTGACTGTGCATTATGTTCAAACCACTGTTCCACAAATTCAGTATGTTCAAACCCCTATCCCTCAGGCACAAGTGCAACCTGTTGCACCTCAACCAGCTGCTCCAACAGTAACACAACCAGATCAGCAAAGCTTTTTCACTCAAGGCTTTATTGACTGGAGCAGTATGCCTGATGAGCTTAGTGATGAAAATTTTGCACTCAATGCTTTTAATGATCCTACTAATGATGAATTTTGTCTGATGGCATTAGAGTCTATACCAGAAGGGGTAGAAACTGAAGGTGAACAACTAAGTGCTGAAACAGTGGATGAAGTGACTAAAGCAGTGGTTACTGCAGTTGCTGGTGAACTACTGCTGGGAGAAAATTCAGAAACCCTGATTGAACCACTGTCTGACCCTTGGTCCAAAGAAGACAAAGAAGAAAAGGAAGAGAAGAAAGCAGGTGAGAAAGAAGATAGAGCTGATAAAGAAGGTGATCATCAATGTGATTGTGCCATGATGGCTGCTGCTAAGGTATCACCCTAAGTTCTTGAAAAACTGTGTTCAGACAAATGCATTATTGCATTTGCTAACATCAAAGAGGTAAATGAAAACCTTAGGGATAAGGTCTTAACTGATGAAGTCAAATTTGAAAAGTTATTAAAAGAACTTAGAAACAAATTGGCTGAAAAAGACAAAGAAATCAGCAGTCTCAAAGAAGAGCAGAGCATAACCAAGACTCAACTCCAAACTATGGTAGAAAAATACCAAGTTTGCAAAAAGGAGTTGGAGTCCACCCAGATCACTTGTGAAAGATGGGTGGAAACTTGTAACGGGTATGAGGTTATGCTTGAGAAACAGCTTGAAAGTAATGTCAAGTTTGGTGTAGGATATAGAAAATATGATGATCTTGTAAACACTGCTGGAAAACAAGCTGGTTCATCTGAAATTAAACCAACCAACAAGAATGGCCAAGAGGTTAAAATAACCGACAAACTTGGTAACAAAATCACTTTGGAAAGATCTGTGGGGTCCTCAACTTTTGAGGAAATTGAAAAATACCAATTTAAACCCACATGGTCTGATGAGTGTGACATTCTTGAAAATTTCAAGCCTATGGACTTTACAACCACTAATGGTGTCACAGCTCCAAAAGAAAAGGTCATCCCTATCAAAGACATCCCAACAGTAGTTCAAAACTCTGTTGCTAAGGAGTCTGAGAAAAGGAAGAAAAGAGAAAAGATCAAAAACCTGTTTTGTGATTTTTGTGAAAAGAGAAATCATCTAACAAAAGACTGTTTTCATCTAAAAGCATATGATCTAAACAAAACAAGTATCATTGTCCCTGCTGAATGCTGCACCATCTGTGGTAAAACAAACCACAAAACTCAAGCATGTGTGTATCTCAAAAACTTTGATGTTAAAAAGAATGAGTACACAGCTAAAACATCCTTGAGTCCATCAACATCATCTGTCAAATTCACCAAGAATCAACCACTATTTGTGCTAGCCCAAACAGCTGTTACAAAACAGCTGAATCAAACATCTGTCCAAAGAGATGTTCAAGTGACTGATGCACCCCCTGCCAACCAATACAGAAGGGGCAAGGGACAATCATCTTACCAAAGAATTCCACACGTTTATGAGACCTACAAAAGGCCCTCTAAACCAAGAGTGAACATGCATCCTTTTGGTTATCAGCAGGTGATTGGTCAAAACCCACAACAGTGGTTAGAGAGAAACAGTCCTAAAACTGTCCAAACCCCTGACCTAACCACTGCCCATGCATCTGAACTCATCCCAGACACTGTTGAGACCCCATCCAAAGCCTTATTGGCTTTGGAGACCCTAATGAACTAATCCTTTTACTTCATGTGCAGGGAGCTTCTGCATGCTTAGATAGCCTTTGGTATGTAGATAGTGGAGGCTCCAGGCACATGACAGGATGTAAAGCCCTTCTCAAAGATTTCAAAATCCATGGAGGGGGTGATATATCCTTTGGCAATAATAGTAAAGGGAAAGTTCTGGGGTCTGGTACAGTACAGTCTGGTAATGTAAAATTTGAAAATGTCAATCTGATAGACAATCTAAAATTCAACCTCCTGAGTGTTTCACAAATGAGTGATAAGGGGTATGGGTCATTCTTCACAAAGGAGTGTTGTAGGATTGTTGGACCAGAAATGGTTGAAAAAATTGAAGCAATAATAAAAACTGGAAAAACCAAACTTGTTGCTCAAAGAAGTGGCAATGTTTATGTGGTGGATATGTCAAAAGAGAGCCCCAGAACTGATGCCTGTCTGTTCTCAACTGCATCAAACAAAGAGACAGAATTATGGCACAGAAGACTGGGACACACAAATCTCAAGATAATCACTGCCATTTCAAAACAGGGGTTAGTAAGAGGTTTACCTCAAAAACTGTTCACATGTCATGAGCATTGTGTTTCCTGCCTAAAAGGAAAACAACATAAAAGCTCCTACAAATCCATTGATGAGTCCAAAATAACCAAATGTTTGCAAATGCTTCATATGGATTTGTTTGGCCCAGTTAAAGTCATGAGTCTTAAGAAAAAGTGGTATTGCTTGGTTATTGTTGATGACTTTTCTAGGTTTACATGGACTTACCTTTTACACTCAAAAGATGAGACTGCAGGCATTCTGCAAGACTTTGTGAAACAGGTTGAAAAGCAGTTTGACCTTCCAGTAAAAATCTTCAGAAGTGACAATGGCAAAGAGTTCAGGAACAAGGAGTTGGATGATTTCTGGGTGTCAAAAGGAATTGTGAGGCAATACAGCATTCCAAGAACACCAGAACAAAATGGGGTTGTTGAAAGAAAGAACGGGACTTTGATTGAGGCTGCCAGAACCATGCTTGCTGATTCAGGTTTACCATTAACTTTCTGGGCAGAGGCAGTAAACATTGCTTGCTATGTCCAAAATAGAGTTTTAATCAACCCCATTCATCAAAAGACTGCATATGAACTGCTGTATAAAATAAAGCCATTAATTTCATACTTCAAAGTTTTTGGCTGCCCATGCTTCATCTTAAACTTAAAAGATTCCATTTCTAAGTTTGCAGCCAAAATTGATTGTGGTTATCATCTGGGATACTCTACCACTGCCAAGGCCTACAAAGTGTTTAACACAAGGACCAAAACAGTGGAATAGACTTTGAATGTAAAGTTCAATGAACTTTCATCAATGAAAATCCCAGCAAATCCTGCAGATTTGTTTGATCTTGATAAATTTACTTTTGAAAATACTGCTGTCAAGACTAACAGTGCAGGTCCATCAGAGGATTCATCTCCAGACTATGGGTATGAGATCATCATTCCTCAGCAAAAGTCTATCAATATGGGAAGAGCAGCAGATGTTCAAAACAACTGTCAAAGCTCAACCAGTGCTACCTCAACAGTTGTTGACCAAAGTAGCTCTTTAACCCCTGCTTCCACATCATCAAACACTGTTGATAAAAGTCCTCAAACAGTGGATCAAAGTCAGCATGTCTCCACACCATTACCTCCTATTCCACCACCTTTTGAAGCCACTGCTGGATCATCAAAGTCACCAGCAGTGGTTAGCTCAGATGATTCACATCTGCAGCCATCCCCACTTAATGCCATTGTTCCATACCAAGGAGATCTGATCTTCTTGATATCTTATCCACCTGATCAAATCATTGGCAACATCAATGAAGGGGTGCTCACAAGAAGTCAATCCCAAAACATTTGTCTTTTTGCTGGTTTTCTATCTCTCCATCAGCCAGTCAAGTACCAAGAGGCACTAAAAGACAACAGCTGGGTAGAGGCCATGCAAGAGGAGCTCTAACAGTTCAAAAGACAACAAGTATGGGAGCTTGTACCACTGCCAGAGGGTGTAAGTCCTATTGGCACAAAGTGGGTCTTCAAAAACAAAACTGATGAAAGGGGCATTGTTGTCAAGAATAAAGCCATGCTTGTGGTTCAAGGTTTCAGACAAGAAGAGGGCATTGATTATGATGAAACATTTGCCCCTGTAGCAAGACTTGAAGCTATCAGATTATTTCTATGAAAAAGGTTTGATTTCTATGCACCATATTCCAACTAAGGACATTGACATCAGACATCACTTTCTGAGGGATTGCTATGAAAAAGGTTTGATTTCTCTGCACCATGTTCCAACTAAGGATCAGCTGGCAGATGTGCTAACCAAAGCATTAGACACATCCACCTTTGAAAGCTTGATCTCTAGGATTGGCATGCTAAACATGGAATAACAAGCAAAATCCTGTTTTTCTATGAATAAAAGCATTAAAATGTTTTCAGAAAATCAAAAATCCATCCTTAAAAATAGCTAAAAATGAAGTTTTCATTAAAATCCTTAAAAGCTGCCATAACCACTGCTTGTTCAAAAGTCTGCTCTACTTCAAAGTCTGTCCACTGCTGAAAGTCAACCCCTGCCCTCACATTTCTTTGATAAGCACTGTTGTTCAAAATCAGTGTTTTATCCACTGATATGCTATCCACTGATAGTAAAAATCACCCACTGCCATCATTGTTCTAGTCATGCCCACTGATCTTATTCCATCAGTGGTCTTCATAAAGGAGTTGTCGTTATCTTCATCAGGGGTTGGCACGTGGACATTACATAGTGGTCAGACCTTTTGTAACCGCTGCCACGTCAGCATTCACTTTTTCTCCATAAAACCACCTTCAAAACCCCAAACAAGGTTTTACTGTCGAATTGAATTCATAAAAATTCCTTTCTCAAAGCAGTTTTCATCCCATTTTCTCCAATTTCTTCACAACCATCTTCGATCATCTTCTCCAAAATGAAAAAATCAAAGTCATCCGCTAAATCCACCTCAAAATCATCGTCAACACCCACTGAAATTCCATACAAACCTACTCACAACATTTTGGGTCTTCTTACAAAACCCGACACCACCGATGCCTTCGATTCCATTATTGATCGCATGTCTACATCAAAGTACAAAACTTTGCTTACAGCAGATGCTCCAATTTATCTACAAACCCAAAGAGAGTTTTGGAAAAATTGTATCCTTGACAAACAAGGCGAAGATGTCATAGCCATTAACTCTACTTTACAGGGTAAAGCAGTCAAAATCACACCACAATCCATCTCGGAAGTCTTTCAGCTCGATGATCAACAAGGTAAAACTTTCTTTCCTAAAAACGAGTTAAAAATTGACTTTCTTAAAAGAGGGTATACAGATACAATGATGAAGAGGGATACCTTACAAAAAAGGTTTCTTCCCTCCTGCAACAAGATTTTTATTTCATACCCTCCTAATGTGTGTGTCAAACAAAACCACCGCTTTCAATGAGATACCATTAAAGATTCAAAACCTGGGATATGCTATTCTTCAAGATGAAAATTTCAATTATTCCCAGGAAATCTTTAATGATTTGGTTAAAAATGTTGAGAAAAAGCCATTCTTACTCTTTCCAAGATTTCTAAGTTATTATTTTGAAAAGAAATTTGGTAAGGATGATGCTCATGTAATAAAACAAGGTGACTCTTTTCAAATAACCAGTTTAACTGCTGAAACTTTTACAAGAATGTTAACACCTTGCAAAACACAAGCAGAGGTGCCTGAGCAGAATTTAGCAGCTACCACTGCTCCTCAGGTATCTGCTGCTGATCCCACTGCTCAAGGTGATCAAAGCAGCAAAACAACTGTTTTGAAACCCACACCTACAATCCACAAAAAGCCAAAACAAAAGAAAACTCAAAAACCCCCCAAACCTATCAAAAAGGCAACTCTGGAGGATGAGATGCCAGAGCAACTGCCAGTGACAGCACAAAAGTCACAAGAAACCACTGCTGCTACTTCCTCACAGCAGATGGAAGAAATATCTCAACCCATGGCCGAAACTCCTCCTGTTTCTTCTAAAAAAGAACAGGTTGTACATATAGGGACACCACAATATGATGCTCTGGAATCACTTGCTTCCATCATCCACAACCCAATGCCCGGGGCCAATTCTCTTTCCACACCCAACCTCACATCCACAATCCCCCCACCAACTAAATTATTGTTGGATGCTATTGATTTGAACCAGGCACAAACCAGTCCTTCTCAATCACCTATCAATGAGAATATATATCAACAAATGACTGGGTCTGATGTATCATTCATAGCTAACCCACCAACAAGACCTGAGGAGGTTACACCACTTGAGTTACAAGTAACTCTTGGTGGTAGTCCAAGTGAAGCAGCCACTACAAGTGTTGAACCCACTAGTTTACATTTGGACAATTGTTACATCAATAAGACTTCCTTGGAGGCAATTCCTTCCATAGCACCTCTGATATCCACCAGTGAGGTTATTTTATCCTCTGGTACAATCAAAAGGCTATCAAGTGTTGAAGGAAGAAGACCACAGTACCACGAAAAAGGGGCATCGGTGGTTAATGTCTGGAGTACACTCCCTGCATCAACCACTGTTACAACCACTGCTAGTGGTAAATCAGATGATCCCATTAAGTTAGGTGATGGTTTAAAGTACCTAGAATTGACGGAACGAATTGAAAAACTGGATACCTCTGTTGCAGAAATCAAAGAAATGCTACAACAGTTGTTGACAGTACAAAAGGTGCAATCCACTGTTGTTCCACCTCAAGCACCTGCTCCACCAAAAGCACCTGCTGCAGATGAGATATGGAACCTATTTCAACCTTTTCTCCAACAACAAAAACAAATGGCTGATCAGCAACATGCAATACATGTAC
Source organism: Helianthus tuberosus (assembly GCA_030545235.1). NCBI lineage: Eukaryota > Viridiplantae > Streptophyta > Magnoliopsida > Asterales > Asteraceae > Helianthus > Helianthus tuberosus. The sequence goes on from CM060408.1 coordinate 166,292,808, forward strand.
AAGAGCTGAGAAACACAATGGAGTCTAGGTTCAGGAACATACAAGCAGACATTAAGGCTATCAAGGCCCACATATTGAACACCACTGGCACTGCTCTTCCAACTGTTCTCTTCATTGATCAATTACCCCCAGATAATGCCAAAAATGGGGAGAAAATTCAGGAGTGGAAGAAGAAGGGAATAGATGATGGTCTTTACATTGAACCAGAAAAGGTTTCCATGACTAGAAAGATTCCCTTGCCAGATGGTAGCAAAAAGGTTGATGTTACCCAAAATGCACTTGATGAAGCTGTAGCAAGTGTAAAAAGGGACAGAGCGGCAAAGGATATGTCAAGATGGAATGAGGAGAAAAGAGCTTACATGGAGCTGAATGCGCAGGGTTGTTCTGAGCCAGAGGATGTTCAAAATCCTGTGCCAAAAAGAAATCCCACTAGAAAAGTGAGGGAACCCAAATCAATACCATCCAGACTCACAAAGCATACTCCAAAACCACCGTCCAAAAGCCCCCAACATCAAACTTCCACCCAAACAGTTGTTGTAACACCTGCTGTGTCAACTATTGCTGATACTTCAGTGGTTTCAACTACTGTCAGCCAAACACCTGCCATCACATCAACACACACCACTACCACTGCCTTACCACCATCACCACCAAAAATCACTTCACCTCCAAAAACAGCCACTCCATCATCACCTCCTGCCAAAAAGCAGAAGACATCAGATGTTACAACATCTGTTGTAATGACAACAGTGGTAGAAACACCAGTTGTTTCAACAACTGTTAGTCAATCACAAACCTCTGCCACTAAAATCACCACCACTGATCCACCCAAAACATCATCAGCCTCTCCTCAACCAAAAAGGAGAAGGCTAATCTTGAAAGATGATGACATTTCACCACCACCAACATCTTCAAAATCTCTAACACTTGCTACTATACCAAACCCTGTTCCTCTCTCATCAGCTCAAATTCAAAAACCATTAGCTCCTGCAGGTGTTCAATTTCCTCTTGAACTTATAGTAGTCAGAGAAGAAATCAAGTCCTTTTATTATGAGGATGACCCTGCTAAAAGGAGTTTGCCATCAGTTGGAGGATATCCCAGGCCTAACAATATTGAAGAATATTTGAAAATCAAGGCTTAGCAAGCATAGGGTATCTAAAAAAGAAATACACAAGGGAAATCCGATAGAGAAATTCAGCAGAACTACCAATACTTGCTCACACAAGTCAGATCTTTGGAACAATTTGCAAAAAAATGTGTGTCAGCAAATATCAGAAAAAGCAGATGAATCCCTGAGAAAAGATTATGTTGAAAACATCATGGCCCACAAGAAATACAAAGGAGAAAGATACATGTATAAAGACTGGACCATTCCTGAGCTGGAAAGTGAAGCAGCCAGGATTCAAGACATGATCAAGAACAAAGTGAAACATACTCCTCCAAAGTGGGCAAAATACAAAAAGAATGTACCTGATAAAAAGGTAGAGCTGAGGAGAATGAAAGAGTAATTAGCTGCTGCTGATTATGGGTCCTTGAATCAGGTGTTGAGATGGAAAGAAGAGAAAGTCAGGTCCACCTACAAAAGCTTGGAGAGATTAAGGGAGACATATCCTAATGCTCCACAAAAACCTGACTACCCTGAAGCAGAGGTTTCAACAAGACCACCAAAGCTGCAAATCAGGAGAGCCACTGCTCCAACTGGTGCTGCCATCTATAAAAGAAAGCAACAAAAACAGTTGGATACTGAAACAGTGGCAGAATTAATGGCAAGAGATGAGCTTGTAAAAGAAGGTATTAAAAAGATGATAGCTGAAACTCTTGGTCTGAATCAACCTGCAAGCACTGCTCAAACAGTCATCACAAGGCCTGCATCACCAAACTCCTCATCTAATAAAAATCTCCCAAGAAACCCACCAGACTCAAAAGTACTAAAATGGAAAACTGACAAACAGACCCATGTACTAACAGTGTTCAAGTCTAGTGGAGAAGTGAAGAAAATAACAAGGGAACAACCACTTGGCCTAAGTCTTGAAGATTTGCAGGATCTCCTTGATCTTCCACTGTGTAGGGATGATGATGACACAGATGCCTTAGCCTTTGAGTTACAACTCAAAGGGCAAATAAGGGAACTGTTGATAAGGCAATAAAGATCTACCAATTGTAGGATCGTTGTTCGTCCTTAACGAGTCGTTCAGAAGAGCTTTTGCACAATACGAGAGGCGGAAACAAACGTATTGAGGTAATTCAGCTTGCAATTCACTTTAAATATCTTTTTGATTGATATAACAACGTTTTACAGTGAGTAGACACTTCGACATCAGTTCGACACTGAAACTGGAAAATTACAAATGAAATGGCACAACAGGTATTTATAGGGCAGCCTATTTCGTACGAAATAGTTCATGCGAAATCAACTTCACACAAAATAGCTATTTCGTGCGAAATACCCAGTTGATTTCATGCGAAATGACAGTTTGTCATTTCGTGCGAAATACCCACAAATACACTTTTCTCGTAAAACGTGCCCTGATCTAGCCAAACTAATACAAGACTTGATACAAGACAAAGTTGACAGACGCATGCACCAACAGACACCCCCTCAGATGTTGACGAAGTCTTCGGTGTCGAGTCTTCAATCTTCAGTCTTTATTAGTCTTCTCGTTCTCTCCAAAGTATCTAATAATGTAATTATCCTCAATCAATCTTTTTCTCTTTCTTCCAGGATCTCAACCTGACTCTATATTCTCTTGATCAGATCTCTTGATTCCTTAAGTTCATCAGCAACAGCAGATTACGTGAACCCTAGAACTCGAATCTAGATCTTTATCATTCAAACTCTTTCTTGGCTGTCTTCAGACTCCCCCTTTCGATAAGCTGGGATCGCAGTCTGGAATAAACCTCTCACAAGCTTTGGATCGAACACCTGGCTCTTATCACTTTCACAGGCTCTATGATCGTAACCTGGCTCTTTCCAAATTTCATTCCTGCACATTCTCTACCTCACAATAAATTTCACAAATTTATAAATTTTACAAATTTAAACATCTCATGCAGGCATCATTCAAAAATTATTTATTCTCTGAAAATCACTTGTAAGAATTTCTTCATACACACTCTCCCAAACCTGTTCATCATGTTTAGCACCCGGGATTTTGAAATCAGCTCGTCTCAACACACTCGCCATACACCACTTTATATCCATTAACTCCATCTCCTCAGCATCAATCTGATCGTAATCCTCTTTAGTCAACATCGGATTTCCGATCCTTCCTGCTACTAAACTCCCATACGACTCTAATACAGTCACTAACAAAGACATGTGACTTTTAGCAACTTCTTCCGAGTAGTTTTGGTCATTCTCAAGATTTAGGGCAATGTTGCATTGAATAACTTTGCCACTCTTGGTTTCTGAAAAAATTGGATCAAATGACGGAAATGAAGAAAAACTCATTTTGCTGTTTGATCCTTTAGATGACCCTCCAGATGAATTTTTAGCGTTGAATGCAGTTTCAATCTTTGGTGACATGTTGGTCTTATCATTGATACCTCAATTGTAATAAAGACCAATATCTTGTTCACCATCAAAATCCTTCATTCTTGAAATCTTCCGTTGTTCCATTTCTTGAGCTTCAAGTTTTTCAATAAATTTACTCAATGTTAGATTGTTAAACCCATTCTTATTCCTTAACATCATAAGGTACGTGCCCCAAACCTCATATGGCAACGCATCAACCAACTTTTCAATCAATTCTTCATTATCTTTTGTGATGCTCAATCTCTTCATGTTCATTACTATATTGCAATATCTTTCGATAATCTGCTTGGTGTTTTCAGTTTTCAAACCACTGAATAAATCAAACTCCTTTTTCAAAAGCGATTTTTTGTTCTTAATCATCTCTTGACTTCCAACAAACTTAGATTTTAATGCTTTCCAAATTGAATATGCACTTCCATTGTGTTGAAATAAATCCAAGATATCTTCTTTAACAGCTTGTTGCAGTAAACTGATCATCATCTTTTCATTTTTGTATTTCTTTTTCTCATCAACACTTAGGTCTTTAATAGAAATCTCCTCTTCATCATCATTTAACGGTCTAATATATTTCATTTCAACACATTCCCAAGCATCCAAATAATTTGCTTGAACCCAATTTTCAAAACGCTCCTCCCATCCTTTATACTCCTCAATATTCATGAGCTTTGGCAGTTTTTGCATGGTCCCCACTTCGTATTCTAACATAGTGCTCTGAGCAATAGTAATCGGAGTAGCAAAGGCGTTATAAAATTCCTCTTCCATGTTTCAGCAACAAGTTTCACAAATTCACAACTTTCAAACGAAATAACCTCTTCACACGAAATAACTAATGTGTGCAAAATGCAACATATAAATTACATCAATTGTGGCATAAAACTAACCATTTTTTAGTACTAATGTTGGAAAAAATGTGCTTTTGTCTTCCTTTTGTATTTTCAGGATTAAATGAGCTCAAATTAACAAAAGAAGCAAAAAAGGCAGCTAAATCTAACATAAATACAAGAAAAGGAACAAACGTGGCATGCCCGACCCCACGACAGCATCTTCCCAAGCAAAACAAGAAAACAGAAGGCTGAATACGCCCCGTGCTCAGTGAGCACGGGGGTGTGCCCAAGTGTCAGCATAAAAGACAAAGTTGTAGAAGCTTCCATCGCCCACCACGGGGCCGTGCTCAGCGGACACGGGGCCGTGGTCAACTATAAGATTCGTGGAATCCAGGCAAATCTTGATAGTACAGATATGCTTCTGCACACGGGGTCGTGCCCAGCGGACACGGGGCCGTGGTCAACTAATAAAGACACGAGCAATTAATGATGACAGAGAAGGATGTGGACACGGGGCCGTGCCCACTGGACACGGGGCCGTGCCCGAGCTTCTGTTCAGCCTATAAATAGGAGTGCTTGGCTCAAGCTCAAAGCATCCCTTGGCACACCAACTCTCTCACAATTCACCCACCACCCACCACCACCATAACACCATCATCCACCACCATCATCCATTGTCCATCATAGAGTGTGTGAGTCATCTCGGGATCCAAGATTGATCGTAAGTGTTCTTGACAATCAAGGCCATGTTTGCCTAAGCCTTTTACATCACTTGGTGAAAACAAAGTGTCTAGTGTAATACTTTTTATTTTTAATCTTTTCGCACTTTTTAATTGGTTATGTATTAATGACTTTAATAACTAGTTTCTTATGTTGAAGGTGATTCTTCCTTATCGTTTGTCCGTGGTGTCTTGGCATTATTTTACTGTCTATATAAAATAAAAGATTTTCACAATTCATATCTCCACGGTCTATATGGAGGTATGTTGGCTACCTGGTCGGGGGTTAAGGGAACGGTTTGGTAAGAGTCTTGCCATTGTTAAGTGTATAGATCCTGCAAAGGACCTGGGTCAAATTTAGTAGGACCTCCTTCAATACTTAACGGTATTGGATGGCGGGGGTCCAAACTCTTTGACCCCCTCATAAGTTAAACTACTATTAAAACTTTAACCCGACTACTTAGGACTGTATCCCTGCTGACTCAGACTACTTAGCCGAGGGTAACCTCGCCTTCAAAAGAGGGGCCTACCACAATATGCATTAATAACTTAATTAATTATCTTTCTATAATCCGACCCTTTAGGATTGTATCCTTGCTGACTCAAACTACTGGGTTGAGGGTAACGTCACCTCCAAAATAGGGGCCTACTACTGTTTTGGTCAAAAATTACCTAAGCAATTTAGTTATCAAATTAGTTAAGTGAGGTAGTGTGCTAGAAATATGTGTGAAAAATATACTTGTTAAGTTATTTAGAAAATCAGTGTTCAGGATACGGCTCAGGATATAGAGCTGTATCTATGATCAAACTATGAGCAAAAGTAAAGTAAACGACACGAGATGTACGAGGAAAGCCCTTGATCAATCTAGATCGCCGACATAAAACCTCGGGAGCTGACAATCGCAGCTGCCTTGTTCTTCTTATTACTTCAAACGTTAGGATACAGTGCAGGATGTGGTGCAGATCGACTATATGTTACAACGAAATTTGAATACAAGTGTGGTGTTTGCAATGAGCTAGAGAGTGAGAGTGTTCGAGAGTGTTAGTGAAAATTGTGTGCCTTAAACTGATCCGCCCCCATCTATTTATAGTAAAGATAATATAACAAACTATCCTAAACTTCCGGGATCCACCGAATATTCCTTAATCGAACGTTGTAGACCTGGTCTTTCGGGTTCAACGTCTCTCCTTCAACAAACACGTCCGAGTCTTGAGGAGAAGAAGTCCACTTGACCGTTAGCAAGTCTCAGCCTTTAACCTGCACGTGGTTAATTCAATAAACCTCAGGATATCACCCAAGATGTTAGCAATATCCTCTTCCAGCATCCTGGTCACAAATAAACAAATAAAGGCAGGATATTGGTCAGGATATGTATGCTTAGAAAATGAGCCATAACAATTATCCCCAAATATATCGGTTGGGATACTAATCCAACGGATATATTTCAAAAGTTTCACCTCATAACTTAAGGCAATTAATACGACTAGACCCTTGAAATGACAGCGGTGCAACTTCCAAGCATTATTTACTCTTTACCCCCTATATTCATCCTATATTAATCGAGGGACTCCTTATTACGGTTATCCTTATCTTCAAGCGGACATCAGGTATTTTCCTTTCTATCCTTCTTTCTTGAATCTCTTTTAGTTTGCTCAATACTTTTCATGGCACCACGAACGAAATCCCGATCGGACCGACCAGCCTCAGCCCTCGTAAGTCAAAACCTCATCCGCAACCCATCAAAGGAAGTCTGCTGTTTCAACAATGCCGACATCACTGCTCTTAAAGATTCCGGTGCCTTTCCCACCGGAACAGTCTTTCGCCCTTTCGACCGGGAAGCCCGATCGGACGCGTCATCCGACGAGTGGGTTTGTTTTTTCGCTTACCCTTTCTCTCTTGGACTCCGGTACCCGTTTCCACCCTTTATCTCTAGCTTTTTCGACCTCACCGGCCTTAGTTACGCCCAGGTTATGCCAATGGTCTGGCGAGTCTTAATAGTGCTGGATCAAATCAAGTCTCGTCATTTTCCCAACCTGTTTATTGAAGACCTCCCTATAGCATACCGGTTGAGATCCCATGGCGATCATCGTTTTCTTCTGTTTTCTACCTCCAAGAACCCTTTGGTTCTTAAGGCCTCCAAGAACGAGGATCGATGGCGACGAAAATTCTTTTTCGTAAAAAGAGATTCTATTGATAAGAGTTTCGATCTACCGGTTAAATGGTTAACCAAGGGTAGGATTTAGGGTTTTAGGAATATCCCCAATTATATCTTCAAACTGTATCCCGGACTTATATCCTGATGTTTTTATGCAGCGAATTTCAGAGATTTAGTGCCTCCCAGCGCAGAATCCAAATCCAAGATGAAGGAAATCTACCGTCTTCCTGCCAGTGAAAGAACTTTCTCCCTGTCTCTTACAGATTCAAGCCAGAAATCAAGCTCAGAAATGTCTGGTAAGCACATTCTCAGCATATATTAATTACTTTTTAAAAGTATGATGAGTTTAAGAATATCTTCCCTTGTGTAGTACCAGTCGTCAACCTTGATGGTTTCGAACTTGACGAGTTGGATTGCTACTCCAGCCTCGAACCCATCAAACAAGGATCCAAGCCAAAGCCGTCTGCTACACCAAAGCCTACCTCCTCGAAGACTGTTTCTGCTCCCAAAGGCCCTCCGGCATCCAGGACCCGGGCATCTAGCTCTCGGAAGAGAAAGGAGACGGACTCCCCAGCTGTTTCTGAAACATTCTCTCTCGAGAATCATGGGTTCAACGAAGCCACCTCATTCCTCAAACAGGTAGAATTTTCTTTACAATATCCTGCACAAGTATGTTAGTCCTTATCCTACCTATTTTCACATCGATACATGTGTCTTTATCGATAGGGTTTGGACCGCCTTATGCACTTGTATGAAGACGCCTGCGGGCTTAACAAGATGTTGGAGATCAAGCTGGAGAAAGCTGAAGCCACCATAGCTGATCAAGGAACCATTGCGGCTGCCAAATCCCAGCATTATGAAGACAAATACAAGGCAATGACTCAGGAACATCAAGCTGCCCTCCACAAAGCCAATGAGGATGCTCAAGCCAAGCTAGATGCCGCCTGTCTCCAATATCAGTAGAATATGAGTTCATATCGGGATAGCCTCAAAGCATCCGTGGTCGTCTCTCTTCTCCAAGCCAGGATAAGGATGGCTTATGAGGCCATGGATTTGGGTTTTGAATGCCCCTCCTGGAATGTAAAGGCTTGGGAGGAGAAACTTCAGGGCCTCAAAGGTCATCCCGTTGCTCATCCTGCAAAACATACTGGTGAAGAGCCTTCTAAGGTGGCAGAGGAAGCGGCCAATGCTGGTGATGATGCCGAGAAGAATCCTGAGGCTGATGCTGGTGCGAACGCTGGGAAGGAGGTTGCTGTTCAAGAGGATGCTGCCCCTTAAGCAGCGAAGTGGGCGATGATGGATATACGTGCCAAGGCCGGAGCCCACTTTTAAATTTCATGGTTGTGGTTGCATAAACAATTTACTTTTCCTGTCTTCGAACAATTTACATTTCCTGCACTAGAACAATGTGATGACCAAAGGTGGATGGGTCCTAGGTTTTAGGATGAAGCCCTTGGTCATCAATTAGTATAACTCGTTTTGAATGCGATAACGGTTGTAGGTGGACAGGTCCTGTTTTGAGATATATCCTGCAACCATTACATAAGTATGGTAAAAACTAATTGTGCTTTTGGCAGATGGGCCTCGGTTTGAGGTGAAACCAAAAGCACAACTTTTGACTTGTTAATAATATAACTACCTTTTGACTTATTTGCTATTGCCTTGCATTACTTAGTGTAATTCTTAGCTTTGCAAAAAATTTTATATTGTTATCTTATGAAAATATCCTGATCAATATGCTCAGCGATATATTGTAAAAACTTTTTATTAGATAGAACTTCCAAACATTCCTTCAACTTTGTAGAAAGTTTTTGAAAAACAATCTATTTTTCCAAAACCAGTTTATAATAATACTTAAATGATCAAAGTTCCAAACTAATACTAGTTTCAAACACCTTAATCAAATATCCGAAAAGGACTTTGAGAATATATCAGGATACTTAACTTTTTATAAAACATAGTGTTACTAAAAACTTAGACGATGTTTACAAAGGAAAGATCATACCCGGAGTAGTATACAACCTTATTACCAAGCCTCAATCTTTTTGCAACTTCTTCAATGAAGATGTCCCCTGTGCGAGGTACTTAGTACATTAGTTCCGAGCCTTATCCTTTTAACATCACCACCTTGGTAGGGATGTCCCCTGTGTACAATGTCTTCAAATACTTTAGAAATCTACTGAATGTCAGTTTCCATTGTATAGGAAATTTTTTACGTCCCAAGGGTAAAACCCAAGGATGTACTGGAGAAAAATCCCTTGTATCCTGGGGAAAATCCCAAATTTTCATGCGCTACAGGCGGGAGTGTATAAACTCCAAGACTTAGAAAGGTGAAAACCTTTAAACCTTAGAGAGTATGAAAATACCCTTTCGTGAGAGAGGGTGATCAATCCTCATATACCTTTAGGATTCAGGATATAGCCAACAGTAACGAAATTGTCAGCCACTTTTACATGGACTGGTCCCGCCACCTTGAACTATCCCTGAATAACTCGCGCTCCAGGCGGGGTGTTTAAACCCAATTCAGAAGAAAGGTGAATACCATTAAACCTGTGAAGGGATCAGTATCCCTTAAACGTGAGAGAGGGGGCCAATCCTCTAATCTTTCGAGTTATCTTGAGTACATATCCTGGAGCTATATCCTGAAACATATCCTACAAAACAATTGTAAACTAAGGTGGGTGTTAGCTTGGCTAACACCCCTCCGATGCTTAAATCAGTATTGGGTTACAAAGAACATATTAAACCAAACATATTTAAAAAAGGTAGAATTCATACCATCCTGAGTTAGAAATTAAATTCTAAACTCACTTGAAATAGAGCTTAAGGTGTATAGCATTCCAAGATCTCGGTAGCATATCCCCCTCCATATTCTTGAGTCTGTATGCTCCTTTCCCTGCTTCTGACTCAACTTCGTATGGTCCTTCCCATTTTGGAGCTAACTTGCCATCGGCAGGATTGGTAGTATTCTGAAAAGCCTTTCTTAACACCCAATCTCCAATCTTAAATCTTCTGGTCCTAATATTCTTGTTATATGCCCTGGATATTCTCTGTTGATATGCTGCCATCCTTAGCCTTGCCGCGTCTCTCTTCTCATCTATAGTGTCTAAATCCTGACTCAAGGCTTCAGGATTCTGCTCAGGATCACTTAGGGTAGATCTTGCAGTAGGTATTGTCATTTCCGTTGGAATCATTGCTTCTGCTCCAAATACCAAGGAAAACGGGGTTTGGCCTGTTGCATTCTTTACCGTTGTCCTATCAGCCCACAAAACAAAGGGTAATTCTTCTGCCCATCTCCCTTTTTTGGCTCCAAGCCTTTTCTTTAAGTTATTGACAATTATCTTGTTTGAGGATTCTGCTTGTCCATTTACTTGAGGATGTACCGGAGTAGATGTGATCATTTTGATTCCCCAACTCTTGCAAAAGTCAGTAGTTCTCTTGCTTATAAACTGAGAACCATTGTCACAGATTATCTCAGCCGGTACTCCAAATCTGGTCAGGATATTCCTCTTTATGAAGGATACTACTTCTTGGTCTCTAACTTGAACAAATGCTTCAGCTTCAACCCACTTAGAGAAATAATCCGTCATTGCTAGCATAAAGATTTTTCCTCCCGGAGCTTTTGGTAGCTTTCCCACTATATTCATACCCCGCTTTATAAACGGCCAAGGGGAAACAATAGGATATAATGGTTCAGCAGGTTGATGCAGTATGTTACTATGTCTTTGACATGCGTCACATCTTCGAGCATATTCTGCGGCGTCTTTTCTCATTGTTGGCCAATAATATCATGTCCTTAATACTTTTGAGAATAACGACCTGCCCCCAGTATGGTTACCACAATCCCCTTCATGTATATCCTGAAGTACTTCTTTGGCTTCAGGATCCTCCAAGCACCTCAAATATGGTCCTGCAACAGATTTCTTGTATAAAATATTATTTATAATAGTGAATCGTGATACTTTCATCCTAAATGCCTTAGGATTTTCTTTTCCAGGGATGTGTCCTTCTTTGAGATATCTCATGATTGGAGCCGTCCAGGATTTATGATCCCCTTCAGGATGCTCTGCTCCAGGATCCTGAATACCCGCTACTTCTTTATCCTGAGGATTTGTTGCAGGATATAAGACATGTAATATTGGTATTTGGGTCCCTTCAGGTATCCTGATCGATGATCCCAAATTTTCTAAGGCATCCGCTTCAGCATTATCCTCCCTTGGTACCTGTTCAAGTACAAAAACATCGAAATATCCTGCTAATTTTTTGAGAATATCGAGATATTCGATTAATTTCTCACCCTTAACTGCATAGGATCCATTAAAATGGTTAGTAATTAACAAAGAGTCAACATATACTTGCAAATTTTTTATACTCATACTCTTAGCCAACTCTAATCCTGCAATTAAAGCCTCATACTCTGCTTCATTATTAGTAGTAGGAAATTCACACCTAATAGCCTGGGGTAATATGTCCCCCTGTGGCGATTTTAGTAGTATTCCTAATCCTACTCCTCTTACATTAGATGCACCATCAGTATATAATGTCCAGGATCCTGAGGATTCTCCTAACTGTTGAACTTCTAGGTCTACCTCATCCTGAATATCACTACTGAAATCAGCCACAAAGTCAGCTAAAGCTTGAGACTTTATGGCATTTCTAGGTTCATATACTAAATCATAAGCACTTAACTTTACTGACCACTTGGCCATCCTGCCTGACATCTCTGGTTTCCTAAGTACATTTTTAACAGGATAATTTGTTTTAACATGAATCCTATGTGTCTCAAAGTAATGTCTAAGTTTCGTTGATGCCATGCCTAATGCTAGTATTAATTTTTCTAAATGAGAATACCTAGTTTCAGCATCTAACAAACTTTTACTAACATAATAAACAGGATATTGCTGACCTTCATGATCTTTTGTAAGAACGACACTTACAGCATTCCCTGATACAGCAAGGTATAGGGATAGTGGTTCACCATTTTCAGGCTTCATCAATAGAGGTGCGGTTGAGAGATATCGTTTCAAATCCTGCAAGGCTGCTTCATGCTTCTCTCCCCATTCGAATCTTTTGTTCTTCTTCAGGATATCACAAAAATCTTTGCACTTCTCTGAGGATCTCGAGATAAACCTGTTTAAAGCTGCTACTCGGCCTGTCAATCTTTGTACGTCCTTCATATTTGAGGGTGATTTTATATCCAGGATAGCTTTGATCTGCTCTGGGCTTGCTTCTATCCCCCTTTTTGTCACCATATATCCAAGAAACTTTCCTGCCCCCACTCCGAAATGGCATTTAGCAGGATTCAGCTTCATGTTGTATCGATCCAGGATATCAAATGCTCCCTTGATATCTTGGAGGTGATCCTCAGCCTTTTTAGATTTCACCACCATATCATCGATATATACCTCCATGGTGTCCCCCAGTTTGTCTTTGAACATCATGTTTACCAATCTTTGGTATGATGCACCTGCATTTTTCAAACCAAAAGGCATAGCTGTATAACAATAAATACCTGTTGGTGTCATGAAGGCAGTATCCTCCTGGTCAGAAGGCTCCATTTGGATCTGTTGAAATCCTGAGGATGCGTCCATGAAGGTCAGCATTTCATGCCCGGCAGTGGCATCTACCATTGCATCAATGTGGGGAAGAGGAAATGGGTCTTTAGGACTGTTGGTCCCGTTGATACAGGATCTGATCGTAGGAACAAGATGAATCGATTTCGTCTTAATGTGCGGAATCCATTAAGGCGAATCACAGATTTGTGCAACAGAGAATTCAACGTTTAACTGCTTGTCTGTTCGTTCTATTAATTGTTCTGAAAATCACAAAGTTCCGGTAGACGTACAGACTATCCGTGCGTGTCAAAAGTTCTAACAAAGTTGCACCGGACCTTCTATTTATAGATAAACTCAGGATACTAAGAAGTGTTGTACGTGCGGGTGGGCTACCCGTGCGTATGACTCACCCGTGCGTATGGTCATCCGCGCGTATGACTTATCCGTGCGGATAAGTCATCCGTGCGGATAAGTCATCCGTGCGTATTGCCATACGTGCGTATTGCCATATGCACGAGTTGAACTTGTCCCAAACAACACTTTTACATACAGAACCTATTCCTGAGTTATCCTGCTAACTACATACATACATTCAGACAATATAAACACAGAATACAAAATATGACTACATGCTGACGGAAGCTACAGACGTAAATGTACTAACAGACTCCCCCTCGGATGTAGCTGTAGTACCTTCCAGCATAGTCTTTAATTCCTTCTGTTGCGTCTTCGTTCTCGCGCTTTCTCTCTTCTTTTCTGTGCCTTTTCCTCCAACATTCTTTTTCTCTTTTGTCTTCCCTCAGTCAACCACCAATGTCTGTAGACAGGATCTCCATCACGCTTCCGTTCCCACCTTGGAATTTTGTTTTCTTCAGATTCAATTGGTGTCTGATCTGTTGGAGGAACAATTCCCAATCTACGTTTTCCCAACTCAGCAGCTCTTTCAGCAATCTTCTTGGAACGTTGTTCACGCTTGTATACCTTCAAGAACTCATCAATCTCTAGATCTCTCCATTTAGTCTTCCAGTATCTTCCAGAGTTGATGTCTTTTGCGTAACAAACATCCACAACTTTTTGATATTGCAAGGCTTGCTCTCTATCAGGTCTCTCGTAGACTATCTTGTTGTAGAACAAACAATCGATATCCTTCTTCGAGCAATTAATAAGCCACATATGATCTAACACACAGATCCTTCTAGCTTCTCCTGTGGACTTGTTATTTAACGAGATTATTGATTCAGCTGTAGTTTGATTATACAACCACCCTTCAAACTCATCGTGGAAATCTTGCTCCATCGCCCGTAACGGCATATTCTTCAAGCAACTTGGAGGTTTGATATCCAGAGTAATATCCTTCTCACCACTTTCTAAGATTCTGACAATCTGTTGAGGAAAGTGTGGTTTCCAATCAGGATATCTTTTCTCAGCTTGCAGCTTCACATAATTCCATAATCTTTGATCGTGCTGCTTCACATCTAACCCATGGTAGAATTCTTTGATGTTCTTTGTTTTTACCAGCTCATCTATATCCCACCAAGGCAAAGTTTTGATATCAGACAAGAACTCAAAATACTGTACTCCCTGTTCTCTTCTGATTGCATAAACTTTTAAGTCTTCCAAATATCCCCAAGAGAGAATGTCACCCCAAGAGAGTTCTTTGTCGTGTGTAAAGAATTGGAGTGCTCGAAGTTTCTTTCTCTCTTTCGGCATGACTTTGTACCATTTCTTTCTTTCTTCTGCCAAATTTTCTCTCGGTATGGTATCTGGAATACCTTCTGCAGACACTTTCTCCACTATCTTTCTTCTAATTTCTTCGACATTTCGATCTTTGAACATTTCCGTCAACGAAGGAAATGATGCATCAATCCCAGAATAATGAAAATGAACTTCATCATCAGATGAATCTGAAGCGTCTTCAACGATTACATCATTGTAATTATCAGCTTCAAAGGCATATCTTGTCTCAAATACATCTTCAGAAGTTTCAGGAATCTCATCTTCAATATCGAACTTAAATTTACCTTCTTGCAAACCCAATTCCTCTAACATCTCTTCCCTTGTTCTACTAACCTCAATCGCTTCTTGACTTTTATCTTGTAAGAAAATGACAGTAGGATTTGTGATGAATACCTGATCCATGTGCTGCTTTCCGAAAGTAGAAGTTTCTTGCTGATCATCATCTTCTTGTTCGTTGATCTGATCATTCAGAAACTCTTCAATCCTTTGTTCATCAATAGGATTCTTCACAATCAATCCTGAAGAGCCTTGATCATCGTCATCATTCTTCTTATCATCATCATCTTTCCTATTATCATCGTCTTTCTCATCATCGTCGTTTTTCTCCTCATCTTCATCTTCTTCTCCAAGAAGTTTTTCATCAGAATCACTAACTTCTTCACCCCGAGCCTTCTTCGCATCTTTTCTCCTTTTCATAACTTTCATTCTGTAAAGACCATCTTTTACGTTGAGTGGCACAGTATAAGCATTTCCAACAAGAACAAACTGCTTTGTCTTCCATTCAAGTAGTAACACTTATTTCCCCTTTTTCTTCTTTTGTGCAACAACAACTCTACGAATGATTTCATCAGAATCAATGATTTGAGAAGGCTCTCCAACCAACATGAAATCTTGATCATGTACAACTTGGTCTTGAACAACTTGTTCTTGAGCAACTTGTTCTTGAGCATGTTGTTCTTGAGCATGTTCAACATCAAACATTTCAGCATCAACCTGAAGTGAAGAACCACCAGCTTCTTGAACATCTTCAATTATACTTTTGTTCTTTTGGATAGCATCCTCAGCCAGTCTTTGTTCTCTTTCAAGTCTTCTCTCTTCAACTTTCCTTACTTCAATTTCATTGTAAGCAGCATGAACATCCTTTTTCAAAAGATTTTCCACAACAGAATATAACATTTTGAGTTGTTCATCTTTCATTACTTTGTCAGCTTTCATGGCTTCCATCTCCAACTTCATTGCTTTCATTTCGTTTGAAGTAGGTTCACTCATTTCACTGACCACCTGATTGAGTGTTTGATTTACATCTTGAAGATTCTTGTTCAATGAAGAAATTTCTGCCATAAGAGCTTCAATCACTTTAGTATTACTATCACCGTCTTCCTTTATTTTCTTCATGATGTTTTCATCCTGGATTAACACTGTTCTAAGTTGATCATGGGCTTTCATTATCTTGTTCACTTGCTTTTTTAAAACATCACGTTCACTTTCAGCTTTTTCTTTTTCTTTCTCAAGATCTTTGACTTTCTTTACAAGAACTCTCACTGCTTCATTGTTGAATAAATCATCATCAAAATTCAGATCTTCTAAAGGATCACCTGAAGCAGGTGGAATATTGCTGAAGAAATCATCTGAATCTCTTGGCCGTGAGGACGATTCTGGAATCTCTATGTTTTCTGGTACTTTTGGAAACTGTGAATAAAAGACTCCAGCATCAGTAACTTCAACGTAGTCATCGTGACTAGTCTGTTTTTCGGCTTCTGTTTCTTGTGGTTGAGGTGATTCAACATGTTGAGTATCTTTACCATCATGTTCCTTTTGAACTTGACTTTCACCTTTTCTTGCTCGAACACTTCTTGGAATAAGACCTGCTACAACTGCCTTTCTTTTCTTGATTTGTTTCTTTGGATTCTCAGGATCATAAGTTGAGTCTTCTTCGTCTGACCCTTTCTTTTTTGTCACACCCCCAAAATCCACCATGCGGAGTACCACCGCTTGGAGGCGTGACGTAACCAGGATCGAGCCACCAATCATATTGAACAATTCAATTAAGTAAATAAAACCAAACATAATACGATTGGTGACCAAAGCTAGTTAACCTTGTTTGGTTTAAACAGCGGAAGCATAAACGTGAGTTCAAAACATAAGTTCACAGTTCATAAGTTTAAAGTCTCAAACATAAGTTCCATAGGTTTATAAAGTTCAATTATTAAGTATGGGATGTAACAACCCATGTTCCACAACGACTCCTTCCCCGTGCAAGCTCCAAGCATTTAGCGACCTGTAAGGCATGTAACAACTAGTCAACAACAAAGTTGAGTGAGTTCACGTTTGGTTGTTTAGTTAATGAGTTCGTATCAGGAATCGGAAGTTCGTTTCATAACCAAGTATTACCCATTATTCTTGATTCCCAAACCTTTACGATATTTAGTGGGGGCTTCCCATTATGTATGTTACTAGACTAGGCGTATCCATAAGAGTCCTTCCCAATCCGAGGACGGTGTTAAGTATGAGTGTACGTAGGTTTTACGTACGTGCCCTTCTCATCCGAGGACAGTAGTGAGTGTGAGTGTACGTAGGTTTTACGTACGTGCCCTTCTCATCTGAGGACAGTAGTGAGTGTACGTAGGTTTTACGTACGTGCCCTTCTCAATCCGAGGACAGTAGTAGGTAGTCTAGTAGTGTTGGTAATATAAATAGAGTGATAGTACGAGTAGTTATTCAATCCCATTCCCAACCACCGGGAATCCCATGCCTTAGTAAGGGTGTGAACTCACCTCGGTTTGCTCGGTTAGATTCTCAATATAGCTAACAGTCAAGGTCGGTCAATCACGTCCTAGTATGATTTACCAGTTAGTCATTTAGTGGCTTTCCAATAGAACACAAAGTTCCTACACGTATCTATCACATAACATGCATCACTGTAACGGTTTATGCCCATCTAAGTTTCCCGTCCATTCCCCACTCAAAATCAAACGTACGATAATGCACATAACATATATAACATGTTAAATCATTCACAGATAGCATACTCGACATTTAGACACGCAAGTCACAACTTATGTCAATTCGGCATTAATACTCAAAACCGGCTGTTTTCGGACATTTAAATAAAATAGTTAGATTATTCCAAAAATTCCCAAATTTTTATAGAATGTCACAAACATTCCATATTTTATTGTGTAAAAATATCGGGGTCCGGTTCATCACCAATATTTTATAAAAATTCATATTCGGGACTGAACTCAGATTTATGTATTTCTGACCACAGTCCACGAAACAATTTATTAAAAATTCGTCGTAAGTCCGATTTGCGAAATTCCAGTGGGATAATTACAAATACTTCAGTTATCATCTACAGTAGAATTTTCATGGCCCGATTCATCACACAACTCCGGTTATGACTGAAAGTACGACACCCATTTATTGCTGTCAAAATTCAGCTTAAGTAGCTGTTACAAATTAACACTTTAAAAATAGTAAACGGAGTCCAAAAATTACGATTCCGGTGCCATTAGAACCGTATTTCATAATAACATATTTTAGATTCAAAATATCGATTTTTCGTTGAGGTTAAGACCTGTTTACAGCCAGCAGAAGTGGGCTGTAAAAGTTGGACAGATTCTGATTTCAAGTGTTTAACCTTCTAAATCGTGTTCGATCGATTCCGTTAACGAGTTTAGTGACCACAACAACATCGCATATTAATATTAATCAGTAAAACATCATATAATCAACCAATAATCTTAACCACACAAGATCTACATGATTTACACACATAACTTCTCTTTATCCATCTTATTCATCTTATGTTCAAGAGTTTATGTTATGTTCCTTAGTGTTTGTCATATTTCATCATACAAACATCTATTAACCACTAAAATCAAGAACAAGATGGTGATTTAGAACACTTACTACTAGCACAAGGCTAGGGGAGAAACAAGGCGTAAAAGTGGTGGTTAAAAGAAAACGAGAGCGGTCCTTCCACTTCCGAACGCACCGAGCTTCGTTGTATGAACCCTTGCACCTATGTATGCTCTTAGAATGGATGAAACAAGATTGAAGGTGATGGTATGGTGGTGGTGGTTTGCAGCCGTGACCAAGGGAAAGAAGAAGGGAGGTTCAAGTGTTGGTGATGTTGTGAAATGTGAGGTGATGAAGATCTAGTGGGTTTTTAAAGCATGGTCCTCCAACATACCTTTAACCTCTAGGTATAATGCTCCCCAAGTACTAAGCATATCACATAAATAATCAAAGAAAATCTAAGGGGTGTGAGACCCCATGTAACCATCCCAAGGGGGGGGGGGGTGCTTGGTTGGGTTTCAATGGATGTTTGCTAATCTAGTTAGGATTTATAAGTTAAGTTAGTGTGTGATGATGTGTAGTATAATGTAAGGTGTGTTAGGGTGTTCGGGGACCCTAACTAGCCCAGAAAAGTATAAACAATGTCATTGACAATATTTTTAGGTTCCGGGTAAAGTCCGGTTGTTCGGTTTGACACTGTTCCGTTATAATCAAAGAAAATCTAAGGGGTGTGAGACCCCATGTAACCGTCCCAAGGGGGGGGGGGGGGTGCTTGGTTGGGTTTCAATGGATGTTTGCTAATCTAGTTAGGATTTATAAGTTAAGTTAGTGTGTGATGATGTGTAGTATAATGTAAGGTGTGTTAGGGTGTTTGGGGACCCTAACTAGCCCAGAAAAGTATAAACAATGTCATTGACAATATTTTTAGGTTCCGGGTAAAGCGTTTAATTAATCCGAAAAGTGTCCTATTTATATATTTTGTAACGTTTTTAACTTTCTAACACTCAGGAAAATATAACGGACTATTTAGTGACCTTTCTGTACACTATTAGTATATAAAAATACGTGTACGCATAACACAGATATCAGAAAGCAGTTAAGTGATGCCATACAGTCGTCAACCACATTAATTATTATTAATAAATTGTACGGAATACATGTAAATTTGAGAGTTGTCACATTCTCCCCCTGTTAAGAGAATTTCGTCCCGAAATTTAGCGCGTGGTTACTGAGGAAGCTAGTTAAGTTGCGTTGTTTTCCAGATTTTCCTGGGGTGTCACATCATCCCCCCGTTGATTTGGAATTTCGTCCCGAAATTCTGCGGTAGCTTCAGCCTCAGTAGTGGTTGCGTTTTTCTTAAACAGCTGGGGGTACTTGAGTTTCATTTGGTCTTCGCGTTCCCAGGTATACTCTGGGCCACGACGAGCATTCCAACGAACTCGAACGAGAGGTATTCTTGTGTGCTTGAGAATCTTAACATCTCGATCAGTAATCTCTACTGGTTCCTCGACGAATCGCAGCTGGTCGTCGATTGTGAGTTCCTTGAGAGGAACTATGAAGGGCTCATCTGACAGACACTTCTTCAGATTTGATACGTGGAATACGTTGTGAACTCCGCTGAGTTCTTCAGGTAGATCCAACCTGTAGGCGACTTGGCCAATTTTCTCAATGACTTTGAACGGTCCGACATAACGCGGATTGAGTTTGCCTCGTTTGCCAAAGCGGACTACACCTTTCCAAGGTGAGACTTTGAGTAGCACTCGATCCCCAACCTGGAGCTCGAGTGGTTTTCTTCCCTCATCAGCATAGTGTTTCTGACGGTCACGAGCTGCCGCCATTCGCTGTCGTATCTGAGCAATTTTCTCGGTGGTATCTACCACATGTTCTGGGCCAGTGATTTGGCTGTCACCAACTTCTGCCCAACAGAGAGGCGATCGGCATTTGCGTCCGTACAATGCCTCAAACGGAGCGGCTTGGATGCTGGTGTGGTAGCTGTTGTTATATGAGAACTCCACTAGCGGGAGGTGCTTCTCCCAGCCGTTACCAAAATCGATTACACATGCCCTAAGCATGTCTTCAAGGGTTTGGATGGTGCGTTCAGATTGCCCATCCGTCTGCGGGTGATAAGCGGTGCTCATATCTAAACGTGAGCCAAAGGACTTGTGCATTGCTTGCCACAGTTCAGAAGTAAAACGCGCGTCACGATCAGATATAATGGAGATTGGCACCCCGTGCCTTGACACTACCTCCTTTAGATAAATGTCTGCAAGAGTAGAAAACTTATCCGTTTCTTTGATGGCCAGAAAATGTGCAGACTTGGTCAGTCGATCTACGATCACCCAAATGGTATCGTTTCCGCGTTGAGATCTGGGCAGGCCGGTAACGAAATCCATGGAAATTTGCTCCCATTTCCATTTCGGGATCTCCGGTTGTTGAAGTAGGCCTGATGGTTTCTGATATTCAGACTTGACTCTCGCACAAGTCAAGCACTTACTGACGTAGGTTGCTATGTGGGCTTTCATGCCAGGCCACCAATACGTAGTCTTGAGGTCGTGGTACATTTTATCCGAACCAGGATGTATCGAATAACGAGACTTGTGCGCTTCGTCCATCACAAGCTCGCGTAAGTTTCCATAAAATGGAACCCAGATGCGTCCGTTTACATAGTAAGCGCCGTCTTCCTTTTGTTCTAGCCGCTGCCTCGATCCTCGTAGGGACTCAGCCCTGATGTTCTCTGCTTTGAATGCTTCGACCTGGGCATCTCGAATCTGAGCAGGAAGGTTAGACTGGATGGTAAGCTGTAATGCTCGTACACGCTTAGGTAAAGTATCCTTTCGACTGAGGGCGTCAGCCACAACATTGGCTTTGCCCGGATGATACTTGATAGCGCATTCGTAATCATTCAAGAGTTCGACCCATCGGCGTTGTCGCATGTTTAACTCTTTTTGCTTGAAGATATGTTCGAGACTCCTGTGGTCGGTGTAAATGGTGCACTTGGTACCGTACAGGTAATGTCTCCATATCTTAAGCGCGAATACAACTGCTCCCAGCTCCAGATCGTGAGTAGTGTAGTTTCTTTCGTGAACTTTAAGTTGGCGCGATGCGTAGGCAATGACCTTGTCACGTTGCATCAATACGCAACCAAGTCCTTGGATGGAAGCGTCGCAATAAACCACGAAATCATCGGTGCCTTCTGGCAATGAGAGGATAGGCGCGCTACAAAGTCTATCCTTTAGATGTTGAAACGCGGACTCCTGTGCATCACCCCAACGATAGATGACGCCCTTCTGAGTCAGTGAAGTGAGAGGTTGCGCAATCTTGGAGAAATCTTTTATAAACCTTCTGTAATATCCGGCCAAACCCAAGAATTGGCGGATTTCTGTTGGTGTGCGGGGTGCAGGCCAGTTCTTGATCGATTCAACCTTAGATGGATCCACATGAATTCCATCCTTGTTTACCACGTGGCCTAGAAAGTGGACTTCGCGAAGCCAGAAATCACATTTCGAAAACTTGGCATACAACCGTTCTTTTCGAAGAAGTTCCAACATAAGTCGTAGGTGCTGCTCGTGTTCCTCCTGACTCTTAGAATAGATCAGGATATCATCGATGAACACAATAACGAACTTATCCAGGTAAGGCTTGCACACTCGGTTCATGAGATCCATGAAGACTGCCGGTGCATTCGTCAGCCCGAATGGCATAACCAGAAACTCGTAATGGCCGTAACGAGTTCTGAATGCTGTTTTGGAGACGTCCTCATCTCGGACTCTCAGCTGATGGTATCCCGATCTCAAATCAATCTTGGAGTAATAGCTCGACCCTTGCAACTGGTCGAATAAATCGTCAATACGTGGAAGAGGATAACGATTCTTCACAGTCACCTTGTTGAGCTCGCGATAGTCAATACACATCCTGAAGGTACCATCTTTCTTCTTCACGAATAGTACTGGAGCTCCCCAGGGCGAAGAGCTAGGACGTATAAAACCCTTTTCCAAGAGTTCTTGTAGTTGTGTGGACAGTTCTTCGAGTTCTGATGGGGCTAGACGATATGGTGCTCGAGCTACTGGCGCTGCTCCAGGAGCTAGCTCGATTTGAAACTCAACTTGGCGATGAGGCGGAAGACCAGGTAATTCCTCAGGAAATACCTCGGGAAAATCGCGCACAATAGGGATGTCTTCAATTCTCTTCTCTTCCGTTGATGTGTCAGTAACGAGTGCTAAAATGGCAGTGTGGCCCTTTCGCAAACACTTCTGGGCCTTAAGGAAAGAGATGATGCCTTCGAAAGCACCACTCTTATCGCCACGAATCATGAGAGGTTCTTTGCCAGAACGAGGAATGCGGACGATTTTCTCAAACAATCTCCGCTTGATGATGAGATAGTCAATCCATCCCAATAACGACGTCGAAACTACCAAGTGTGATAGGAATAAGATCGATAAAGAAGGTCTGACCAGCTAAGATGAGGTTACAACCTTTAGCTACGTGTGTGGCTTCAAAACTTTTACCATTGGCTAGTTCTACTGTGTGTTTGGTGTTCAAAAGTGTTGGAGTGCGCTTAAGCATTTGGCTAACTTTTAAGGGCACATAACTAGTATCGGCACCTGAATCGAATAAAGCAGTAACAAAGAAATCATCCAGAGGAAACTTACCCATCACAACGTTGGGATTGTTCCTCGCGTCTCCCTCAAGGTTTCAGGGAGTGATCACCAAGGATCGAGAGTCGAGCCTTCCAAACTCTCTATGCTAGAGGGTGTTCGTTTCAGCGTCTTTGCATGGGGAAGCGAGAACGAAATGTCACTGTGGTAGGAGAATGACGGTTTGGTCTAAGCAGATCGTAGAAATTAGACATAACATAAATTAACAATCATGTGTAGGTACAAAAGCTAGTGTAAAGATTCCGCGTATTTAAGAAGACTGTCATGGAATAATATGATCTCTTATAGTGTAAGGTGGATCAGGTAAGCTTATAGATTATCGTGTTTGCCTGTAGGTTGAGTGATCCATATCTCCGCTCTCGAACGTTCTGAAGACTATCTCATCAGTAAGGGCATCCATTCGCTAGGTTGGGTTTACGAAGGCGTAAATCAAGTAGAGTAAGCATTAACCACCCAACAAGGTAATGGGGGTAAACTTGTGATCGGTGGAAATAGTGGTGTGGTTGTTGGCGTTTCGTTAAATCAATTGCCAATCGAAGAAACAGGGAGTTAATGAGGTTCATGCGAAGAATCGAGCGAAAACAGGGGTCCACCAATAACAGAAGAATTCAACCAAGTAATATGTCGCGTAGAAGCAATTCTAGTAGTGAGGTGTGGCGGCATGACACAAAAAGGGAAGTTCGTTGCATCACGATTCACGGAAGTATATCACTTGTCCGAAATAGAGTTTGGTTGGTATAGTTGCGAGTTGCAAAGCGACGAACGCGCGTAACTGTGGCTGCTTCGTTTCTGGTAACGACGACCAGTGGAGATGATGAGGTCCGTCAATGGGGATACATGGGTATAGTTCTCCAAATCCCAAGTTCGTTTGAGTCAGGTCGGGTCTTTCGTGAATGTTGACGTACAAGCCGAATGCACGAAGGGTCAGATGGTGACGTCATGTCAAGTTAAGCGCGTAAATAGATAGAATGCATAAACAGTTGTCGTAGCGGGGTGACGAGAAATCAGAAAAGAATTTGACTACCACTTGTCAAATTTCAAGTAAACAATTGCATATCCTAGAGAACACAGTAGGGCTAATAGACAGCATGCTACTACCCTAAATAAACACACCATAAACACCACACCGGACAAAAGTAATCTAGCAGGTAAGAAATATAAACTTAAATCATACCACTTAGTGTGTTGGGTCTTGCACGTGGAGCGAAACGTCGTTGTGGATCGTTGAGCACTGTACAGGTTATAGTCTGGTTTTAACAAAAACTTTTTCCCCTTATTAAAACCAAGTTCACTATAACCAATGGCTCTGATACCAATCTGTCACACCCCCAAAATCCACCATGCGGAGTACCACCGCTTGGAGGCGTGACGTAACCAGGATCGAGCCACCAATCATATTGAACAATTCAATTAAGTAAATAAAACCAAACATAATACGATTGGTGACCAAAGCTAGTTAACCTTGTTTGGTTTAAACAGCGGAAGCATAAACGTGAGTTCAAAACATAAGTTCACAGTTCATAAGTTTAAAGTCTCAAACATAAGTTCCATAGGTTTATAAAGTTCAATTATTAAGTATGGGATGTAACAACCCATGTTCCACAACGACTCCTTCCCCGTGCAAGCTCCAAGCATTTAGCGACCTGTAAGGCATGTAACAACTAGTCAACAACAAAGTTGAGTGAGTTCACGTTTGGTTGTTTAGTTAATGAGTTCGTATCAGGAATCGGAAGTTCGTTTCATAACCAAGTATTACCCATTATTCTTGATTCCCAAACCTTTACGATATTTAGTGGGGGCTTCCCATTATGTATGTTACTAGACTAGGCGTATCCATAAGAGTCCTTCCCAATCCGAGGACGGTGTTAAGTATGAGTGTACGTAGGTTTTACGTACGTGCCCTTCTCATCCGAGGACAGTAGTGAGTGTGAGTGTACGTAGGTTTTACGTACGTGCCCTTCTCATCTGAGGACAGTAGTGAGTGTACGTAGGTTTTACGTACGTGCCCTTCTCAATCCGAGGACAGTAGTAGGTAGTCTAGTAGTGTTGGTAATATAAATAGAGTGATAGTACGAGTAGTTATTCAATCCCATTCCCAACCACCGGGAATCCCATGCCTTAGTAAGGGTGTGAACTCACCTCGGTTTGCTCGGTTAGATTCTCAATATAGCTAACAGTCAAGGTCGGTCAATCACGTCCTAGTATGATTTACCAGTTAGTCATTTAGTGGCTTTCCAATAGAACACAAAGTTCCTACACGTATCTATCACATAACATGCATCACTGTAACGGTTTATGCCCATCTAAGTTTCCCGTCCATTCCCCACTCAAAATCAAACGTACGATAATGCACATAACATATATAACATGTTAAATCATTCACAGATAGCATACTCGACATTTAGACACGCAAGTCACAACTTATGTCAATTCGGCATTAATACTCAAAACCGGCTGTTTTCGGACATTTAAATAAAATAGTTAGATTATTCCAAAAATTCCCAAATTTTTATAGAATGTCACAAACATTCCATATTTTATTGTGTAAAAATATCGGGGTCCGGTTCATCACCAATATTTTATAAAAATTCATATTCGGGACTGAACTCAGATTTATGTATTTCTGACCACAGTCCACGAAACAATTTATTAAAAATTCGTCGTAAGTCCGATTTGCGAAATTCCAGTGGGGTAATTACAAATACTTCAGTTATCATCTACAGTAGAATTTTAATGGCCCGATTCATCACACAACTCCGGTTATGACTGAAAGTACGACACCCATTTATTGCTGTCAAAATTCAGCTTAAGTAGCTGTTACAAATTAACACTTTAAAAATAGTAAACGGAGTCCAAAAATTACGATTCCGGTGCCATTAGAACCGTATTTCATAATAACATATTTTAGATTCAAAATATCGATTTTTCGTTGAGGTTAAGACCTGTTTACAGCCAGCAGAAGTGGGCTGTAAAAGTTGGACAGATTCTGATTTCAAGTGTTTAACCTTCTAAATCGTGTTCGATCGATTCCGTTAACGAGTTTAGTGACCACAACAACATCGCATATTAATATTAATCAGTAAAACATCATATAATCAACCAATAATCTTAACCACACAAGATCTACATGATTTACACACATAACTTCTCTTTATCCATCTTATTCATCTTATGTTCAAGAGTTTATGTTATGTTCCTTAGTGTTTGTCATATTTCATCATACAAACATCTATTAACCACTAAAATCAAGAACAAGATGGTGATTTAGAACACTTACTACTAGCACAAGGCTAGGGGAGAAACAAGGCGTAAAAGTGGTGGTTAAAAGAAAACGAGAGCGGTCCTTCCACTTCCGAACGCACCGAGCTTCGTTGTATGAACCCTTGCACCTATGTATGCTCTTAGAATGGATGAAACAAGATTGAAGGTGATGGTATGGTGGTGGTGGTTTGCAGCCGTGACCAAGGGAAAGAAGAAGGGAGGTTCAAGTGTTGGTGATGTTGTGAAATGTGAGGTGATGAAGATCTAGTGGGTTTTTAAAGCATGGTCCTCCAACATACCTTTAACCTCTAGGTATAATGCTCCCCAAGTACTAAGCATATCACATAAATAATCAAAGAAAATCTAAGGGGTGTGAGACCCCATGTAACCGTCCCAAGGGGGGGGGGGGTGCTTGGTTGGGTTTCAATGGATGTTTGCTAATCTAGTTAGGATTTATAAGTTAAGTTAGTGTGTGATGATGTGTAGTATAATGTAAGGTGTGTTAGGGTGTTCGGGGACCCTAACTAGCCCAGAAAAGTATAAACAATGTCATTGACAATATTTTTAGGTTCCGGGTAAAGTCCGGTTGTTCGGTTTGACACTGTTCCGTTAAAGCGTTTAATTAATCCGAAAAGTGTCCTATTTATATATTTTGTAACGTTTTTAACTTTCTAACACTCAGGAAAATATAACGGACTATTTAGTGACCTTTCTGTACACTATTAGTATATAAAAATACGTGTACGCATAACACAGATATCAGAAAGCAGTTAAGTGATGCCATACAGTCGTCAACCACATTAATTATTATTAATAAATTGTACGGAATACATGTAAATTTGAGAGTTGTCACATTTTTCTTTGGAGACCTTTTCTTTAACTGAGCTTTTCCTTTGCCAAGAGTAAGTGGATCAAGTTCAGATTCTGATATTGTGGTTTCAGAATCATCATCACTTGACAGATTTTGAACGACTCCTTTTTTATCTTTAACTCCTTGAGCAGCATCCTCATTTTTCTTTAAGAAA
The DNA here is from genome assembly GCA_030545235.1 of Helianthus tuberosus. NCBI lineage: Eukaryota > Viridiplantae > Streptophyta > Magnoliopsida > Asterales > Asteraceae > Helianthus > Helianthus tuberosus. The sequence goes on from CM060408.1 coordinate 166,320,077, forward strand.
CTTTGAAGAGATTGTGATAACAGCTCAGTTCCTTCTTGAATAACAGCTGACGGTTCCAGAACTTTTTCATCTATCAACTTGTGCTGTTGTTTTCCAGAAGACCCTACAAAACAAATGTTTGACACATTTATTAGAAATTTTCACAATATAAAATTCTAATTTCCTTGTGACTCCCCCTTTCACAATACCCTTTTTCACATTCTTCAGAATAGAAACTGCAGGGGACGTCTTTGTAGTTCTCTTTCTTTTTCCATCTTTGATACACCACCATCTTGTATCCTTCTTATAGAACAAACTCATCTTGTCATCTTCATTATCAGAATTGCTATCTTCATGTCTCCACGCATCATTCTCTGGAGCTACATAGTTTGGATTTGAAATTTTGCAGATCATTCTCTTTGCTCCTGGATTTGGACCTTTGATCAACCCGCTGATTGTGTCAGGTGTCATGTGCCTCAGGCCCAAAATGTCACTACTTCTCTTTTCTAAACCTTGAAACTGATCATCTATCAACATCTGGACAAACCTAGGATACATAAGGAACCTCTTGCTTCCATCCTTTACATTCTCAGACATGTGATCAAAAATTACTTGAGAGATATTGTACGGTTTGTTCAACACAAGACAAGCAATGATGTTCATGATATAGTCTTGAGTTTCATCATATCCACCTTTTCTGTGTGACAATGCATGTATAACACAATGAGTCATGAACTTATAAGCATGGCTAAAACTTGTCTTCTGCATTCTTCCATTCACACTACCAGCAAAACCCATCCTACACCACAATCCTTTTACTAAACGTTCAGAAACTATGGTTGGGTCACTATCATTGTCTCCTAAATTCAACACTCTTCTTATAACACCAACTGTCACTTTCATCTCCAAATCTACATCTCTTCCATTCTCATCCTTCTTAGATACAGCAGAATAAATGGTTTTATCACTTTCTTCGTATCTTGCAGCACTCCAAAAACGTTTCACATGAGATTCATAAGCTACTGTCTTATTAGTTAAGGCCTTTGAAATTCTACTTTCCCTCAAGAATTTTGCAACATCTTGAACTATTGTGTTTTCGGTATACACTTCATCCAAAATACAATATCTATTATCAGCTTTATCCCAATCCTGCAGAAATTTTATTCATTTAAGAAATAATTTGGGAGCTCAAAATATTCTGACAGAAAAACTTGTTGAATGGTGTGACACATTAATGGTTATCCGTACGCATGACTTATTCGTGCGGATAAGTTGTCCGTGCGGACAACTTGTCTATACCGCGTATAACCACCCGTGCGTACAACATAACATAGCCCCGGATTACCATCCGTGCGTACAACATGACATAGCCCCGGATTACCATCCGTGCGTACAACATGACATTGCCACGAATTGTCATGCGCGCGTACAACCTGACCTTGCCACGGATTGCCATACGTGCGTACAGCTTGACTTGCCACAGATTGCCATACGCGCGTACAAGTTATGCGTGCGGATACAAGTCACAGATGAAGAACAGTTTATGAACATAAAAATTTTCTTTGGAAAAATCTAAAATTGAACACATATCTACACAGAGGATGTTAACGCGATCAAAACCCTATGTTCAATGATGTCTAAAACGTCCTATTCACAGGTCAATTTCACAAAAACCTAGCCGACACTACGTACTGTCCAAACATCAGATCTACAAGATTTTAACATGATATAACACAAATTAAACCGGTAAACCTCTAGATCTAAGCATTCCGAACAAAAACCTATGATTTATTCATGACAAAACGAACTAACACAGGCTAGATCTAAGATTTAAGGCTCCGAAAGAACAGATACGCGATGAACAGATATTAAACAATGGATTATTGCAGATTTGAGTTAGAAAAATATACCTTTGCCATTGCTAATGTTGTGCAAACCAACGAAAACAAGGATCCGTGCAAAGAATTCCGAAATCAGAAAGTCAAAGTGTGAGAGAGAAAGAGTGTTGTGCGTGCGGATAGCTTTGACTGACTCTTTGACCCTCTATTTATACTATCAACAGATGCGTATGGTCACCCGGGCGCATTGCCATCCAAGCGTATGGCTACCCGTCCGGATGAACATCCGAATGAAGCACACTTTAACCTTTTTAATGAAAACTTTGATTTTTCTCAACTTTTGTCAGATTTTAGAAATCCACTTAAGTTGCTTGGTTCAAATTAATGACCCAAGGAACTTAATTTGTCGACCAAGTCCAACTTAATGACCTTGGTTGACCTGAAACAAAACATACTGACTTTTGAAAATTTTGTTCAAACATTTTTCTGAAAAATTACAAGTATCAACTTAATGAACTTGTGTTTGTCATTTTAATCACATATTAGATATGATTAGCTCCAAACTCATCTTCCAATCCAGAAACTTCCTGCATCTTCTATCACTTTCGAATCCGAAGATCAACTATCCACTTTGGTTTGTCGGAAAATAAAGCAGAAAAATAAAATCTTTTTGGGATTTTTAATGAGAATAGAACAGAAATATAAGAGCAGTAAATGTAAACTATTTACAAACATATTTTTGGTGAGCGTGTTAGGGAATCATATCAGCTTCCGAAAAATTACAAGTACCATTAAGCTTAATTTCATGCCAAACATTAAACAATTCACCTTGATTGTTGATATGCTGATCCACTTAAATTCTTACACACATTTCAATCTGTTCAGGATACAGTTTTAGTATTTTAGAGACTTAAACTTATACATGTGTCCCACCTCTTGAATATACTCCTGTATCCAGAATCTCAATAATCAGTCTTACAGGTGAGTATACTACAATGATGTCTGTACATAATTTAGGTATGCGAGGGCCAAGGGATCTCAGGTCGATACTTCCGTATACGCAGAGAGATATCAGCTTCAAATTTAAGGTGTGTCCCCTTTAGAGGATCTTTTTGCTACAACAGCAGCGATTATCAATTTTATTGTTTCGGCATGCTGAGGGTTTAATGCTATGTTTCAAGCATTTGCAGAAAGTATTATCCAGGGACTAGGTCAGAACTACCGTTCAGCAGAAGTCCCGGAATAATACCCCAGACATCATTGAGAATAAAGACCTAGTATATCAGATTATGAGACCTTTCAAACGAGATTTCAGGGGTTACCTATATATCCAAGTAGTGTTCCCCACGAAATAAGCAAGTAAGATTTTAGGTTTATATCCCGAACAAATCTACTAAATGTGTAAAAACCTATCGACACATCATTAGTGAGACTGTTTATTGTATTTGAACTTTCCATTTCTTTAGCGTACAGTAACCGTCTAGCTGATGTACTATCATTTTCCCTTTTTACACAAACTCTTTTTTAAATTTTATCATGTTTTTGGGTTTTTGAAATTTTCTAATGTTTTTGGCTTTTTCGAATTTTTTATTGTTTTTGTATTTTCTGAAAATAAAACTACTATCTCCCCCTAAAAACCAAAACAAGTAAAAATTCGACAAACCATTGCAGATTGTTTCTCAACATCATCTACAGTGGCACCTTCATCAACGCCAACTATTTCCTCCGCATCCGATAGCAAATTCATACCATTAAGTTTCAAAAGATATTTAAAGCGAGTTTTGTCAAATGCTTTGGTATGTAAGTCAGCTTTTTGTTCATCGGTGTGGATTTTCTCTATTCGTATCAACTTCTTCTCGAAACAGTCTCGGATGAAGTGATGACGAATTTCAATGTGTTTTGTTTTAGCGTGATGAACAGGATTTTTTGTTATGTTAATTGCTGCCTCATTATCAACAAAGATAGGGGTGTTAAGAAATTGCAAACCGTAGTCTTGCATCTGTTGCTGGATCCACAAGATCTGAGAGCAGCAGCTGCTAGCAGATACATATTCAGCTTCACAAGTGGATAAATCGACAGAAGTCTGCTTCTTGCATTGCCAGGTGACCAATCGTGGTCCGAAAAACTGGCACCCCGCTGTTGTTGATTTAGCATTCACTTTGCAGCATCCGAAATCAGAATCAGAATATCCTTCGAGCATGAAGTCGCCAACTTTTGGATGCCACAACCCTAGAGATGGAGTTCCTTTCAGGTAGCGTAAAATCCTTTTCACAATTACCATATGCGAAGCTCTAGGATTTGACTGAAATCGAGCTGCGAGGCAGGTTCGGTACATAATATCTGGTCTTGATGCCGTCAAGTACATTAACGAGCCGATCATGGAACGATACAATGTTTCGTCTACTTTCTCTCCGGTGAGATCAGGGTTTATCCCATGGTTCGTCGCTAATGGGGTGGACATTGGTGACATTCCTGACATCCTGAATTTCTCCAGAACATCATGAACGTATTTTGTTTGATGTATGAAAGTTCCCTCGGGAAGTTGATTAACTTGAAGTCCCAAGAAGAACTTCATCTCACACATTGAAGACATTTCAAACTTCTGCTTCATAACTTGTTCAAAATCTTTGCAGAGTTGTTCATTTGTAGACCCGAAAATTATGTCGTCCACGTAAATTTGGACAATCAGAAGATGCCCGTCGACTTCTTTTGTGAAAAGAGTGGCGTCTATCTTTCCTCGAGTGAAGTGGTTGGCTAACAAATGTTTAGACAATGTCTCATACCAGGCTCTCGGGGCCTGATGTAAGCCGTACAACGCTTTGTCAAGGAGATAGACTTTATCTTTGTGAATTGGGTCGGTGAAGCCCGGTGGCTGTCCGACATAAACCTCCTCTTTCACCTTGCCATAGAGAAACGCCGACTTCACATCTAACTGAAAAACTTTAAATCCTTTCCATGATGCGAATGCAAGGAAGATTCTGATAGCTTCAAGTCTTGCGACGGGGGCATACACTTCAGTGAAATCTATCCCCTCCTGCTGACTAAAGCCTTGGACAACGAGTCGAGCTTTGTTTCGAATGATAACTCCTCGATCATCCCTCTTGCATTTAAACACCCATTTGGTATTAATCTTCCGGTGACCATCGGGCAAATCTACTAGCTTCCATACACCAAGCTTCTCGAATTGGCTTAACTCCTCCTGCATTGCATTTACCCACGAATCTTCAATAAGCGCCTCTTTGTACGTCCTTGGTTCTATCTACGAGATAAAACAACTTAATGAGAATTCAGTTTGTAAAGGAGCAACTTTTGTGTAAAAACATGTAAGCCCTTGATCAAGCTGTCTTCGAGTGCGGACGCCTGATTGCAGTTCTCCGATTATCAGTTCTTCCGGATGATAAGAAAGCGTTCTTGGCATCACCTCGCCTGAAACATCTACTTCGCTCTCCAAATTTGTGAAGTTTTGATCAACAACTTGTTCACTAACTGGAATAGTTTGATTTGGAAACTGGATTAGCTCCCCCTCAGAGTCTGAATCATCATTATCGAATATTGGTCTGTTTTCAGATTCTTGATTGTCATTCTCTACCGTCTGATTTTCAACATCATTTTCAACATCGTCATGTTCTCCAGCATTGCTTGGACCCGCCTCGTCATCATTTGAAGCTTGTCGTTTTCGATAAGATTCTGCTGGGAACCTTTCATCTTCATACTCTCTTAGAATATCCAACTCATCAAAGAACTCTGGTTCTTCTTCCATGTTGAAGGACTCCCACAAAACATCATAATTGAAACGCCATGAGTCGCCAGGATTCTGTGGAGGCATTGTGTGACCTTGACATTCAACATTTTGAGCTTCAATAATCCGTTTCAGACTTGGAACGAAGACTCGTCGTAATGGACTTGCATATCCTACGAATATCCCTTCAAAACTCTTCGGACCAAGCTTTCCAAAAGGCTCTAGAATTGTACAGGGTGACCCGAACGGTTCAAGATATTTCAAATTCGGTTTTCGGTTATTGATCAACTCAAAGCATGTTTTGTTGAATTTCTTGACAGTGAGAACTCTGTTGAGCGTGTAGCATGCGGTGGAAACTGCTTCTGCCCAGAAATTTATCGGTAACTTTGAATCAAGTAGCATTGTTCTGGCCGTTTCGATTAGTGTCCTGTTTTTACGTTCTGCTACTCCATTCTGTTGCGGAGTGTACGAAGCACTAAACTCATGCAAGATACCTTTTTCATCACAATATTCTCCAATCTTGTAGTTCTTGAACTCAGTACCATTATCACTTCTAATTCTTCTGATACGTCTTTGGTACAAATTTTCAATCTTTCTGAACAACCCGCTTAATCTGTCAAACGTTTCCTCTTTCGACTTCAAGAATAACACCCATGAAAATCTGGAATAATCATCAGTAACCACAAGACAATAAAGTTCTCCGGTAATACTTTTGACATTCACAGGACCAAATAAATCCATGTGAAGTCTCTCCAAAGGTCTTGAGACTGAATTGACTTGCTTTGTGGGGAGTGACTTTTTCTTTTGCTTGCCTTTCATGCAACTAATGCACTCTTTTTCCAGATGGAAACCTTTAATGTGAACTCCCAGAACCAAATCATTATGCACCAGATGATTCATTTTACGAAGATGAATGTGCCCCATCTTACGATGCCACAACTTTGATTCTTTCTCCGTTGCTCTCGAAATAAAACAGTGTGCTTGACCTGTTGTTGTAGTTGCTACAATCATATCTAAAACATACAGATCATCCACTCTAGGAGCTCTCATGATGATCCATTCTTCAGGAATAACAAAGCCTGGTTTCAAAATCAAACACTCTTTGTTTGTGAAGTGAGTAGTATACATCCGGTCACAAATCTGCGAGATACTTAGCAGATTATTTTCCAGCTCAGCAATGTAGTTAACTCTTTCAAACGTGACGATCCCGTTGGATAACGTTCCTTCACCAACAATTCTACCACCTTGGTTACCTGCGAACCCTACATAACCTCCATTAATATTTCTGACATCATACAGCAGCGCTGTCTTTCCTGTCATGTGCCGAGAAGCTCCACTATCCATGATCCAACATGAAACGGATCTCGGAAGCTCCTGCACATGTCAAAAACATTTTAATGAGATTTTGAAGCTACCCAAGCCTCTTTTGACTCAGGTAACTTGAAATTAAGGTGAGTTGTTTTAGTGTAAAGTGGTGGAAAGTTTTTATCATTCATTTTAAGGCTTTCAGCAGTCCCAACTTCAACCTTTTTTAATAAGAAAAATTCGTCTTTTTGAGGTTGATCAGCTGATTGATTTTTCTTCACCACATACTTCTTTTCAGAAATCGATTTTTGTTTCTCATAAAACTTCAAGGGTACATACTTCTTCTTGGTAGAAGATGATGATTTTTCAGTTTCAGACACCTTTGGTGAATCAACTTTCTTTTCAACAACTTTTGGCTTCCATGTTTGTTGAGGTGATGCAACCCGTTGGTAAAATTTATCATTTTTAGATACCGAATTCTTAACAGGTTCAGTTTTGATCTTAGTGTTATCATTTTTCAAAACATTTTTCTCAACAATCAATGGAGCCTTTCCTTTCACAACATCTCTCTTGATAGAATTTTTCACAGTTTCAATCTTAGGCTTCAAGTTGGTACACTTTCGTGCAATATGTCCAACTTGATTACATTTGAAGCATGTTCGGGTGTCAACTACTCGACTTGAGCCTTCAGACTGAGGCTGTGAGGCTTTCTTTTCAAAGAACTCTTTGTTTGTTTTTAAAAAGATTTCAGACTCTTCATCAGAAAGTGAACTTGAACTGTTCACAAACACCTTTTTCACAGCAAACTTCTTGTTTTGAACATTCCTTTTCTGATAATTCTTACCACCCTGATATCCTCCCGACCATTTATTTTGATTGTTGTTAGTAAAACGTGGTGGAATAACAGGTTTCTTATAGTACGCTTTATCTTTCTCAAAATTCATTTGTCTCTTTGTCTGTTTCAAACCGTCCACTTCAGACAAATAAATTTCAACCAGTTTGAAAACATTTTTCAATTTTTTCACATTAACATTCTCCAGAGGAAACTCAAAGTCTGAATACAACTTATCAGAACCAGACATCTTGTACATCACAAGACCCGGTTCATCATTTAAATTGTTTTTAGATTTTGGTTTCGGAATGTAATTGTTCAGAAAACATTCTTCATCTTCAGTCGAATCACTATCCAAGACACTTTCAGCCATGCCTTTTATGATCTCATTTTGAACACTGTCATCGGATGATGATGAAGAAAATGTCACATCAATTGATTCTGGCAATTTTATCTCATTTGTTTCAACATCATCATTAACCAACCCAGATTGCTTCTTTGAAAAATTGTTTAGAACAGGTGGCGGAACTTGATGAAACCCCACCCCAGTTCCATCACAGTATACATCTTCACCAGCTTTGGTTTTTCCAATGGGTTTTGGAACAATGTGTTGCAAAACAAAGCTTGCAGAGTTGTAACTGTTCAGTTTCAAATTAATACGCTCATTCTCAATTTTAGCTTCTTCAAATTTAAGCTTTAATTTTGCAATTTCATCAAGTTGTTGGTTGATTAATTCTTCTTTTACTCGAAGAACTCCTGATAGTTGAAGATTTTCTTTCGTTGTTTTACTGTTTCTCTCATCAGAATCTTTAACCGTTCGCTTTAGCTTCTCAAAATTTTCAGAAATTTTACGATTTTCAAGAATCAACTTTTCGTTTTCTTTTCTTATTCTTTCAATGTCATTTTTATCATTTTCAATTTTATCAGCTAATTCTTTTGATCTATCATTCGAAGCTTTCAGCATTTTATCACGGTTTAAGATTTGATTTTCAACACTTTTGACTTTACTAGTCAACTCTTCAATCTTCTTACCACTGAGGTAAGTGATTGTACTACAAACTTTGCACTCTTTCATGCAATTTTTGCAGTCATTTTCAGATTTATCTTTCTTACCTGACTCAAGTGTACCATTTGAACTAACCTTGTTTGTTGACTCAATTCCAGAACTAGAAACTACCTCAAGTTCTTTTGCTGCAAGAACTTTTTCAGCCATCTTCCTCAAGTTTTCAGCCGTTAGCTCTTGTGATGTATCAATGATCCCATCATCAGCATTCTTTGAGTTTGGCTTCTGTTCTGCTTCTTTGACTTTTTCTTCTTTCTCTACTTGTTTCTCATCACCACCTCCCCACCATTCTCTTTGTCTCGCTTCTTCTTCCTCGGCAAATTGTTGTGTAAGAGCATCAACACTGATGGAATCTGGGTCAACTGCAATGTTTCCTTGAGGATCAAGGTAACATTCTCTGTCAGCATCCCACCTTTTTGCTCTTTTAGCTTCTTTGTAAGTGTTATAAATTCTGTTCATTCTGGTTTGGGCTTTCATTCTTCGGTTGACGAGTTTTTCTTCTTCAGTTCTAATATCTTTAAAAGGAATAATCTTCGTCACGAATGCATAACCCACCGCATCTTCCTCAGGAAATAGTTCGCTCCAATCATAACCTTCATCATCATGGATCACGGCAAGAGCTCTAGACTTCTCTTTGTTGTCTTCAACTTGCTTCAATCTAGGTGGCTCAGATTTATTCTGGTGATAGATTGCTCTCTTGTAATAATCATCTCTGAAAGGGTTTTCTGACTCATCAGCATATGCATTTCTGCATTCTCGTTTGAAGTGACCTTTCTGCTTACATTTGAAGCACGCCACCTTCGATTTATCAACCCCCAGCTTAGTAGAAGCACCACCAATTGTCTTTCTGCCGGTAATTTCCATGAAACGTTGTGCTCTACGAACAGCACTGGCCATAGCCCAACGAATATCGATTAACTCCATTTCCTCGGGATCAATCTGATCATAATCTTCTTTTGTCAGATTGGTATTACCTATCTTCCCGACTACTAACCCCTCATACGACTCCAACACAGATGCTAGAAAGATCATCTGCTGTTTGGCCGACTCCTCATCAAAATTTTGAGCATTCTTCAAATCTACCGCAATGTTGCATGAAAACACATTCTTTGGAACAGATTGTTGTTGACTTAAAGAATTTGAAGAAGATCCCTGACTTGGAGTATTGTATGAAAAACCTCCATGAAAACCACTGTTTGAACTTGGACTTTCTTTACTTGAAGTGTTTGTGTTTTCAGCGGAGAAAGCAGTTCTTGGAGAAACATTCTTGGGAATCATACTCTTTGGATAGTACAACTCCATGTTTTGTTGGTATGATGAATGATTTACTTTGTGTGTTTTCTTTATCTCCAATTCATGACTTTCTAGTCTTTCAATCAGCAAGTCGACGGTCAGAGTTTCAGCTTTGATTGTGTTCTTTAACATCAGTGCATAGTACTGCCAATCCATCTCTTCTGGTAGTGAATCGAATAGTTTATCAACTAGCTCCTCTTGAGGATAGTTTATTCCGTGCCTCGCCAATTCCAACTTTAAGTGTCCAAATTTTCAATCATTTTACAAACAGATTCACCTTTTAAGCATCCGAACAAATCAAACTCCTTTCGCAGCAATTTCTTTTTGTTTTTGATTATTTCTTCACTTCCTACACATTTTTATTTAACTTTTCCCATAGATCTTTTGCGTTTGTGTATTCAATGAGTGAAATAATGTCGTCTCTTACGGACTGGTGAATTAAAGCGATGCATTTTTGTTCAGCTATAAAGTTCTCTACGGATTCACCTTCTGACAAGTTCTCACAATCTTGTCTTTCTAAAGCATAACCATTATTTAAGTTCTTCCAGCTCTGATATGCGAAAGCTTTCAGCCATTCTTCGAATCTTTTTGCCCACCGATTATATTCTTCGATTGCCATTAGCTTTGGTGGTTTGTTGTAGGTACCATATGCGCTTTCAACACTTAGGAGATCGGATAAAGTTTTCTTCGGGTTCGGATTATCATTTGAACGGTTGGAAGTATCGTCTCCGGAATTACCCGCGAAAGCATACATCTCACTGAAGGGATTCATGAATTCTTCCATTTTTAAGTACCTAAAACAATTTTCAAACACTTAGACTATTTTTACAAATTCTAAAAATATCAAACACTAGAACCGGATAGTTATCCGTTCGAGTAGGAAAACGGATGATAACAAAGTCTATCCGCACGGACAGTGATCCGCTCGGATGGTTGTGCGTACGGGTAACTTTGACCTTTTGACTTTTCTGGTTATCCGCACGGGTTGTAATCCGTGCGTGTAACAATGATGTTGTCAGCAAACAACTTGCAGTATCTTACTAATCCAAACCGTTCAGACAGCTGTCCGCACGGGTGAATGACGTCAACAAATACGAACAGATAAACATGATTTTCGATGAATTTGATATAGTTTTAGGTTGAATCTGATTATGAAACTAAGTAGGATTATACTTTGAATGATTGCGAGTCGATTGATATCGATTTTAACAAATTTTAACCGTAAATTCTTGCTCAATTTTAAGTTTTTCAGATTTTATGGTGACAAATGAAGAACAAATGTAAAATCTGAGTAGATGTAGAAGAAATCTGTCAAATTTCCGGTGAAATTTGAATCAAATCGGCAACAGAAGTCAAGTCTCCGGTGAAATTTGACTTTGATCAGTGAATAAAGCTTGAATTCCGGTGAATTCAGTGTTGTTGATCTCGATTCAGCTCCCTGGATGCTCTGATACCACTTGTTGGTCCCGTTGATACAGGATCTGATCGTAGGAACAAGATGAATCGATTTCGTCTTAATGCGCGGAATCCATTAAGGCGAATCACAGATTTGTGCAACAGAGAATTCAACGTTTAACTGCTTGTCTGTTCGTTCTATTAATTGTTCTGAAAATCATACAGTTCCGGTAGACTTACAGACTATCCGTGCGTGTCAAAAGTTCTAACAAAGTTGAACCGGACCTTCTATTTATAGACAAACTCAGGATACTAAGAAGTGTTGTACGTGCGGGTGGGCTACCCGTGCGTATGACTCACCCGTGCGTATGGTCATCCGCGCGTATGACTTATCCGTGAGGATAAGTCATCCATGCGTATTTCCATACGTGCGTATTGCCATCCGCACGAGTTGAACTTGTCCCAAACAACACTTTTACATACAGAACCTATTCCTGAGTTGTCCTGCTAACTACATACATACATTCAGACAATATAAACACAGAATACAAAATATGACTACATGCTGACGGAAGCTACAGACGTAAATGTACTAACAAAGACAAGCTTTGTTCAAGTCTGTGTTGTCTACACAAACTCTCCATTTCCCATTTTTATTCTGTACTACAACCACGTTTGCTAGCCACCTTGGGAACTTAACCTCTCTGATCATCCTGGACTTTAATAATCTCTCAACTTCCTCCTGGATAATCGTGTTCCGCTCAGGAGCAAACTTCCTTCTTTTTTGCTGCACAGGCTTGAATGATTTATCAATTCCAAGCTTGTGAGTGATAATATCTTTGGATATGCCTGTCATATCCTCATGCTTCCATGCAAACGTCGACATCCTGCATTTCAAAAAGTTAATTAATTGTTCTTCAATATCCTGAGGGATATTGGTCCCCACGAGCACCGAAACATCGGGATTATCCTGGTCCAGGATAGTTTTCTTCACATCCTGCTCCGAATCCTCCACTATATCCTGGGCCCGCGTCTTTAATTGCTATGCTGCACTAGGTTTGGTTGAGGATTTCATCGAGGATGAGTAGGATTCTTTCGCCTCCTGCTGATCACTATCAACTTTGACAACTCCCCAAGGGGTAGGTATCTTGATGCATTGGTGATATGTTGATGGCACGGCCTTCATATCGTGAATCCATGGTCTTCCCAATATGATGTTATAGCAGGATAGAGAATCCATTACACAGAAACGTTGTATCGAGTTGACCCCTTCAACGTATACTGGTAACTTTATCTCTCCCACTGTGTTTCTAGCCTCTCCACTGAACCCAACAAGCACGGTAGACTTTGAAGTGATATCCATTGGAGATACATTCATTCTCTTAAGAGTTTCTAGTTGGATTATGTTGACGGAGCTGCCATTATCAACCAATATCCTGCGTACAAAATGGTTAGCCACATATAGCGTTATTACCAGAGCATCATGGTGAGGATCCTGGACAGTATCCCTGTCATCAGCATCAAAAGTGATCACTTTGTCAGTTGTGAGGGTAGTCATCCTGACAGGTTTGTCTCCCCTTTCGGCCTTAGCTTCATTTGCATGTCTCTTTGCTGCCGAATACGAAGTCCCACAAATGTCGGATCCTCCCAAAATGAAGTTGTTTATCGTGGCATCGGCGGGAGGTGATGCTGCTCGCTCAGGATCCTTCTCAGTATCCTGACCCTTATTCTTCTTTCTTCCTAAGAGATCTTTCAGATATCCCTTGCTTAGAAGATAGCTTATTTCTTTCCTTAGAGCAATGCAATCCTCAGTTACATGTCCGAAATCTTCGTGGAAAGCACACCATTTTGACTTATCTTTCCAGTCAGCCTTTTGTTGATTCTTTCGAGGCCACCTAGCCTTGTCTCCTAGACCTTTCTTGCATCTTCCTGTCATCTTCCAGACGGATATATCTCAAAGCCCTGTTACGAGCTTCATCGAGGTTCCTGCAGGGATTCATTACAAGATCCTGATAAAACTGAGAATCCTTTTGTAATCCCATCTTAAAGGCTTGCACAGCTGTTGCAACATCAAGATGTGGGATATCCAAAGATTCTCGACTGAATTTGTTCACATAATCCCTCAAGGATTCCTGAGGCCCTTGAGTTATCCTGTAAAGATCACTGGTTAGTTTCTCAAAACTCCGGCTACAAGAAAATTGACTGTTAAATAAATTAACCAAATGAGCAAATGAAGTAATTGAGTGAGGAAGAACGTTTAACAGCCATTTTAAGGCTGATCCTGTTAGAGTAGAACCAAATCCCTTGCACAAGCATGCTTCCTTGAGCTCCGGAGGGATAGGGTTAATCTCCATTCTTTCCCTATACTGAGCAATATGCTCTTCGGGATCCGTAGTCCCATCATAAAGCTTCATGTTGGGGGTTTGGAATCTCTTTGGGATCTCAACATCACAGATAGGATATGCAAAATGAGATATCTTGTGGCTATCCTGGGACACTTCCGGGATCGGCTGGACCACCCCAGGTACACTAGATATCATGTCCTTCAACTTCTGAAGTTCTCTAGTAAGTGCTGATGTTACACCTGTATCCTGCAAAGATCCACTATTGTTAGTAGCATGAGTATTATTATTATTTGACACGTTACCCGTTGGAGGATTTTGCCCATATCTTGAGCTCCTCATGGTTGACATCCTGACCGAGGAGGGTATTTCAGGAGTATGATTCTGAGGAAGGCTGGGCAAAATATTTCCCCTATTATCCTCAGTATACACAGCTGAACTGAAGTTCAAAGTTTTGGGTTGTAATGGAGTGACAATATCTTCAGCAGATCTGCTCGAACCAGACTTCAAGAGTTGTATTTCCCTCAACAGCATTTGGTTTGTTTCCTGTTGCTGCCTCATTTGTTCCTGTACACTTCCAAATAAGGTTAAAATTTCATCGTTAGAAGCTAGAACGGGATAAGATTCCTGAACACTGCGGGTAGGAATAATATCCTGAGGTCGTGAAGAGGCTGGCATCCTTGGAGGAGGTGGTGGAAGCACCGAACCGGTAGTAGCAGAAGTCATAGCAGACACAGTGAAGGAGCTCATGTTTGATCTTGAGGCCATTGTGGACAATGTGGCAAAAAGTTTTGAAAATAGAAAGCCGATTAGCGATTTCACAAAAAAATTTAGTAAAGAGAGCACCACTTGCCCCACGGTGGGCGCCAAATTGTTTTGGTCAAAAATTACCTAAGCAATTTAGTGATCAAATTAGTTAAGTGAGGTAGTGTGCAAGAAATATGTGTGAAAAATATACTTGTTAAGTTATTTAGAAAATCAGTGTTCAGGATACGGCTCAGGATATAGAGCTGTATCTATGATCAAACTATGAGCAAAAGTAAAGTAAACGACACGAGATGTACGAGGAAAGCCCTTGATCAATCGCAGCTGCCTTGTTCTTCTTATTACTTCAAACGTTAGGATACAGTGCAGGATGTGGTGCGGATCGACTATGTGTTACAACGAAATTTGAATACAAGTGTGGTGTTTGCAATGAGCTAGAGAGTGAGAGTGTTCGAGAGTGTTAGTGAAAATTGTGTGCCTTAAACTGATCCGCCCCCATCTATTTATAGTAAAGATAATATAACAAACTATCCTAAACTTCCGGGATCCACCGAATATTCCTTAATCGAACGTTGTAGACCTGGTCTTTCGGGTTCAACGTCTCTCCTTCAACAAACACGTCCGAGTCTTGAGGAGAAGAAGTCCACTTGACCGTTAGCAAGTCTCAGCCTTTAACCTGCACGTGGTTAATTCAATAAACCTCAGGATATCGCCCAAGATGTTAGCAATATCCTCTTCCAGCATCCTGGTCACAAATAAACAAATAAAGGCAGGATATTGGTCAGGATATGTATGCTTAGAAAATGAGCCATAACAACTACAATAACTAAGATAATCTCTTAAAAAAGTGCAAAAGTGCGAAAATAATCAAAGGTTACACTAAACACGAGTCGGAGCCAAGTGATTCATCTTGTCTATCTGTTTTTACTTTTATTTTTCAGCATTTAAGTTAGTTTTTATTTTCTTAGTTTAAAAACCTTTTTCTAAACTTTTGATTTGATTAGACGTTGAGGATAAACCGGTACTAAAAGCTCTTGTGTCCTTGGACGACCTCGGTATCTTACCAACACTATACTACGCTCACGATGGGTGCACTTTCCCATATGTGTGTTTAGTGTTAGTAAATACCGTGTTTTATAAATTAAAAACTTGGCTAAAGAAAGTGTAAAAGGGCTTAAAATATACTTAAACTTATATACACACTTCACACGCATCAAGTTTTCGGCGCCGTTGCCGGGGACACAAGGATTTTAAGAAAGTTAGGATTCAATGGCTTAATCGTTTTTCTTATTTTTCTATTTTTTTAGGATTTTTCTTAGTTTTTCAGCTTCTGCAGAGCTCAGCACGGGCCGTGCCTGGTCGGACACGGGCCGTGCCCAGCATTGTTACTGGCAGTTTTTATTTTCCGAGTTACATAGAGCTGAACACGGGGCCGTGCCCAACTCCCAGTAACAGGGATCCAGAAAACAATCACTGTATCTCCGACCACGGGCCGTGTTCGCTGAACACGGGGCCGTGGTGAACCTTCTGACCAACGTTCTTTTCTGTTTTTGCTGCAGGACTTGGAACCCAGGCGCCACATTTGAAATTCCTACGTAGTGCATGAGCTCCAGTTCTAGTAGAGACATAAAAGAACCTCTAGAAGAACCCTAACGCTTTCTCAGAAAAAGACTTAAAGCTAAAAACCAAGAGAAAGTTTCGGGGGACCCACTTCCAATGGCGGACCAACGTACCCTCATGGATTACCTACGACCCACTGTAGGTAATCTCGGCGCCGCTATCAATGCACCAAATGTCGAAGCCAATAACTTCGAACTTCGACCGCATTTGATACAAATGCTTCAAAACTCTGCAACCTTTCATGGGCTTGCGGACGAGGATCCCCATCTACATATTACTAATTTCTTAGAAATATGTGATACCTTTCGGATCAATGGAGCATCAAACGACGCCATCCGCCTTCGAATGTTTCCATTTTCACTAAAAGACCGAGCTAAGGCTTGGCTCAACACCCTCCCAGCTGGCTCGGTAAACACCTGGGATGAACTAGCCCAAAAGTTTCTATATAAGTATTTCCCTCCTGCTAAAACGACAAAATTAATGACTGAAATTAACACATATTCACAAGAGGATGGGGAATCCTTATATGAAACTTGGGAAAGGTTCAAGGAGCTACTAAGAAAGTGTCCTCATCACGGTCTTGCGGTATGGCAATAAGTATCCACTTTCTACAATGGGTTGTTGCCACACACAAGACAAACACTTGATTCTAGCTCCGGGGGACTTCTAGGTAATCGTCGCCCAAATGAAATATACAATCAAATTGAGGAAATTGCGAAAACCAATTTTCAGTGGCACACTCCCCGAGGTAATAAAACTATTGCCCCAGGCGCCCATAAGGTTAATGAAAGCACTTCTTTACAAGCCCAAATCGAGGCCCTTTCTTCAAAAATCAAAAAAATTAGAAATGGAAAAAACGGCATCGGTTATGGCTTGTGAGGGGTGTGGTGGACCACATGAAAATTGGAGTTGTATGAAAGAAGTAGATGATCAAACAGAAACGGTAAACTACATTGATAATAGACCTAGGCTGTCGGGTCCACCAACGGGTACCTACAACCAAGGATGGCGTAACCACCCTAACCTTGGTTGGAGAGATCCCGGCAATGGTAGTAACCAACAAAACCAACGAACTAACTTTCAACAACCACAAAACTTTTCTCAACAACAAGGTGGACGAGAAAGGCTTGAAGATACTGTATCTCGCCTCATCTCCGACATCGAAAAGAAAAACTCGGATCGATTTCAACAATTGGAATCGAATTTTAGAAATCAACAAGCTAGCATTCAAAACATTGAAAAACAATTAAATCAAGTCGCTCAAAATTTCTCCGAAAGACCACAAGGCGCGTTACCAAGCAATACCGAAACCAACCCAAAAGCTCAAGTACATCTCATTACATTGAGAAACCGAACCGTGGGTCCAGAGGTGGCTCCGTCACCACCAGCTGAAAAAAGCCAATCCAACCAAACCACGAATCCACCCGCGCCACAACCAGAAAAGGCTTCTCCACCAAATCAAGAGCCCACCAAGACTCCTCCGGTTCCATACCCCGGTCGGTTAAATCGTCAAAAGACCGATGAGCAATTCGCAAAGTTCGAAAATTTACTAAAACAATTGCATGTTAATATTCCTTTTATCGAGGTCCTAACCCAAATGCCTAAATATGCCAAATTTATGAGGGACTTCCTCACTCACAAAAGGAAAATTGAATCATTGCAATTAGTTAACTTAGGCGAAGAATGCTCCGCCTTAGTAATCAACAAACTCCCACAAAAGAACATTGATCCCGGAAGCTTCACGATTCCTTGCTCGATTGGGGAATCCCCCACTCGTAATGCATTAGCCGATCTTGGGGCTAGCATTAACCTCATGCCCACATCAGTGTTCAAACGACTCGGCCTAGGAACAACGAGCCCTACAAAGATGAGCATACAACTCGCCGACAGATCCGTCAAATTTCCACAAGGTGTCGCTGAAAATCTATTGGTCAAAGTTGACAATTTCGTTTTCCCGACCGACTTTGTCATCCTAGACATGGAGGAAGACGCCGATGTCCCTCTCATCCTCGGGAGGCCATTTCTAGCCACCGCCCAAGCAGTGGTGGATATGAATGACGGAACACTAACATTGAAGTTTGGGGACAAGGAAGTAAAGTTTGGAGTTGGAAAGAGAGTAGAAGACGAAGACCCGGTCAACTACATGAAGGTCATAGACTCAAGCTTGGATGACGCTCTCCGACGGTGTAGCATGGGATGCAAAACATCCCACTTGAGTAACATATGACCAGGCTTTGGGTCTAGCCAAGGACCCTTATAAACATGGCGCACCACGGAGGCATTCCGCGGAACTATCCTTAGTTTAGTTTAGATTAATCTTTTTGTTTTCTATTTAGTTTTAATTTTCAGGAATAAAACACACTCAGGATGGCAAAGGATAACAAGGGAAACTTGAACCAGCACCCCATGCAGGAAAACAGGGCCATCCGACAATTTTCTTCATTAACAGTAAGTTCAGCACGGGCCGTGTCCGCCCAACACGGCCCCGTGCTGCACAGTCTGCAGAAATGACCCAGTTCAGGTAAACTGGACACGGGGCGTGTTCACCCAACACGCCCCCGTGTCCAGGCTTCTGTTTCTTTTGTTTAATTTTTGTTACTGGCACTTGAACACGGGGCCGTGCTCGGACAACACGGGGCCGTGTCCAGCGCCCAGTAACACAAATTTTTGCTTTTTCACACCTTTTTACACATTCAATCAACCTAAAAACTTATTTTTGGGACACATTGAGGACAATGTGTAATTTAAGTAGGGGGGGGATGCTAAAACCTTAAATCTTGCAAGTCCTAACTACAAGCCTTACACAAAACTCTATTGGAACCGCTAATCACCCCAAATTTTTTCAAAAAATTTCATTTTTTTTACTTGTCTAGGTTTAATTTGGGAATTTCAAAATTCTAAAAAGGTTATATTTTTACAAATTTACAACCAATAGCGTCGTGATAAAAAGAACCAACATAAGAAAATTATCAAAAGGCATGACAAGCTTAGTTAAAATTTAATTATATATACTTGATCACATAAAAACCCATTCCCACAAAAGCGAGTTTTGAGCCTTTATTGAGCATGCAAATATATATATCTTTAAATTAAATGCTCATTTTTCGTTTCTTGTGTGAATAGCCGCTTGGTTCTTACAACTCTAGAACTTGCCACGACGATACATTCCCGGTCCTTACTAACTTAAACCCGAGTAAGTAAATGATGGAGGCATTAGGACTAACCCTTTTTATTTCTACACCATTATTTTTTTTAACACCTACCCAAAATCCCCCTAGGTAACCCCTTTGAGCCTAAGCCTTTTCATTTCTTAACCCAAACCAAACACCCTTTCACCCACCAAAACCTTTTTATTTTTAACCCTTTGTTTTAGTAACAAGCTTAGTTTTTCGTGTGACTTTCAAAAAAAAAAAAAATTTCGTTGATGATGAAGCAAAAGAAATAAACAAACAAGTTTATCAAAAATAACTTTGTTTGAATAATAGCTTCATCAAAATAAAAATTGCAAAAAGAATAAAAAGTCTTTCGAAAACCTATGCTTGTTACGCTTTTCGCCCTTTTCTACTAACCACTAACCCAACCACCTACCTTTAACCCAAGCCTAACCCTTCACCCAAAAGTCCTCTTGATATTTACAAAGGTATATAGTTAAAAAGGAGGAGGATTGATCGCTTGGCAAGCCTATGGTAGGAGTAAGTTCCATGCCGCTCTCGAGAGATTCACTAAAATACATCTTCGGCCGAGTGTTGAGTGATCCCCCGTGAGGTATGTGAACTTGTATATAAATAAAATTTTAAAAAAGGCATGTTATGCCCTAATAAGTAATTTATCTTATGAAAAGTTTTAAATAAATCATGACGAATAGGATTGTAAATAAATAAAAATAAAACTAAATAAAGAATCTTGGAAATCCCGACACTCTATGACAAGCCCAAAAACCTTCTTTTCTACCAATTCCATTTGGGAGTGTAAAGCCACATTATAAAGAGTTTTGCTTAAGGACAAGCAAAGATTCAATTGTGGGGGTATTTGATGTGTGCAAAATGCAACATATAAATTACATCAATTGTGGCATAAAACTAACCCTTTTTTAGTACTAATGTTGGAAAAATGTGCTTTTGTCTTCCTTTTGTATTTTCAGGATTAAATGAGCTCATATTAACAAAACAAGCAAAAAGGCAGCTAAATCAAACATAAATACAAGAAAAGGAACAAACGTGGCATGCCCGACCCCACGACAACATCTTCCCAAGCAAAACAAGAAAACAGAAGGCTGAACACGCCACGTGCTCAGTGAGCACGGGGGCGTGCCCAAGTGTCAGCATAAAAGACAAAGTTGTAGAAGCTTCCATCGCCCACCACGGGGCCGTGCTCAGCGGACATGGGGTCGTGGTCAACTATAAGATTCGCAGAATCCAGGCAAATCTTGATAGTACAGATATGCTTCTGCACACGGGGTCGTGCCCAGCGGACACGGGGCCGTGGTCAACTAATAAAGATAAGAGCAATTAATGAAGACACAGAAGGATGTGGACACGGGGCCGTGCCCACTGGACACGGGGCCGTGCCCGAGCTTCTGTTCAGCCTATAAATAGGAGTGCTTGGCTCAAGCTCAAACCATCCCTTGGCACACCACCTCTCTCACACTTCACCCACCACCCACCACCACCATAACACCATCATCCACCACCATCATCCATTGTCCATCATAGAGTGTGTGAGTCATCTCGGGATCCAAGATTGATCGTAAGAGTTCTTGACAATCAAGGCCATGTTTGCCTAAGTCTCTTACATCACTTGGTGAAGACAAAGTGTCTAGTGTAATACTTTTTATTTTTAATCTTTTCGCACTTTTTAATTGGTTATGTATTAATGACTTTAATAACTAGTTTCTTATGTTGAAGG
The DNA here is from genome assembly GCA_030545235.1 of Helianthus tuberosus. Taxonomy (NCBI): domain Eukaryota; kingdom Viridiplantae; phylum Streptophyta; class Magnoliopsida; order Asterales; family Asteraceae; genus Helianthus; species Helianthus tuberosus. The sequence goes on from CM060408.1 coordinate 166,341,153, forward strand.
TGATTCTTCCTTATCGTTTGTCCGTGGTGTCTTGGCATTATTTTACTGTCTATATAAAATAAAATTTTTTCACCATTCATATCTCCACGGTCTGTATGGAGGTATGTTGGCTACCTGTTCGGGGGTTAAGGGAACGGTTTGGTAAGAGTCTTGCCATTGTTCAGTGTATAGATCCTGCAAAGGACCTGGGTCAAATTTAGTAGGACCTCCTTCAATACTTAACGGTATTGGATGGCGGGGGTCCAAACTCTTTGACCCCCTCATAAGTTAAACTACTATTAAAACTTTAACCCGACTACTTAGGACTGTATCCCTGCTGACTCAGACTACTTAACCGAGGGTAACGTCGTCTTCAAAAGAGGGGCCTACCACAATATGCATTAATAACTTAATTAATTATCTTTCAATAATCCGACCCTTTAGGATTGTATCCTTGCTGACTCAAACTACTGGGTTTAGGGTAACGTCACCTTCAAAAGAGGGGCCTACTACAATAACTAAGATAATCTCTTACCAAAGTGCAAAAGTGCGAAAATAATCAAAGGTTACACTAAACACGAGTCGGAGCTAAGTGATTCATCTTGTCTATCTGTTTTTACTTTTATTTTTCAGCATTTTAGTTAGTTTTTATTTTCTTAGTTTAAAAACCCTTTTCTAAACTTTTGATTTGATTAGACATTGAGGATAAACCGGTACTAAAAGCCCTTGTGTCCTTGGATGACCCCGGTATCTTACCACCACAATACTACGCTCACGATGGGTGCACTTGCCCATATGTGTGTTTAGTGTTAGTAAATATTGTGTTTTATAAATTTAAAACTTGGCTAAAGAAAGTGTAAAAGGGCTTGAAATATACTTAAACTTATATACACACTTCAAACGCATCAATAACCTTTGGTGCGAAATGACCTTTACAAACGAAATGACCTGCAAAACAACTTCAAACGAAATGAGTTCACACGAAATAAAGATTTTCACACTAAATGAATGATTTCATGCGAAATAGTCAAACGAAATACCAATTTGGTGCCAAATGAAGTGATTTCGTGCGAAATAACTGGTTTTGTACGAAAAAAAAACAAGACAAGCTATTTCATGCGAAATAAATATGTGATTTCGTACGAAATAGATGAATCTGAGTGATTTCGTGCGAAATTAAATCCTCAATTCATGCGAAATACTGCTGATGTCATCATCTCGGCCATGTTTTTGTCAAATTTAACTGGTTTTAGTCCGATTTTAGATCTAATTCATTCAAGGCTTTGTTAAAACACAGTTTCGCATATAATGTGAGAAATTCAAGTCATTTTGACCATGAAATCAAGTTTAATTTTGAAAAGAAGGTGTAGAAAACAGATTTTGCAGCTGAAATGGTAAGAACTCTTCCTCCTGAGCTTTGATACCACTTGTAGGATCGTTGTTCGACCTTAACGAGTCGTTCAGAAGAGTTTTTGCTCAATACGAGAGGCGGAAACAAACGTATTGAGGTAATTCAGCTTGCAATTCACTTTAAATGTCTTTTTGATTGATATAACAACGTTTTACACCGAGTAGACACTTCGGCAGCAGTTTGGCACTGAAACCAGAAAATTACAAATGAAATGGCACAACAGGTATTTATAGGGCAGCCTATTTCGTACAAAATAGTTCATGAGAAATCAACTTCAAACGAAATAGCTATTTCGTGCGAAATACCCAGTTGATTTCGTGCGAAATGACAGTTTGTCATTTCGTGCGAAATACCCACAAATACACTTTTCTCGTAAAACGTGCCCTGATCTAGCCAAACTAATACAAGACTCGATACAAGACAAAGTCGACAGACGCATGCACCAACACCAATAATGAAGAATTTTGGCATTATCTGTTCTAGGGGGAGATTGTTGGGATTGAACCCTATCAGAGGAACAGATAATTAAAGCCAAAACTGGATCAGAGGAGTGGATCCAGAATAAGCAGATGTTATGTATACAAGTCTCTCCCCTTGAAAGTGGTTTCAACATCTGCTGACCTCCAAACTACTAATCTTTACTAACTGATGACCTACAACTGCTGTCCAAGTCAAAGACTGATGGAAGACTAAAGCTCTGCTGATTCAATCTACTGCTATGGGTCAAGCTCTGCTGATCATGACAAGTACTGCTGGGTTCATATCAGTGGAAGGGTGCAGCAGTAGTTTAGTTTATATTATGAAATGTAATGTACAACAGAAGTTAGCATAGCAGAGGTTCTATAGATCAGATGTTAGAGTTTGTTAGGAGGTTAGATGTCACTTTCATGGTGACGTCAGCTTAGATGCTTCAGTAGTTTGCTCGTGCCTATAAATAGAACCGTGCTCTGTACTGTTCTATTAGCTCTTCACCATCTTCTTCCTGCACGAACAAATCACTGTGAGCTTAGGATGAGGGGGAGTTTGTTGCATACTTGCAATTGTAATTGAATCTTGTAATAAATTCAAGCATTCGGTTCAATTTTAAACTTGTATGTTAAAAGCAATTCTCTCGTTTGATTGTGAAAAGTTTGCTTCCATTATAATTCCGCTGCACTACTCATTCATTGTTCATCTTAATTCAAACGTAAAACACAATCAAAACCAAACTCAGATCCTAACAGAGCTCAAGCTCACATTCCGAACAAGAATCAGAAATCTTTTCAAAATCAAATGAAGAATTTTTTTTTTGCAAAAATGGCCTCACAGCCCTAGACTGAAGGGAAAAGTTGGGTTGTTGACACCTGCACGTGCTTTAAATGCAACGAAGTTGGACACATTGCACGAAAGTGCACCAACTCAAAACCTAAATCCGTGGTTGTTGAGAATCCGAGAATGAAGAACGATGTCAAAGGAAAATCTACAATGTTTGTTGAGAAGAAGATTTTGAAAAATGAAAACATCAAAGTCAAAACTGAACATGTAAAACAGTCGTTAAAGAAAACTGATCAATTTTACAAACTGGTCGCTTCTCCGCAACAAACTTGGAAGCCAAAATCTGAGGCTAAGACATCAAATGTTCAAAAACCAAAGGTTTTTGATTCTAAAAAACAATCATCTTCAACCAAACCAGTTAAGATGAATGTACCTTTGGACTTTTATGAGAAACTTGAGAAACAAACTTCGACCCCTCCAGGGAAGAAGTATGTTCCAAAGAAAGATCAACCATCTGGTCAACCTCCGAAAAATGAATTCTTTTTTCTATAAATAGGCTGAGGTTGGATTTGAAGAGAGTCTTAAAATGAATCACAAGAATTTCACACCATTGTACACCACAACAACCCGCATCAAGCTACCCGAGTCGAAGGAGGCTTGGGTTGCTTCAAAATCTAACCGAATATTTGTGAAATGTGTAGGAGCTCCCGAGATCTATCTCACGGTGGATTATGGATAGTGGAGCATCCAGACACATGACAGGGAGAAAGGCCCTGTTATACGATGTTAGAGGGTTCAACGGTAGATACGTCGGTTTCACAGGAAATCAAGGAGGACGTATTATTGGTGAAGGAACATTATCAAATGGTGTTATCACGTTCGAAAGAGTCAACTACATAGCAGAGCTGGAGAATAACTTACTTAGCATTTCTCAAATCTGTGACAGAATGTATTCGACACATTTCACTAACAAAGAATGTCTGATCCTGAAGCCGGTGATTGTCATCCCCAAGGAGTGGATCATCATGCGAGCACCATGGGTTAATGATCTGTACGTGTTGGATATGAACGTCGCTACAACTACCACGGGTCAACCCCAGTGCTTCGTATCAAGAGCCACTGAAAAGGAGTCAGAGTTGTGGCACCGGAAGATGGGAAACATTCACCTACGTAAGATGAACTACCTGGTGCATAATGATTTAGAAAAAAAGGTGTTCACTTGAAGAGTTTTCATCTGGAAGGGGAATGTATCAGTTGTATAAAGGGTAAACTACGGAAGAAATCCCATCCTGGCAAAAAGATGAACTCTGTCTCGAAGCCACTGGAAAGACTTCACATGGATCTCTTCGGTCCTGTGAATGTCAAGAGCATTACGGGTGATCTCTATTGCCTAGTAGTGACTGATGACTATTCGAGATTCTCGTGGGTGACGTTCCTAAAGATAAAAGACGAAACATTTGAGAGTTTGCTGAGGTTATTTAGGAAGATAGAGAATTTGTATCGAGCACGAATACGCAGATTACGAAGCGACAACGGTACGGAATTCAAGAAAAACAGAACAGAGGAATTCTGTGATTGACGAGGTATACTGTAAGAATTCAGCGCACCATACACTCCTCAACAGAATGGAGTTGCAGAAAGAAAGAATAGAACACTGATTGAAATGACGAGAACAATGCTAGCTGACTCAAAGTTACCGATTAATTTCTGGGCAGAAGCAGTTTCAACCTCTTGCTATACACTCAACAGGGTACTTACTGTGAAGAAGCATAACAAGACATGTTTCGAGTTGATCAATAATCGCAAGCCTAATATCGAGTATTTATAGCTGTTCGGGTCTCCCTGCACAGTTCTAGATCCCGATGGCAAATTTGGTTCAAAGGGCATAGAAGGCATCTTCGTGGGGTATTCAAGTCCGCTCAGACGCGTCTTTGTTCCAAGTCTCAAGCGGATCATCGAAGCACAGCATGTTGAATGTTAAGGCTATACTATGCCTCAACAGAAGCCCGCAGACTCATGGCGATTCAACTTCGATGCCTTATGGGATTCATTCGAGTTAGAAGAAGAGCCAGAGTTCTTTGATGATTTGGATATTTTACGAGAATATGAAGCATCTCAGGAAAGATTTCCAGCAAGGTCTTCTAGACGTCAACAACAAACTTTCGATGATGATGAAGCTGGTCCAAGTAACACTGTAGAGAATGATGAAGTTCAGCAAACTCTGACTACTTCGGAACGCGAACCTGCTCCTAAAAATAAGACGGTGGTCAATAATGATAATTCAGAATCTGATGATATTCCTACTTTTGATCATGGTAATTCAGAGTCTGAGTGGGAGCAAATCCAATCTTCAGATCAGACAGTTCTTGACAATGAACAAGTTGCGGATCAGAACGTTACTAATTTGGAAGGCGAGGTGGATGTTCCTGGCGAAGTTATGCCGAGGACTCTTTCATACCATCCCGAGGAGTTGATAATAGGAGAGCTGCAGTCAGGCATTCACACCAGAAGCCAGATTGATCATGGCCTTACTTGCTTTTATACTCAAATTTCCCCTTTACTAATTGAATTTTCACTCAGTTGCTTTATCTCGTAGAACGAACCATGAACCTACAAGGAAGCACTGACATAAAATTCATGGGTCAATGCAATGCAGGAGGAGCTGAGTCAGTTTGAAAAGCTTGGTGTATGGAAGCTTGTGGATCTGCCTGATGGTGTCATGTAACACCTGTGTCATTTCAACCATCAAACAAATGCCCAACCAGTGAAATATTGTATTTCATACTTGGGATTTGTAAAAAAAAATGTGTATCGTTTACACATATCAATTCTTGTTCGATTTCAAGCTCTAAATCGCTTTCTGGAAGGTTATACGCGCACTAATGCGTAAATATAACCAGTTTAATGCAACGAACACTCCGGAAAAGTGAAATAGGCTTAACATACCTTAAATAAACTTTACATAACTTAGATATAAGTTTTGGAAGGTTTGGTGTGGTGAAATCAAAGTTTAATCGCTTACAGGGACTAAAGTTGACAAACTGCGAAAGTATGCCAATTTGAACTGTAACAGACATTCCGGAACGTGACCATAAGTTAAACATACCATAAATATCCTTTATAAAGCTTAGAAATAGGCTTTGAGGGGTTCGGTGTGCTAAAATAAACTTTTGTGTCATTCAGGGACTAAAAGTGTCAAAAAGTGCACAAGTTTGCATTTTCGCGCATAACTTACGTTCTGAATACATCTGGACATCCAAAAATTTATGTAAGCATGACTATATTATATTTTAGTGTTCGCCATAAGAAAAATCCATTCGTCGCGTCATTTGGATCGTTTTCCGCGCTTGTGCGCATTCCGTCGTAATTAAGCGAACATCGCGTTCGTACGGCCAAACGAACCGACATCCGACATATTTTTGAGCACATTTTAAGTTCCCTATACTTTAACTTCATTTTAGAGCTTTGAAATGGGGTTAACGGGCCTTAAACGTGTCGAAAATGGGCTGAATGCATGACAGGGACCAAAAGTGTAAATCTGCCAAACTTAAGCCTAGCGGTGCGCTACACTTTTAGCGTAGCGGTGCGCTAGGGGTCTGCAGACCAGATGCAATGTACTTAACAGCCTGTTTTCAGCAGATTTAACCACAACCACATGTTTGCAACTTGCTTAATCACTAAGATTAGGAGCATATGTGGCTCCATAACCTTTGTGACAAGTGTACGGCTCGGATCGTGGCACGATATTCAAGAAACGATCCTAGCGGCTCTACTTTATCTATAAATACCCACCCCCTTTTGGCTTAAAACCCACAAATCTGATTGAAAAGACTCTAAGTTGGAACCTTCGTTTCATACCTGAGCTATTTTGATCTGGGTTAGCATTCGGGGACCCTTCGTAAGTATTCTTTCGTTCTTTTCCTTATTTTACTGCTTTTCGAGTCAGAAAGTCAAACTTTGTTTGACTTTCAGCGTTGACCAGTAATGGTCAATGCGAAGTTCGTTTGAACTTCGCAACGTGAGTGTAATCACGTTGGTTATAGTCCCTTGGGACTATGCCTACTGATTACCACGTTGTCTAGGGTCGTAGGGTAAGCGATCTAATAAATCGCTTATACCTCGAACCCGACCCAGTTTGGTCGATCATTAGGATCCGACCAAATACATTAGGTGACCATAGTAGGTAGGGAATAACCTTCCGAGGTTATACCCTATGGTCACATCGTTTAAGTAGTTGTATGATAGGTAGTTTATATGCCTTAGGTAAATTACCAGAATACCCTTTTCATGTATAATTGGTAATTAAGCATATGTAACCTAAACCTTTGTCACATAACTGATTATGTAATATGTTTAGGCATATAACACTTGTCATAGGGCTAGTTAGGCGGTCCGAACGCGTTTCACGCAAACGACGCGTTAAAGTAGCATAAGCTACCTAAACGGGTCGTAATGGGTCGTAGACACTTAGGTTAAGTTTCATTTAGTATGTAGGCTTTGTTAAACCATATCACACGAGTCTCCACACTCGTTTGGTTTACAAACCCTAATGCTACCCAGTCTTCCGATTTAGGTCCGGTTTATTAATGTAGCTACCTATACTAGGTGCCGTTTGATATCCGCGATCTCTAGCATTGTTTAGTTGTTACTCAAGGACTACTGAGCAATCTCAGGTGAGTACATAGACCCCTCTTTTACTGTTTTCCAAACTGTTTTGGGGTGGAACACATGTGCCTACTTGTTACTTTCATGTTTTCCTGTTTTGACATCATATACTTACTATGTTCATTAGTACATTATAGTACATGATTTCATTACATTTCATGCTATGTGTGCCCATTGTGTGCGTACTTAGTACATTGTTTTACACTACTTTTCTGTTGCATATGCTTATCCAGCATATGAACACATTATACTACATATTGAACCGTTGTAATCATTTGACTGTGATCCGTTGATATCTGTGAACCGTTTGTATCTGTGAACCGTGTGAACCGTATTTGACATAGACATTTCGGCATAGACATTTTAACATGATTGACATTTGATCATGCATTTCCCACAAAACATAACTTTGATTTAAACCAAGTTTTACTTCAATACTTTGTTTTTGTGTATATGGTTTAGTTGAGACATTTCACTTGCCATACATGATATTTTGACATAGACATTTGACATGGATATTTGACATAGACATTTGACATGGATATTTGACATAGACATTTTGACATTGGTTTGGTTTGATTAAGTGATTAAGTAACGATGCGTGTGTAATATGATACAAGCATGGTGGATACGCCGCTGGTACTTCCTATATATAAGTGTTTGTATGGTATTACATATCGTAGCGTTATTTGAATCATTTCAGTTTGATACATATGACATTTTATACAAATAACATACTTTTCACAAGACATTGTTTTACAAACAACCTATCTTATACAAATCCATTTTACTATGGTTATTCATTTAACCATACATTATTCATTTATTGTATACATATCATCTGAACTCATTGTTTTTCAAATGATTTACAAAACAAAGCAAATTACAAGGTTCATGACTAAACATTTTCTCAAACATAAGTCATGGAACCTATTTTCACAAAACCTATGTATCTCACAGGCATTTTTATGCTGACGTACCTATTTTCACATGTGTTTTTCAGGAGCTGTTGCATAAGATGATCAAGATACACATAGGCAGACTTGGGCTTTAGTAACAATAAAAGATGCAAGACTAGTTAATTATGTTGTATTTCTTTGTTTGTTAAGACATTGTATCACTTTTACTTAATAAAACGAAACTTCAATTGCCATGGTTATGAAACAATTAATTCTGTTACAACACTCCCCGACATTTCCGCCACGTTTTGTATGTTCCACGTGGTCGGGGTGTGACAGAAAAGATGGTATCAGAGCCAATGGTTATAGGGAATTAGGTTATTAGTAATTAGTAATGGTTTGACCTAGTCTATAACCTTCTTAGGACCCTAACGCGAGTTTACTTGCGTTTAGTCATAAAACAATACTGTCACCTATCCTTAGGCGACGACCACAACAAGAACATAAATTTCAAAACCGCTTTGAAAACTAATCATCTGTTCTAGGATGATTGATTACTAGGTTTTGAACCCTCTGTTATATGGTTTTGAACCCCTTTGAGTTTTCAAAATCTCGTCAAGGTTTTGGGTTTTAAATAATGTGAACACATGCAAACTGGAAGGGTGAATGCCTGTATTCTGGGTTTTCTGTCTAGGCAAGCACTTCGTATACATCTCATCAGACGCGAGACCAGTTGTGCTTACCTGGGAATTCTTGGGATGAGTGTTCACTTATAGGCGAGCATGTCTTCGCTATACATTATTTTTTACCTATTTACTTTTCACCAGGGTCGTTTGTTGCTTTGTAGTAACAAACAAATGACCACTATCCATTGCTTTCATCAGATTTGTTTCATCTCATTCTTTTCGTCTAATACTCTCACTCGTTTCCTTTCATGTTTCCTCTTTTAGAATGCCTCCTCGACGCGAGAACCAGATAGCGACTGCCGAACTGGCAGAAATCATTGCACAGCAAATGGCTGCTCAATTCCCAAACCTCTTTGCTCAATGGAACCAAGCCAACAACAACAACAACGGTCCATGCAATTTCAAGAGTTTCAACTCGGCTAAACCACTCAAGTTTAGTGGTTCTGAGGGAGCGACTGGGCTTCTTCAATGGTTCGAGAGCATTGAGAATACTTTCCGCCACGTGCAGTGTCCTGACAATCGCAAGGTCGAGTTCTCTTCGAGTGTGTTCCAGAAGAGGGCCCTTACGTGGTGGAACGGGGTGATGAGAGATCGTGGTGCAGAAGTTGCTCTAGCACAGACATGGGCCGAACTTAGGGCTCTCATGATGAAGGAGTTTTGTCCTCGTCACGAGATCAGGGCTTTGGAAAGGGAATTTGATGATCTTAAGCAAGACAGCGGTGAGCATCGAGCCTACACGGACCGTTATGAGGAGCTAAGTCTGTTATGCCCAAACATGGTCACGCCTTTGGATAAGGCGATCGAAAAGTACATTGATGGCCTTCCCGACTCAATACAAGACATTTTGACTGGTAGCAACCCTACTACTGTTAGGCAGGCCATTGAGTTATCTGCAACCTTGACTGAATCGCAGATCAGGAAACGTAAGCTTTTCCGAAAGGGTGACAAGAAACTGGTCGAGGAATCGAAACCAATCGAGGAATCAAAGACCATGGATGAACAGACTGGATCCTCTAAGAAGTCAAAGAAGCGAAAGGCTTCTCAGAACTTCGCCGTGGTCGCTCACAATGATCAAGCCGTCCCCAACCAACCAGCTCAACCCCCTGCCAGGAAACCCTACAAAGGAACTGCACCCATGTGCAACCAATGTGGCCTACATCATCATGCTGGTGTGAAGTGCCGCACATGCCAAGTTTGCGGACTTATAGGTCATACAGCGAGGGTTTGCCCAACAGCAGTAGCACCAAATCAGATTAACAACAATCCTGCTCAAGCTCGTTTCCCACTGGGATCTTGCTACAACTGTGGCGAGATGGGCCATTTTAGTAGAAATTGCCCAAGACTTGCTGATGCAAATCCAGCGCAGGGATGAGTATCTGACCGACAGAAGATAACGTTGTTTAGAAAATAATCGAGCCTTGTGTATTATTTTCTTTTATCACAATCTATGAAACAGTTGTTGTTATTGTTGTTTATAAATAAATCTTTCATTTACATTTCAATATGTTTATGTGGTTGCATGTATAAACATATCCCATACAATACCGACAATCAAGGAACCGCATTCCTTGAAGAACAGACTACTTCCAAATTTCTTCCCTTGTATAATCTCTTGCGTTTCCACGAAAATCCTAAGTACCCGTTTCTTCCAAGAGAAACGATGTACGAGGCGCCAAGTTAATAGCAATCAATAACAAGAAAAATAACAATTAAACAATTATGTGGTTATGTGCTTATGTGTTATCCTTTATGTGTCATGTGATCCAATTTATGTTATTCAAATCCTCGTAAAATCTTATCTTTGTGCAAGAGATTCATAGCAGGATACCCAAAGGTACTACTTAAATCCTTAATGGAATTCTACATTGTAGTTAAAGTCCCTTGGATTATAATGTACTACTTCATAATTAGATCCTTTAGTGGTCTAGTTAAACAGATTGATCCAAAAATCTGATTAGGGATATCATGTGATGATATAGCTGAAAGGACTCCTTAGTGGCCTAATTAAGAAGATCCTCTGTTGATCTAATTAAAAGGACCCTATGGTAGTCTAGTCACTCTCATCTCAGGTTGATATCTTTCCCCACAACATTTCAAAACAAACTGTGCGGACTATGCAAGGAATTACGTAATTATGGATGCATACATAATTATGGAAATTTAGTGCACAGAAATCACAGCAAGTTCTATCATGTATCAAGAGTTAACCCTATTCATTTCCAATTCTGATGAAGCATCCGTTGAGGAAAAATGAACTAGCTATTCATTTTTCACTTCTGAAGAATATCCGTTGAGGAAATGAATATCCGTTGTTTATCTTTTCATTTCCATTCTGAAGAATAACCGTTGAGGAAAATGAATTATCCATTCATTTTCGTTCTAAAGAATATCCGTTGAGGAAATGAATATCCGTTGTTTATCTTTTCATTTCCATTCTGAAGAATAACCGTTGAGGAAAATGAATTATCCATTCATTTTCGTTCTGAAGAATATCCATCGAGGAAATGAATATCCGTTGTGAAATCCTTCATTTCCAACTCTGAGGAAAAAAACCGTTGAGGAAAATGACCCCGTTTGTTCATTTTCGTTCTGAAGAATATCCGTTGAGAGAAATGAATATCCGTTGTGTAATCCTTCATTTCCAACTCTGAGGAAATAACCGTTGAAAATGACTCTGTTAGTTCACTTTCGTTTCTGAAGATTTATCCGTTGAGGAAATGAATATCCGTTGATTTTTCTTTCATTTCAAATTCTGAAGAACAAACCGTTGAGGAAAATGACCCCGTTTGTTCATTTTCATTCTGAAGAATATCCGTTGAGAGAAATGAATATCCGTTGATTTTTCTTTCATTTCAAATTCTGAAGAACAAACCGTTGAGGAAAATGACCCCGTTTGTTCATTTTCGTTCTGAAGAATATCCGTTGAGGGAAATGTATATCCGTTTAGTTAATTCCTTTATTTTCCATTTCCGAAGAACCCGTTGAAGAAAATGACCCTGTTCGTTCATTTTCGCTTCTGAAAAATATCCGTTGAGGAAAATAATCAGATTATGCTACATATCTTTGATGACTATTTGAAACAAAGTCATAGACAGACTCCTACGAATTAATTTCGGGACGAAATTTCCTAAAGTAGGGGAGACTGTAACACCTGTGTCATTTCAACCATCAAACAAATGCCCAACCAGTGAAATATTGTATTTCATACTTGGGATTTGTAAAAAAAAATGTGTATCGTTTACACATATCAATTCTTGTTCGATTTCAAGCTCTAAATCGCTTTCTGGAAGGTTATACGCGCACTAATGCGTAAATATAACCAGTTTAATGCAACGAACACTCCGGAAAAGTGAAATAGGCTTAACATACCTTAAATAAACTTTACATAACTTAGATATAAGTTTTGGAAGGTTTGGTGTGGTGAAATCAAAGTTTAATCGCTTACAGGGACTAAAGTTGACAAACTGCGAAAGTATGCCAATTTGAACTGTAACAGACATTCCGGAACGTGACCATAAGTTAAACATACCATAAATATCCTTTATAAAGCTTAGAAATAGGCTTTGAGGGGTTCGGTGTGCTAAAATAAACTTTTGTGTCATTCAGGGACTAAAAGTGTCAAAAAGTGCACAAGTTTGCATTTTCGCGCATAACTTACGTTCTGAATACATCTGGACATCCAAAAATTTATGTAAGCATGACTATATTATATTTTAGTGTTCGCCATAAGAAAAATCCATTCGTCGCGTCATTTGGATCGTTTTCCGCGCTTGTGCGCATTCCGTCGTAATTAAGCGAACATCGCGTTCGTACGGCCAAACGAACCGACATCCGACATATTTTTGAGCACATTTTAAGTTCCCTATACTTTAACTTCATTTTAGAGCTTTGAAATGGGGTTAACGGGCCTTAAACGTGTCGAAAATGGGCTGAATGCATGACAGGGACCAAAAGTGTAAATCTGCCAAACTTAAGCCTAGCGGTGCGCTACACTTTTAGCGTAGCGGTGCGCTAGGGGTCTGCAGACCAGATGCAATGTACTTAACAGCCTGTTTTCAGCAGATTTAACCACAACCACATGTTTGCAACTTGCTTAATCACTAAGATTAGGAGCATATGTGGCTCCATAACCTTTGTGACAAGTGTACGGCTCGGATCGTGGCACGATATTCAAGAAACGATCCTAGCGGCTCTACTTTATCTATAAATACCCACCCCCTTTTGGCTTAAAACCCACAAATCTGATTGAAAAGACTCTAAGTTGGAACCTTCGTTTCATACCTGAGCTATTTTGATCTGGGTTAGCATTCGGGGACCCTTCGTAAGTATTCTTTCGTTCTTTTCCTTATTTTACTGCTTTTCGAGTCAGAAAGTCAAACTTTGTTTGACTTTCAGCGTTGACCAGTAATGGTCAATGCGAAGTTCGTTTGAACTTCGCAACGTGAGTGTAATCACGTTGGTTATAGTCCCTTGGGACTATGCCTACTGATTACCACGTTGTCTAGGGTCGTAGGGTAAGCGATCTAATAAATCGCTTATACCTCGAACCCGACCCAGTTTGGTCGATCATTAGGATCCGACCAAATACATTAGGTGACCATAGTAGGTAGGGAATAACCTTCCGAGGTTATACCCTATGGTCACATCGTTTAAGTAGTTGTATGATAGGTAGTTTATATGCCTTAGGTAAATTACCAGAATACCCTTTTCATGTATAATTGGTAATTAAGCATATGTAACCTAAACCTTTGTCACATAACTGATTATGTAATATGTTTAGGCATATAACACTTGTCATAGGGCTAGTTAGGCGGTCCGAACGCGTTTCACGCAAACGACGCGTTAAAGTAGCATAAGCTACCTAAACGGGTCGTAATGGGTCGTAGACACTTAGGTTAAGTTTCATTTATTATGTAGGCTTTGTTAAACCATATCACACGAGTCTCCACACTCGTTTGGTTTACAAACCCTAATGCTACCCAGTCTTCCGATTTAGGTCCGGTTTATTAATGTAGCTACCTATACTAGGTGCCGTTTGATATCCGCGATCTATAGCATTGTTTAGTTGTTACTCAAGGACTACTGAGCAATCTCAGGTGAGTACATAAACCCCTCTTTTACTGTTTTCCAAACTGTTTTGGGGTGGAACACATGTGCCTACTTGTTACTTTCATGTTTTCCTGTTTTGACATCATATACTTACTATGTTCATTAGTACATTATAGTACATGATTTCATTACATTTCATGCTATGTGTGCCCATTGTGTGCGTACTTAGTACATTGTTTTACACTACTTTTCTGTTGCATATGCTTATCCAGCATATGAACACATTATACTACATATTGAACCGTTGTAATCATTTGACTGTGATCCGTTGATATCTGTGAACCGTTTGTATCTGTGAACCGTGTGAACCGTATTTGACATAGACATTTCGGCATAGACATTTTAACATGATTGACATTTGATCATGCATTTCCCACAAAACATAACTTTGATTTAAACCAAGTTTTACTTCAATACTTTGTTTTTGTGTATATGGTTTAGTTGAGACATTTCACTTGCCATACATGATATTTTGACATAGACATTTGACATGGATATTTGACATAGACATTTGACATGGATATTTGACATAGACATTTTGACATTGGTTTGGTTTGATTAAGTGATTAAGTAACGATGCGTGTGTAATATGATACAAGCATGGTGGATACGCCGCTGGTACTTCCTATATATAAGTGTTTGTATGGTATTACATATCGTAGCGTTATTTGAATCATTTCAGTTTGATACATATGACATTTTATACAAATAACATACTTTTCACAAGACATTGTTTTACAAACAACCTATCTTATACAAATCCATTTTACTATGGTTATTCATTTAACCATACATTATTCATTTATTGTATACATATCATCTGAACTCATTGTTTTTCAAATGATTTACAAAACAAAGCAAATTACAAGGTTCATGACTAAACATTTTCTCAAACATAAGTCATGGAACCTATTTTCACAAAACCTATGTATCTCACAGGCATTTTTATGCTGACGTACCTATTTTCACATGTGTTTTTCAGGAGCTGTTGCATAAGATGATCAAGATACACATAGGCAGACTTGGGCTTTAGTAACAATAAAAGATGCAAGACTAGTTAATTATGTTGTATTTCTTTGTTTGTTAAGACATTGTATCACTTTTACTTAATAAAACGAAACTTCAATTGCCATGGTTATGAAACAATTAATTCTGTTACAACACTCCCCGACATTTCCGCCACGTTTTGTATGTTCCACGTGGTCGGGGTGTGACAGAAAAGATGGTATCAGAGCCAATGGTTATAGGGAATTAGGTTATTAGTAATTAGTAATGGTTTGACCTAGTCTATAACCTTCTTAGGACCCTAACGCGAGTTTACTTGCGTTTAGTCATAAAACAATACTGTCACCTATCCTTAGGCGACGACCACAACAAGAACATAAATTTCAAAACCGCTTTGAAAACTAATCATCTGTTCTAGGATGATTGATTACTAGGTTTTGAACCCTCTGTTATATGGTTTTGAACCCCTTTGAGTTTTCAAAATCTCGTCAAGGTTTTGGGTTTTAAATAATGTGAACACATGCAAACTGGAAGGGTGAATGCCTGTATTCTGGGTTTTCTGTCTAGGCAAGCACTTCGTATACATCTCATCAGACGCGAGACCAGTTGTGCTTACCTGGGAATTCTTGGGATGAGTGTTCACTTATAGGCGAGCATGTCTTCGCTATACATTATTTTTTACCTATTTACTTTTCACCAGGGTCGTTTGTTGCTTTGTAGTAACAAACAAATGACCACTATCCATTGCTTTCATCAGATTTGTTTCATCTCATTCTTTTCGTCTAATACTCTCACTCGTTTCCTTTCATGTTTCCTCTTTTAGAATGCCTCCTCGACGCGAGAACCAGATAGCGACTGCCGAACTGGCAGAAATCATTGCACAGCAAATGGCTGCTCAATTCCCAAACCTCTTTGCTCAATGGAACCAAGCCAACAACAACAACAACGGTCCATGCAATTTCAAGAGTTTCAACTCGGCTAAACCACTCAAGTTTAGTGGTTCTGAGGGAGCGACTGGGCTTCTTCAATGGTTCGAGAGCATTGAGAATACTTTCCGCCACGTGCAGTGTCCTGACAATCGCAAGGTCGAGTTCTCTTCGAGTGTGTTCCAGAAGAGGGCCCTTACGTGGTGGAACGGGGTGATGAGAGATCGTGGTGCAGAAGTTGCTCTAGCACAGACATGGGCCGAACTTAGGGCTCTCATGATGAAGGAGTTTTGTCCTCGTCACGAGATCAGGGCTTTGGAAAGGGAATTTGATGATCTTAAGCAAGACAGCGGTGAGCATCGAGCCTACACGGACCGTTATGAGGAGCTAAGTCTGTTATGCCCAAACATGGTCACGCCTTTGGATAAGGCGATCGAAAAGTACATTGATGGCCTTCCCGACTCAATACAAGACATTTTGACTGGTAGCAACCCTACTACTGTTAGGCAGGCCATTGAGTTATCTGCAACCTTGACTGAATCGCAGATCAGGAAACGTAAGCTTTTCCGAAAGGGTGACAAGAAACTGGTCGAGGAATCGAAACCAATCGAGGAATCAAAGACCATGGATGAACAGACTGGATCCTCTAAGAAGTCAAAGAAGCGAAAGGCTTCTCAGAACTTCGCCGTGGTCGCTCACAATGATCAAGCCGTCCCCAACCAACCAGCTCAACCCCCTGCCAGGAAACCCTACAAAGGAACTGCACCCATGTGCAACCAATGTGGCCTACATCATCATGCTGGTGTGAAGTGCCGCACATGCCAAGTTTGCGGACTTATAGGTCATACAGCGAGGGTTTGCCCAACAGCAGCAGCACCAAATCAGATTAACAACAATCCTGCTCAAGCTCGTTTCCCACTGGGATCTTGCTACAACTGTGGCGAGATGGGCCATTTTAGTAGAAATTGCCCAAGACTTGCTGATGCAAATCCAGCGCAGGGATGAGTATCTGACCGACAGAAGATAACGCTGTTTAGAAAATAATCGAGCCTTGTGTATTATTTTCTTTTATCACAATCTATGAAACAGTTGTTGTTATTGTTGTTTATAAATAAATCTTTCATTTACATTTCAATATGTTTATGTGGTTGCATGTATAAACATATCCCATACAATACCGACAATCAAGGAACCGCATTCCTTGAAGAACAGACTACTTCCAAATTTCTTCCCTTGTATAATCTCTTGCGTTTCCACGAAAATCCTAAGTACCCGTTTCTTCCAAGAGAAACGATGTACGAGGCGCCAAGTTAAAAGCAATCAATAACAAGAAAAATAACAATTAAACAATTATGTGGTTATGTGCTTATGTGTTATCCTTTATGTGTCATGTGATCCAATTTATGTTATTCAAATCCTCGTAAAATCTTATCTTTGTGCAAGAGATTCATAGCAGGATACCCAAAGGTACTACTTAAATCCTTAATGGAATTCTACATTGTAGTTAAAGTCCCTTGGATTATAATGTACTACTTCATAATTAGATCCTTTAGTGGTCTAGTTAAACAGATTGATCCAAAAATCTGATTAGGGATATCATGTGATGATATAGCTGAAAGGACTCCTTAGTGGCCTAATTAAGAAGATCCTCTGTTGATCTAATTAAAAGGACCCTATGGTAGTCTAGTCACTCTCATCTCAGGTTGATATCTTTCCCCACAACATTTCAAAACAAACTGTGCGGACTATGCAAGGAATTACGTAATTATGGATGCATACATAATTATGGAAATTTAGTGCACAGAAATCACAGCAAGTTCTATCATGTATCAAGAGTTAACCCTATTCATTTCCAATTCTGATGAAGCATCCGTTGAGGAAAAATGAACTAGCTATTCATTTTTCACTTCTGAAGAATATCCGTTGAGGAAATGAATATCCGTTGTTTATCTTTTCATTTCCATTCTGAAGAATAACCGTTGAGGAAAATGAATTATCCATTCATTTTCGTTCTAAAGAATATCCGTTGAGGAAATGAATATCCGTTGTTTATCTTTTCATTTCCATTCTGAAGAATAACCGTTGAGGAAAATGAATTATCCATTCATTTTCGTTCTGAAGAATATCCGTCGAGGAAATGAATATCCGTTGTGAAATCCTTCATTTCCAACTCTGAGGAAAAAAACCGTTGAGGAAAATGACCCCGTTTGTTCATTTTCGTTCTGAAGAATATCCGTTGAGAGAAATGAATATCCGTTGTGTAATCCTTCATTTCCAACTCTGAGGAAATAACCGTTGAAAATGACTCTGTTAGTTCACTTTCGTTTCTGAAGATTTATCCGTTGAGGAAATGAATATCCGTTGATTTTTCTTTCATTTCAAATTCTGAAGAACAAACCGTTGAGGAAAATGACCCCGTTTGTTCATTTTCGTTCTGAAGAATATCCGTTGAGAGAAATGAATATCCGTTGATTTTTCTTTCATTTCAAATTCTGAAGAACAAACCGTTGAGGAAAATGACCCCGTTTGTTCATTTTCGTTCTGAAGAATATCCGTTGAGGGAAATGTATATCCGTTTAGTTAATTCCTTTATTTTCCATTTCCGAAGAACCCGTTGAAGAAAATGACCCTGTTCGTTCATTTTCGCTTCTGAAAAATATCCGTTGAGGAAAATAATCAGATTATGCTACATATCTTTGATGACTATTTGAAACAAAGTCATAGACAGACTCCTACGAATTAATTTCGGGACGAAATTTCCTAAAGTAGGGGAGACTGTAACACCTGTGTCATTTCAACCATCAAACAAATGCCCAACCAGTGAAATATTGTATTTCATACTTGGGATTTGTAAAAAAAAATGTGTATCGTTTACACATATCAATTCTTGTTCGATTTCAAGCTCTAAATCGCTTTCTGGAAGGTTATACGCGCACTAATGCGTAAATATAACCAGTTTAATGCAACGAACACTCCGGAAAAGTGAAATAGGCTTAACATACCTTAAATAAACTTTACATAACTTAGATATAAGTTTTGGAAGGTTTGGTGTGGTGAAATCAAAGTTTAATCGCTTACAGGGACTAAAGTTGACAAACTGCGAAAGTATGCCAATTTGAACTGTAACAGACATTCCGGAACGTGACCATAAGTTAAACATACCATAAATATCCTTTATAAAGCTTAGAAATAGGCTTTGAGGGGTTCGGTGTGCTAAAATAAACTTTTGTGTCATTCAGGGACTAAAAGTGTCAAAAAGTGCACAAGTTTGCATTTTCGCGCATAACTTACGTTCTGAATACATCTGGACATCCAAAAATTTATGTAAGCATGACTATATTATATTTTAGTGTTCGCCATAAGAAAAATCCATTCGTCGCGTCATTTGGATCGTTTTCCGCGCTTGTGCGCATTCCGTCGTAATTAAGCGAACATCGCGTTCGTACGGCCAAACGAACCGACATCCGACATATTTTTGAGCACATTTTAAGTTCCCTATACTTTAACTTCATTTTAGAGCTTTGAAATGGGGTTAACGGGCCTTAAACGTGTCGAAAATGGGCTGAATGCATGACAGGGACCAAAAGTGTAAATCTGCCAAACTTAAGCCTAGCGGTGCGCTACACTTTTAGCGTAGCGGTGCGCTAGGGGTCTGCAGACCAGATGCAATGTACTTAACAGCCTGTTTTCAGCAGATTTAACCACAACCACATGTTTGCAACTTGCTTAATCACTAAGATTAGGAGCATATGTGGCTCCATAACCTTTGTGACAAGTGTACGGCTCGGATCGTGGCACGATATTCAAGAAACGATCCTAGCGGCTCTACTTTATCTATAAATACCCACCCCCTTTTGGCTTAAAACCCACAAATCTGATTGAAAAGACTCTAAGTTGGAACCTTCGTTTCATACCTGAGCTATTTTGATCTGGGTTAGCATTCGGGGACCCTTCGTAAGTATTCTTTCGTTCTTTTCCTTATTTTACTGCTTTTCGAGTCAGAAAGTCAAACTTTGTTTGACTTTCAGCGTTGACCAGTAATGGTCAATGCGAAGTTCGTTTGAACTTCGCAACGTGAGTGTAATCACGTTGGTTATAGTCCCTTGGGACTATGCCTACTGATTACCACGTTGTCTAGGGTCGTAGGGTAAGCGATCTAATAAATCGCTTATACCTCGAACCCGACCCAGTTTGGTCGATCATTAGGATCCGACCAAATACATTAGGTGACCATAGTAGGTAGGGAATAACCTTCCGAGGTTATACCCTATGGTCACATCGTTTAAGTAGTTGTATGATAGGTAGTTTATATGCCTTAGGTAAATTACCAGAATACCCTTTTCATGTATAATTGGTAATTAAGCATATGTAACCTAAACCTTTGTCACATAACTGATTATGTAATATGTTTAGGCATATAACACTTGTCATAGGGCTAGTTAGGCGGTCCGAACGCGTTTCACGCAAACGACGCGTTAAAGTAGCATAAGCTACCTAAACGGGTCGTAATGGGTCGTAGACACTTAGGTTAAGTTTCATTTATTATGTAGGCTTTGTTAAACCATATCACACGAGTCTCCACACTCGTTTGGTTTACAAACCCTAATGCTACCCAGTCTTCCGATTTAGGTCCGGTTTATTAATGTAGCTACCTATACTAGGTGCCGTTTGATATCCGCGATCTCTAGCATTGTTTAGTTGTTACTCAAGGACTACTGAGCAATCTCAGGTGAGTACATAGACCCCTCTTTTACTGTTTTCCAAACTGTTTTGGGGTGGAACACATGTGCCTACTTGTTACTTTCATGTTTTCCTGTTTTGACATCATATACTTACTATGTTCATTAGTACATTATAGTACATGATTTCATTACATTTCATGCTATGTGTGCCCATTGTGTGCGTACTTAGTACATTGTTTTACACTACTTTTCTGTTGCATATGCTTATCCAGCATATGAACACATTATACTACATATTGAACCGTTGTAATCATTTGACTGTGATCCGTTGATATCTGTGAACCGTTTGTATCTGTGAACCGTGTGAACCGTATTTGACATAGACATTTCGGCATAGACATTTTAACATGATTGACATTTGATCATGCATTTCCCACAAAACATAACTTTGATTTAAACCAAGCTTTACTTCAATACTTTGTTTTTGTGTATATGGTTTAGTTGAGACATTTCACTTGCCATACATGATATTTTGACATAGACATTTGACATGGATATTTGACATAGACATTTGACATGGATATTTGACATAGACATTTTGACATTGGTTTGGTTTGATTAAGTGATTAAGTAACGATGCGTGTGTAATATGATACAAGCATGGTGGATACGCCGCTGGTACTTCCTATATATAAGTGTTTGTATGGTATTACATATCGTAGCGTTATTTGAATCATTTCAGTTTGATACATATGACATTTTATACAAATAACATACTTTTCACAAGACATTGTTTTACAAACAACCTATCTTATACAAATCCATTTTACTATGGTTATTCATTTAACCATACATTATTCATTTATTGTATACATATCATCTGAACTCATTGTTTTTCAAATGATTTACAAAACAAAGCAAATTACAAGGTTCATGACTAAACATTTTCTCAAACATAAGTCATGGAACCTATTTTCACAAAACCTATGTATCTCACAGGCATTTTTATGCTGACGTACCTATTTTCACATGTGTTTTTCAGGAGCTGTTGCATAAGATGATCAAGATACACATAGGCAGACTTGGGCTTTAGTAACAATAAAAGATGCAAGACTAGTTAATTATGTTGTATTTCTTTGTTTGTTAAGACATTGTATCACTTTTACTTAATAAAACGAAACTTCAATTGCCATGGTTATGAAACAATTAATTCTGTTACAACACTCCCCGACATTTCCGCCACGTTTTGTATGTTCCACGTGGTCGGGGTGTGACATGTCACACCCCAACCGATGGCGGAATCATCGGGGCGCGGCACTAGGCGAATCAGACTGCTCAAGAGAATCCATAACAACTAAATTGCGACAGTATTTAATGCGTTCATTATCCCATACTAATAAACAAGTACAATCCTATAAGCTGTCACGAATTTTCATGTTCTCTCAAACAATACAAATCCGACAACCTAGATTTTAGGTGTGTTTCTAGACTTCCTAGCTTGATTTGATGTAGACTGCGACTAAACCTGCAACATACGTTAAAAACAACGTCAATACAAAAGTATTGGCGAGCATACAAGTTTTGATAAAATAGCGTAATAGATAAAAAGTGCTGCGAATTACCAAATACATAAACGAGATACCTCAACATACATGCATTTAAGACTGATACTACCAGCTAAGTCACTCGAACTGTGATTGCCATTGCTATTCATCCTAACTAGACCCCGTCGGGTGCTATAGTACTATACTAGTTAAGGCGGGACCTCGCGAGTATAAGTCCTAACACATATGTAACTAGCATCACGTGTAAATATGCATAACAGTTATTCGCAAGTGATAAATAGTTTGATTGAATAATTTGTTTTGATAACTTTGATTTAATAGAAACGTATGTTACACCAAAAATGCGATAAAAAGGAGTTCGAGTATACTCACAGTTGGTGTTCAGCTAGTAAACACAACTTGGTTGGATTGAAGGGAGCACGTCTGAGATCACCCTGGTTACAGATTGATAGCGTAAGCGTCGAACAGTGCATTAAACGGTGGCGAGTGAACCAAGCGTCAAATGGTAATCCGATCGGATGGCCATTCGATTGGATTGTCACCTCGTTTGGTGAAGATGTGTTTGTGTATGATGGTTTGACTTTTGAAGTTTTAGTTGTAGTATTTTGAAAACAGAGAAGTATCTCTACCCTTCAGGTCAATCGATCGAACGGCGGCTCGATCGAGTGACGATCCGATTAGTAGGACACTTAGTGAGAACAAGTTCACAGCAGTTTGTCACTCGATCGGATTGCAATCCGATCGAGTGGCAATCCGTTTGGAACTGACTATGTATTGAAAATGCTGAAAATTGTTTAAGGGTCGAAGTCCCAAACGTCACATGGTCGGATGGTCGTTCGATCGGGTGGCAATCCGATCGAACGGCAATCCGTTCGACGTTAAAGACTTTAAAAAGTTGAAATGATAGTTTAAGTGAGGAACCAAGTGCAAGCCGATCGGGCGGCTGTCCGATCAGGTGGCTGTCCGATCGGGTGGTAATCCGATCGGACGGCATTCCTTTCCAACTGCCTTAATCGTCTTGACACTTGATTGCTTTAAAAGTCAGTGGTTTTGATCGAGACGATGTGATAACGTGCTAAAAAACAGAACTCCATTACAAACCAAGTCTTCCGATTGAACCGGAATCACCTTGGTCCGATCAGTTAGCTGTCCGTAACGGTTGTTCATGCTTAACCCGAAATCGGTTGTCTTTTTAGACAGAATCATATTTGGAACCAACACTTCACTTAGAATGAGTAGAAGATCGGGATGAGCTCTGATTCCATCGGTTTTGAGTGCACTGAGTGTAAAAGAGTTGAAAGAAAGTTGAAAAAGTTTCTTTCAATCCTTTTATCATTGAAGTGTCTATATCTATGCGAAATCGTAGTGAAATCATGTGGAAATCCTTCAGATCTGAGTTATTCTTGGTGGAATGAGGCAAACATTTGAAGTTCATAAGAATTCCATGATGACCTCACCCTAGAACACCTCAAATTCATTGATTTCATGGTTAAAAGTTAAGATTCAAAGGTGAGAAAGATGAAGAAGTGTGTGTGGATCAAAGAAGTACAAGATTTGAGTTGTAAACTTACAAGAATCACGAGAAGTCGAGAGGAAAAGCCCCAAAAGCATGCTGGTCGAGTGAGAGCTGTCACATCACTGTTCAAGTGATGTGACAAGTGCTATTTATAGGTGAAGTGGAGTGAAGGGGAAGAAGTGCAACGGATCGGATGGCTGTCCGATCGGGTGGCTGTCCGATCGGGTGGTAATCCGATCGGATGGCCACCCGATCGAGTGGTCACTCGATCGGTGGTCTCCGACAAATGGCGTTTCGATGTTTCGTTTTGTTCGTTAAGAGTCGCGATTTTTTGGTTACACCTTTTCATACCCATATTCATATATTTATTATAATTAGTCACATAGGGTCGTATATACATATCCATATCTCAAATCCTGCGATAATCGAGTTACGCGTGCCTGCGAGTGCATTTTCTTGAGTATTGAGTTGCACTGCGACACATCACGGCTATCAAGGAGGGTAGAATTGGTCCTCACTTGACATATTCATGGTTTTCAGCAAGTGCAATGTGATGTGATAGCGATAAAGTATGCGTAATATGCGAAAATACTGCGAAATAGCGATGTTTGCGATATAGCCACATTATGATCCGAATCTCTGGTGCTAGGCGTAACGAGTATAACGAGTAGTAACATTTCACGAACGTGCGGGTTGTTACAGATGGTCATAGGAAGATAAACACGAAGTGGGTGTTTAAGTGTAAAAGAGACGACCGAGGAATTGTTGTCAGAAACAAAGCTCGACTCGTGGTCCAGGGTTTCAGTCAACAAGAGGGGATAGACTTCACTAAGGTTTACACTCAAGTTGCTCGTCTTGAAGCCATCAGAATTTTCCTAGCTTTTGCTTCATGGAAAGGTTTCAAAGTATATCAGCTAGATGTTAAGTCGTCATTCCTATACGGCAAAGTGAAAGAGGAAGTCTACGTTGGTCAGCCACCGGGCTTCACCGACCCAATTCACAAAGACAAGGTCTACCTCTTGGACAAAGCTCTGTATGGCTTGCATCAGGCCCCGAGAGCCTGGTACGAGACGCTCTCTCAACATTTGCTTGCCAACGGCTTTATCCGAGGCAAGGTCAACGCCACTCTTTTCACGAACGAAGTCGATGGTCATCTTCTGATAGTCCAGATTTATGTTGATGACATTATTTTCGGGTCGAAAAACGAAGAACTCTACAAAGATTTCGAGAAAGTGATGAAGCAGAAGTTCGAAATGTCGTCAATGGGTGAGATGAAGTTCTTTCTAGGGCTCTAGGTCGATCAAATTCCTGAAGGAACCTTCATGCATCAGACAAAGTACGTTCACGACGTTCTAGAGAAATTTGGAATGTCCGGGACTGCTCCAATATCCACCCCATTAGCAACGAATCATGGTATCAACCCTGATCTCACTGGAGAGAAGGTCGATGAAACGTTATACTGCTCAATGCTTGGATCACTAATGTACTTGACAACATCAAGGCCTAATATAATGTACCCAACCTGCCTCGCAGCCCGATATCAGTCGAGTCCTAGAGCTTCACATATGTCCATCGTCAAGAGGATCCTATGCTACCTGAAAGGAACTCCAAGCTTGGGGTTGTGGTATCCAAAAGATGGTGACTTCACGTTCGAAGGATACTCTGATTCTGACTTCGGTTGCTGCAAAGTCAATGCTAAATCAACAATTGCAGGATGCCAATTTTTCATACCCCGATTGGTCACGTGGCAATGTAAGAAGCAAACCTCTGTTGCTTTATCAACATGTGAAGCGGAGTACGTATCTGCCAACAGCTGCTGCTCTCAGATCCTGTGGATTTAGCAACAGATGCGCGACTACGGTTTGCAATTTCTCACTTCACCTATTTTTGTTGATAATGAGGCAGCAATAAACATAACGAAAAATCCGGTACATCACTCTAAAACCAAACATATTGAAATTCGTCATCACTTCATCCGAGATTGCTTCGAGAAGAAGTTGATACAAATTGACAAAATCCACACCGACGAACAAAAGGTAGACTTACATACCAAAGCTTTTGATAGATCACGTTTTCAATATCTTTTAAAATTAAATGGTATGAAGCTGTTGTCGGATGCGGAGGAGTTACTTGGCGTTGTTGAGGACACCATTGCAGATGATGTTGAGAAGCAGACTACACTGGTTTGTCGTATTTTTAGTTGTTTTGGTATTTAGGGGGAGACAAATATATTTTCAGAAAATACAAAAACAATAAAAAATGCAAAAATCCAAAAACAATAGAAAACCCAAAAAGGAGTTTGTGTAAAAAAAAGGGGAAATGATAGTACATGAGCTAGACAGTTATGGTATGCTAAAGATATGTAATGTTTTAAAAGTGTTAAACAGTCTTGCTGATGATATGCCTGTAAGTTTTTATACACTTAGTAGATTTGTACGGGATATAAACCTAAAAATCATTTTTTGCTTATTACGTTGGGAACATCTCTTGGATATATAGGTAACCCCTGAATTCTTGTTTGAAAGATTTTCTATTTCTGACAACATGCGATTTCATCAAAAATTATCACATGCGATTTCATCCTGCTATTTTATAACATGCGATTTCACCATCACCTACATAGCGTACGTTAAGCCATTTTGTAAGTGAATTGTTTAATACTGTGTGTAATCAAGCTCAACGGTACTTGTAACTTGTCGGTAGCTGATATGATCCCCTAACACACTCACCAAAAATATGTTTGTAAATACTTTTACTTTTAATGCATTTCATTTCAGAGTTAGTCAAAAACCCAAAAAGATTTCATAGTGTATCAGCTTAAACTTTCTTAAAAATCCCAAAAAGATTTTACATTTCTGCTTTAGTTTTCTGACAAACCAAGGTAGAAAGCTGATCTTCAGACTCTCAGTCATGAAGGAGAGGAGGAAGTTTGTGAACTGGACAACAGGGTTGGGAGCTAATCTTGAAAATTTTGAATAATTCAAAGTCAAAACAAGTTCATTAAATTGACACTTGTATTTTTTCATGAAAATGTGTTTGAAAAGTGTGAACAAATTGTCAGTTGTTTCATTTCGGGTCAACCAAGGTCATTAACTTGGACTTGGTAGACAAATTAAGTGCCTAGGGTCATTAACTTGGACATAGATACTTAAGTGGATTTCTAAAAACTGATCAAATCTGATAAAACAGCAAAAAGTCAAAGAGGTGTTTGGATCGAATGGCAATCCGATCGGATGGCCATCCGACACTTGCTCATGCCTATATAAAGAGGTCAAAGTCATTTAGTCAAACTTTTATTCGAACGATTGACTATCTGACACTCCCAAACACTCTCACTTCTCTTGATCTAGATTCTTCACTCTTGCTTTCCAATATTCAAAGGATTATTGGGCTACACAATCTTCACTATGGGAAAGGTAAGTTCACTGATCTTAATTGGTAAAATTTGATGTTTTTGATGGTGTTTTTGAGTTCGGCGACTGTTTGGATATAAAGATCTTAGATCTAGGCATTTTTGATGATTTCTAGTAGATTTTGAACATAGGGTTTTGTTCACGGGCCTTAGATCTATAACTTTACCGGTTCAATTTGTACAAAAACATGTTAAAATTGATGAATTAAAGGTTAGAAGGCATCGGCTGTCAGAGCACTTATCGTCAAATTAAACCCAAACCAAGCCGAGTTATAGAAAACTGAACATAGGGTTGTGTAGATCGGAAAAAACTCTACGCGAAAACATGTTCAATTTTGTCAAGGAGTTAGAAAAATTTTTGGTGTTCATAGATCATTCAAATTGTTCTTCATGATTCCATTGATCGAGTGGCAGTTCGATCGGATGGTAATCCGATCGGATGGCCATCGATCCAATGCACATTTCATGTTTAATATTTTTCTAAGTGTTTGTCTTGATTTCTGTGCCTTACATGTTAAACAAGTAATTTGGATAAAATGGCAACTCGATCGGATGGCAATCTGATCGGATGGCCATCCGATCCAAAGCACTCATTTAATGGTTTGTATGATGTATGTGCTTTAACTGTTTGTCATTGTTCGAGTGGCAATCCGATCGGATGGCCATCCGATCCAAATCATACTATGTCATGCTTGATCATCATTGTGCTATCTTGTCAATGATCGAGTGGCAATCTGATCGGATGGCAATCCGATTGGATGGACATCAGATCCATATCACTTATGCTGAGTTGACTTATCAAAGTGTTGATCTGCTTGTCACATGGATCGAGTGACACCGATCGGATGGCAATCCGATCAGATGGCCACCTGATCCAAATGCACATGACTTGTGTTCTGTTATGTTATGAAGATGGTTCATCTGATCGGATGGCAATTCGATCGGATAGCCATCCGATCCTCAGTACTACATAGAGTGTAAAGTTCCAGAGTTAGATTTTTTTTTTGAAATTTTCAAAATTATGTCACATTTCACTTGTTATCTCGAACTTAGTGCAAATACTAACGATGTTTATTCTTGCAGACAA
The DNA here is from genome assembly GCA_030545235.1 of Helianthus tuberosus. Classification (NCBI taxonomy): domain Eukaryota; kingdom Viridiplantae; phylum Streptophyta; class Magnoliopsida; order Asterales; family Asteraceae; genus Helianthus; species Helianthus tuberosus. The sequence continues at coordinate 166,369,349 of CM060408.1, forward strand.
GAGCATCAGATTGGGATAAGTCTCACAATGTTTACTACATATTGGAAGAAAATTATGCTAATATGGGGCCATTCCGAACTATGGCGGAGTTCTCGAGAGAGAGAGAGTAGAATAAATGCTTTAACTGATCAAACGACAGTGCATGAATCTCATGTTAGAATGTTTTGGAAGTCGGCAAGGTATGATGAGAAAACAAAGACGATATATTCTGCAGTTCAAAAGAAAGACGAAAATGATAAGGATGTGGATATAGAAATTAAGTTTGATGTGGGAGATTTAAGAAGGGTTTTGGACTTAGGAGATAATGATAATGACCCTACCATTGTTCCTGAAAAACTATGCAAAGGTCTATGGTTCAAAATGGGATTTACAGGACATGTAAATGGCAAGTATCTCAAGTCTATGTTCAACAAACCATATAATATCTCACAAGTGATATTTGATCATTTGATTGACAATATCAGGGGTGAGAAGTACATAATGTACGCCAGGTTCATCCAAATGCTTATAGATGATCAAGTGCAAGACCTTGTAAAGGATCCTGAAGATGTATTAAGTCTACATAATATGACAGCTGAGACTCTGGGAAGGTTAACACAATATAAAGGTCTGAAGAAAGATGAGACAGAGCCAAGGGCTAAGAGTAGGAATGGCAATGGGCCGGGCTTGGGCCGGGTATTGGTAATCCCAGGCCCGTACCCGGTTGTAATTCTTTGTCCCATACCCGGCCCATTACCCGTCGGGTATTTGTCGGGTAATTACCCGTCGGGTATCGGGTATACCCACGGGCATCGGGTATACCCACGGGCATCGGGTATACCCGCGGGTATCGGGTATACCCGTTAATTTTTTTAAAATATCCGTTGGGACAAATGTGCAAATTTTTACTTTGATGTTTATATAATTTACTATTTTAATGACTATAACAAATGAAAATATGATTAATAACTTGCATATCATATTCTGACCATATATACCAAACTAAATCAAAACTATTACTTAATTAAGTAATTATATCAGGACCACCTAATTGCATAAACATACACATAATAAACGGTGATAACTTCCATATCCAAAATACATGCTCAAATATAAGTTATATGTTCACTAAACACTTGCCAAATACATATCCACATATGACTATAGAGAAGGTAATAAGTACATGTACTATGTTTATATATATGGAAATCTATAATATGATACTTTCGGGTATTATTCGGGTAAATGGGCCGGGTATCGGGCGAGTATCACTAAATCCCATACCCGTACCCATACCCAATTTTTTTCTTTTTTTAAGCCCATACCCGGCCCATACCCATTGGGCTTCGGGTATACCCGACCCGTATGTTTCGGGTTTCGGGTATACCCGATGGGCTTGGGCTTTTTTGCCATCCCTAGCTAAGAGGATGATTTGTAAGATTAACCACAGGAACTATGTAGCTCCTGAAAATGATGCCTGGAGGCATGAAAACAACAATTCAGAGAATGAGGATGATAGCTTAAGGGATATGCATGAGAAGAAGTTATGATACTGGTTCGTGAAGGATGGAAAGAGAAAAAGGACTCCTAAGATATTACCCAAAGTTTCTACACCGAAGATAGTTGTGAAGGGTATAGTTGAAAGGGGGAGTCATTAGAAAAGATAGAACTTTAAATGTTATATTATACTAATGAATGCTTCAATGTTTGTTTTGCAGGGCCTTCAAATAAATCACCACCAAGGCTGGTTGATGAGCCAGTGCTTGATCCATCAGAAGTTATACAACAAGGTGTTGGTCTAATGAAGGATTCTTAAAGAGGAATGAAGAAGCTACGGCTGCAAAAGATCAAAGTACAAGTGTTCAAGCTGAAAGTGTTAAAGAAAGGGAACCAGAAGGTGTTGCTCACACTGATTCAGGTGATGCTGATGATGAATCAATAGAAACAGAATCAGAGATTGAAAGGATAGGTGTTGGGAATGTTCAGTTGAAGAAGAAACCTCAGAAAAAGAAGACGAAAGGATCAGATGAAGAGGATTCTACTTATACTCCAACAGCTGAAGAGAAAAAGAAATTAAGGATAAAGCGCAAAGTAGTTCAAACTGGCGTTATTCCTAGAAATGTCAGGGCAAAGAAAGGAGATGCATCTATGCCTGAAGTTCAAAGCGGCAAGAGTGAGAAGCATGTGACAACTTCAAAGGTTCATAAAGCTGCTAAAGATCAAAACACTGAAGTTCCTGAAGTTCCTAAAGTGCAACAAATTCAAAATGTTGAAAAGAAAGCAGGTGATGATGATGAGGTTGTGTTTACTGAAGTAAGATTTTCTACACCACCACCACCACCAAAAAATCCTGATGTTGTAGAGACTTCAAGTCAACAAGTTCAAGTTGATGTTGAGATGGTAGATGCAGAAGTAAATGAGCAACAAAGCTTCATACAAGTTGAAGGTTTTCCTAACTCTGGAACTTTCCAAGCCAAAGAAAACAGTTCTTCCAGATCCATTTGAAGGTTTTCCTAACATTCAAGGTGAATTCAAAGATGACATTCTTCTTGATGAAGAATATGATATGTTTCATGATGCAACTGTCAAAGATCTGAAGAAGAAAGTTAGTATTCTTGAGAAGGAAAAAGCCAAGGCAGAGGCTGATCATGAAGAGTTGAAGAAGCAACTTGAAGAGTTGACTAAAGTAAATGAAGAGATAAAGACTGTCATGATCAAACATGCGAAGAAGATAAAGACTATGGAAGAAGATGTGGATGATAATGCAAAGTTATTTGAGCAACTATCATTGGAGATTTCTGAATTACATGTGAAGTACAAGAACATGAATGATACTAATCAAACACTGCGTTAGATGTTAGACGAACTTCATGAAGCGTCTGCGAATGAAATCAAAGTGATGAAGCTGGATATAGAAGCACTCAGAGCAGACAAAGCAGTAAAAGATGAGCAACTTAACATGTTATATACTGTGATGGAACATCATCTGGGGATTAATGTTCAATCTATTTACAACAACCTTGAGATCCAAAGAGTTGAAGAAAGAAGGATTCAGAGAGAGAAAGAGTTGGCTCAGGAAGCAACTCATAAAAAGAAAGGTTTGGTTGTTGATACAGAAGAAACTCTTGGAACTTCAAGTCAACAAGTTCAAGGTGATGTTGAGATGGTAGATGCAGAAGTAAATGAGCAACAAAGCTTCATACTAGTTGGTGAAGCTACTCCTCTATCTTACACCTTTGATGATATTTTTCGTTTAGTGAGAGTTGAACAACGAAAAAAGGAAGGCGAAAGAACCTGAAGTGATATTATTACAATGGAAAGAATAAGAAAAGGAAGAAGAAAAGATAGAAGATGAAGAGTTGAAACGTATTCTTGATGATGTAGACAACTACGATCCTTCATGGGATGATTACAAAGATGATGATGAAGATCAAGGCTCGACAGGAATGTTGATTGTCATGCCCTCTGTCCAACAATCGTTGGATGATTTTATGAATGATGAGATCAACGAACAAGAGGAGGATCAACACCAGGAGTCTTCTTCTTCTGGAAAGAAACATGCAGACCAGGTATTCCTCACACAACCTACTATTATTTACTTAAATGCTCCAGTTAAGGGGGAGACAGAGGTACCTAGGTCAAGAGCTGAGATGTAACACCCCGTGTTTTCAGGGAAGTCAAAGTCAAGGTCAAGTCAACAACCGATTTCACGCAACTTGACTTGTAGTAGATTTCTTTTATGTGTTTAATTTAGCTGTATTATGTGGAGTATGTGTCAATAATTACAATAATCGACGTATTTCAATCGCCTTCTAACCGACTTACGACTGTGAACTGTAGGAAGTAACAATGCGATAAAGTTAACTAAACGATAATCAAACTATGCTAATCAAATCGACATCGAATCAAATCACAACTCAAGCTACGTATTTTAATTATTGTTATACGTGTGTGTCCCTTATGTGTTACTTGTGCATGTTTATTTATGTTATGTGTGGAGATCAATCGAAATGCAATCAAAACTCGAAACGTAATCGAACTCAATCGAAACCGAACTATGATAATTAGTGGAGAAGAGACAGCGCAAGATATGAGTGGTTGGGATTTGACTAGGAAACCCTATCGTATCGAACCACTCGCAACCGAAATCGAAATATCAAAAATCGTCGCGCCGAACACTCGAAAACGTGCAGACTGATCGATCAGGCTACCAGCCGATTGAACAGCCAGCCGATCGGACTGCTGTCCGATCGAGCTGCCTGGCCGATCGGCCAGCACTTTCCCCTTTTGGCATCCTATAAATACCCCTGTCATTGTCATCCTTTCCACTTTTGGAAACCTCTGTTCGACCAGCACGCTCAGCCCACCTTTTCTCAGATTTCTCTCGATTCCGGTAAGATTTCTTCCTAAATCTTGTACTTTCTTGATCTACACGCACTCCTACACCTTTCTATCTTTCAAATCTTAACTTTTAACCGTGAAATCATCAAGATTCAAGTGTTCTAGGATGATGTCATCATGGGTTCTTGGATAACTTCATGTTTTGGCCTCAATCCACCAAGAATAAATTGGATCTAGCCGATTTCCACATAAACAAACAAAGATCTTTCATAGATCTAAACATATACATGGTGAAAAGGATTGAAAGACGGATTTTCCACCTTTCTTTCAACTCTTTTTCACTCAATGCCTTCAAACCGATAGAAACGGAGCCTGTGCCAGTTTACAAATCACCCCGGTGGTTTCATGGCTCAAGATCCGAATTCTATCCACGAGGTTCACCGATCTCGGGTTAAACACTAAACCCCGTTCTGAACAGATCACCAGCCGGATTTGGGTGATTCCTGTCCGACCAAGGGAACCAAGTAAGGACAAGGAATCTATGGTTCGACTCATTGATAAAGTACCTCAATAAAACGACAAACAATCAGAACAACCAAGTGTTAGACGATAGGCTGATCTGGTCAGTATGCTGACCGATCGGACTGCTGTCCGAACGGACAGCCAGCCGATCGGACAGTCAGCCGATCGACTGGCCCGTCGTTCGGTTAACACATGGTCCCACACAGTCAATTCATTTTGAAGACTAGTATTGAACGATCTGTTGTTCGATCGAACTACTGTCCGATCGGATTACTATTCGGATCATGAGATACTATACTTCAACACTTAATCGATTTTTCAACATGTTCGATGCACTACGAGTGCCACCCGATCGAACAGCCGTCCGATCAGGTGACACCCTGCTGAGAACTCGTCATGGTGGTTCATGCAAGTTGTCCGATCGAACAGCATTAGTGTTCGGTCGATCAGCTGCCCGGTCCACTGCACCATACCTTGCATTTCATCAAAGATTGTTGACCATTGTTGACTTGCCATCCGATCGGTCAGCAAGCCATATTATTGCTTCACTTGTTGACCTGTCTGATCGAACACCTGTCCGATCCAAAGCAAATCACTTCAACTCATCAAAATACCTAACCGATCGGGTTGCCGTCCGATCGAACAGCTGTCCGATCGACCGACCTGAAGGGTAAAGGTACTTCAATGTTTTCAAGTACTACAACGAAAACTTCAAAAGTCAAGCCATCATACACAAACACATCCTTCTCAAAGGAAGAAACAATCCACTCGAACATCCATCTGATCGGCCTACCGACTGACTGGACAGTGGTCTGAGCGGACTGTCAACCGAATGGTCAGCCGTCCGATCAAACTACCGTCCGATCGACCAGCTGTCTGTCCCACTTACACTTTGCACCATTTGACGCGTAAAACGTCACTTATCGTTATGCTATCAATCCATTCAGGCTAACTTTACTCGCTAAGCGCTACCTTCAATCCATCAACCGCTATGAGTATACTCGATCCCTTTTTGCTTTAAGCACTTTTGGGTGTTACATATGTTACAACTATTTAAATTACATCAATCACACTACTCAATGCTATTTGAATGCTAACCGTTAATGCATGTTATACTCAACCGCTATGAGTATACTCGATCCCTTGTTTGTTATGTTTACACATGGAATGTTGTCTACCTGCCTTAGCAACAATAGTACTATAGTTTGGACTCAGCACCCGTTCACACGGGGGTTGTTAAGGACAATTACTTGCATGGATTACGGTGGTAAACATGTATTGCGAACTGCATTTGGCAGTCAACCCGCAGTCATTGGTATCAATGGATCTATGTCGATAACTAACGTGCTTCATTTCACTATGTGTACGTGCTGGTTATGCGTAAACGAATTCGAACTCTATATGCTATTATCAAACTTGTATGCTCACCTTTACATTATATGTATTGACTTTATTTTAATGTATGTGACAGGTGCTTAGGATGCACACATGATAGGAAGTTGAAGCTAGAATAAAGCTTTAGAGCCCAACAAATAGTTGTCTGTAGTGGTCAAACTAAGGGTCTCTAGAAGCAGATAAACAATTGCTGATTATTTAAATCTGATTTGTCGGAACATAATATTTGACTGGATTTTGTCTGTAATAATTACTTTACTGTTTGAGATACGGTATGGGACGTATCATTTAAATTAAATAGTATTGATACATGTTATGGAAATTTCTGGACAATCTGTTTCGCTCAGTGCCATGCCCCGATGATTCCGCCATCGGTTGGGGTGTGACAGATTGGTATCAGAGCCATAACTATAGGGAATTAGGCAAGACTCGGTCTAGTCCGGATCGATGTCTTAGAGACCTAGTCTATAGTTAAGAACCAACAGGACCGACTTGTGCATATTCGTTAGGGATTTCGTAAGAGCCTGCTATTTCTCGCTATTCTCACTTATGCTACACTATCATTGCACTCGAATTTTCAACTATGAAAGAGTAACTAAGCCGAGAATAGGTGTGAAAACCGCAAACTCTCGACTAATGTTGCTTAATCAACCCACATTTTATCTACAAACAAGGAGAAGTATGCCAAATCAGGAGTGAAATCCACATTTTGATGAATAATCTCCTCTATTTTATCAAAACAGGGACGAAGTTGTAAGCTAGGGGTGAAACCCTAACCTTAACAACTTATTCCGCCTATTTTACAAAACTCTCACCAAAGTCTCGATGGACTCCAACGACCTGAAGTCACAATATAACTAACGGGATGTGTGCCAACCGCCCAAGAATCGAGGCAAAGGCATAGTCCTGAAGGTTGAAATGTGTACAACGGATCCTTGTGAATAGTCGAATCACCTTGGTTAGTCAAAGTCTACTAGCCGAAGACAATCTATTTCTCGAATTTTATGTGTTTCGGGTTTTGAGCCCGCAATAGCTAACTTTGATGATTCGTTGATTTTATATGTTTTGTGTGTTTAATGTTTATTTGTTAACATTTTGAGATATCACTGGTTTCGATCTAACGCCTTTTCCTTCGCTACTCACACGACACACTACACATCGTTAACAAATCGCTAAAACTAAGAGCGACCTTATGATATAGGATTATACTACGCTACTCGATATGCTACAACACGAACGCTATTCTCGAACAATCGCAGACTGGAACAATAGGTTTCTGTTTTCTAACTGCCTCTAGTGATTAAATGCGTATGTGCTTTTGTGGTTCTGTGATGACATACATAAGTGGTTATGTGTTTCTGTGCTCATGTGCTTATGTGCCTATGTGCTTCTGTGCTTATGTAATTATGTGCTTCTGTATTCATGCAAATATATGGTTATGTGTATGCGTAGTTACGTGACTATGTTCCTGAGCTTTAGCAGTAGTAAACGTGTGGGGTGAGATTCGAATACAATGTGTTGACTCTTGTGACGATGTCTGTTGCATACAATGTCATCTGGATCCCGTCATCGCTTACTTTCTCGTCAAGAAAAGAGAGACAAACGCCTTGCTGTCATCATCGCTAAAAGTGTAGCAAAGGCTATGAGCAATGTTTATGAGAACGCCAGCAAGTCGTCTGAGGAGTCGAGAACCGAAGATCCTAAAGCTACCGCTAAGGCCTTCAATTTCAAGCAATTCAAGTCGTGTGGGCCAAAAGAATTCACTGGCGAGGGAGGTCCTACTGCACTATTCCAATGGTTTGATTCTATTGAGGTTACTCTATGACAGAGTGGTTGCCCTGATGACCTTCGAACTCTGAATGCTACCGGCATTTTCCAGTCCCGTGCACTAGACTGGTGGACGGCCGAGAGGAACAAGAGAGGGAACGATGCAGCCTACGGTCTGTCGTGGGACGAGCTCAAGGAAGTCATGCTGGAAGAATTCTGCCCTCCTCATGAACGTCAGAAGCTAGAGGATGAATTTTGGCACATACAGCAAAAGGATGGTGAAAATGCTGCGCTCACTGCTCGCTTCAAATAGCTCAGCATCATTTGTCCCGATCAGGTCAAGACTCCAGACATGGCAATCAAGAAGTACATCCGAGCTTTGCCCGACTGCGTCACAGATTTCGTTCAAGCGGCTAAGACTACGACGATCGAAGAGACTTATCTACTGGCCGCTGAAATCAACGACAAAAGGGTCAAGGCTGGTTTCTGAGATAAAACTTCAAAGCACCTGCATCAAGCTACCACCACCCCACCAACTACTGAAACTACCACCTCATCGAGCAACAAGAGGAAGAACAAGAGAAAGAACAGCTCCAGCAACAAGAACTGTGCGATCACTGCTGCCCCGATTCAAGCTGTACTAGCCCAACAGCGTCAAGTAGCGGCGCCTGTGGCTAATGCACCTCCTGCAAAGCGTGCATACACTGGGCCACACCCGCTCTGCCCTACTTGTACCTACCACCACCCAACTGCCATTGCTTGTCGTTTTGTGCTCATTGCAATATGTACGGCCATTTTACTACCAACTGCCGTGTTCGACAAGCTCCTGCTCATCAAGCTATACTCACCGCCCCTCAGGGTCAACAAGCTCCTCCGGCACCCGCGGTCAAAGCCAGAGCCTGCTTTTCATGCGACGATCCTAATCATTTCGCCAACATGAGCGCAAACAGGGTCGTGAAACGAGAGCCCCAACAGCAGCAGCAGCCTCAGCAGCAGCAACACCAGCAGCAACAGCAACAAGCAGCACGCGCACGAACTTTCAACATCAACGTGCGTCAAGCCCAAGCCAACAACAACGTGGTTAATGGTACGTTCCTTGTGAATGGTATTTATGCTTCATGTATGTTTGATACTGGAGCCGATAATTGCTTTGTGTCGTTCGAATTCGAGAAACTCCTTAGTCGTAAACGCTCCCAACTCTCCTCGACTTTCGATGTTGAAGTCGCTACTGGAAGAACTGTCACCGTCAATTCCGTTCTTCGTGATTGTACTCTTGAGCTCAACAATCACATCTTCCCAATCAACCTTATTCCGATGCAACTCGGAAGTTTTGACGTCATAGTAGGCATGGACTTTCTTCGTGAAAACCATGCTGAAGTTGTGTGCTTCGACAAAATGATCCGATTCTCGCTTGCGAATGTGACTTATTGTGTGTCTACTGTGAAACTACTTCGAAAGGTCTCAAGCTCATGTCATGTGTTCAAGCTAACAAGTATCTCCACAAGGATTACAGAGCTTTCTTGGCTAACATTGTAGTAGCGGAGAAGGAAAAGAAAGAGAAGAAGGAAGTGAAGGACGTTCTAGTGGTTCGAGAATTTCCTAATGTTTTTCCAAAGGATCTTCCCGGACTACCGCCAAGTCGTGATATCGACTTTCGTATCGACCTCATTCCTGGAGCCAACCCTATTGCCAAAGCTCCCTACCGACTCGCCCCATCCGAAATGCGTGAACTCTCAAACCAACTCCAAGAATTACTTGAGAAAGGCTTCATTCTCCCGAGCACCTCTCCTTGGGGCGCGCCAATCCTTTTCGTAAAAAAGAAGGATGGGTCGTTCAGGATGTGCATCGATTATCGGGAATTGAACAAGTTAACTATCAAGAATCGCTATCCCCTACCTCGCATCGATGATTTGTTTGATCAGCTACAAGGCGCTATGTGTTTCTCGAAGATCGATCTACGTTCAGGATATCACCAACTACGTATTCAAGAGGAGGATATACCTAAAACCGCGTTTCGCACTCGATACGGCCATTACGAATTCGTTGTTATGCCCTTTGGTTTAACCAACGCACCTGCGGTTTTCATGGATCTGATGAATCGTGTGTGTAAACCATATCTCGACCGTTTCGTCATCGTATTCATCGACGATGTCTTGATCTATTCCAAATCGAAAGCCAAACACGCGCAACATCTACTTTTGGTTCTCGAGCTACTCCAGGGGAACCAACTCTATGCCAAGTTCTCCAAGTGTGAATTCTGGTTGGAGGAAGTTCAGTTTCTGGGTCACATTGTTAATAGTCAAGGTATTCACGTCGATCCTGCGAAGATTGAAGCTATTAAGAGCTGGATTACGCCTAAGAACCCGTCTGAAGTTCGTTCTTTTCTCGGACTAGCGGGCTATTATCGACAATTTATCGAAGGATCCTCAAAGATCGCTGTGCCGCTTACCGCTCTCACGCATAAAGACAAGTCTTTTGTTTGGGGAACTGAACAAGAGTCTGCCTTTCGAACCCTTAAGCACAAGCTTTGCAATGCTCCTGTTCTCACACTACCCGACGGAAACAACGACTTCATTGTCTACTGTGATGCTTCCAATCTTGGTCTAGGTTGTGTCCTTATGCAGCGAGACAAGGTTATAGCTTACGCATCTCGTCAGCTCAAAATCCACGAGAAGAACTATACAACCCATGATCTCGAGCTAGGCGCAGTTGTTTTTGCGTTAAAGATTTGGCGACACTACCTATATGGTACCAAGTGTACGATCTTCACCGATTATAGGAGCCTACAACATATCTTTAATCAGAAGGAACTTAATGTGCGTCAACGCCGATGGGTAGAACTTCTCAACGACTATGACTGTGAGATTCGTTATCACCTAGGCAAAGCAAATGTTGTTGCCGATGCACTTAGCAGACGGAGCTATCTGCTTAGCACTCGTAATGTGCAAGCCCAATACGATCTCGAAACCCTCATCCGCGAAGCTCAGCATGCGTGTTTTAACGAACGCACTCTGAAGAAAGAAAGAATCTACCACGATGGAGCCCAACTTGTGAGCAAGTCGAATGGGATATTCCACTTTCTGGACCGAATTTGGATCCCTAAACGGACCGATTTACGATAGATTCTGATGGACGAAGCCCACAAATCCCGGTATTCTATTCATCCCGGTGCCGACAAAATGTACCAGGATCTTCGCTATAAGTACTGGTGGCGGGCATGAAAAGGGATATCGCTCTCTATGTTGGAAAATGCCTAACCTGTGCAAGAGTCAAGGCTGAACATCAAAGACCCTCTGGCTTACTCGAACAACCACCGATCCCCATGTGGAAGTGGGAGAGTATAGCTATGGACTTTATAACCAAGCTACCGCACACGTCATCAGGTCACGACAACATTTGGGTTGTGGTCGACCGCTTGACTAAATCAGCTCACTTTCTACCAATACGGGAAGACTACAAGGTAGAACGATTAGCCCGAATCTACACCGACGAGATCATTTGTAATCATGGGACGCCTCATGATATCATCTCTGATCGTGATGCTCGGTTTACCTCGCGACTGTGGGAAACATTTCAAATGGCACTCGGTACATTGTTAAATCTAAGTACCGCTTTCCACCCTTAAACCGACAGTCAGACTGAAAGAATGATCCGTACTCTTGAAGACATGCTCCGTTCGTGTGTCATTGACTTCGGTGGTAATTGGGATAAATACCTGCCGTTAGTTGAATTCTCGTATAACAACAGCTATCATTCTAGCATTCAAATGGCACCATTCGAGGCTTTATACGGAAGAAGATGTCGATCGCCTATTGTGTGGCACGAGATTGGTCACTCGCAATTAACCGGTCCTGAGCTATTACAAGAAACGACATACAAAATTTTCCAAATTCGAGACAATCTGGTAAAAGCTCAGAATCGACTTAAAAGTTACGCCGATAACCGACGCAAGCCACTTGAATTTGACGTTGGTGACTACGTACTCCTAAAGGTATCACCTTGGAAGGGTGTGATCCGATTCGGCAAGAAAGGGAAGCTCGCACCTCGATATGTTGGACCTTTTAAGATTCTGGAAAGGATCGGAAAAGTCGCCTACAGACTCGAACTACCGGAGGAACTTAGTAACGTCCACCCGACTTTCCACGTGTCAAACCTCCGAAAGTGCCTAGCCAACCACGACTTACACGCTTCTCTCGATGACTTACAAGTGAACGAAACATTACACTTCATGGAGAAGCCTGTCAAAATCATGGATCGCCAAACCAAGCAACTCAGATGCTCTCGTATTCCTATTGTGAAAGTCCGATGGGAAGGCAAACGAGGCGCAGAGTTCACTTGGGAACTCGAAAGCGACATGAAGGCGAAGTACCCGCAGTTATTTAAAGAGAAAGTCTAGAAAGAGAGAGTTCTCAAACGTGATTCACGGTGTGGTACAACTTTCAGCTTAATTTCGGGACGAAATTCCCTAAACAAGGGGAGGCTGTAACACCCCATGTTTTCAGGGAAGTCAAAGTCAAAGTCAAGGTCCAGTCAACGACCGATTTCGCACAACTTGACTTGTAGTAGATTTCTTTTATGTGTTTAATTTAGCTGTATTATGTGGAGTAAGTGTCAATAATTACAATAATCGACGTATTTCAATCGCCTTCTAACCGACTTACGACTGTGAACTGTAGGAAGTAACAATGCGATAAAGTTAACTAAACGATAATCAAACTATGCTAATCAAATCGACATCGAATCGAATCACAACTCGAGCTACGTATTTTAATTATTGTTATACGTGTGTGTGTGCCTTATGTGTTACTTATGCATGTTTATTTATGTTATGTGTGGAGATCAATCGAAATGCAATCGAAACTCGAAACGCAATCGAACTCAATCGAAACCGAACTATGATAATTAGTGGAGAAGAGACAGCACAAGATATGAGTGGTTCGGATTAAAAGTAATTTGACTAGGAAACCCTATCGTATCGAACCACTCGCAACTGAAATCGAAATATCAAAAATCGTCGCACCGAACACTCGAAACGTGCAGACTGATCGATCAGGCTACCAGCCGATCGAACAGCCAGCCGATCGGACTGCTGTTCGATCGGACAGGCTGTCCGATCGAGCTGCCTGGCTGATCGGCCAGCACTTTCCCCTTTTGGCATCCTATAAATACCCCTGTCATTGTCATCCTTTCCACTTTTGGAAACCTCTGTTCGACCAGCACGCTCAGCCCACCTTTTCTCAGATTTCTCTCGATTCCGGTAAGATTTCGTCCTAAATCTTGTACTTTCTTGATCTACACGCACTCCTACACCTTTCTATCTTTCAAATCTTAACTTTTAACCGTGAAATCATCAAGATTCAAGTGTTCTAGGATGATGTCATCATGGGTTCTTGGAGAACTTCATGTTTTGGCCTCAATCCACCAAGAATAACTTGGATCTATCCGATTTCCACATAAACAAACAAAGATCTTTCATAGATATAAACATATACATGGTGAAAAGGATTGAAAGACGGATTTTCCACCTTTCTTTCAACTCTTTTTTCACTCAATGCCTTCAAACCGATAGAAACGGAGCCTGTATCGGTTTACAAATCACCCCGGTGGTTTCATGGCTCAAGATCCGGATTCTATCCACGAGGTTCACCGATCTCGGGTTAAACACTAAACCCCGTTCTGAACAGATCACCAGCCGGATTTGGGTGATTCCTGTCCGACCAAGGGAACCAAGTAAGGACGAGGAATCTATGGTTCGACTCATTGACAAAGTACCTCAATAAAATGACAAACAATCAGAACAACCAAGTGTTAGACGATAGGCTGATCTGGTCAGGATGCTGACCGATCGGACTGCTGTCCGAACAGACAGCCAGCCGATCGGACAGTCAGCCGATCGACTGGCCAGCCGATCGGTTAACACATGGTCCCACACAGTCAATTCATTTTGAAGACTAGTATTGAATAAACTATTGTTTGATCGAACTACTGTCCGATCAGATTACTCTTCGGATCATGAGATAATATACTTCAACACTTAATCGATTTTTCAACATGTTCGATGCACTAGGAGTGCCACCCGATCGAACAGCCGTCCGATCAGGTGACACCCTGCTGAGAACTCGTCATGGTGGTTCATGCATGTTGTCCGATCGAACAGCATTAGTGTTCGGTCGATCAGCTGCCCGGTCCACTACACCATACCTTGCATTTCATCAAAGATTGTTGACCATTGTTGACTTGCCAACCAATCGGTCAGCAAGCCGTATTATTGCATCACTTGTTGACCTGTCCGATCGAAAACCTGTCCGATCCAAAGCAAATCACTTCAACTCATCAAAATACATAACCGATCGGGTTGCCATCCGATCGAACAGCCGTCCGATCGACCAACCTGAAGGGTAAAGCTACTTCAATGTTTTCAAGTACTATAACGAAAACTTCAAAAGTCAAGCCATCATACACAAACACATCCTTCTCAAAGGAAGAAACAATCCACTCGAACAGCCATCCGTTCGGCCTACCGACCGGACAGCGGTCCGAGCGGACTGTCAACCGAACGGTCAGCCGTCCGATCAAACTTCCGTCCGATCGACCAGCTATCCGACCCATTTACACTTTGCACCATTTGACGCGTTAAACGTAACTTATCGTTATGCTATCAATCCATTCAGGCTAACTTTACTCGCTAAGCGCTCCTTTCAATCCATCAACCGCTGTGAGTATACTCGATCCCTTTTTGCTTTAAGCACTTTTGGGTGTTACATACGTTACAACTATTTAAATCACATCAATCACAATACTCAATGCTATTTGAACGCTAACCGTTAATGCATGTTATACGTGGCTTATGAAAGCTTGTTTGTTATGTTTACACATGGAATGCTGTCTACCTGCCTTAGCAACGATAGTACTATAGTTTGGACTCAGCACCCGTTCACACGGGGGTTGTTAAGGACAATTACTAGCATGGATTACGGTGGTAATCATGTATTGCGAACTGCATTTGGCAGTCAACCCGCAGTCATTGGTATCGATGGATCTATGTCGATAACTAACGTGCTTCATTTCACTATGTGTACGTGCTGGTTATGCGTAAATGAATTCGAACTCTATATGCTATTATCAAACTTGTATGCTATTGTCATTGGAGATTTCTGAATTACATGTGAACTACAAGAACATGAATGATACTTATCAAACATTGCATTAGATGTTAGACGAACTTCATGAAGCGTCTGCGAATGAAATCAAAGTGATGAAGCTGGAGATAGAAGCACTCAGAGCAGACAAAGCAGTAAAAGATGAGAAACTTAACATGTTATATACTGTGATGGAACATCATCTGGGGATTAATGTTCAATCTATTTACAACAACCTTGAGATCCAAAGAGTTGAAGAAAGAAGGATTCGGAGAGAGAAAGAGTTGGCTCAGGAAGCAACTCATAAAAAGAAAGGTTTGGTTGTTGATACAGAAGAAACTCTTGGAACTTCAAGTCAACAAGTTCAAGGTGATGTTGAGATGGTAGATGCAGAAGTAAATGAGCAACAAAGCTTCATACTAGTTGGTGAAGCTAGTCCTCTATCTTACAACTTTGATGATATTTTTCCTTTAGTGAGAGTTGCACAACGAAAAAGGAAGGCAAAAGAACCTGAAGTGATGTTATTACAATGGAAAGAAGAAGAAAAGGAAGAAGAAAAGATAGAAGATGAAGAGTTGGAACGTATTCTTGACGATGTAGACAACTATGATCCTTCATGGGATGATTACAAAGATGATGACGAAGATCAAGGCTCGACAGGAATGTTGATTGTCATGCCCTCTGTCCAACAATCGTTGGATGATTTTATGAATGATGAGATCAACGAACAAGATGAGGATCAACACCAGGAGTCTTCTTCTTCTAGAAAGAAACATGCAGACCAGGTATTCCTCACACAACCAACTGTTATTTACTTAAATGCTCCAGTTAAGGGGGAGACATAGGTACCTAGGTCAAGAGCTGAGATGTCAGAGGAGTTGGGATTAGATGATGGAAAGTTTAAGTTTGATATAGAAGACGAAATCCCTTCGTCGCCAGAGAAAGAGTACGATTTTAAGTATGTTCATGAAACTGATAATTACAATGATGTGAAAGTTGAAGAGAGATTGGATACATCTGAAGATGATACTCCCTTTCACTACTCTGGTATTGATGATTCATTTCCAACTCTGGCCGAGATGTTTAAGGAGCAAAATGAAGATGAGTTGCGAAGGAAAGTGGTGGAAAAGATAACAAATGAAGGGATTCCAAAAGTTATCCCACAAGAGACTCTATTAGAGGGTAAGAAGAATTAGTTCAAGGTAATGCCCAAGGAGAGAAAGTATAGAAGACCTCTTCAGTATTTCACGCAAAATGCTGATATATCTTTGGGAGATATCTTATCATGGGGTTATCTGGAAGATTTGAAAGTTTGTGCTATTAGATGGGAACAAAGGGTTCAGTACTTTGAATTTACGTCAGACATTCAAATCCTCCCGTGGTGGGACGTTGAGGAGTTAGTGCAAACCAAGAACATCAAACAGTTCTACTATGGCTTAGAAGTGAAGCAGCATGATCAACATTTGTGGAACTACATTAAGTTGTAGGAAAAAGGAGAGATTTCCATATTGGAAGCCACAATTTCCAAAGCAAGATATCAAGATTGATCCAGTCACAGGAGAGAAGGATATTACTTTGAATATAAAGCCGCCGAGATGTCTGAAAAACATGCTGCTACGTGCAATGGAGTAGGATTTCCATGAAGACTTTCAGGGTTGGATGTACAACCAGAGCACAACGGAAGCGGTGATATCTTTATATGATAAAAGGACTGGTGAATCGAGGAGGATCAGTGTGTTGGATCCGATGTGGTTAGTAAACTGCTCGAAAAAGGATATTGATTGCTTATTCTACAACAAGATCGTGTATAAAAAGCCAGATAAAGTTTAAGATCAAAAGTACCAGAAGTTGGTGAACTTGTGCCACGCAAAAGATATCAACTCTGGCAGATATTGGGAGTCAAAGTGGAGAGATTTGGAGATTCATGAGTTCTTAAAGAAGTAAAAACGCAGTCAAAGATTCAAAGAGATTTCTGATAGAGCTGAAAGCTTGGAAGATATAAGCTGATGAGACCTCCTCCAACCGACCAGACACCGATCGAAAAAGAAGAGAACAAGATCCCAAGATGGGATAGGAAGTGAGACGGTGATCCTGAATACCGAAAGTGGTGGAATGAAGTTGGTAGGACTCTTAGGAGATGATTGCAGAAAAAGATGAGAAACGAAGACAGAAAGCTAAGGAGAGATGACACAGCAGAAAGATGGATTGAAGACTATGCAGGAAGGAACTACAGCTACATCCAAGGGGGAGTCTGTTAGTACATATGTATGTAGCTTCCGTCTGCATCGAGTCTTATGTATTTTGTGCTGTGTATGTATTTTTGTATATGTATGTGTATGTATGTTTGTGTCTAGACAATTTAGGGATTGGCGCGAAACTGTTAAAGAGAAATCCGTTGGACGACTAATGTCATCCGAACGGATATCCGATCGGATGACCAACCGACCGGGTGACTCTTATTCCCTTCCCTGGTTGCCTATAAATAGTAGGCTAGTGGTAGTTGTTTAGGACCTTTTACTGATCATTGTAGCGAAGCTCTGCTTGTCTGACTTTCATCCGGTTCCTCTGTACGTTCACCATCAATCAGTGAATGTAGACAACATGTTAAGCGTTGAAACCGTTGTATGTGACTCTCTGACGGTAACGAGGGATTCCGCACCACGTTACTGATCGATTCCGCTACGTTCTACGACAAGAACAGATCCATTCGCGTGGCCTAACATCTATGACCCTAAAAACTCATAAAAAGCTGAACAAAAACAGTAAAAATATACACAGTAACTGAAAAGATGGCTACTTTATTAATATCATTTATTATAAATAAAATCCCGCCTAAACTACGCGCCAAAAAATCCTATAAGAGAGACGTCTCAGCACAATCAACTGATCACAAACCAAAAACAACGCCATGTTTCCTAGAAACCATTCACTTTAAAACGCCAAAAAAATAGTTAAAAAAGCCACAGATGCGGAACCTCGTTTCTTCTATATTGAGTATTGTTCTGAAAGAATTTTCACTAAATGGATTCTTCTCTGAGGTGGGTATCTCTATAAGCTTTTGCTGAATGAGATGGACAAATATTCATGAAAAAGAGACTGATGACACTGATATGTCATCATGTCACTTTGTTCTTGATGGATATATTGATGGCATGAAGGGATCAATACATTCTAGCAGTCGTTGATCTTCAACATGTCACCAAACAAGTATATATCAAACCACAATAAAGGATGCCAGAAAAAATAAGCATCTTCTAAAGACGGGCGTTATGTAGGAAAATAAGGATCTACATAAGGTATTCAAAAACATGTTCCAAACGCCAAAAATGTTAAAGTAGAAGAGGCTAATGACAGTGAAGATTTGGATGTGAAATTAGATTATAATTTTTTATTTTTTTTTTTCATTTTCTATTATTTGTTATCTAATTCTCTGTTGTTTATTAAAATAAAAAAATTGAGTATAAAACGCCAAAAACTACAAACACCAAAACGCAACGCCTGATAGTGTGAAAACTGTGAGAGCGGATGCTAGCAAAGCACCATGTTGCTATATAAAATGCCAAAAAACGCCAAACAAAGTATTACTAGAAAAAGCAACACTAATTGACAGATGAAATTGAACGAAACAGTAATTGCAAAACAGTAAAATGAAGAGACAGTAACATTATTGCCAAACATTTATTATATATAAAGCCACTACATGGAAAATTGAATTTATTTATCTTTTCAAAACGCCATAATTGCCTGTCACATTATAGCCCTGTATCCTACTTGATAGAAAAGAAAAATAAACATCAAGAAAATTACTGATATTTTTTACATTATAGGTCTGCATCCTGATCTAAAAACAATAAAAATGCCAAACTTAAAACGCCAAAATATTTACTATGATCCTGATCTAAAAACAATAAAAACGCCTGGTATTTATTAAACGCCAAAAATGGAAAGGTGATGTGCACGCGTTTAAAAAAAAATATGAAAGGACAAAAAAACCCCTCCGCCCTTCTCTATATCGCGTGACACGTGTTGGGCAGAATGCGTTCTCACCGTTCTCACACTTTTGGGCGTTTTCTCCTGATCCCGTTCCTATATATATATATATATATATATATATATATATACATATATATTAATTGTGCAACAGTCTTTTTTGGTTTATCCCAACGGTCATAATTTGCTTAACGATTGGAATTTTCACTTGGTGACTAGTCACGGTGCAACCTGTTCACCGAACACCGAACAACACTTGACGACGTTTCCCCGATCCGTAAAAGTCCTCGCCGAAGGGTTCACCGCTTAGCGCCCCTACCACCCTTATCATCTATATTTTTTTATATACTAGGATTCCCCCACCGCTTTTGCGGCGGGACGTCTGAGTGCAAACCAAATGGTATATACCAATTTCACTTAAGCTACTATAATTATAATATATATCTTTAACTATTTTTTTATATTTTTAGTTTTTGATTTTTTTTTATTAAAAATGATTCTCCAAGTATTTATAAGGAGAAGCGCCGAATTTTTTTAAAAAAATTTGATTTTTAACATGTTAAGTTAAATTTTTAAAAGTGTTTCCCGGTTCCCCACTTTTTTAGGGTTCCCCAATAAACCCCACACTAATATATATATATATATATATATATATATAGGGAGCCGCTAAAATGAAAACCACCACCAGTTAAGAAAACCATGAGAACTCCTATCCACCAATCAGATAACGACACGTGTGCACCATTATTTTAAAATCTAAAGGATAATTTGGTAATTTACTCAACATGTCAAATCTGTCTTGTCTGTCTTTAAAGTCTGTTGTCACAGACTATATGATCTCACAACTACATCTCACCACTCACTCAATGTACCAAAACCTGAAATCCCCTCCTCCATCACTTACTGGCACCACCGCTGCCTACATCCGACACCACCGTATCGGCAAGTCATTTACTCTCTCTCTCTATTGTCAGGTTTGGGATTTTGTGCAAAAGGGAACAAACCCAAACCAAAACTCAAACCAAACAACACACACATAACTCAGATATGCTCTCTCTCTCTCTCTCTCTGTTGCAGTGGTTGATTTTTGCGGCGGTGTGGTGGTGAACGGTGGGTGAAGGGCGGTTGTGGTGGTGAACGGTGGGTGAAGGGCGGTTGTGGTGGTGGGTTTGATGTCGACGGTGGGTGAAGGGCGGTTTGTGGTGGTGGGGTTGATGTCGACGGTGGGTGAAGGGCGGCGGTGGGGTTGAGGAAAGGTGTTGTAACAGTAATGGTGGTGGGTTTTGACGCCGACGGTGGTGGCGGGTTTTGACGGCGGCGTTTGAGTTCGTCGTATTTTCTATTCATAATGAAGAGAGTGGGTTATGCCGACGGTAGGGTAGAGGTGGGTGATACCAACGGCTCCGACAGTAGCCGGAGCATCACTTACCAGAGGTGGAGGTCCACGATCATCACTTTCTCTCTCTTGTGGGTTTCTCTCTCTAGAAATGGAGGGTGTTGATTTGTGTTCTTGATTCTGTTGGTATTTTGGTATGTTGGGGGGTTGATTTGTGTTGATTTGTTTTAGATGTTGGGGGATGATCTGTGTTGATTCGTTTTTTATCTTGGGGGGTGATCTGTCTTGATTTGTGTTTCTCTCTCTAGAAAAATGGTGGGTGTTGATCTGTGTTGATTCGTTTTTTGATGTTGGGGGTTGAGTTGTGTTCTTGATTCTGTTGGTATTTTGGTATGTTGGGGGGTTGATTTGTGTTCTTAATTTATGTTGATTTGTATTCTTGATTCTGTGGGTTTTGATCTGTTTGGATTGGGCGGTGATAATGCAAAAAAAAATGTATATTTTGATCACTATGGTGCGGCAAGGATGGTGGAGGGTAGGTTTTTGAACCTGCAACCCACTTTGCAGCCTTTGATTATCGGAAAATCTAAGCCAAACCCCGTTTTTTTCAAGAATCCACTCATTGTTTTGATTTTTGTTGTTGGTTTTTTATATTTTTTCACAGTCGATGATGACAACAATCTATGTGAGACACCTACCGAGTTGCGATTTCTCGGTGAGTTCGTTTTGCGTAAAAAAGTTTTTGTAAAAAAAAAGTTAAAGCCGTGAACTTTTTAATGTAAAACGTAAACTTTTTAACGTAAAACGTAAACTTTTTAACGTAAAACGTAAAACGTAAAGTTTTTAACGTAAAACGTAAATTTTTTAACGTAAAACGTAAACTTTTTAACGTAAAACATAAAATGTAAAACGTAAAACGCGAACTTTTTAACGTAAAACGTAAACTTTTTAACGTAAAACATAAAACGTAAACTTTTTAACATAAAACGTAAACTTTGTTTTGTTAAAAAATCTGAATTTAAAATGGGTTTTAATAAAAAAATTCTGTTTAAAAAAAACTACTAATATAATAATACAAAAAAAGTAATAAAAATAATAAAGACAAAAAGACAAAAAAGTAAATTTACTAAACTGCCCTTTTGCATTAAAATATTAAAAACATAATAAGACTAAAATCTTTAATATTAATTTTAACTACTTTTAATCTCGTCCATCCATTTTGAAGATCTAATGGTTGTAAAGTGGTTCTCTCGGCTCTCACAACTGGGGGTGGTTTTCATTTTAGCGGCCCCCTATATATATATATAGGGTTAGGTTAACGTACAAATGCCCTTATCCTACATTACGTACGCGATCATCTCAACCGTCAGATCTTCATCCCACATTGAAATCGCATGTTGGTTTTCTATAACAATTTCGCATGTTGGTTTTTTAACATGCGATTTCATCAAAATTACCACATGCGAAATTGTTACAAAAACCCAACATGTGATTTCATCAAAATTATCACATGCAAAATTGTTACAAAAAACCAACATGCGATTTCATCAAAAATTATCACATGCGATTTCATCCTGCTATTTTATAACATGCGATTTCACCATCGTGTACATAGCGTACGTTAAACCATTTTGTACAGTACACTTTCTCTATATATATAGGGTTAGGTTAACGTACAAATGCCCTTATCCTACATTACGTACGCGATCATCTCAGCCGTCAGATCTTCATCCCACATTGAATTCGCATGTTGCTTTTTTGTAACAATTTCGTAAGTTGGTTTTTTAACATGCGATTTCATCAAAATTGCCACATGTGAAATTGTTACAAAAAACCAACATGCAATTTCATCAAAATTACCACATGCAAAATTGTTACAAAAAACCAATATGCGATTTCATCAAAATTATCACATGCGATTTTATCCTGCTATTTTATGACATGCGATTTCACCATCACGTACATAGCGTACGTTAAGCCATTTTGTAAGTGAATTGTTTAATACTTTGTGTGTAATCAAGCTCAACGGTACTTGTAACTTGTCGGTAGCTGATATGATCCCCTAACACGCACACCAAAAATATGTTTGTAAATACTTTTACTTTTAATGCATTTCATTTCAGAGTTATTCAAAAACCCAAAAAGATTTCAAAGTGTTTCAGCTTAAACTTTCTTAAAAATCCCAAAAAGATTTTACATTTCTGCTTTAGTTTTCCGACAAACCAAGGTAGAAAGCTGATCTTCAGACTCTCAGTCATGAAGGAGAGCAGGAAGTTTGTGAACTGGACAACAGGGTTGGGAGCTAATCTTGAAAATTTTGAATAATTCAAAGTCAAAACAAGTTCATTAAATTGACACTTGTAATTTTTCATGAAAATGTGTTTGAAAAGTGTGACGAAATTGTCAGTTGTTTCGTTTTGGGTCAACCAAGGTCATTAACTTGGACTTGGTAGACAAATTAAGTGCCTAGGGTCATTAACTTGGACCTAGATACTTAAGTGGATTTCTAAAAACTGATCAAATCTGATAAAACGGCAAAAAGTCAAAGAGGTGTTTGGATCGGATGACAATCCGATCGGATGGCCATCCAAAACATGCTCATGCCTATATAAAGAGGTCAAAGTCATTCAGTCAAACTTTTATTCGATCGATTGACTATCTGACACTCCCAAACACTCTCACTTCTCTTGATCTAGATTCTTCACTCTTGCTTTCCAATCTTCATAGGATTATTGGGCTACACAATCTTCACTATGGGAAAGGTAAGTTCACTGATCTTAATTGGTAAAATTTGATGTTTTTGATGGTGTTTTTGAGTTCGGTGAGTGTTTGGATATAAAGATCTTAGATCTAGGCATTTTTGATGATTTCTAGTAGATTTTGAACATAGGGTTTAGTTCACGGGCCTTAGATCTATAAGTTTACCGGGTCAATTTATAAAAAAAAAAAACATGTTAAAATTGATGAATTAAAGGTTAGAAGGCATCGACTGTTGGAGCACTTATCGTCAAATTAAACCCAAACCAAGCCGAGTTAGAGAAAACTGAACATAGGGTTATGTAGATCGGCAAAAACTCTACGTGAAAACATGTTCAATTTTGTCAAAGAGTTAGAAAATTCTTTGGTGTTCATAGATCATTTAAATTGCTCTTCATGATTCCATTGATCGAGTGGCAGTTCGATCAGATGGCAATCCGATCGGATGGCCATCCGATCCAATGCACATTTCATGTTTAATATTTTTCTAAGTGTTTGTCTTGATTTCTGTGCCTTACATGTTAAACAAGTAATTTGGATAAAATGGCAACTCGATCGGATGGCAATCCGATCGGATGGTCATCCGATCCAAAGCACTCATTTAATGGTTTGTATGATGTATATGCTTTAACTATTTGTCATTGTTCGAGTGGCAATCCGATCGGATGGCCATCCGATCCAAATCATACTATGTCATGCTTGATCATCATTGTGCTATCTTGTCAATGATCGAGTGGCAATCCGATCGGATGGCCATCAGATCCATATCACTTATGCTGAGTTAACTTATCAAAGTGTTGATCTGCTTGTCACATGGATCGAGTGACAATCCGATCGGATGGCAATCCGATCGGATGGCCACCCGATCCATATGCACATGACTTGTGTTCTGTTATGTTATGAAGATGGTTCATCTGATCGGATGGCAATTCGATCGGATAGCCATCTGATCCTCAGTACTACATAGAGTGTAAAGTTCCAGAGTTAGAAACTTTTTTGAAATTTTCAAAATTATGTCACATTTCACTTGTTATCTCGAACTTAGTGCAAATACTAACGATGTTTATTCTTGCAGACAAGAGCATCAGATTGGGACAAGTCTCATAATGTTTACTGCATATTGGAAGAAAATTATGCTAATATGGGGCCATTCCGAACTATGGCGGAGTTCTTGAGAGAGAGTAGAATAAATGCTTTAACTGATTAAACGACAGTGTATGAATCTCACGTTAGAATGTTTTGGAAGTCGGCAAGGTATGATGAGAAAACAAAGACGATATATTATGCAGTTCAAAAGAAAGACGAAAATGATAAGGATGTGGATATAGAAATTAAGTTTGATGTGGGAGATTTAAGAATGGTTTTTGACTTAGGAGATAATGATAATGACCCTACCATTGTTCCTGAAAAACTATGCAAAGGTCTATGGTTCAGAATGGGGTTTACAGGACATGTAAATGGCAAGTATCTCAAGTCTATGTTCAGCAAACCATATAATTTTTTAATTCACTGCGTGATACATGCTCTATCACATCGAAAGGGAGCATACGACAAACCATCAGACTATATCATGAACAACATTACTTCTCTGGTGCTGAATAGACCTTATAATATCTCACAAGTGATATTTGATCATTTGATTGACAATATCAGGGGTGAGAAGTACATAATGTACCCCAGGTTCATCCAAATGCTTATAGATGATCAAGTGCAAGACCTTGTAAAGGATCCTGAAGATGTATTAGGTCTACGTCATATGATAGCTGAGACTCTGGGAAGGTTAACACAATATAAAGGTCTGAAGAAAGATGAGATAGAGCCAAGGGTTTAGAGGATGATTTTTAAGATTAACAACAGGAACTATGTAGCTCCTGAAAATGATGCATGGAGGCATGAAAACAACAATTCAGAGAATGAGGATGATAGCTTAAGGGATATGCATGAGAAGAAGTTATGATACTGGTTCGTGAAGGATGGAAAGAGAAAAAGGACTCCTAAGATATTACCCAAAGTTTCTACACCGAAGATAGTTGTGAAGGGTATAGTTGAAAGGGGGAGTCATTAGAAAAGATAGAACTTTAAATGTTATATTATTCTAATGAATGCTTCAATGTTTGTTTTACAGGGCCTTCAAAGAAATCACCACCAAGGCTGGTTGATGAGCCAGTGCTTGATCCATCAAAAGTTATACAACAAGGTGTTGGTCTAATGAAGGAGTCACTGGAAGGATTCTTAAAGAAGAATGAATTAGCTACGGCTGCAAAAGATCAAAGTACAAGTGTTCAAGCTGAAAGTGTTAAAGAAAGGGAACCAGAAGGTGTTGCTCACACTGATTCAGGTGATGCTGATGATGAATTAACAGAAACAGAATCATAGATTGAAAGGATAGGTGTTGGGAAGGTTCAGTTGAAGAAGAAACCTCATAAAAAGAAGAAGAAAAGATCGGATGAAGAGGATTCTACTTATACTCCAACAGCTGAAGAGAAAAAGAAATTAAGGATAAAGCGCAAAGTATTTCAAACTAGCGTTATTCCTGGAAATGTCAGGGCAAAGAAAGGAGGTGAATCTATGCCTGAAGTTCAAAGCGGCGAGAGTGAGAAGCATGTGACAACTTCAAAGGTTCATGAAGCTGCTAAAGATCAAAACATTGAAGTTCCTGAAGTTCCTAAAGTTCAACAAATTCAAAATGTTGAAAAGAAAGCAGGTGATGATGATGAGGTTGTATCTACTAAAGTAAGATTTTCTACACCACCACCACCAGAAAATCATGATGTTGCAGAGACTTCCAAGCCAAAGAAAACTGTTCTTCCAGATCCATTTGAAGGTTTTCCTATCATTCAAGGTGAATTCAAAGATGATATTTTTCTTGATGAAGAATATGATATGTTTCATGATGCAACTGTCAAATATCTGAAGAAGAAAGTTAGTATTCTTGAAAAGGAAAAAGCCAAGGCAGAGGCTGATCGTGAAGAGTTGAAGAAGCAACTTGAAGAGTTGACTAAAGTAAATGAAGAGATAAAGACTGTCATGATCAAACATGCGAAGAAGATAAAGACTATGGAAGAAGATGTGGATGATAATGCAAAGTTATTTGAGCAACTATCATTGGAGATTTCTGAATTACATGTGAACTACAAGAACATGAATGATAATAATCAAACACTGCATTAGATGTTAGACGAACTTCATGAAGCGTCTGCGAATGAAATCAAAGTGATGAAGCTGGAGATAGAAGCACTCAGAGCAGACAAAGTAGTAAAAGATGAGCAACTTAACATGTTATATACTGTGATGGAACATCATCTGGGGATTAATGTTCAATCTATTTACAACAACCTTGAGATCCAAAGAGTTGAAGAAAGAAGGATTTAGAGAGAGAAAGAGTTGGCTCAGGAAGCAACTCATAAAAGTTGTTGATACAGAATAAACTCTTGGAACTTCAAGTCAACAAGTTCAAGGTGATGTTGAGATGGTAGATGCAGAAGTAAATGAGCAACAAAGCTTTATACTAGTTGGTGAAGCTACTCCTCTATCTTACAACTTTGATGATATTTTTCGTTTAGTGAGAGTTGCACAACGAAAAAAGGAAGGCAAAAGAACCTGAAGTGATGTTATTACAATGGAAAGAAGAAGAAAAGGAAGAAGAAAAGATAGAAGATGAAGAGTTGGAACGTATTCTTGATGATGTAGACAACTACGATCCTTCATGGGATGATTACAAAGACGATGATGAAGATCAAAGCTCGACAGGAATGTTCATTGTCATGCCCTCTGTCCAAAAATCGTTGGATGATTTTATGAATGATGAGATCAACGAACAAGATGAGGATCAACACCAGGAGTCTTCTTCTTCTAGAAAGAAACATGCAGACCAGGTATTCCTCACACAACCAACTGTTATTTACTTAAATGCTCCAGTTAAGGGGGAGACATAGGTACCTAGGTCAAGAGCTGAGATGTCAGAGGAGTTGGGATTAGATGATGGAAAGTTTAAGTTTGATATAGAAGACGAAATCCCTTCGTCGCCAGAGAAAGAGTACGATTTTAAGTATGTTCATGAAACTGATAATTACAATGATGTGATAGTTGAAGATGGATTGGATACATCTGAAGATGATACTCCCTTTCACTACTCTGGTATTGATGATTCATTTCCAACTCTGGCCGAGATGTTTAAGGAGCAAAATGAAGATGAGTTGCGAAGGAAAGTGGTGGAAAAGATAACAAATGAAGGGATTCCGAAAGTTATCCCACAAGAGACTCTATTAGAGGGCAAGAAGAATTGGTTCAAGGTAATGCCCAAGGAGAGAAAGTATAGAAGACCTCTTCAGTATTTCACGCATAATGCTGATATATCTTTGGGAGATATCTTATCATGGGGTTATCTGGAAGATTTGAAAGTTTGTGCTATTAGATGGGAACAAGGGGTTCCGTACTTTGAATTTATGTCAGACATTCAAATCCTCCCGTGGTGGGACGTTGAGGAGTTAGTGCAAACAAAGAACATCAAACAGTTCTACTATGGCTTAGAAGTGAAGCAGCATGATCAACATTTGTGGAACTACATTAAGTTGTAGGAAAAGGAGAGATTTCCATATTGGAAGCCACAATTTCCAAAGCAAGATATCAAGATTGATCCAGTCACAGGAGAGAAGGATATTACTTTGAATATAAAGCCGCCGAGATGTCTGAAAAACATGCTGCTATGTGCAATGGAGCAGGATTTCCATGAAGACTTTCAGGGTTGGATGTACAACCAGAGCACAACGGAAGCGGTGATATCTTTATATGATAAAAGGACTGGTGAATCGAGGAGGATCAGTGAGTTGGATCCGATGTGGTTAGTAAACTGCTTGAAAAAGGATATTGATTGCTTATTCTACAACAAGATCCTGTATAAAAAGCCAGATAAAGTTTAAGATCAAAAGTACCAGAAGTTGGTGAACTTGTGCTATGCGAAAGATATTAACTCTGGCAGATATTGGGAGTCAAAG
Organism: Helianthus tuberosus; assembly: GCA_030545235.1. NCBI lineage: Eukaryota > Viridiplantae > Streptophyta > Magnoliopsida > Asterales > Asteraceae > Helianthus > Helianthus tuberosus. Next base: position 166,397,569 of record CM060408.1, read on the forward strand.
TGGAGAGATTTGGAGATTGATGAGTTCTTAAAGAAGTAAAAACGCAGTCAAAGATTCAAAGAGATTTCTGATAGAGCTGCAAAGCTTGGAAGATATAAGCTGATGAGACCTCCTCCAACCGACCAGACACCGATCAAAAAAGAAGAGAACAAGATCCCAAGATGGGATAGGAAGTGAGACGGTGATCCTGAATACAGAAAGTGGTGGAATGAAGTTGGTAGGCCTCTTAGGAGATGATTGCAGAAAAAGATGAGAAACGAAGACAGAAAGCTAAGGAGAGATGACACAGTAGAAAGACGGATTGAAGACTATGCAAGAAGGAACTACAGCTACATCCAAGGGGGAGTCTGTTAGTACATATGTCTGTAGCTTCCGTCTGCATCGAGTCTTATGTATTTTGTGATGTGTATGTATTTTTGTATATGTATGTTTGTGTCTAGACAATTCAGGGATTGGCGCGAAACTGTTAAAGAGAAATCCGTTGGACGACTAATGTCATCCGAACGGATATCCGATAGGATGACCAACCGACCGGGTGACTCTTATTCCCTTCCCTGGTTGCCTATAAATAGTAGGCTAGTGGTAGTTCTTTAGGACCTTTTACTGATCATTGTAGCGAAGCTCTGCTTGTCTGACTTTCATCCGGTTCCTCTGTACGTTCACCATTAATCAGTGAATGTAGACAACATGTTAAGCGTTGAAACCGTTGTATGTGATTCTCTGATGGTAACGAGGGATTCTACACCTCGTTACTGATCGATTCCGCTACGTTCTACGACAAGAACAGATCCATTCGCGTGGCCTAACATCTATGACCCTAAAAACTCATAAAAAGCTGAACAAAAACAGTAAAAATACACACAGTAACTGATAAGACGGCTACTTTATTAATATCATTTATTATAAATAAAATCCCGCCTAAACTACGCGCCAAAAACATCCTATAAGAGAGACGTCTCAGCACAATCAACTGATCACAAACCAAAAACAACGCCATGTTTCCTAGAAACTATTCACTTTAAAATGCCAAAAAAATAGTTAAAAAAGCCACAGATGCGGAACCTCGTTTCTTCTATATTGAGTATTGTTCTGAAAGAATTTTCACTGAATGGATTCTTCTCTGAGGTGGGTATCTCTATAAGCTTTTGCTGAATGAGATTGACAAATATTCATGAAAAAGAGACTGATGACACTGATATGTCATCATGTCACTTTTTTCTTGATGGATATATTGATGGCATGAAGGGATCAATACATTCTAGCAGACGTTGATCTTCAACATGTCACCAAACAAGTATATATCAAACCACAATAAATGATGCCACAAAAAATAAGCATCTTCTAAAGACGGGCGTTATGTAGGAAAATAAGGATCTACATAAGGTATTCAAAAACATGTTCCAAACGCCAAAAAGGTTAAAGTAGAAGAGGCTGATGATAGTGAAGATTAGGAAGAGAAATTAGATTATAATTTTTAATTTTTTTTCATTTTCTATTGTTTGTTATCTAATTCTCTATTGTTTATTATAATAAAAAATTGAGTATAAAACGCCAAAAACTACAAACACCAAAACGCAACACCTGATAGTGTGAAAACTGTGAGAACGGATGCTAGCAAAGCACGATGTTGCTATATAAAATGCCAAAAAACGCCAAACAAAGTATTACTGGAAAAAGCAACACTAATTGACAGATGAAATTGAACGAAACAGTAATTTCAAAACAGTAAAATGAAGAGATAGTAACATTATTGCCAAACATTTATTATATATAAAGCCACTACATGGAAAATTGAATTTATTTATCTTTTCAAAACGCCATAATTGCCTGTCACATTATAGCCCTGTATCCTGCTTGATAGAAAAGAAAAATAAACATTAAGAAAATTACTGATATTTTTTACATTATAGGCCTGCATCCTGATCTAAAAACAATAAAAATGCCAAATTAACTTAAAACGCCAAAATATTTACTATGATCCTGATCTAAAAACAATAAAAACGCCTCGTATTTATTAAACGCCAAAAAATGGAAAGGTGATGTGACACGCGTTTAAAAAAAGAAATATGAAAGGACAAAAAAGCCCCTCCGCCCTTCTCTACGTCGCGTGACACGTGTTGGGCAGAATGCGTTCTCACCGTTCTCACACTTTTGGGCGTTTTCTCCTGATCCCGTTCCTATATATATAGGGCTTGGCTATGTAGGAAACTCTATCTTTTTAAGAAAACTATGCAAACCCATTGTCAACCATTGATTACCTTTCATCTAACTTGATCAATGGCTATGATAATTTTGGTGTGAATTATATTAAAAAGAAATCACTTAACTCCCATTAGTACACTGGAAGGGCAATTTTGGTAGAGGAAAAAGGACTTTGGAAAACGAAATCCCTGCCATGCAGTAGACGTCTAATCAAAAACTTCAAAGCAATTCAAAAATGTTTGCTTCTTTATCTTTCCCACAAGATACTAACTACCAACTGTTCATGTTTCTCTGTCGCCAAAAAACATCGATTCGTACTTTCTAACCCTAAGACAGAAGCCGATAGTTTGGATCTTGGAGAATGAGGAAATCATTCATAATTTTGTCGTCGTCGGTTAAACTGAAACGATTAAGGAAGATGAAGAGATCAAGTCAAAGGTTAGTTCTTGTAATCGGACCTGTAAAAGGGGGTTTTGTTCAATCGATTTCCCCCAAAATGGAAACTGATTTTGTTTTTGTTTTATATATATAGGACTTCGAGACCTATATTAGGGCGGAAAAGGTCTGATAGCCGTAGTGTTGTTATTATCTCCGACGAATCCAAGGAAGGTCCTTCCAATCAACAATCTTGCTTTGGTCCGACCCAAAGGGAGTTAGGTTAGTATTGATGTGTGTATGAACCTTGAACACAGTTGAAGGTGATGTATATATGTATAGTGTGTTGGATTAGTCCCTGTTCATAACAGACTTTTGTTGGCTGCGTTGCAGTGTATGATGGTACTGATTGTGGGTCACCATGCCCTGGGAAACGACGGAAAACAGGTAAAGGTTAACGAGTGATATTGTGTATAATTTGTATCGTTTGTTGTTGGAGCAAGCATTTTTTGTTACTAATTTATCAGGGCGTAACGAATCTTATGTTGAAAGCAAAGAGGGACAAACCAAAAATCACAAAGGTAAGTGCCTTTGGTTACAATAGTTGGTATTTGCGTATCAAGTTTAAACTAACTAACATGTGTTAAATGGTAGGGAAAAAGAGCATTGCCGGGGATAGTTCTGTCTGTGGAAGTAAAAGAAAACGTGGTTAGTTAAATATTATTGGCTTTGATTTGTTTTGTTTCCCAAATTAATTAATGGTCTGACTTTGAAGTTTGCCTAACATGTGTTAATTGGCAGGGGAAAAAAACATCGCGGATGATAATTCTGGCAATCGAATGCAAAGAAAACATGGTTAGTTAATATTTAGGTTCTTTTATTTGTTTGATGTTAAAAATGATTAATTGTTGGATGTTTGATCGTATAATTGAAATGTTACCATATGTGTTAGAAAGATTTGTCATAAATGGTTCTAAAGTAGACTAATTTATTGGGTTGTTGTGGTTGCGTATAAAACGTTATTACAGTACGTAGGGCAGATGTGACAGCTACATCAAGCGGGGGAACGTTACGGACGGGGAAGAAGAAAGATTCAGAGGAGACTGTGAAAGGTGAAGCACGGAAACAAAAGGAACTTGGTAACAAATAGGCAAAAGTTCCCAAAGCCCGTAAGCGAGCCAAGAAGGATGAATTTCTGGGAATAAGGACTAGATCCGCACCACTACAATTTTATAAGTGTGTACGAGCATTGATAGACCAACAACGTGAGGCGGTCAGGGAAATGTGCTTTGGTCGTTTGCTTACGTTCAGCGTTGATGGGTTACCAGGTAAGTTAGGTTATTTTGTTGTCGACAATTTTAATCCCGATAAGATGGTGATATGTACGCCTACTGGTAATATCAAGGTAAACAGGAAAGTGATACATCAGTTATTAGGGGTTCCGACTGGTGGAAAAAAGTTTAGTTCGATTGATAAGCTGCCCATCCTGGTTGATACCACTGCGGATTGGAGGGCGAGATACCCGGGTGTAATGGTACCTCCAACAAAGATGGTGAAAATGATAAATGAGTCCGATGGCGAAGACAGTATTGATTTCCGTATGGATTTTGTAAGGTGTTTTGTGCAGTGCTGGTTGACTGTCATAAACAAAGTTGTTCACGGGAAGAAATCTTAGAGTATCTAGATGACGAAATAGATTTTGCAAAGGTAGACTAGTGTGACCTGGTGGTAGATAAGTTGAAAACTTGCAAAGATACCTAGGATCGGCTTGACCACAAAGCATCTTCTTTGGGCCTCTTACGATTCTGATAGTAAGTGAAATTTATTTATTTGGGAGAATTAACATGTGTTAATATACTGGCTTGTTTTCGGACTGAACCGATCGCTGTTTTTTGTAGCTGTTGTACGTTGATAGCATTGAGTGCACAGGGATGAAGGTAGACAAGGCGATGTGTCCTTTGGCTTTCTGGAACTTGAAGAGATTGCGAGAGAGAGAGAAAGGCTTGAAATACTTGCTGGTGGGTTTGGTCTGGGACGGTTTAAAGGATTAACACTTCCAAGTAACTATAAGGTGGAACACTGGGCAAGTAAGGAGGTATAGTTATATGCACTAACATGTGTTCTTTACAATTAGTATATAATCTTGGTATGAAACTGTTGAAAATTTTTTTGCAACAGGAGAGGTTGTTGATGGTACGACAGCTAATTAATGTGACAAACAAGAACAAAATCAAAATAGATGGTATGTTAGAATCTATGTGTGTGGAGAGCCCTGAAGACGAGGAAGTACAAACGTTGAAGGCAATGTATGAAAGTATAATTGAACAGAAAGGCTATGAAAGTACAGATCACGATAAAGCGGTAGATTTATCGTCGCACCGTATCAAAGAGGTGTTGGAAGATTTGAAAAATGATGAAAGTATTCACATTAACGAGGGAGATAACACTGGTTAGTCGCTGTTATTCTTTGTAATATTGAGTTTATTAATGTGGCACACATTTACTGATGTGCAACGATTTCGTAGGGAATGGCGTGGATGACGATTGGTCTGATGGTTCGCCAATAGTTAGTTTGTACAGGAAGTCACTTAATCGGCATAACAAAAAGATCAGTAAAAGTAGATTGAAAGAAGTAGGATCTTCAGCCATATACTTTGATGCCCTGGAAGGTGTGATGATTATCTATCGGAAATGTACACTGTAACATACGTTAATGTGTTACCTATTGTATTAGTTAACATCTGTTGTGGTTGCAGCTGATGTTGCGGGCCAATCAAGCGTACCTGATGGTGGAAAAGAGTATGCTGAAACGATGGAAGATGGTGGGAAGTCGTTACAGGTGAGGAGATCTGCTCGACTGGAGAAGTTAAAGGATGTTCCTGAGAAAGAAGGCTATGTGACACCAAAAAGGCGTAAGACAAATATAAATATTGGTGGGCCAAACACGGATGGTGGTAAAGAAACAGGTAAATTGTTACATTTATTACCATTTTAAGTGTACGTTTATTGCTCGAGAAAGTTTGTGTCCCTGTAATATGCGTACGGGACTGAAATGTTTAGTGTACCACATGTTAATGTGATAACGATCGTATTGTTTAACATCTGTTGTGGTTGTAGCTGATGTTGCGGGGGAATCAAGCGTACCTGATGATGTAAAAGAGTGTGCCGAAACGCTGCAAGATGGTGGTATGTCGTTGTGGGTGAGGAGATCTCCTAGACTGAAGAACTTAAAGGATGCTACTGAAAAAGAAGTAGGCTTTGTTACCCCAAAAAGCCGTAAGATAAATATAAAGCTTGATGGGCCAAAAACGGATGGTGGTAACGAAACAGGTAAAGTGTTACATGTGTTACCAGTTTCATTGTACATGTACAGTTAAGGGGATATAATGCAAACTAGGAAGAAAAACATAAGTACACATTGATGGTGACGCTGCTCGATAAAGTTTTTGTCCCTGTAATATGCGTACGTGTCTAAACCAAAATTAATATTAATGTGATATTATAGGGTTCAACGAGACTGAGAAGCAACACGAAGAAAGTAAATTGGGGTGTAGTGAAGTTGGGGACGAAGCAAATGAAGGCGTCAAAGGTGATAAGACTGTTCATGATGCTGGAAATTCAAGTGGAGGTGACTGTAGTCTGGGTGGGGCTGAACATATTGAAGGAGAAGGGAGCGGGGATAAAAGTGATGTTGAACAAGTCCATAAGCCGTTGGGTTTAATGCGTGCGATACTGCGTTTTAAAGCAGCAGTGGTGCAGGGTGTACGTGGTAGTGCTCCGTCCCATTTCAGATTGTCTGTTTTTTATAGTGTGCTTTATTAGTTTATTCTGTTTTAACATGTGTTATGTTTCTTTGACAGTTGACGGTGGCTCTGACATGCAGTTGGTTAGAAAGGATGTATATAGTGTTGAGGCAGTAGGAGATGTACCTCCCCTTGTCAATAATGTGGATGCGAAGGACGATGATCAGCAGATCACCAATTTAGAAGCGAATGACGCAAAAAAGGATAAGATTTCTGAACCGGGGTTTATCTAGTGATGAAGAGGTAGCCAAAAGTGCTGAGATGGAAGTTAAGCTTACTGACCAGGTTGAAGGGAATGACAATGAAGGTAATCTTCAGAAACCATTTTATTTGTATGGTCGTAAAAACTCTATACTCCCCATGTTTAGCCATGTCTAAATTATTCGACAATGTTTATGCAGCATCAAATAGTAAGACTGAGCATGAAGTTGGGGATGCAACTGATGCTAGTAAAGAAGAATGTGATGGCGTCGTGTTTGCCTCTGTGGCAGGTGATGTTATTGATAAGGATGAACAGGTGGTTTTGGACGGCAAAACGAAGGCGGCTGTTGAGAAGTGTCACCGTGATTGTAACGGTAATTTTTTTATGCAGCTCCAAATACTAACTTGTGCATGAGATGTGATAAGAATCTTTTATGCAGCTGAAAAAAGTAAGATTGAGCATGACGTAGTAGATTCAACGGTCATAAATAAGGAAGAGTGTGTTGGCGTGGTGGTTGGCTCTGTGGAAGGAGATGCTTTCGATAAAGCTGAGGACGTAGATCGTAAATGCAAAGCGGCAGAAGAGGAGTGGCAGCCGGATTATAACGGTGAAGATTTTCATTCAATAACATGTGTTAAATAGTTCCCTATTATGAACATTTAGCGGGTTAACATGTGTTAAGCATACGAACAGTGGAAGGAGGCGATACGTTTATTGACGAACGTAGTTTCGATGGGCCTAATTGGAGTCTTGGAATGACACAAATTGGTGGTGAATTTGACGAGTCACAGAAAACCGGTACGTAAAAACATTAAAATGATTAGGATTGCTGATTTAGTGGGAGTCATTTAAAATATACTTATTTGCATCGAACATGAAGGTTGCACAAGTGCGAAGGTGGATGAGATGGCTAGGACAGAAACAGCGCCCGACCGTTCCGGTAAGCTTTACTATTTTCGTTTACTGTGAAAGTGTTATATTGGTAACAGTGTAACGTGAATTATTTATTTTATACGTGTTTAGGCGATATGGAGACTCCCACAAATAGTAGTATGGTTATAATGGTAGAACCAGTTAGCTCATATGACCCCGCAATTGCAATCCACAAGGGGTAAGCTAGGCTAGAATTTTTTGGGGGTGATGTGAATGAGGTAGAGGACAATATGTCGCTTGCACAACGTGTACGTATGTTAGCTGAATTGGGGGCCCAAAAAAGGAAGCTGCCTTTTAGAGAGAAAGTGGCAACGGAACCAAATAGATCACCTTACTATATAAGGTCTGTTGACATGGGTCAGCCAATCACTAAGAAGGAGGCAAATCTGTGGGATTACATATACGCTGATGAATCCCCAACGCACTTCCTAAATGGGCATTCTCGTAGGAAGCGGGCAATGGAGGCAAACATGTAAGTAGAACTACCACGGGGTTTATTGTTGTATAATAGGGGTGTAAACCATGAACCCAATTGTCACGACCCCCGACCCGGTTTGACCCGTTTCAGGAGCCGCGGGACAGAAAATCCCATGGTATTTAATTAATTGAGTTTAACAGCAGAAGTTTATCATCAGGATCTTTTTAAAGCTAAAATTTTCCCGATTATTTTATTTCACAATCTCGGGATAAAACCCCGATAATTTACAATCATATGATTTCACGGATAAATCTTTAGGTTACAAACATGATTTCTTAATTTTATAATGAGCCACTTTCTTAAGCTTGAAGTGCTTCATGGCACTTTTCCTGAATCACAACAGATCACCTGAAACATGTTTGAAAAAGGTTTTGTCAGCGGGAAATACTGGTGAATCATTCTATTTATTAAAATGACACGTTTGTTATATTTTACAGTATTAAGAGAGATTACAATGTTTCTGATATCAACCAACTACCCACAGTATTTGTCAACCGACCGGATCTGTGACTATGGTCATATCCCCCATTGGTTGCCCCAATGGTGACGATTATAAAGTAATGTATACAAAACCCCACATACTGGTTGTAAATTGGTGATTACATATATACTTAATCACTGTAATTATAACTTTTAAAAATAAACATTATTTTGAAAGTAATTTGATAAAAAGAGAATGACTCACATTGCAGATTTAACAGGAACAAGAGTCTAGTCTACTGATTAGCCTTGTTAACCTATTTTAAATAACAATGCACACAAAACTAGGTTAGTAATCAATACAGCATTTACGATAACTCACGAGATCAACCCTCACAACGAATGACAAAGTGCAATACTTAAACATCCATCGAATTAACGACGAATGACAAAGCATAACCCTAATGTGGGCAGCACTTAAACATCCATTGGATAGTTTAATCGACCGGACATTGAATCGTAGCAGCGATCGAGTTATTACCCTGTTTTGTGGCAGCACTTCGTGAATTGTGTGTGTTTTTCGGACTGTTTCTACTATAACTCGGAGTATAATTTGAATTTGATTGTCGAACGAACGCACAATTGCATGAAACAGACTGCTCTGTTTATACTTAAAATTCATCACCCTCGCGCCACGCGAAAGGTCTCCTTGCGCGCGTCGCGTGGCGCGAGAGACCCTAGTCTACCATTGGTTTGCTTAGTGTCCCATTAGCTCAGCTGAGTTGGTCGCTCGATCAAATTCATAATACACGTAAAACTGTTTGGATATTACCGAATAGGGTTTACCCCCCCCCCCCATTGAGTTTTAGGGGCCCTGATCCTGATTCCGATTATTCTGAAAATTTTAGGGTTTGTTCAGAATCACTTGGGTTTCTCAATTAGGGTTTCCTATTGGACAATTAAATTAATAAATAAGACTCTTAATTGAGAGTTGTTACATTCTCCCTACCTTAATAAAAATCTCGTCCTCGAGATTTACTGGAATAAGTGAGGATACTTTCGCTTCATTTCAGATTCCAGCTCCCAAGTGTATTCAGCTCCTCTCTTTGAATCCCACTTGACTTTAACTAGCACTAGTCGTTTGTTCTTGAGAAATTTCACCTTTCGATCTTCTATCTGAAGAGCTTTCTCAACAAATTTTCATTTTTCGTTTACCTCTATGTCTTGAAGAGGTACTACCAGAGACTCGTCTGATAGACATTTCTTGAGATTGGATATATGAAATACATCATGTACTCCAGATAACTCTTCTGGTAATTGTAAACAATAAGCAACTGGTCCTATACGTTGGATTACTAGAAATGGTCCTACGTGTCTTGGACTTAATTTTCCTTTCTTACTGAATCGAACTACTCCTTTCCAAGGAGAAACTTTTAAAAGTACTTTATCTCCGACTTGAAATTCCAGTGGTTTGCATCTATTGTCTGCATAACTCTTCTGGCGATCTCGAGCCGTCTTTAGTTTTTCCTTGATTTGTGTGATCTTATCAGTCGTCTGTTGCACAATCTCGGGACCTGATAATTGACTTTCTCCTATTTCTGCCCAATAAACTGGAGTTCTACACTTCCTTCCATACAGTGCTTCAAATGAGTTCTACACTTCCTTCCATACAGTGCTTCAAATGGGGCAGTTTCAATACTTGCATGATAACTATTGTTATAGGAGAATTCAATTAATGGTAAGTGATCATCCCAGTTTCCACCAAAATCTATTACACATGCTCGGAGCATGTCTTCTAAAGTTTGAATCGTCCTTTCACTTTGCCCGTCCGTTTGGGGATGATATGCAGTGCATAAGTTTAGTCGAGTTCTCATTGCTTTCTGGAAACTTGTCCAAAATTGAGAAGTGAACCGATTATCCCTATCTGATACAATGGAGAGCGGAACTCCATGTAAGGATACTATTTCGTCTACATACAATTTGGCTAACCTTTCCATACTAAAGGTTTCCTTCATGGGTAGAAAATGAGCTGATTTGGTTAATCGATCTACAATTACCCAAATCGCATCATTACCTTTTCTGGTTTTGGGCAACTTAGTAACAAAATCCATTGTTATGAGTTCCCATTTCCATACTAGCATTTCTAATTGTTGTAGTAGACCTGAAGGTTTCTGGTGTTCTGCCTTAACTTGTGAACAAGTAAGACACTTAGAAACATATCTAGCTATATCCTTTTTCATACCTAACCACCAGAAATTATTTCTTAAATCTTGGTACATCTTATTGTTTCCAAGGTGTATGGTATACCTAGATTTATGAGCTTCTTCTAAAATCTTATTTCTTAATTCTCCCTGCTTCGGTACCCAAATCCTTTTCTTATGGAATCTCCAAATTCCATCAGCTCCTTATTCTAATTCTTTTATTCGTCCTTTCATTCCTTCAGCATCATCTTTGATTGCTGTTTCTTGAAAATGCTTCAGTTGTTCCATTAAATCTAACTGTAGATTTAATCTAAGAGCACGGACCCGTCGTTGTTTCTCATGGTATTTACGACTTAAGGCATCTGCAACTACATTTGCCTTTCCTTCGTGATACTGAATATCACAATCGTAGTCACTTAGAATTTCCATCCATCTCCTTTGCCTCATGTTTAACTCTTTTTGCCCAAATATATATCTTAAACTTTTATGATCTGTATAGACAGTAAATTTACTTCCGTACAGATAATGCCTCCAAATCTTAAGGGCAAAAATTACGGCTCCTAGTTCTAAATCATGAGTCGTATAGTTTTCTTCGTGCTTTTTCAATTGCCTTGAAGCATACGCAATTACCTTCTTGCGTTGCATTAGCACACATCCTAATCCTAGTTTTGAAGCATCACAATATACTTCAAAATCTTCTGTTCCTTCTAGAAAAGCTAGGATTGGAGCATTGGTTAATTTCTGCTTCAAGATTCTAAAGGCTTCTTCTTGTTTAGGTCCCCATTCAAACCTAACGGCTTTACAGGTTAGCTTAGTTAATGGTACAACTATCTTGGAAAAATATTTAATGAATCGTCTATAATATCCAGCTAAACCTATAGAACTTCTAATTTCCATTACGGTTTGCGGAACCTTCCAATTGGTAATTGCATCTATCTTAGCAGGATCTACATGAATACCTTCATGATTTACCATGTGTCCTAAAAATTGCACCTCTTGCAGCCAGAATTCACACTTCGAAAATTTGGCGTAAAGCTTTTCTTTTCTTAACAAAGTTAAGAGTGCATGTAAGTGCTGACAATGTTCATCCTGGCTTTTTGAATAAATAAGTATATCGTCAATAAAAACAATTACAAATTTATCCAAATACGGTTTACAGATTCTATTCATCATGTTCATGAATGCAGCAGGAGCATTCGTTAACCCAAAGGGCATGACTAAAACTCGTAATGACCATACCTAGTTCTGAAAGCAGTTTTAGGTATGTCTTCCTCTTGTACTTTCAATTGATGATATCCGGAGAGTAAATCGATCTTAGAAAAATATCTAGCTCCTTGAAGTTGATCAAAGAGATCATCAATTCAAGGTAATGGGTATCGATTCTTAATTGTGACCTTATTCAGTTCTCTATAATCAATACACATTCTCATCGAACCATCCTTCTTCTTTACAAACAACACTGGAGCTCCCCAAGGGGATGAGCTAGGTTGTATGAATCCTTTACTTAGTAATTCATCTAATTGTGTTTTCAATTCTAACATTTCTGTAGGAGCTAACTGATAAGGTGCCTTAGCTATCGGTGTAGTTCCTGGAATTAGATGAATCCTAAATTCTACTTCCCTATCTGGTGGTAATCCTAGTAATTCTTCTGGGAATATATCTTGGTATTCTGAGACTACAGGAATTTCCTTAAGTTCTTTACCTTTAGTATTAATGATTACTGAAATCATATATACTATTCCTTGCTTTCGTTCATAACTAGCAACTTTCATTACTGATATGAACTTCATGGGTTTACGTGGTTTATCTCCTGTAATCATGATTACTTCTCCAGTAGGTGCCTGAATTTCTATAGAATTTTTATCACAAATGATTTGAGCATGGTTGGCTATTAACCAATCCATTCCTAACACAACATCGAATTCAGCTAATTTCATAGGTAACAGATTTGCAGAAAATTTATGACCTGAAATTTCTATTTCTACTTTTTGCAAAACCTGATCTATTTTAACAGAATTCCCATCTGCGGTTTCGACCGTAAAAATCTGCCTAATGTTGGTTAAAGGTAACTTAAGAGCTTGACAGAATAAAGTATTTATAAAACTTTGGTTTGCACCAGAGTCAAATAATACTTTTGCATAAATGTTGTGAACTAGGAACGTACCAGCTATCACATCTGGAATGAGTTCTGCTTCTTGGGTGGTCAGCTGGAACGCTCTGACATTCTTCTTAGTAGCTCCGTCGGTCGCCTTGGTTTTGTTGTCTGCTGGTTTAACCAATTTAGGACATTCTGTTTTAAAATGCCCTTTTTCTCCACAGTTAAAGCAGGTTATGGTTTTCTTTCTGCAGTTTTCTTCATGATGTCCTACAGTTTTGCAAAAATTGCAGGTTACATTACATTTTCCATAATGTTTCTTTTTGCAATTCCTGCAGAACTGAGGAGTTGAGGATTGCCCTGTTCCTCTTTTCTTGAAGTTACTACTATTACCCACACGAAATCCTTGGGTAATTTTCTGAGCCAATTCCTTCTTCTTGTTTTCATCTCTTATGCGTACCAGTTCGTCAGTGAGGGTATTAGCTAATTCTACCGCATCGTCAATAGTGCGAGGTCTCGCAGCTTTAACGATATGACGGATTTCACTAATTAATCCCCAAATATAGCGAGAAATGAGTACCGGCTCTGGCGAAGCCAGTGTTGGTACCACTCTAGCATATTCGAAGAATATCGAAGTATATCCTCGACAGTCCACATTCACCATCCGGTGATTTAGGAACTTATTTGCCATTTTATCTTTTTCATACTCAGGACAGAATTTTCTTTCTACATGATTCTTAAATTCTTCCCATTTCATGGCATATGCCTCGATCCTTCTTTTAGCTTGTAATACAGTGTTCCACCATTCTAGCGCCCCTTCTTTAAAAAGATTTGACGCATTGATGCGTGTGAAGTGTCGTATATATTAGGTGTATATTTTAAGCCCTTTTTAACACTTATTTTAGCCAAGTTTTAAATTTATAAAACACGATATTTCACTAACACTAAACACACATATGGGCAAGTGCACCCATCGTTGAGTGTAGTATAGCGTTGGTAAGATACCGAGGTCGTCCAAGGACACAAGGGCTTTTAGTACCGGTTTATCCTCAACGTCTAACCAAAATAAAAGTTTAGAAAAATGTTTTAAACTAAGAAAAATAAAAACTAACTAAAATGCTGAAAATAAAAATAAAAGAAAAACAGATAGACAAGATGAATCACTTGGTTCCGACTCGTATCTAGTATAACCTTTGATTATTTCCGCACTTTTGCACATAATTAAGAGATTATCTTAGTTATTGTAGTAGGCCCCTCTTTTGAAGGTGACTTTACCCTCACCATAGTAGTTTGAGTCAGCAGGGATACAATCCTAAAAGGGTGGATTATTGGAAGATAATGAATTAAGTTATTAATGCAGTATTGTGGTAGGCCCCGCTTTTGGCGGTGACGTTACCATCGGCTAAGTAGTCTGAGTCAGCAGGGATACAGTCCTAAATAGCCGGGTTATAGTATTAATAGTAGTTAACTTATGAGGGGATCAAAGAGTTTGGACCCCCGCCATCCAATACCGTGAAGTATTGAAGGAGGTCCTACTAAATTTGACCCAGGTCCATTGCAGGACCTCTAAACGCTGAACAATGGCAAGACCTTTACCAAACCGTTCCCTTAACCCCCTACCAGGTAGCCAACATACCTCCATATAGACCGTGGAGATATGAATGGTGAAAATCCTTTATTTTATATAGACATTAAAATAATGCCAAGACACCACGGACAAACGATAAGGAAAGATCACCTTCAACATAAGTAACTAGTTATTAAAGTCATTAATACAAAACCAAATAAAAAGTGCAAAAGATTAGAAATAAAAAGTATTATACTAGACACTTTGTCTTCACCAAGTGATGTAAGAGACTTAGGCAAACATGGCCTTGATTGTCAAGAACTCTTACGATCAATCTTGGATCCCGAGACGACTCACACACTCTACGATGGACAATGGATGATGGTGGTGGATGATGGTGTTGTGATGGTGGTGGGTGGTGGATGAAGTGTGAGAGAGGTGGTGTGCCAAGGGATGAGATGAAATGAATCCAAGCACTCCTATTTATAGGCTGAACAGAGAGCTGGACACGGCCCCGTGTCTGTCTGACAATCTCTCTCCTCATTAATTGTAATTCGCAATTACAATAAATGCGCCTGCTGTACTTTCGACACGCCCCCGTGTCCGTTGAGCACGGCCCCGTGATGGGCAATAGAAGCTTCTATGGATTTGTCTTTTCTGCTGCTTCTTGGGCACGCCCCCGTGCTGGCTGAGCACGGGGTGTGTTCAGCCTTCTGCTTTCTCCATTTTGCTTTGGAAGGTGCCGTTGAGGGGTCGGGCAGTCCACTAATATTCCTTTTCTTGTATTTATGTTGGATTTAGCTGTCTTTTTGCTTCTTTTGCGTTTTTGAGCTCATTTAATCCTGAAAATACAAAAGGAAGACAAAAACACTCTTTTTCCAATATTAGTACTTAAAAAGGGTTAGTTTTATGCCTCATTTGATGTAATTTATATGTTGCATTTTACACACATCACGCATACATAACTTGATCTTCCTCAGCACATTTACTTATAGTGATCACTGCCTCAGTTTTCTCTAACCAACGTAGTGCTGCAATAGCCCCTTCGTTACCTGTAAACTCAACTGGTTTACAGGCAAGAAATTCTTTGTAAGTGCAACCAGGTGTGGAAGCTTTCATTTTCTTGAAAATTGGGGCTTGCAGATCATTATTGTTATTAATATGATTACTGCCTCCGTTTATACTATTACTAAAGTTGTCGCCTTGTGTACGTTTACTAGGAATGATTGATTGAGGTTTAACAGGTTTCTGGACAGCAGCAACGATTGTTGGAATAGCATTGGCTATTCCTTGAGCTACGATATCCTCGATATCATGCCTATTTAACAATTGCTCTTCCTGATTTTGCTCAGATTGATTTACTTCATTTACTGGTTAATGTTTGCCATCTGATAATTAATTTAAATAATTAATATAGAATAAGAAACAATCCAATATAATTAATCGCACATAATCATGTAAACAAATATACAATCAAAATTGTAAATTTTCTAAATTTTCATTTGTTTTATAGATTATATCATGCTTCTTTATACAACCGTTTTATTGTTTATTTTACACATACTGATTTTTAGTAATATTACTGTTATTATACAAACACAGACTCATAACCCATTTCTCCTTTGTCAACTTGCATCTTTAATAACGATGTTCCCTCTCATCATATTTCCATGAGATTTGTCCTCCTATCTCTCGGATCCTATTCCCAGCATCCATCAGTTCTTCACCAAAATGGCGGAGTTCAGCCATATTCTCGTTACTCATCGGTGGATTTGGTAGAGGTTCTGGATCGAACTGAGGGAAAAACGTATAGGGACTGTTGATAAGGTTTTGGAATTGCCAATCATTAGTCCACCACTCATCTATTCCTAAAGGTTGGGTGTGGATTATTGGTTCTGGGATTGCTGGTTCCAAGTTCATTGGAATGTGGGTTTCAATAGGATGAGTAAAAACATTTTCATTGACAGGCTTAATAGTATCACAGCTTGTCAATATAAAATCTATTTCCTCCTGAAATGTCATTTCCTGAGTTTGTTTAGAGCTTTCTCCAATTTTCATCTGGGTTTGTCTAGAACCTTTTCCAACCTCCATTTCTATTTGCTTAGAATATTCATCAAACTGTATTCCCATTTGCCTAGAATCTTCCCCGACTTCAATCTCCAATTCCTGATGTCTAGATTTTTCCCCGGTTTCAATTATTTTTCCTTTTTCTAAGGGATTGTTTATTTTAGGAAGTCTCTTAGCTGGCTTTCTCTTATGTACACGCCTCCCCCATACGAATCTTTTTCTTTTCTTAGGTTTTGGCTTTTCCAGAGGTGGAGCGTTGAATTCTATAGGTTGTTCCACATCAGGAAAGTACCCAGTAAACTCTTTAGAAACTTCTATATTTACAGGGTAAAGGTTGAGATCTTCTAGGGCTCCAGATAACTCATTCATGTTGTTTAACATATATGTAAAAATAATAAATTAAAGTTTTATAACAAAGATAAACCTCAAATATTATTGCATATTCGATGACTAATTTAATACAAAGGAAAATTGACAATTTAAACATACTAAATTTTATTGTAATTTTATTTATTTACTAGATGATATTTCTGGCTTGTAAGTTGCTAATACGGAGTCATGGTATTCTAAAAATTAGCATTTACTGCTACAGTGGCTAGCATATAAAGATCTGTCCATTTTTCATCTAACTTGTCTTCCCATGGTGATTTACTGATTAATTCCTGGGTTTCCTGTTTAATTTTCTTTTCTCGGGATTTCTTTAATTTCTCCTGACTTTTTCTAATAATCATACTTCTTTTATCAGGAGAAAGTGGTTCCTCGTATTGGGCTTTTCGAACAAATATTCCTTCTTCAGGAGTTTCGGAGGAACTTCCCTTCTCATTTGATGACCTATCTAATTTAAGATAGATGTTTGAAAGCTTTTGCTTACCCATATTGTAATTAACAAGTAGTCAGTTAATAAAACACATAATCACATAATGGTAATCAGGAAAAATTAAGTATTTCTAAATACTTAATCAGCTTAACTCAGTGGCTCTGATACCACCTTTTTCTGTCACGGCCCCCGACCCGGTTTGACCCGTTTCAGGAGCCGCGGGACAGAAAATCCCGTGGTATTTATTTAATTGAGTTTAACAGCGGAAGTTTATCATCAGGATCTTTTAAAGCTAAAATTTTCCCGATTATTTTATTTCACAATCTCAGGATAAAACCCCGATAATTTACAATCATATGATTTCACGGAGAAATCTTTAGGTTACAAATCATGATTTCTTTATTTTATAATGAGCCACTTTCTTAAGCTTGAAGTGCTTCATGGCACTTTCCATGAATCACAACAGATCACCTGAAACATGTTTGAAAAATGTTTTGTTAGTGTGAAATACTGGTGAATCATTCTATTTATTAAAACGACACGTTTGTTATATTTTACAGTATTAAGAGAGATTACAATGTTTATGATATCAACCAACTACCCACAGTATTTGTCACTCGACCGGATCTGTGACTATGGTCATATCCCCCATTGGTTGCCCCAATGGTGACGATTATAAAGTAATGTATACAAAACCCCACATACTGGCTGTAATTTGGTTATTACATATACTTAATCACTGTAATTATAACTTTTAAAAATAAGCATTATTTTGAAAGTAATTTGATAAAAAGAGAATGACTCACATTGCAGATTTAACACGGACAAGAGTCTAGTCTACTGATTAGCCTTGTTAACCTATTTTAAATAACAATGCACACAAAACTAGGTTAGTAATCAATACAGCATTTACGATAACTCACGAGATCAACCCTCACAACGAATGACAAAGTGCGATACTTAAACATCCATCGAATTAACGACGAATGACAAAGCATAACCCTAATGTGGCCAGCACTTAAATATCCATTGGATAGTTTAATCGATCGGACATTGAATCGTAGCAGCGATCGAGTTATTACCCTGTTTTGTGGCAGCACTTCGTGAATTGTGTGTGTTTTTTGGACTGTTTCTACTATAACTCGGAGTATAATTTTAATTTGATTGTCGAACGAACGCACAATTGCATGAAACAGACTGCTCTATTTATACTTAAAATTCGTCCCCCTCGCGCCACGCGAAAGGTCTCCTTGTACGCATCGCGTGGCACGAGAGACCCTAGTCTACCATAGGTTTGCTTCGTTTCCCATTAGCTCAGCTGAGTTGGTCGCTCGATCAAATTTGTAATACACGTAAAACTGTTTGGATATTACCGAATAGGGTTTACCCCCCTTGAGTTTTAGGGGCCCTGATCCTGATTCCGATTATTCTGAAAATTTTAGGGTTTGTTCAGAATCACTTGGGTTTCTCAATTAGGGTTTCCTATTGGACAATTAAAGTAATAAATAAGACTCTTAATTGAGAGTTGTTACACCAATGGATCTAGTTAATTGGTTATTTTTTTTAATTTTGCCGCAGGAAGGAACAGGGTACGTCGTCAGTTGATGATGTAGATAGCCCGATACACATGGCTGTGTAAGTAGGGGGAGACTGTTAAAAAATGAGTTAAATTACATTAACATGTGTTAAGGTATGGAAGTTAATTTTTTTCTGTACGTATGAAACCAGGGAGTTGCTGTTTCGAAGCCCTTCCCATGTAGAAGCGTCTCGGGCTATGTTCAAGAGTTTAAACGCTGGCAATGAGGTATCGGATGGTATTATCGAATGTTGGGCGGAGGTGCTAAACTTCCAAGAGAAACGGAAATCAAGGGAGGCTTACAGTAGGCAATTCTTTGGTACTAAAGTTGTGGTGAGTGATTTGAATATAGACATTATTTGTGTAGATTGATGTTTTCTGTGGAAAAGTAGTTACGGTGTGCCGAGTGCTTATCCTTATTAATTTCTCTTTTATGAAAGTTTCCTTGGATGTTAACAACTGAGAAAGGAGGAGTCGAGGCACGAATGCACAAGTTCCGGGTTGGAATAAAAGGTGGGGTTAACAGCGCTGAAAAAGATCCTGATTTTAGAAAGCACGACATTGTTTTCTTCCCGATCTTGGAGCAAAAACATTTTTACTTGCTAGTGTTTGAGTTACGGTACCCCGGAATTTATGTTGTTGATAATGACAAAGCCAGACAAGGACAGCCGATAGAAGATAGTGTATACTACCTCCACAAGGACACACCGTATAAGTTTGTAAGTTATTAAAATGACCCATGTTGTAACGTAAGTGTGATTGTATTCAAGATGTGCTTTTTATATTAAGCATGGCTTGTATATATATATGCAGAAAGATATGTTTGTGCAATACCTTCGGGAGGTTGGGAATCCGCGAGACGATGACATTGACTACTGCAACATCCAGCGTATGCTAATTAGTTGGGTGACCACAGCAAACAAAACTGATTGTGGGGTCTTCTTAATGCGTCACATGGAGTGCTACATGGGGAAAAACAAAAGTTTTAACTGTGGGTTCAGCATGAGTGAGGCGAAGAAGATGGCGGAGGTGCGGAAGTTGAGAAAGAGGTATGCTGCGCACATCTTATGTTCGGAAGTGAATGTGCTGCTGCCTAAAATCCAGCAGGATTGCCGGTTAGAGTAACGTGTGTTAGGGGGTGAATGGTATTTACTATAGGATAGGTGTAGCGTTAAATGTGCCAGCTTTGTTTTGGGTGTGTCATGTACTTTGCTTTTGGGATGTTGCTTTAAACTTATTGTGGGATAGGTGTTTTGTGGGTGTGGCATGTACCAGGTCTTTTAGCGATAGACTGTCTATGCAAAATTTGTCTGACTGAAACTGATGTTTATTAACATGGTTATTTTATACTCTGAAGAATATTG
The DNA here is from genome assembly GCA_030545235.1 of Helianthus tuberosus. Lineage (NCBI taxonomy): Eukaryota > Viridiplantae > Streptophyta > Magnoliopsida > Asterales > Asteraceae > Helianthus > Helianthus tuberosus. Next base: position 166,417,669 of record CM060408.1, read on the forward strand.
ATGTATTCTTGCATGTGTTAGAATGTTATTGATGTAGTTGATAATGTTTTAAATGAGGCTGTTTTAAATTATATATTGGTAGGAGTAACATTTAAGGAAATGTAAAAATGTTGCTTCCTGTTTTCAAGGGGCCCACTATTCTCAAAATGTAGTAGGATTCTTGGAAGTTGGGGAAAGTAGGTGGCAGAAGTCTACTAACATAGGGGTTGGTGGCTAGAAAACAACTTTATTGGAAAAGGAACCATTGCTTTTTTACCCCATATGGTCACATCAAAGTCAAGTCACAAAAACTATATTAAATGTATCCATGATATACCTCTATAAGTAGTGTAATGAAGAACCAAGTCATATTCTGTAATACTTCACTACTTCAGTAAACCAAAAAGTTTTAGTGGTTCCAAAGTGTGCTAATGTGATGGACACTTATAAAAATAAGGTTACGTCTACACCACCAGGCATGGAGAAGGTGAATCAAAAGGGGAAGGAAGCATGTGAGGGTCGGTACGGGGTGTGCTACGAAAGAAAAGTGTTTCACAAGAAGCCCGAAGATGTGAAAACTGGAGGAGCTTCTGGTGATGATGATTCAGAGAGCGGAACAAACAATGTAGCTGATGTAGCTGGTGTTTCACAAGAAGCGTCATGCCGTACGGAACACGTTTTACCAGAAGCTGAAATTTTGAAGGGGCTACCAGATGAGTTGGTTAGGTTGCTGACGGATCCAGACCATGAATTATGTGGTTGCCCGTTGTGTCCATACTCACCCGAAACAATCCAGTCCTGGTGTTACCATGACCCATGGGAGAGTGAGCGCAGCCCCTCTCCTCTGTACTTTCATGATGAGGATGTTGCCACACCATGATGAAAAGCTTCATAGAGATGGAGGATAAGAAGGGGTAGTTAGGATGTGGTAAGTGGTTAAAGTTGTGATAACCTTTTGACCCTATGTTTGTAGGCCACATACTAACGTGGTTTTCTTGTTCTTTTATTATTAATATTTTTTTTTGGGAATGGGTTGATGTCACGGCTCGGTAGTCGATCCATTGTTTTAGGTGCGGTTGTAACCTAGTAGTAGAATGTGTGGTTAAGTTGGCTAGTTGTGAAGTTTAATTCTATAACCTGATGTGTGTTAATATATAAGTTATTGGTGTGGTTAAAACCTTTTGTGTTGATCCTTTACAATTAAAAAAACCCCAGGTACAGGGCAAACATGTGTTAAGCATCTGTTTTGATATTGTTGTAAAATATAAACCAAAACCACAATTATCCATGCATATAATAATAAGTAGAATGTGTGTTTAAGTTGGCTAGTTGTGAAGTTTAATTCTATAACCTGATGTGTCTTAATATATACTTTATTGGTGTGGTTAAAACCTTTTGTGTTGATCCTTTACACTTAAAAAAACCCCAGGTACAGGGCTAACATGTGTTAAGCATCTGTTTTGATGTTGTTGTAAAAATATAAACCAAAACCACAATTATCCATGCATATAATAATAAGATAAGCCTGTTAATAGCAAACAGAGGTCCACAAAAGTTAGGATGGAGGATAAGAAGGGGTAGTTAGGATGTGGTAAGTGGTTAAAGTTGTGATAACCTTTTGACCCTATGTTTGTAGGCCACATACTAACGTCGTTTTCTTGTTCTTTTATTATTAATATTTTTTTTTGGGAATGGGTTGATGTCACGGCTCGGTAGTCGATCCATTGTTTTAGGTGCGGTTGTAACCTAGTAGTAGAATGTGTGGTTAAGTTGGCTAGTTGTGAAGTTTAATTCTATAACCTGGTGTGTCTTAATATATAAGTTATTGGTGTGGTTAAAACCTTTTGTGTTGATCCTTTACAGTTAAAAAAAACCCCAGGTACAGGGCTAACATGTGTTAAGCATCTGTTTTGATGCTATTGTAAAATATAAACCAAAACCACAATTATCCATGCATATAATAATAAGATAAGCATGTTAATAGCAAACAGAGGTCCACAAAAGTTGGCCTACAAAACACAAAGTGCTGAAGGCCATAAAGTTTTTACAAGACTGGATATGATAAATGGGATAAAAATAGTTCCACCTTCTTACACACGTAACAGAAAAGGGGAGGATGATGTTAAAAGACTGTTACATGTGTGTATGAAGGCCAAAATGAAGAGAGTCTCCCATTACATAGTACTAATAAACGAAAAGAAAGATTTTCATCAGAGGGGGAGGCACCAGGGGCGGTCTGCCTTTGTTGTTCAGCAGCTGCCTTTGCTGCTTTCATTGCGGCCACCTTAACGCAGTTGCGTGAGTCGTGGTCATCGACATAAAGACCACAGCGCTTGCATAACCGAAGCTGCTTTGGACGTTTAGGTGGTTTTGTCTTTGCCTTCTCACCGGGTCCGGAAATGCGAGTATGTGTACCACATCCCTTATTGCGTACAACATCTAGATTAGCAACTTCGACTAGAATGTTGATTGGTTGCCCAACTATTTCTTCCATTTCACACTCGTTTGTTTCATTTTGCATTGTACCCAATGGTTGCTTGGAAAGCACATTGATCTTAAAATCCCGGAGTTGGGCAACCAATTTTGACAACGAATCCTCGTCGGTTCTGGCCACATCAACGCATTCAGTAACGAGGTCGAGGATTTCATTACGCATAACGGACGGTGCGTGTGGGTTGACGTCGTATCGGCTGGAAAGTGAAAAAACCTCTTTTGGGAGGGCATCTCGGCGCAACCTATCATTTATGTATTGGGGTGGTATCTTTGCAACATTTTTCAATCGATATACGCAAAAGAAATGGCGACACAGATATCCGATACGTGTGAAATTCCTGCATGAGCAACTGGCGGAGTGGTCTACAGTGTTATATGTAACCTGTTAGGAACAGAAGGAGCATAAAAAAAGGCTTTAGATCTAACATATGTTAGTGGAGTGGTAATAATGAAGTTGCCTAACATGTGTTACCTGATAGACGTTTGTGATGTTGTTCCTTTTGTCCAAATGAGTGACGTCTAGCAAAAGAGTGGTATTGCTGGAATCGGTTTGGTTTGTGATGTAGCATAAAAACTTCCCTTTAATTATCTCCTTTGAACTTGCGCGAAAACAACGTTTGTGTAAATGGCGAACGCGTGCTGCTCTATCGCTAATTCAGTAGTGCCCTTGAACACCGTGGATGAGGTTTTGTACTCGGATACACGTTGCCGATAACGTTGGCTATCTACCCTATTTTCAAAGCACATCATAAATTGTACAAGGGTGTTTACGCTTGTTGAGTTGACCTTGAAGGCAGCGTTAGAGCTTTCGCAGCGTGAAGTGGTCTTTATCAAGCAACACGTTGGCAGTTCCCTGAAGTAGGCTGGTTCTTACAACTCGAGGTGGTTCTCATTTTAACCTTCCCCTATATAGGAATATATATATATATATATATACATATATATTAATTGTGCAACAGTCTTTTTTTGTTTATCCCAACGGTCATAATTTGCTTAACGATTGGATTTTTCACTTGGTGACTAGTCACGGTGCAACCTGTTCACCGAACACCGAACAACACTTGACGACGTTTCCCCGATCCGCAAAATTCCTCGCTGAAGGGTTCACCGCTTAGCGCCCCTACCACCCTTATCATCTATATTTTTTTATATACTAGGATTCCCCCTCCGCTTTTGCGGCGGGGCGTCTGAGTGCAAACCAAATGGTATATACCAGTTTCACTTAAGCTACAATAATTATAATATATAGAGTTAAATGCCATTTTAGTCCCTGTGGTTTGGGTAATTTTGCCAGTTTAGTCCAAAGGTTTCATTTTTAACCTGTGGGTCCAAAAAGGTTTCACATTTGCCATTTTAGTCCCACTGGGTTAACTTCATCCATTTTTTCTGTTAACGAGAAGGCCGATTTGGTCATTTTGTATGTAATTCTGTTAACTAAAAGGGCAATTCAGTCATATAAAATGACCGAATTGGCCTTCTCGTTAACAGAAAAAACGGATGAAGTTAACCCAGTGGACTAAAATGGCAACTGTGAAACCTTTTTGGACCCACAGGTTAAAAATGAAACCTTTGGACTAAACTGGAAAAATGGCCCAAACCACAGGGACTAAAATGGCATTTAACTCTAATATATATCTTTAACTATTTTTTTATATTTTTAGTTTTTGATTTTTTTATTAAAAATGATTCTCCAAGTATTTATAAGGAGAAGCGCCAAATTTAAAAAAAAAATGATTTATAACATGTTAAGTTAAATTTTTAAAAGTGTTTCCCGGTTCCCCACTTTTTTAGGGTTCCCAAATAAACCTCACACTAATATTTATATAGGGAGCCGCTAAAATGAAAACCACCACCAGTTAAAAAAACTATGAGAACTCCTATCCACCAATTAGATAACGACACGTGTGCACCATTATTTTAAAATCTAAAGGATAATTTAGTAATTTACTCAACATGTCAAATTATCTCTCTCTGTCTTGTCTGTCTTTAAAGTCTGTTGTCACAGACTATATCATCTCACAACTACATCTCACCACTCTCTCAATGTACCAAAACCTGAAATCCCTTCCTCAATCATTTACCGGCACCACCGCTGCCTACATCCGACACCACCATATTAGCAAGTCATCTGCGCTCTCTCTCTATTGTCACGTTTGGGATTTTGTGCAAAAGGGAACAAACCCAAACCAAAACTCAAACCAAACAACACACACACATAACTTAGATATGCTCTCTCTCTCTCTCTCTCTCTCTCTCTCTCTCTGTTGCAGTGGTTGATTTTTGCGGCGGTGTGGTGGTGAACGGTGGGTGAAGGGCGGTTGCGGTGGTGGGGTTGATGTCGACGGTGGGTGAAGTGCGGTTTGTGGTGGTGGGGTTGATGTCGACAGTGGGTGAAGGGCGGCGGTGGGGTTGAGGAAAGGTGTTGTAACAGTGATGGTGGTGGGGTTTGACGCCGACGGTGGTGGTCGGTTTTGACGGCGGCGTTTGAGTTCGTCGTATTTTCTATTCACAATGAAGAGAGTGGGTTATGCCGATGGTGGGGTAGAGGTGGGTGATGCCAACGGCTCCGACAGTAGCCGGAGCATCACTTACCGGAGGTGGAGGTCCACGATCATCACTTTCTCTCTCTTGTAGGTTTCTCTCTCTAGAAATGGAGGGTGTTGATTTGTGTTCTTGATTCTGTTGGTATTTTGGTATGTTGGGGGGTTGATTTGTGTTGATTTGTTTTAGATGTTGGGGGATGATCTGTGTTGATTCGTTTTTGATCTTGGGGGGTGATCTGTGTTGATTTGTGTTTCTCTCTCTAGAAAAATGGTGGGTGTTGATCTGTGTTGATTCGTTTTTTGATGTTGGGGGTTGAGTTGTGTTCTTGATTCTGTTGGTATTTTGGTATGTCGGGGGGTTGATTTGTGTTCTTGATTTCTGTTGATTTGTATTCTTGATTCTGTGGGTTTTGATCTGTTTGGATTGGGCGGTGATAATGCAAAAAAAAAAAAAACGTATATTTTGATCACGATGGCGCGGCAAGGATGGTGGAGGCTAGGTTTGAACCTGCAACCCCACTTTGCAGCCTTTGATTATCGAAAAATCTAAGCCAAACCCCGTTTTTTTCAAGAATCCACTCATTGTTTTGATTTTTGTTGTTGGTTTTTTATATTTTTTCACAGTAGATGATGATAACAATCTATGTGAGACACCTACCGAGTTGTGATTTCTCGGTGAGTTCGTTTTGTGTAAAAAAGTTTTTGTAAAAAAAGTTAAAGCCGTAAACTTTTTAACGTAAAACGTAAACTTTTTAACGTTAAACGTAAAACGTAAACTTTTTAACGTAAAACAAAAAATGTAAAACGTAAAACGCGAACTTTTTAACGTAAAACGTAAAACGTAAACTTTTTAACGTAAAACATAAAATGTAAAACGTAAAACATAAAACGTAAACTTTTTAACATTAAACGTAAACTTTTTAACATAAAACGTAAACTTTGTTTTGTTAAAAAATCTGAATTTAAAATGAGTTTTAATAAAAAAAAAAATTCTGTTTAAAAAAACAACTAATATAATAATACAAAAAAAAGCAATAAAAATAATAAATACAAAAAAGCCAAAAAAGAGTAAATTTGCTAAACTGCCCTTTTACATTAAAATATTAAAAACATAATAAGACAAAAAGTCTTTAATATTAATTTTAACTACTTTTAATCTCGTCCATCCATCTTGAAGATCTAATAGTTGTAAAGTGGTTCTCTCGGTTCTCACAACTGGGGTGGGTTTTCATTTTAGCGCCCCCTATATATATATAGGGTTAGGTTAACGTACAAATGCCCTTATCCTACATTACGTACGCGATCATCTCAGCCGTCAGATCTTCATCCCACATTGAAATCGCATGTTGGTTTTTTGTAACAATTTCACATGTTGGTTTTTTAACATGCGATTTCATCAAAATTACCAAATGCGAAATTGTTACAAAAAACCAACATGCGATTTCATCCAAATTATCACATGCAAAATTGTTACAAAAAACCAACATGCGATTTCATCAAAAATTATCACATGCGATTTCATCCTGCTATTTTATAACATGCGATTTCACCATCGCGTACATAGCGTACGTTAAGCCATTTTTTACAGTACACTTTCTCTCTATATATAGGGTTAGGTTAACGTACAAATGCCCTTATCCTACATTACGTACGCGATCATCTCAGCCGTCAGATCTTCATTCCACATTGAATTCGCATGTTGCTTTTTTGTAACAATTTCGCAAGTTGTTTTTTTAACATGCGATTTCATCAAAATCACCACATGCAAAATTGTTACAAAAAACCAACATGCGATTTCATCAAAATTACCACATGCAAAATTGTTACAAAAAACCAACATGCGATTTCATCAAAAATTATCGCATGCGATTTCATCCTGCTATTTTATAACATGCGATTTCACCATCACGTACATAGCGTACGTTAAGCCATTTTGTACAGTACACTTTCTCTTATATATATATATATATATATATATATATATTAAAAACCGGCTTTTCAATTTTGTATTTCGTAACTTATAGTTTTTAAATAATTATTGATCCTACTAATTATAGTGTCAGTATCATACAAATATCGTAACAAATTGAATTGATATTCATCGAAAAACTCTGGTGTAAAAATACTGCTACAACGTATGGACACTGCTACCTAGTTTACTAAATAATATATTATTATTGTTTTCAGATGAATAGACTTAATAAAATACACATTTTTTATTTTAATTTATAGACGTGACTATTATGTTATAAATAGTTTTTGTTTAAAGTTTCTACTATTAGAAAATATAAAAATGTTATCATGAGTTCTTCCAACCATTCTTTATAGAAACAATTGAAATTATAACCATAAATAAAACTGGTGTACCAACAAAAACAATATGCTATTCATATATCCATATATTTTTAAACATGTCCATTTATTAATAAGTTTATATAGGGTTTTATATTTTTTAAACTTACTAAATTATTCCACTATACTTTTATTTATTTCTAGAAAGTTTGATTGTGAGATTTTTTTTTTCAATCAAGTAGCTCTTATGGTATTAAATAACTAATTATTTAATAATATTTTTAATTTATTTATTAATATTTGTGATAAGACTTGATAACACATTTCATGCCCCTATAATGCCACTTTAACCTTAGGTTTAATTTTGTACTATTTTTTCCTTAAATCTAGGATAAATTTTACTGACTAAATATATAATCGAATTTTTTGACTTTCATTCCTTAGTGATAAGTGATGGACCAAATTGTAAAAGTAGAGAAAGTGATGTGCTCACCTCAAAGAAATCGAAACATGCCTGGCGTTAACATGATGTGGTTTAATAGTATTATATAATGTGTGAAAGAGGTTGATTAATCCTAAAAAAATAAAATATATGTTAAAAGTAACATCACATCAAAACAAAGTCTTCGTCTTATTTTTTTTTTTTGAAAGGTGAACTTCTTAATGGTGACCATTGTCTTCGTCTTATTAAGATATTCTTCAAACCTACTATAAAAATGAAAAAGTCAAACACAACATTAATCATTTTCACAAGATATCCTACATTTTACAAGATATCCTGCAAGTGTGATTAAAATAAACCGATTGAAATAGTATGTGTCATCTTAGTGACTCAGTTACTTAAAAAACAAATTGAAAAAGTCAAAAGCAACATTAATCTTTTTCAAATAAATGTGACTAAATAAATTGTGTTGCTAATGTTAGTTAGCCCACTTGAGCACATCTTCCCTTTCTATTAAAGGAGAGTTTGTGATGTTATAAGAAATGCTTACGTGTCGATCCCTCAAACACGGCAACTAGGATTTTCTTATCTCATTATTACATGAGCTAATTTAATAAAATAATTTCAGTTTAGAAAGGGGAGATGTATGAAGATGTAGGGAATAGGGATCACATTTGGCTTCATATGTCACTTTTGAAATTAAAATTCAAACCTAAATCTCTGCTCTCTCTCCCTTAACCGCCTCATTCATCTCCTCTTTCAGATATTCATATCTGCTCTCTCTATCCCTTTCTACTTCACCCTCTTGGTTTCCTTCGGCCTGCCATGTTTGTGGAAGGGTTTGACACCTATTTTGTGGGTGTTATTGGTCTGGCTTATCTCATCATCTCATCTCTTTGTCTGTATATCACTTCGCTGTGTCTGGTGATGGATTTCTCAGTTTATCTTAGGCTGAAAACAGGCCGATGATGGTGATGACAGAGGCCTGTTTGGGTGTACGATGGTAAACCTTACGTGCTTTGGTTGTGGGAAGTGTTCCGATGGTGACCATGTTGGAAGGTCTTTGAGCTTTATGTTGATAAACCCTAAATCGCCAGAATTAGTGCTGCGATAGTCAGAAGGGAGACCTTTTAGGTTTTTTGATACTAGGCCCAAAATCATTCATTTTGGGGCATGCGTTTGTCGTCTCTTTTAATTAGGGTTCAAAATAATAAACCATAAGTTTGTCATTGGTACACAGGTGGCTATGATGAGTATCAAAATCATGTTAGCATGTCGCCATGGCGTGGCAGCTATGGAGGATGGCAGGTTATTGCCTACAACCCTGTTGCAGCCATGGTGGCTTGGTCCTTTTTCATTCTCTGAGCCTCACAGGTATATTAAATTTTGTTTTGGTGGTTAGTATTTCGTTTTGTTCATGTTGAATTAAGGTTTTTTAAAGTCTTGATTTTACATAAAGTTTGTGCGTTTGACGAATTTTAGGCATAACAGGGGAGGGGGTTAACAAAGTGAGGATTATGAGCTGATAGATGAACTGTTTGGATGTGTTTTAGTACATATTTAAAACTATTAGTCGTTACACACACATACACACACACACACACACACACACACACACACACACACACACACACACACACACACATATATATATATATATATATATATATATATATGTAGGTAGGTTTACATTTATCTTGATGAGAAACCGAGATAAAGTTCGGACATAAAGTAGTGGCACCGATATTGGCTTTGTTGATCAACAACTTTAGGTTTTTGTCGGACTTCGTCTGCAAACCGACATATATGACTTTCGAACTCTTTATAAAACTTTAACAGAGTTAATGGAATATTATTGTTTGTAGGTGACCCTTGACACAATCCAGGCTGATTGGCATGAAAACTATGCTGACTCAGCAGGAACATAAACACATTATGAATGGGTTGTTGGAACTGGAGAACACAAATCTAATATATTAGATTTCGAAATTGTTGGATCAAATACAAGGGTTCAAGCCAACAGTCTATATCTCATTGGTTTAAAATCATGTTACATCACGTTAAGGGCATGGAGAACCGACGGACGGTGTAACGAAGTTTCAGTCAAAGCTCATGCATTGAAAGGTCAACAATGTGTTCATGACCGACTTGTAGTTGGTGATGGTTATGTTACAATCTCAAGAGGTGAAAGCATTAGAAGGTTCTTTGAGCATGTAGAAGAGGCTGAGGAAGAAGAGGTAGTTAGTTACCTTTTTTGTAATTATTCTTTTAGTCATCTTTTTACTTACATGAATGATGATTCTTATTGATTTGAATGGTTTATTAGGATGAGTATTCAATGGATAAGGATGGGAATGAATTAGATGGAGAATGTTCCCGTCTGCAAAAACACGCGAGGAGTCCCAGACTTGCTCGAGAATTTCTTTTCGATGTTGCAACACTTATTTTTAAGGAACATGTGTTTTAAATTATGATGAAATAATTTATATATATATACATATATATATTTTCTTTTGTTATCAGGGATTTGCTTCTTCAACCATTCTACTTGCCTTATTGTTGCAAGAAAACCGTTAATCATGCGACAAACTGCCTTTTTGCGGCAGAGTAGTAGCGGCGACCCTCCAACCGGCGAAATGTTTTCTTAACCAGAGTAATAGATCAAAAAGTTTTCTTGTAAGTTGACCTTCTAGATTGTGAGCTATTGGAGATGAATACTAAACACAACAAATGATGGAATTACATTTACCTTCACATAAGAATCATGAATTTGTGAAGTCATTCTAGGTTTCCATAGCCAATTTTGAATTCCAAGTTTCCCTTATCAACAGTTGGTGTTTCAAGGTTTCGTTTGACGATTTATCTGAACGGTTGTCCAATTTCGAAACCCACCAGTAACTGCAACCATCACAAACCCAATTGTTCCTTGCGAAACACCCCAAACTGCGTTGATTTGATGAGAAATATCTATCTGTAAGTAGAAAAATTCTCCGTTTGCTTGCTAACTATGTAATTGACTCAACGGAACCCTAGGTCGATCCTTCGCTTGCTTAGCTTTGTATCTGTAAGTAGAAAAATCGAATAATTTGATTTGATGAGAAATAGCTATCTGTCAGTATTCATTTTTGTTTGATGATGGAGTCGTTTCGGTCAGTGAATTATTGCTTCAGATTTTTAGATTTTTACAGAAGGTAACAACGTGGTGAAGTTATTATGGATCAAGAATGTAAATTATGGAAGACATCTGTTGCAATAATATGAGTTTGAGCAAATAGGTACGCAAAATTGTTGTTTCAAGTTTTAATCGTTGTTTTGATTCCCATTATTTACATTATATGTACCATCGTGGTTTCTTAAAAGGCTGCAAATTGGGTGGTCGGGTAACGAGTCAGAACGTATGGGTTTGAAACGGGTTGAGTTCACCCCAAACACTTCTAATCTGGTATGTATAATATTTTGTAAATGATTTCTCTATCAATATGATGGGATTCATAGCCAACAACACGAGTTAGTTTGTTTTTTTTCCTCTTTAGGGATGGATCACATTGATGCGATGCATAGTGATTATTGTGGTTGTAATTTTCAATCATTGATACGAATAGGGAAATTATTTTAAGGATAGTCAAGGAGGTGTTACGAAGAAAGACAAATAGAAACCGGTCCAATTCCTGTTTTATCTTTTGTTGACATAGTGTGAAAAACATAGACTAATTTTGGATATAAGCGGATAAAGACCTTTTGAGTATGGCAGTTAATTCTAACTTTGAAGGTTAGTCTGTGGATATATGTTGCGAATCAGTTTGTGTAATCTTTGATCGGTTTATGTACATTGGTGGTTTTTCTAATCACTTGAATTCTAGAGTATCTCTTACTTCATATATATACAGTAAGACCTTTTTTATTATTGATTCATATGTTGAAGTGGTTGCCCTTTTGAATCTATATATTGCATTTATGTCCCACTTCACTACACCGTTATTTGAGTAGCCAACAAACGTCACTTCTCAGTACATGTGTCTCACAGATGCATACACCTGTTGTCTCAAGTGAAGGACAACATTGAGTTTTTTTATATCTATGTATTACTAAGATAATTACATGAAGCTGTGATATATAGAGTACTTTAGTTTTTAAGTAATTTGTACAAACAATTATGGTTGGCAGGAGGCTATGGTTGAGTTAATCTGCAGCTTCTTTGTTGAATCATGGATAGGGGTATTCAAGTATCATGGCCCTCAGCCATGTGCAAGGCCTAAATAGGTAAAAAAAGTTACTGGTAGTGCGTGTCTTTCTCTTAATAATTACATTTTAGTTTTCTCTTTTTGCGGTATTACCTTGCTATGTTACTATTTTATGATCATGTCTTGGCGTTGGTTTCATCGTTTTAGATCAAATGACTTCATTTGCGATGATCTTGTAGAGATGTCTTGGATGAATTGGTATTTAGTTCTGTTTTCTTTAAGTAAAATTATGTGATTTTGTTTAATTTGTGTCTATACCTTATTCCATTTCTAAGGTCTCCACCTATACTAAATATATACGGTTTCTTTTGGCAGAGATTTTCCGTTTTTATTCATATAATTGGTTTTTTTTGGTTTTCCGACGGGCAGAGCTTCAGTATACGTTGGAAGTTTCTGATTGATAACAAAGTTTGTTTGATATAAATTAAATTCAAAACATGGTTGGGATCAGTTGCTTCATTGTGCATTAACAAATATTATTAACTGAGTACAAGGACAAATAGAAATGAGTTGCTTTGGGTTATTATTGATCTCAAGCAGGTTGGTTGGCTTGAAAGTGACCCTAAGCATCTTTAAATGCTTACGATATTTTGTGATGACATAAGATATATTTTATTGTTGTAAAAATGTATAGTGATTCATTGTTTAATAAAATGTGGTATGTAAAATTTCTAAAAACTACTCCTGTTTTACACGGGTTTTACATCTAGTACTATTTAAGGGGAGGTGGAAAGGTCTCGGATTCAAACTTTGAGAAAAAGAAATAATTTAAAATTATAGGTGTAAAGGAATAATATTAATAAGTTGTGTTAGAAAGCCTCCCCAACCAAAAATTTTAAAGTCTTTTAAATTTACAAGGTTACCTAAACCTTTAAACTGGACACCACATTTAGGGGTGACAAATTTCTGGCACAGTTGCAAAACAAAAATAATTAGGTTTTATGCTTTCATATTTAACCATTTAATAAATGGATTGCACTCAGGATGACTTGTTTGGTTAAATCAATCGTGTTCGGTTGTCCTGTTTGACTAAACTGGTCAACACCCCAACTCACACATGATACAAGCTCCCTAGTGCGCGCGATTAACACGTTTACAACTTGGTTACTAATCGATAATTAACCCCTAAACCCTTTTGACACGTTTAGATTAACAAGTTAATGAGTTGCACAGTTTTAACTTTTAAGTGAGCCCATGATTGGAAAATTCTGATAGAAATAAATATACGACTCGTGTTTCGATTTAACAATTCAACCTGAAAACCATCCACTTGAAATAATTAACCCGTAATGTGAAGTTATGCAATCTGCATAGAACTCTAAATGGTTGACTTTTGCCCAACATGAAACATAAATAATTTGCACATTTTGTCTCCAAATCACATGTTATTTATATTGTGTTGTCACTTTCTTTCTGCGTCAAAACTAAAGAACAAAGGGTCAACGATATAGCCATTCAAAAGATTAACAATATACGTACGTATCAACGAAGAAAAGATAGGCAACCCAGGTGCAAACATGTATATTAACTAGATGTCCTTAACAATATGAAAACGGTGTTTGTGCTTGCATATAAATCTACAGTGAAATCTAACGGTGAGCTCCAGTTTCACTTGAATACGAATTGTTCCTTTATCTGATTCATCCTGCAGCTTCAATAAACCAGGCAACCCAGGTGCAAACATGTGAACATTAGCTTCCGTAGGGTTCGATTTGTGCTGGTAGAATCCTGAATCTATGCTACTTGCAACATAAATAGGTTTATCTACCTTTGGATCAGTATAAAACAAAGTGATGTTGAGATCATCATATGAAAATGTTGCCAGTTTATTGCGGTTTTTGAAGGTGAGATTTAAGTTAATCGACTGCTTCATTTCTTCGGTTGCTGATTTGGGGAGGTCGTGCTTGGTATCGACTTCGGGTGTAAGAGAATATTTGCATGCGGTTACAAGAACAAGTACTAGATACAAAATCAGAAAACTAACATAGGAAAGATAGAAATAAACTTTGGTTTTTCTAGGTAAAGTAACACTTGGCTCATTAACCGAGTCATGGTCCTTTGAGACCTTGAATTTATGATTATCACCATAAAGACCAGTTTCAATATCACCAGATGATCCTTCAACGATTGCGCTTATGATTGATGACACATGTGTGGCGGTCTTACGAATCCTACTCACTAAACGGAATATTCGACTATTGAATCCCATTAGTGCCAATGAGAAAGAAAGAGACTGTGTTTGTGTACTGGAGTCTTTTTTCCAAAATAGGCTAGCTTGATTCTATTCAAAATTTGTGACACATCAGTTTTGTGAAGTATGGAACTCCAACGTTTCTTTTCAATTTATAACTAATGTTGGATACATGCACGTGTTGGCCTATTCGATCAATATTGTTGAAATGGTCACAAATAAACGATGAAATGGTCACAACTGGAAGACGTACAAGTGCATGAACTAGTGGAATAAAAAGAACTACAAGTGCATATACTAGTGGAGAAAGTGAAAACGAATATTTTAAGCAACTGTTACTAGAATAATGAATGATAAAACACCTCGGGACACATTCTCTTCAGTACTTTTTTTTCTCAAAATATCTTTAGGAAGTCCATCGTTGAGGAAATTATTAATAGGAGTTCCTTCAGTCCATTGGTGATACTACGCTATTTGGAAAACATGATGTAAGTAAAAAAATTAGCTACGGTTTGATTACCAATAGATCACCGACGAATTACTGACAATTAACTTACTAATGGGTTACCAACAAGCCCTATCGGTGGTCTTACCAACAAATTACTTGCGGCTTGTTTCTGGAAATCAAAAACATACAAAATCGATAATGATTAATGTAAAATAAACATATAGACTAATTATCTAACTAGAATGGGCGGAGGATAGTCTGTATTAGTACTTGGGTAGGGCTGGATATCAATATATATTGTATTTTGCAGTAACTTGTAGGTCCACCCGGAGGATTGAGTCAACCTCTATTCCCTGTTTTCCGACAAACCCGAGAGTGCGGAATCCAAACGGGTAAGTTAAACCAAGTTACGAACACAAACACAAAGATTCAATGATTAACACGCAATGTATTAATACTCTGAAACGGTTACAATGCAATGTTTACAAGGTATCCTTATAAACTCTCAGTTGTGTGTGTGTTCTCTCTCAAAGTCTATGCAGACTTTCTGAGTGTTTCTGTCTGTTGTCTGGGTATTTATACTAACATAAATGACGAAATCAAGTGGCTGACGAACTCACATCGACGAAATCCATCATCATCGACGAAATCCAGTGATTTCGTCAGAAGGGGATTTCATCACAAGGGGATTTCGCCAACAGTGTTTGGGCTTGGGCTTCTTCAATGTTGGGCCAAACACTAAACAGACAACTCATTAAACACAAACTAACATGTATACTGCACACACGCAGTTACATGTACATTATACAATACAAAGTAAATCGCATACCGAGTCAAGATAGGATGATATCTTGATTACGGCCTTCACTTCGTAGCCGAGTCGAATCGAGCCGAGCCGTATCCACATAATATTTATCAACAAACTCCCCCTTGGGTGCTGCTCGCGAGGTTCGTAATCTCGTTCTCCATCTCTTGATGGTTCTTTTTCTCGGAAAGGATCTTCAAAGTCTTCACGTGTTGCACATAGAAAGTGTGTTAACAAACTCCCGTTTTCATTTAGGAAGTGTATCAATAAACTCCCCCTTTGATTATGCTTGTGAATCTTTTGATCTTCAATGTTTAAGATCCTTGTGGTGTTGGTGATTGATCAGCGGCAACTCGATCATCTTTATCATTTAAGTGCCTTCACGTCGTGTCTTCATTCCAAAGCTTGTCATCGAACACGTTCTCTTTGCCTTTAGCATCTGCACATGCAAGAAATCTAAATGCGTAATGAGAACAAACGCTCGGAATATAGTTAACATAAACAAATGACACACATGTGACCATGTTTTCAACTACCGTCCGATAGTTTGTTTGAAAAGCTAACAAATTTTTTCAATTTTGACTATTAACTTTCAAAACTTGCAAACTCTGACCGTTTATGAAGATTCAGTCGCTTTGGTTTTCATCAGATTTCAGGCAACGAAGACTTGAGTTCCAACATCGGTTAATCAAAACTAAAGCAGAAATAAAATCTTTTTGACTTTTATAAAGTTTATATTAAAACACACCTAAAATCTTTTTGGTATTTTGAATATTTCAAATTTAAAGACTGAAAGCAGTAAATAAATATATACAGAGTTGCAGAAACTAAGAAAAGTAAATATATACAAACATTCTTTTTGCGAGTTTCGAGGGTAAGAGAATCATATCAGTGTACGGTCATGCCAAAACACTCTTGTTGTTCTTTTAGTTAACATTAAGATAAGCATCCTATAACAATTATCGGTATTGTTGTCCACATAAGCTCAACTTATCATATGTAATCATGGCGAGGGGATACGTTAAGGTATGATTTATACTTACCGACCGGTGTTCATCCACATCATGACACATTCCCGTATCAAGGTATGCACGAGGGTTCATCTTACTGGTGAGTATACCATTTATCATCTGTTTTGCCGTATATGAAAATGTGAGAAACTCACTTATTTTGTTTGAAAACAGGCCCTATGTGATAGAATCACTTATTGATGAGGAACTTGATTTTCAGATGCATGAGGGGCACAGGAGCAAGTCCGTGAACAGGTCAGTACTAACGTACAGCAAAGAGACGAACTTGACTCCCGGATAAATGTGATATATTATCACTTGTTTTGTGGACATGTGACTGTTGATCACTTATTGAGGTCGTATGCAATACGTACACGTATGTATGATATCATGAAGATCTAGACTTCGTCTCCGTTTGTTTCGGTAAAAGAAACAACCATGATACCCAGATGATAAACAGCATAAAGACCACATATCTCAGTCGGTACTAAGACCATATGCCAATGAGAGGTTCCCACACAGTCTTCAGTCGATTTAAGTTTATATCACCCTGCACACTTTAAGATGATTGTGAGCCTACCGATACATCTTATATAGAGCTGCTTATCGTTTTTCATTTTGCATTTCAGTTTTAAAGAGGTTTCAACAGACCACTGATGTACTATCATATTCTCTTTTGCTCGCCAGGAAACTCATTTTTGTTTTTCTATTGTTTTTGAGTTTTTGAAATTTTTCGATGTTTCTGAATTTTCAAATTTTGGAATTACTCCCCCTAAAATCAACAAACTTACAATAATTTTAAAAACACAAAGATATTTACAAAAATGATTTTCCGATGTGGATTACTCTTGCTTGACCTTAATGTCGTTTACCAATAATAAAAAGTCAAATCTTGATTTATCAAATGCTTTGGTAAAAAGGTTGGCACGTTGGTCATCGGTATAGACGTTAACAACATCGATAAGCCTTTTATCAAAGCAATCACGTATGAAGTGATACTTAATTTTGATGTGTTTGGTCTTTGAATGCTGCACAAGATTTCTAGTGATAGATAAGGCAGCATAATTATCGACTAAAATAGGAGTAGTTAGGAATTCAAAACCGTAATCAAGCATTTGCTGTTGTATCCACAGGACTTGGGAGCAACAACTTGAGGCAGCAATGTATTCAGCTTCACAAGTTGATGTAGCGACACAAGTCTGCTTCTTGCACTACCATGTTACGAGGCGATTTCCTAAAAACTGACATCCAGCGGTTGTGGATTTGCCATCGATTTTGCATCCGCCAAAATCAGAATCACTGAAAGCGACTAAATCAAAGTTATTATCCTTAGGGTACCATAGACCGGTGTCTGGGCAACCCTTCAAATAACGAAAAATCCTTTTTACAGCTGCAAGATGTGAGGCCTTCGGGTTCACTTGATATCTGGCTAGCAGGCATGTTGGATACATTATATATGGTCTTGATGCTGTGAGGTGCATAAGGGATCCAATCATCACGCGGTAGTATGAAGAGCTAACAAGTTCACCCTTCAAGTCTGGATTGATTCCGTGATTTTGCTGCAGTGGGGTACCAATAGGCAATGTGTCGGACATCTGGAATCGGTTCAGAATGTCTTGAACATACTTAGTCTGATGGATGAAAATCCCAGACTTCGTTTGTTGCACTTGAAGCCCAAAAAGAAAGTCATCTCCCCCATATCGCTCATCTCGAATTTATCCTGCATTACACGCTCGAAATCCCTACACATAACATTGTTAGTAGAACCAAATATAATATCATCCACATATACCTGTACCAGTAGAAGATCTCCATCTTGTTCTTTTATGAAGAGAGTGCAATCAATAAGACCTCTGCGAAATCCATTCTCCAACAGATAATTAGATAAGGTTGCGTACCAAGCTCGTGGTGCTTGATGTAGACCATAGAGTGCTTTGTTTAGCAACCAAACCCAATCGGGATGGATAGGATCTTCAAAACCTGGAGGCTGTTCAACATACACCTCTTCTTCGACTAGACCATGTAAGAATGCACTTTTGACGTCCATCTGGTAAACCTTGAATCCTTTGAATGAGGCATAAGCCAGAAAGATCCGAATTGCTTCCAGACGTGCAACAGGTGCATACACTTCGTTATAGTCTATACCTTCAATCTGAAAAAAACCTTGAACGACCAATCTTGCTTTGTTTCGAATAACGATTCCACGGTCGTCCTTTTTGCACTTGTACACCCAACGGGTACCAATCTTCTTGTAATCAGCAGGTTTCTCTACGAGCTTCCAGACACCAAGTTTCTGGAATTGTTGCAGTTCTTCCTGCATTGCTTCAACTCAAGAGTTATCTTTCAAAGCGTCTTTCCAAGTCCTTGGCTCTTCCTGTGAGACATAACACGCGAAAGACCAATCGTTTTGTTGACCAGATTCTCGAATCGCCGCATACAAGCCTGCATTGTTGTTGTTTCGCAACATGTTTCTTGTTTGAATGCCACTCTGTACATTGCCGATGATGTTTTGTTGAGGATGGGTATTGTAAATCCTTGTTTCTGGATTATCTTGAACTGGAATATCTGTACCCAGATTGTTGAGATTGAGATCAACAACCAATTCAATACCCGGAACTGACGAAGAGGATGATGCAGTAGCTTCAGCTGTTATAGGGGCGTCCACTGGAGGTGTAGCCTCTGAAGTACCATGAACAGCTGATGTAGGAGCTTCTTGATCTGCATCTAGAAATTCATCATACTCTGAAGATTCGTTCAGTTCGGTTGCATCATGAAAATCCTCATTGTCAAGAGCATTATTGTTCACCGAAGTTGGTTCTTGATTGACAATAATTGGACGAACCAACGGTGAATCTATTGCGTTGTCACTCTCGAAAAACATCCTTGTCGCAACATTTTCTTCAACTGCTTCAACATTGATCGAATTGAAAAAGTCATCGTACTCAAACATCCATGGTTGACCTGGATTTTTGACTGGCAAAGTGTGTCTTTGTACTCTGACTTCAGACCATTCCTCAACCCTTTTAGTCTCTAGATTCCAGACTCTTAAGTTCGGGGTGGCATAACCAAGAAAGTGACCTTCAATAGCTTTTGCCCCAAACTTTCCATTAGGATCGATCATTGTGCAAGGAGCTCCAAACGGTTCAAGATATGACAAATCTGGTTTCCGTTTGTGAAGAAGCTCGAAGCAGGTCTTGTTGTGCCTTTTGACTATAAGGACTCGGTTCAATGTATAACAAGTAGAGGACACAACTTCAGTCCAGAAGGGAATCGGCAATTGTGACTCTACCAACATCGTCCTAGCAGTCTCGATCAATGTACGGTTTTTACGTTCAGCGACGCCGTTCTGCTGAGGAGTATAAGCCGCACTAAATTCGTGAAGAATACCTTTTGATGTGCAAAAATCCGCCATGGCATGATTTTTAAATTCAGTACCGTTGTCGCTGCGTATCCGTCTAACCTTCAACTTATATAAATTCTCAATCTGAATGATCAAGTTTTTGATAATACCAAAAGTTGCACTCTTGTGAGCCATAAACGCCACCCAAGAAAATCTTGAATAATCATCAGTTATCACGAGGCAATATTGATCATTCCTGATGCTTTTGTGCTTGACAGGACCGAACAAATCCATGTGCAAACGTTCAAGAGGAACTGCCACCGTGTTGATCTTCTTTGTCGGATGTCGCTTCTTAGTTTGCTTTCCTTTTTGGCATGAAACACAGACGTCTTGAAGATGGAAATTTTTAATAAGAACACCATTCACTAATTCATTCGACACTAAATGATTCATTTTCCGTAAGTGAATGTGACCCATACGTTTGTGCCAAGAGTTAGAGTCTTTTTCAGTGGCTTTGGTAATAAAACAAGTTTCTTGTGCAGTCGTTGTTATTGCTTGGCTCATATCAAGTACATATAAATCGTTTATCCTTGGAGCTGATAAGAGAATCCATTCTTTTGGGATCTTGAAGCCGGGTTTCAGCACATAACATCCATTTGCGTCAAAGTGTACTGAAAACTGTTTATCACAAATTTGTGAAACGCTGAGAAGATTTTGATCAAGTTGTTGTACAAAGTTGATATTGTCAAAACTTACAACCCCGTTGGATATCATTCCTTCTCCAGTAATATATCCGCCTTTATCTCCAGCAAAAGCAACATAACCTCCTCTAATAGATTTAACGTCGTAGAGAAGCTTCATGTCGCCTGTCATGTGCCTGGATGCCCCACCATCAACAATCCAATGACTGCTGAAAGTTCCTCCTGGAACACCCTGCACATGTACTCACATGATTAGTTGGAGATGGGGACCCAAGCCTTTGTGGTCTTGGGTCTTCCATTTTCATCAACGTAAGTTACTTGAACTTCTCGATGTTGTGGAAATTGTGATGTTCCCCCTGATTCAGTAACCGTTTTTGGTTTCCAGTTCTGTTTTGTTTTACCAGTTTTATTCTTTAAAATCTTAACTTCATGATTTTCTGAAGTGTTTGAATTGTCCGGTTTGACAGAAACAGATATTTTGTTAACCACATCAGTTTTGATTGCTTTTTCAATTTTCTTAACCTGTTGGCGTTTCTGTTTCTTTTCCCTTTCTTTAACAAGACAGGGATCTGGTTTTGATAAAACAGATTGCTTTCGGTCATTTCGGTCATGGGGATCATCAACTTTGGATTTTTGTTTATGAAGATATGGACAATTGCGAATAATATGTCCAAATGTGCCACATGAAAAACATGATCTTCGTTCTACAAACCCCGAAGTATCATGTGATTGTCTTGTCGATGAACTTTGTGATCCCAAGGTACTTGGTTTTGAACTGTTTTGTTCATTTCTTTTCAAAGAGTTAACTTGATTGACATGATCTAAGTTAGATTTATTGGCAAATGTTTCAAGTTTATCTGTTCCCTTCGACTTCACAAAGTTCACTTTCTTGTTCATATTTTGGGTCTCTTTCTTTTGACCTTGAGTCAGTGATTTACTTGTTGGTTTGGTGCGATTTTGCTGCTTTTTCACTGTTGGTAATTTTTGATTGCCATATTGTTTTCGAACTTCGGCCTTTGGGATAGGAGGACACTGTGTTACCACAACGTGTGATCCTGTCTTTCCCAAAAACCTACTTGTCGAATCTTCAAAAACTTTACTGATTAAAGATTGATTTACATTTTTAATCGAAAAATCTTTGTCAGAATAGATTTTATCATCACCAACAAGAGTGTTCAGCAAATTCACACTCTCAGACTCTTTTGCAGACGTGGACTCGACCAGAATAGTGTTAGCAGGTTTTGCGGGAGGATCAGATAGAATATGATTCTCAAGAGGTATGTCCTCTTCTTTGATTACCGCATCAGACTGTGCTGAGTCAGTATCATTAGATTCATCATCTGAAGAATCAGCATCCTCAACAATAACTGGAGGATCCTGATTCTGTTCAGCAGAAGACACACTTGTATCTGCTGACACATCCGAATCTGATGGTACTTCCGATTTGTATCCAAGTCCCGTTGCAAATTCCTCAATGTCTAAAGGAACAGATTCCACATAATAAGTTCTATTCTCCTCATCAGGCATAGCATCATAATTTTGTCTAACAGGTGGTGGAAATTTCTTATATCCAATGCACGTGACATCCCTTTTCTCTTTTTGTGTGTCAATGATGTGATCCAACACATATCTAGAGTTTGAATAACTGTCTAGCTTAAGCCAGATCGCCTTACTTTCACACTTTGTACAGGCTAAACCTTTTTGCATGATTTCAAGACGATTGATATAAAGGTTTATGTCTGTTTGTTTTCTTGAAACCATTTTTGTCAGTTCGGTTTTATCTTTTCTTAAATTTGCAACCACCGTTTTAAACTCCTTTTCATGGTTTTCATAAAACATGTTAGCCTCTTTGCATTTCGAAAGATCCACTATCAACTTTTGATTGTGGATATTTGTCACTTCATATTTGTTTTGCAAAGCCTCATTTTTGCTTTGCAAGTCACAACACTTGGCATCTAAAGAAACATGTTTGTTTTGCAAGTCAGACAATTCAGCATTTAAAGCATCATGTTTGCTTTGCAACTCAGACATATTAGCATCCAAATCAGCACATTCAACACTTAAGCTAGCACAATTATCACAATTAACGACAGTTGGTTCATCGACACTTACCTGGCTTGATGAACTGCCGCCATTAGCCATAAAGGCTGAATGAAGAGAAGAAGAATAATAAGCAGCTTGATCCACCAGAATAGGTCTTCTATCATTCCTTGCTGCAGCTTCTCCTAACAATTCATCGATATCTGCATCGATTCTCCCACTAGATACATGATCATCGCCAGAATAATCTTCGCCTGAGGTTGAGATTTCCTTATCTGAACTCCTTGAATAACCAGAACTCTCTTCATCTGAAGATTCACCACCACTGGCGGAAGATTCTCCACCACTGGCGTGCTTCAAATCCTTAGCAGTTTCAGCAAAACAAGCTGCTCCTCCCTGATCACCAATGCCTAATTGCATTGACCAGTCGCAACCTTCATCTATTTGCACCACAAGAGCTTGATTGATGTTCGATGGTCCTGCTTTATTGTTTGCAGGGACCAAGGTGCGATCGTCATTCCTGGTTTGATTCTGATTCTGTTGGTTGCCTTGACCTCTGAAAGGATTTTGGTTCCCATGCTGAGCTGGCTTTGTGCATTCACGCTTGAAATGACCAAGTTCACCACAGTTAAAGCACTTGACGGATTGCTTGTCGAACCCATACTTGGTATCTTTCTTGCTTTCCAAGCTGGTTCTACCCGTCCGTTCGATGAAGTCCTTAGCTCGCCTAACAGCACTAGCGAAAGCCCATTTGATGTCCATCATATCCATCTCTTCTTTATCGATCTGCTGATAATCTTCTTGAGTTAGATTTATGTTTCCGATCTGCCCTGCAATCAACCCACAATACGAGCTCACCAATGTGTTTAGTTTCTCCATATGATCTTTAGCTACTTCAACGCTAACTTTGGAGAAGTTTGACGTGTCAAGCCGTACTGTGTTTGACTTTGATGGTTGACCAGCAGATGATGTGCTTCCATAACAAGCTTGTTGTTGAACAGGAAGTGGATTTCCATACAAATCAGTTGCTATGGTAGATGGCCGATAGCTTTGTTGTTGTGGAGCTGGTTGTAGTGGATTTCCATACAAGTCTGTGGTTGGAGCTGGCTTTACAGGAACTTGTATCAGATTGCCATATAAATCTGTGCTTGTGATAAACGCCGTTTGAAGTGGAGCGTGTGAAGCAGGTTTTACAGAAGTGCTAGAAGTTCCATAATACATATCAGGATTTTGTCGCACTGGAACCCTTTTCGCCTTTAGGGTTTCTTCCTGATCTTTGTTCTCCAAGAGCTGACCGAAGTCATTGATGTTTGTCATAGCCAATGTGCCATTGTATTTTAGGATTTCCAAGAAACGATTCCATTGAGGTGGCAGTGCATCGGCAAACTTTGTGACAACCTGAGCTGGAGTTGTTTCTACCACATATTTACTCAATTCAGTCAGCAAGTGATGAAATCGACTTGTCATATCTCCTAAAGATTCATTTTCCATACATGTGAAGCCATCAAACTCCTTCTTGAGTAAATCATGTCGCAATTGGCGTGACTTTTCGTTTCCTATACCTCTTGTCTTCAACGCATCCCATAATCGCTTTGACGTCTTGAAGCTGACAAACTGATGATATATATCCTTGCTCAACGCCTGAGTCAGAATAGCATACGCTTTCTTTTCTAAATCATATGCCTTTTTCTCATCTTCCGTAAGATCTGCAAATGTAGCGGCAGTTGAAGCAGCAACCTCAAGAGCTTGATCGAAATCTGTAATAAAACATAACCACAATTCCGTGTTTTGCCCAAGGACATATATATGGAATCTATCTACCCATCCAGGATATTCATTTATGTGCATCAGTTTCAGTGGGAGATTTAGACTTCCGGTCTCGTTTTTGTTTAGGAGTATACTTTGAATACTTGGAGTTTGGTTTGAAACAAACGCCCATTGACCTGTCGACATTGGATTCGCTTGTGAAGATGCAGGTGCGGGAGATTCGGCCAATGATGGCGACAAACTCGTGTTTGTATACTTACTTTCTGTATTAGATGCGGGTGCGGGAGATTCGGCCCATGATGGAGATAAACACGTGTTTATATACTTGCTCTCTGCAGTTGACGGAGTACCCCACCAATTCGGATTCATTTTGAATATGTAAAGATGAATACCTGCTCAAAACACTCAAATCAAACAGTTAACAATGAAATAAAAGGCTACTGTTAGAAATATCACAAATGTATAGGACGAAATCTAAAGGAGTTCGTCCAAAACAATAATGACGGAAACAAGAGAGTTCGTCAAGATCAAATGTGACGAAAATAGGGTGATTTCGTCGCTGACAAGTTTGATGAAAATGGTTGATTTCGTCGCTGACAAGTTTGATGAAAATGGTGATTTCGTCGCTGACAAGTTTGATGAAAATGGTGATTTCATCGCTGACAAGTTTGATGAAAATGGTTGATTTCGTCGCTGACAAGTTTGATGAAAATGGTGATTTCGTCCAGCATAAGTGTTTTCGCCCAGGGTGTTTTCGTCTAAGACAAGTTGGACGAAATTAGAGTGATTTCGTTGACAATTTGTACAGACAAGACAATTGAGATATTTATCAAAACAAACCTTATCTATTTCCTAACACAAGAAGTTTCTAATGGCCAACTTTTTCAAAAGCACCTTACCTATCAGACTCTGTTCAACAACTATCCATCATTTGTATGTCAAGTAATTCAAACAAGTAATATTATATTCAACTTCAATAATTCGTTCAAATCAATAAAGCAGTTTTAACTTTATAAACCCAGAATTTATGAAGAACACATTAAGAACTCCGATGCTGGACAAATTTTCGGAACTCAAACTTTGCTAAAACTTTCAATAAAAACCCAAAATAACATACAAGCATGTAATATAACAAGGTTTCCACTAAAGAAAGAAGCAAAACATAATGATTTTCAAGGTTTTGAAAAAAAGTTTTTCAGAAAAATGATTTTCAACAAGAACATAAACAGAAATACACTTTCAAAATCTATCAAAACACGAGAAAATCGACTTGGTTTAAACAAGGAATCGAGCCAAACACTCTGATACCAAATGTAGGTCCACTCGGAGGATCGAGTCAACCTCTATTCCCTGTTTTTCGACAAACCCGAGAGTGCGGAATCCAAACGGGTAAGTTAAACCAAGTTACGAACACAAACACAAAGATTCAATGATTAACACACAATGTATTAATACTCTGAAATGGTTACAATGCAATGTTTACAAGGTATCCTTGTAAACTCTCAGTTGTGTGTGTGTTCTCTCTCAAAGTCTATGCAGACTCTCTGAGTGTTTCTGTCTGTTGTCTGGGTATTTATACTAACATAAATGAGGAAATGAAGTGGCTAACGAACTCACATCGATGAAATCCATCATCATCGACTAAATCCAGTGATTTCTTCACAAGGGGATTTCATCACAAGGGGATTTCGCCAACAGTGTTTGGGCTTGGGCTTCTTCAATGTTGGGCCAAACACTAAACAGACAACTCATTAAACACAAACTAACATGTATACTGCACACATGCAGTTACATTAAACACAAACTAACATTAATCCAATCACACTATATAACAAAAGAAAAGATGAGAAACTCATTTGTAGAAATTTCAGTAGAATAATGAGTGTAAGTCTTAACAATTCCATTAATTGTTTTAATCCACTATTGTATAAAAACATTGTCATTCTAAATTTAAACAAATTCATTTGATGATCCTAAAGCATGCTTACGAACGGTTTTGCTCCAATAGTTTAAAAATAGCCATTTTCCTCCCTGTTCTTTCGAGTTTGTCGCCAGTTTTCTCCATGGCTCTAACTCAGTTAAAACGTTCAATTAAAAGTAGGGGTATTTTGGTAGTTTACTCCCTGGCTCTAACTCAATTAAAACGTCTAGTTAAAAGTCGCGGTAGTCGTTATCGGCAAGTGGTAGTTGCATGTGGTGGTGTATAGTTGTGGATTGTGGTGGCCGGTAGAATAAGTGGTTGGAAAGATGGGGGATCAGAAAAGAATTACTTATATACATGTAAATAAACAAGTTGTAAGTTTATTTAGGTCAAAAGACTTATATGCCCTTGCTTTTATCTATAAAATTACCAAAATACCCTTTTAGTTAATGGATTTTTTTGGATTGAGTTAGAGGCGGGGGAGCAACATGACGATAAGTTAGAAAAATAAGGGAGGAAAATAGCTATTTTTAAACTATTAGTGCAAAACTGTTAAAATGACCAAATCATAGGGAGTAAAATGGAAGTTAACTCTTTATTTTTTGATAAAAAACATTACTACATTAGTGAGTATGCACACCGTCCTAATACTGTAAGGTAAGAGGGGTCTAGAAATTTACATGATTGTGGTTAACTACTTTGTGCTAGAGTGTTTAGGCTAGGAAAAGCGTCACACGATTTGGATTTCAAACTGTGACAAACGGCACTTTCCGATAACTTTCGTGCAATTAAACAATTATTTATATGCTGCAATTATGTGTTTTAAACGTCAATATAGCATGCTACATGTCATACATTTAGAAATATCGCAAGATACATCTTGATCATGCATGTCATTCATTTTATTCGTCGCATTTCGAAACAATTACAACAATGCACTGAAACAACTAGTAGACTTACCAGTTAGACTAGCTGTGTCAGCACAACTCCGGTACTCTGCTAAACGATTGATTTAGGACCTATATTTAAGTCCAACATAAAAAATATATCAAATCCCAAGTGGGAAAACTAGTATATTCATCAATGCTTTCCGGAAAATACACTAGCTCTAAAAATGTCCGATTTGGGCCATAAATAACAATTTGTCCGCAAAATTCAGCATTTACTAGTTTATACAATATTAAAAAATAATGTTAAACCTCATAAACCACACATAAAGTATCGGGAATATCATCTAAGTACCTAAACACATCATACCACACAAATTACATAAGTTGCTCTTTTAACAATCCGATAACGAAGCAAGTGTCCGAACACGAACTAGACTTAAAATATAAACTAGTTGACATTGTTTAACTATGTAAAGCTAGTTAAATTCGATCTTTATGTGTATCGAAATGTCCAAAATTATACCATCCCACTCAACATGTACACTATACTCAACATCTAAACACTATTAAACACTTAACAAATATTTAAGCATGCAAGACCCCCCATCCACACTCCATGGCTGTTCACCACCATGTGGGCCCCCTCCGTTCACTTAATTAATCACATGGGCTTAATCTTGGTCAAGGAAGTCAAAGATGCCATCTAATTACTGAATGGACAAAACCTTGGAGGGAGAATATAAGATGGAGGTCCGTAAGCCTTATCCTCGTCATTCACTTAATTAAATTCACAAAATCCTCTCCACCACCATCTCTTAAATTCGGCCAAGAACACCTCTAACCCACCATCCATATCCAAGCTAATTCAAGACATTTCAAGTGTACTCCAAGGTGAAGCATGATGGATTAAAGGACTTGCAAGTGGAAGGAAGCGTTTACCCTCAACATTGAGCTATTATCCAAGCCATTAAGCATCATCTTAGTCATCTTTTCTCTTCTTCACATAGTGTTCTTCCCTAGCCCATAGTGCTCGTAGTAAGTCCCCTAATACTATGTTTAAGTGTAACACCTCGGGAATTTTTTAGCGAATTATATGGTAACACGTGTCCATCAAATCTCGAATTATGCCAAGTTATTTGGACGAGAGGGACTAAATGTGTAAATTTGTGGAAGATTGGTTGTGGAAGTACCATTTATGTCAACATGCCAATTAATTTGGCCTCTAAGTGACCCTTACAGACTGCAAGGCCTAAAGCCTGACGAACCGTAAGGCATGTATTGCATTATTTTTGACAGGCGGTTACGGACCGCAAGACCTTGGGTCTTACGGACCGTAAGGCATTTGAATATGTGTGTGCACTAGGTCCTTACGGACCATAAGCTACCACCCCTTACGGTCCGTAAGGGGTGCAGCTAGCAGAAATGGCAGACTACCATGGCAGCCTGCATTGTAGCCTCCTTACTCGTGACTTGCCATTCCTTCCCTGCTTCCTACATGTCTTTGGACACTAATCAACACCAGGAAAGCCCTGGTATCACATGGCATAATCCCTTGATCCATTTGCAACTATATATAGCCTTCAAGTTCACCCTCATTTCCTTGCTCACTTCTCAATCCTTCTCTCTATCACTCTATTTGGAGGTTGCTTCTTCCTAGAGGCCTCCTACTGAGTTCAATCTTCTTCTGGAACACTTGTAAGTGTTCTTTCATAGCTCTTTCCATTTCTTGGCTAAGTAATTAGGCGAAAGTCAAGCAAATTGACTTTTGCTTTGACTTTGGTTATGACCATTACCGTCCAGCTACGTGATCGTAATATGGTAGGTGATAATCTCCTAAGAGGGCACCTCCTGAAGATCACGTTAAGTTGGTTAAATGACGGGTCAAAGTTATGTTAAAATGAAAGTCAAAACGCAGTTTTTTCAAAAAATGTAGAAAATGAACTTATAAATATCTAACCACATATTTTTGACATTATATCAGTTAATATAACATGTTAGAACATGTCACAACATGTTTAGCCCGTCATTTCCAGTTTATAGTTCGGTTTACAACCGAAAGTCAAGCAATTTGACTTCTACTTTGACTTTCGATTCTGACCCGTTTAAGATTAGTAAGCAACTGATTTGAAGTTGCATTATGATCATATATATGTATGGAATAACCCTCTGAGGTTATACCATTTGATCATAATCAGTTGTCGGGTTTTATGCAAGTTCTTATATTATGCCAAAAAATGCCAATTTTGCTCTTTTGAGCATGAATTGGTTTTCAAATCATAATGAACATATAACATGTAATACCTACTAATGTGGTAACTAAATAAAGATGCTTTGGCATAATGAACTTGACATTGACTCAACCGATCACCATATACCGTCTATGCGTGTACGGTTGACTTATATAACTTAGTTTATATAGGTTAGCCGAATTAGGTCAAACTCCTTCAATTTCACTTCTCATTAGAATGTATTATTTTTTGCCCTATATTATACAAGTCATAGTACTTGTGATGGTTTAAACTATATTCTATCCGGTCACCGCTTAATCTAGCGAACTGTACCATTTTCTTTATGTTAGTTAACTGGTCCAAGTCTATGGCTTGAATTGGATCCGTTAACATTCTAATGGGTTATTATACCATTCATTCCAGATTAAGGGAGTCCAGTAAATTGAAACCTTACTTGTTATTTAGTTTGAACAGTTGTGCTTATATATTTTCTTTGGATTGTAAAGACTTAAGCCAGGTAAATACTCTTAACCTATTTTCCCTATACGGGCTTGGGATACGGTAAATTATTACCGCTTGGTCGGGTATGAGATCAATGACGGATTGTGTCTAAAAATCCGAATAACCCATTTTAATTCGTTTTGCTTGATAATTTAAACATTGGGGGTTAATGCAACCATGTCTTGGATATCCTCAGCTCATTTAATTGCAAATAGCCACGACCTAAGCATGGGGTGTAGGCATACACCTAACAGATGGTAATGCTATCACAAAATATTTTCTTACCCTTTTATGGGGATACCCCTTTATGGGTTTAAAGTGGCATATCGATTAATCATGTTATCAGAGTTTAGTTCCGGGCCCCATATGTATTGACAAGCATGTTGTAGGTCCACCCGGAGGATCGAGTCAACCTCTATTCCTGTTTTCTGACAAACCCGTGAGTGCGGAATCCAAACGGGTACGTTAAACCAAGTTACGAACACGTAAAACACAAGATTCACCGATTAACACTCCAATGTATTAATCTAGAAAACGGTTACAAAGCAATGTTTACAAGATGCTCTCATAAACTCTCAGTGTGTGTGTGTTTACAGTGTGTTCTCTCTCAAAGTCTATGCAGACTCGTTTCTCTGTGCTCTAAGTGTTTCTGTCTGTTGTCTGTGTTTATATAGTGAAGCCATGACGAAATCCAAGTAGCCCACGAAATCTAAGCGACGAACATCCAAGGTCTTGACGAAATCAGGTGATTTCGTCACATCAGGGGATTTCACCATAAGGGATTTCGCCAATAAGGGATTTCGCCAACATGTGTGTTTTTGTCACTTGTGTTTAGGCTTGGGCCTTGAATTTGTCAACTGGGCTTCTACATGTTGGGCTTGGGCCATGGGTTACACAAACAAACAGACAAACACATAAGCTATACTAAATGCAAACTGCACACACGCAGTTGCATTTACACAAACGTTACAAAGTAAATCGCATACCGAGTCAAGACAGGAGGTTGTCTTGACTACGGCCTTCACTTCGTAGCCAAGTCGAATCGAGCAGAGCCGTATCCACATAATATGTATCAACAAACTCCCCCTTGGATGCTGCTCGCGAGGTTCGTAATCTCGTTCTCCATCTCTTGATGGTTCTTCATTCTCAAAAAGGATCTTCAAAGTCTTCACGTGTCACACATAGAAAGTGTATTAACAAACTCCCGCTTTTATCTAGGAAGTGTATCAATAAACTCCCCCTTTGATTATGCTTGTGAATATTTAGATCTTCAATGCTTTAGATCCTTGTGGTGTTGATGATTGATCAGCGACAACTCGATCATCTTTATCATTTGAGTGCCTTCACGTCGTGTCTTCATTCCGAAGCTTATCATCGAACATGTTATCTTTGCCTTTAGCATCTGCACATGCAAGAAAGCTAAACGCGTAATGAGAACAACTGCTTGGAATATAGTTAACATTAAACAAATAACACACATGAGACCAATTCTCATTCAACTGCCATCCAACAATTTGTTTGAAAAGTTAACAGATTTTTCAATTTTGATTATTAACTTTCAAAACTTGCAAACTCTGACAGTTTATGAAGATTCAGTCATTTTGGTTTTCATCAGATTTCAGGCAACGAAGACTTGAGTTCCAACATAGGTTAATCAAAACTAAAGCAGAAATAAAATCTTTTTGACTTTTATAAAGTTTAAATTAAAAACACCTAAAATCTTTTTGGCATTTTGAATATTTCAAACTTAAAGACTGAAAGCAGTACATAAATATATACAGAGTTGCAGAAACTAAGAAAAGTAAATATATACAAACATTCTTTTTGCGAGTTTCGAGGGTAAGAGAATCATATCAGTGTACGGTCATGCCAAAACACTCTTGTTGTTCAATTAGTTAACATTTAGATAAGCATCCTATAACAATTATCGGTATTGTTGTCCACATAAGCTCAACTTATCATATGTAATCATGGCGAGGGGATACGTTAAGGTATGATTTATACTTACCGACCGGTGTTCATCCACATCACGACATATTCCCGTATCAAGGTATGCACGAGAGTTCATCTTACTGGTGAGTATACCATTTATCATCTGTTTTGACGTATAAAAAGATGTGAGTAACTCACTTATTTTGATGAAAACAAGCCCTACGTGATAGAATCACTTATTGATGAGGAACTTGATTTTCAGATGCATGAGGGCACAGGAGCAAGTCCATGAACAGGTCAGTACTAACGTACATCAAAGAGACGAACTTGACTCCCGGATAAATGTGATATATTATCACTTATTTTGTGGACATGTGATTGCTGATCACTTATTGAGGTCGTATGCAGTATGTACACGTATGTATGATATCATGAAAGATCTAGACTTCGTCTCCGTTTGTTTTTCGGTAAAAGAAACAACCATGATACCCAGATGATAAACAGCATAAAGACCACATATCTCAGAACCTCGGCAATCTCTCAAACGAAATTTCGGTACTAAGACCATATGCCAATGAATGGTTCCCACCTGGTCTTCAGTCGATTTAAGTTTATATCACCCTGCACACTTTAAGATGATTATGAGCCTACCGATACATCTTATATAGAGCTACTTAACATTTTTTCATTTTGCATTTCAGTTTAAAAAGGTTTCAACAGACCATTGATGTACTATCATTTTCTCTTTTGCTCGCCAGGAAACTCATTTTTGTTTTTCTATTGTTTTTGAGTTTTGAATTTTTTCGATGTTTTTGAATTTTCAAATTTTGGAATTACTCCCCCTAAAATCAATAAACTATGATAATTTTAAAAACACAAAGATATTTACAAAAATGATTTTCCGATGCGGATTACTCTTGCTTGACCTTAATGCCGTTTACCAATAATAAAAAGTCAAATCTTGATTTATCAAATGCTTTGGTAAAAAGGTCGGCACGTTGGTCATCGGTGTGGACCTTGACAACATTGACGAGTTTCATAGTGAAACAATCATGTGTGAAGTGATATTCGAGTTCAACGTGTCAGGTCAAAGAGTGCTGTACGAGAGGATAATAATTCATAAAGCAGCTTAAATATCGACAAGTATAGGAGAGATTAGAAATTTAAAACCGTATCCTGCAACTGCTTCGTGCATTGCCAAGAATCTGAGTGCTCTCCCGAACTGGGTATCCACGCGGTGTGGATTTCAAAGTCGATTTTGTAGCAACTGAGAAATCTCTTCACAGCAACAAGATCATAGACCTCTGGGTCCGGCTGGTCTTCCACATTGCACCAGCGAAGGTCTTTGTCTTTCTCTTTGAGAAGTAGAGTGCGGTTGTTCAATCCACGGCAAGGCATCCGCACACCCGGTTGGTTTGTTCAACAAACACATTTTCTTCAATCACACTGTAGAGAAAAGTACCCTACACGTTCATCTTGTGGACTTTGAACTTCTTGTGAAAGAAAAATCCATGAATCTTCAAAAAGCTTCAAACGTGCTATAGGCGCGTACTTTTCATTGGAATATTTCATGTCGACCCAATCAAAAACCATAACAACCAAATTTTGGCACATTTTTCATCTTGTCGAATTTTTCAACTTCATTCAACCACATTCTTTCCCCAAACATTTTTGTCTTCTTTTCTCCTCTCTCCATCAAAGGCAACAATATTCTCCTTGGATGTAACAATATTTTGGAGACTTATGTCGTTGATCTTGTGCATGGACGCTCCACTATCAACAATCCTAAGACTATCAGTAGTTCCTCCTGGAACATCCTACACACTCATTCAGAGATTAGTTGGAGAGGGGGACCCAAGCCTTCACAGACTTGGGTCATCCGTCATCATCAAGAATTGTAACATCCATTTCCCGATGATTCAGAATTGATGTAGCTCCCCCTGAAACAGTTTCCGATTTTGGTTTCCAAATTTGTTTTTATTTTTCATTTTTAACATCTGATTTAACAGACTGTGTTTGGATAACCTCTGGTTTTAAAACCTTTTCAATTTCTTTTCTTTGTTTCCTTTTCTGTTTCATTTCCCGTTGTTTAACAAGATGAGGGTCCTGTCTTGGTGAAACAGATCTTTTATGGTAACTGTTACCATGGGGGGCATCAACTTTTGCCTTTCCTTTCGTGAGATATGGAATTTCTGACAATGTGGCCATACTCACCGCATTCAAAGCATGATCTCCGCTTAACAAACCTCGGAGTATCATAACTGTAAGAGCTTGATGATGAACTTCGTGATCTTGAGGTACTTGGTCCTACATCACAACCGTTTGTGTGTTGTGTGTAATTGTTTTGACTGTTTCTTTTCAAAATTTTAACTTGTTTAACAAAATCCGTGTTGTATTTGTTTTCGAAAGTTTCAATTTTATCAGTCCCTCTGGATTTCACGAAGTTCACCTTCTGTATCGTCTTCTTGTTTTGGATTTGTTTGCCTTTTCCCTTTCCTTGGTGAACGTGACTTTGCTTTCGTTGATTGTTTTGTGGTTGTAATTTTTGATTCCCATATCTCTTTCTAACTTTGGATTTTGGGATAGGAGCACACTGAGTTACTACAACTCCTGGGATCGACTTTCCTAAAAACTTACTGGTAGAATCTTCGAAAACTTTATCAATCAAAGATTGATTGACATTCTTGATTGGAAAATCATTGTCTGAATATATTTTATCAGATCCAATCAACGTGTAAAGCAAGTTCATGCTTTCACAGCTTCCAGATGAGGATTCAACAGACTTGGCTTTAGCAGTCACAAACGGTTTTGTAGGTGGATCACAAAGAATGTAATTTTCGAGAGGTATGTTTTCCTCTTTTGTTACCGTTTCTGACTATTCAGAGTTAGTATCCTCGGATTCATCATCTGACGAATTAGCATCCTCAACAATGGCTGGAGGATCCTGATTTCGTTCAGCTGTTGACACTTTCGCATCTGCTGATTCATCCGAATATGAGGATACTTCCTTTTTGTAACCTAGCCCAAATGTGAATTCCTCAAGGCTCAATGAAACAGAGGGCTCAAAATGAGGTTTATTTTCCTCATCAGGCATCGAAGAATAATCGTGTTTAATAGGTGGTGGACATTTCTTATAACCTATGCACGTGACATCATTTTTCTTTTTCTGTATGTCAATGATGTGATCCAGCACATACCTAGAGTTTGAATAACTATTTAGCTTAAGCTGGATCGCCTCACTTTCACAGTTAGCACAGGCCATTTCTTTTTGCATTAACTCGAGCCTATTGATGTAAAGGTTTATTTCAGTTTGTTTTCTTGAAACCATTTTCGTTAGCTCGGTCTTATCCTTTTTTAATGTTTCAATTAGCTTTTTAAATTCCTTTTCATAATTTTCACGAAACATATTGGCCTCTGTGCATTTCGAAAGATCCACGATCAAATGTTGATTGTGGATAAATGTCACATCATATTTGCTTTGCAAATCGTCATATTTGCTTTGCAAATCAAACAATTTAACATTTAATCCAACACACATATCACACTTATCACAACTATCAGATGTTGATTCATCGACACGTACCTGACTGGAATCACTCTCAGATGTTGACCTATCTGCACCAGAATCAACAACCTCCCTTGATGATTTACATTCAGATCCATCCTCGCTTGAACTTGAACTTGAAGTTGTAACATCTTCAACTGAAGTTGAAGCGTCTTCAACTGAACTACTGTCATGTTTAGAACTGTCATTATTTCCCGAGGATTCACCATTGCTGGTATCTTTGACAATTTTAGCATAAAGCGCCGTTTTTGTTTGACTACAGTTCCTTGGATCAAGAGATGATGGTGCTACAGTAGAACGATGGCGTTGTGAAGCAACTGGTGGTAATGGATTTCCATACAAGTCTGTGGTTGGAGCTGGCTTTACAGGAACTTGTATCAGATTGCCATATAAATCTGTTGTCATTTTCGGTTCACTTTGCTTTTGATTAGTAACCGCTGCCCATTGTTCTGCCGTAATTCGAGGTGGTGTGGGAGATTCGGCCCATGAAGGAGATAATCTCGTGTTTCTATACTTACTCTCCGTATTTGACGCGGGTGCGGGAGATTCGGCCCATGATGGAGATAAACGCGTGTTTATTTACTTGCTTTCCGTATTAGACGGAGTACCCCACCAATTCGGATTCATTTAGAATATTTAATGACGAATACCTGAATAAATCACACAAATCAAACAATTAAGAATGTTTTAAAAAGCTTCTGTTAATAATATGAAAAGATATGTGATGAAAATAGGGGTTTTTGTCGCTGAAGGTGATGACGAAAATCAGGGGTGTTCGTCGCTGAAGTGATGACGAAATCAGGAAGGATTTTCGTCGCTGATATGTTTGATTTCGTCGCTGAAATGGTGATTTCGTTGCTGAAATGGTGATTTTGTCGCTGAAATGGTGATTTCGTCGCTGGAAGGGTGATTTCGTCGCTGAAATGGTGATTTCGTCGCTGAAAGGGTGATTTCGTCGCTGAAAGGGTGATTTCATTGCTGAAATGGTGATTTCGTCGCTGAAAGGGTGATTTCGTCGCTGAAATGTTTGAAGAAAATAATCTGATTTCGTCGCTGGTTATGTTTGAAGAAAATAATCTGATTTCATCGCTGGTTATGTTTGAAGAAAATAATCTGATTTCGTCCAGCCAAGATGGTGATTTAGTCCAGCCAAGATGGTGATTTCGTCCAGCCAAGATGGTGATTTCGTCCAGCCGATTTTGTTGACAATTTTGTACAGACAAAAAGATATTATCCAAACACAAAACAAAATCTTATCCTTCTGACACAATAAGCCCAATTGTCAAACACCTTATCTCCTACAGTCCACAATTTCAACAATTCATCATTTGAAAGAGCAAGTTTTTCAAACAAATAATAAACAAATATATTACTAACAACTCAAACAAATTGAACAAAGCAGATTCAACTCAAATATCCCAGAAAATATGAACAACCTTAAGAATAATGAAGAACAATATGAGTTTTTTAAAGGTTCTGGACAATATTTTCACCGGAATAATTTTCCGAACACAAGTTTTTGCACAAAAGTTCAATAAAAATCCTTTCTTAACATGTATAAATGAAAACTAACAAGATTTTTATAAGAACAACCAGCAAAAACACAAGATTTTCAAAGATTTAAACATGATTTTTATGAAAATATAAACTTTCTGTTTCAAAAATCAAGAACAAATCTGGAAAAACATGAAAATCTACTTGGTTTTAACAAGGAATCGAGCCAATGCTTTGATACCAATTGTAGGTCCACCCGGAGGATTGAGTCAACCTCTATTCCTGTTTTCTGACAAACCCGTGAGTGCGGAATCCAAACGGGTAAGTTAAACGAAGTTACGAACACGTAAAACACAAGATTCACCGATTAACACTCCAATGTATTAATCTAGAAAACGGTTACAAAGCAATGTTTACAAGATGCTCTCATAAACTCTCAGTGTGTGTGTGTTTACAGTGTGTTCTCTCTTAAAGTCTATGCAGACTCGTTTCTCTGTGCTCTAAGTGTTTCTGTTTGTTGTCTGTGTTTATATAGTGAAGCCATGACGAAATCCAAGTAGCCCACGAAATCTAAGCGACGAACATCCAAGGTCTTGACGAAATCAGGTGATTTCGTCACATCAGGGGATTTCACCATAAGGGATTTCGCCAATAAGGGATTTCGCCAACATGTGTGTTTTCGTCACTTGTGTTTGGGCTTGGGCCTTGACTTTGTCAACTGGGCTTCTACATGTTGGGCTTGGGCCATGGGTTACACAAACAAACAGACAAACACATAAGCTATACTAAATGCAAACTGCACACACGCAGTTGCATTTACACAAACGTTACAAAGTAAATCGCATACCGAGTCAAGACAGGATGTTGTCTTGACTACGGCCTTCACTTCGTAGCCGAGTCAAACCGAGCCGTACCCACATAATATGTATCAACACATGTAATACTGATAACAAGAGACATATTTTATCCCAAGTTATTTATGAAACTTGATATACCTATTGTATATAAATTTTTTTGAAACATTTTCAAAATGTGTCGGTTATTTGTATTTACCAGTGTAAACTGACGTATCTTCAAAAGACTAAGCGCATGTTGCAAAGTACGTAAATAGGCTGGAAGTTGTCCGGTAATTGCTTAATGGAATTTTCAACTCCATGCAAGAAGCCTAGTAGTCTTTTATGTAATCTTTTGTTTATCCGATCCGCCTGTGGATCTTTTATATACTTTGGTCTATATAATATTTTTGAAATTTGAACACATGTTATTTGTAATAATTATTTTATACTCCCAAGACTTCCGCTGTGTTATTGTGAATATCTATATCAGTTTGTCATATACCCCAAGTCTGGGCCCACCGGGAAATCATGGTGTGACAGGTTGGTATCAGAGCCAACATTTGAGTAAATTAGACACTAGCCTTTTGTGTCTAAACTCAAATATCACAGTAACATAATCCTTAGACTTTTCGAGTCTAGGCGTTGACCTAGGATCACTCATATCTTATTAAGTTATATTATTGTTGTTATTGATTTTTGTTATTTAAAAGGTTATAAATATGTCGCTAAGACTGAGAGGACGAGGAAAAGGTCCAATGCGGGGAGGACCATCTAGAGAGATACCATCACCGTCCCATAGTTTGAACCACCCATAGTATTCGAACGAGTCTCACTCGTCACAACCATCGAGACATTCTGTCTCGGATCATTCGTCCCACACTCACCACTTACGCCACGCTCACCATTCACACCATTCCCATTCACACTCCCATCATGACTCATTTGATCCTAACCAGTTTATTAACTCACCGCCCCCAAGTCAAAACCAACTAAACCAACATGATGACGATTCTAACCCGGAAATACCGCCAGCAGAAACACACATGCATCCAAATGAGCTGTAGAGCGACACTACATCCTATGCAGGATCTCCCTATCAGGGTCCCAATGAATGGGACCAATATTTTAATCAATTTACTTTTTTACACACCACCTCCGCAAGCGCCGCCACCTCACAGAGGACGAGCCAATGGAGCCCGCGGAGCAACCTCAATCACCACTACAACCGAGGAAGCCTCGTGGTGCACGTATGTCGATATGTGCCGGGCAATGGTCGTGTTCGCTTCCACCTTTGCCACCATTTTATCCTACAATTCCGGTGGGCCCACAAATGGGTGGACCCTCTAATACTGAACCAATTGTCTAGCCACCTCAACAACCACCTATGGGATTTGATAACCCTATTTCCACGTATCCAGATATGATTGGATATGATCCATCTTACATGGCAGCCACAATGGATTACAACTATATGGTTCCGTCATACGACCCTTATTTACAAGTGGTCGTACGCAATGCTCTTTATCCATCACCATTTCCTCCTACTTATCCAAATGTTGGATATCCCAATTATGGGTATCAGTATCCTGTTGCTCCTAAACCGCAACCACAGCCACCGCCACCGCAACAACTCGAGGCTATTAATCAAGCCATGGAACGAGCGGAGTAGATTCAGCGACAGGCTGAATGGAATGAAAAAAGAACAAGCAAGATCTTCAAGAAACTTTCCAGGATAATCAAAGGAAAGAAGGATGAATGAAGAATTGCATTTTTATCTTTTATTGTAATTTAAATTTCAAAGGTCCATGTTGAACATGTCATTGTATTTCAATTTCAAAAGTCCCTATATGGACTAAGCTTTGTAATTTCTTTTAAGTCCCTATGAGGACCAGTATTGTAATCCTTTTATTAATGATAATTTCAAATTATCTTATATATGTTTATTTCGCCATTGTTCAAGCGATCGTCATGATTTTAATTCAAACTTTATCAATCTGCGCGAAAAATTCACAAAAATCCTTTTAATGGTTTTTGACCAGCCATATGGTAAAGCCTATATTATTGGCAACGATAAATGGCAGTATGGCATTGAGGAATCACACTGACCTAATAGGTGGAGGACTATGTCCAAACCTTATAGCCTATATGGTTAAATGAGACCATGGCTAAAGATATATATATATATATATATTATTGTCAAATCATTAAGACATTCTTTCTATATTAACATTCGAAGTAATGCTAATATTCTCGGCAGTGTGGCAATGAGGAATCACACTGGCCATCAAGGTGGTAGACTATGTTCAAGCCTTGTAGCCTATATGATCGAATGAGATCATGGCTAGTAATATTAATATCATCAATGAGATGATAATTTTATTTTTAACATTCAATGTACTGTTAAAATGATTTGTCTACAGGCTATATTTTATTGTCAATTGAGACAATGGCAGTTGTGACCATATAGTGCACTGTCCAATACGTGGTGGACTATGTCCAAGCCTTATAGCCTTTTATGGTCCTCTGAGACCGTGGCTAATAATAGTTGATTAAACTTATTTACAATTTAATGTAATGTTAAATCATATTTAGGCAGTTGTGACTATGTGCACACTGGCCCAAAAGGTGGAGGATATATATCCTAGCCTTATCACCTATATGATCCAATGAGATCATGGCTAATGATATTATTATCAAGTCATCAAATTCGATGACCATCTTTATTATATTCAATATATATCGCACTAAGCAATCATTTGTTATTGGCTTATAGCCCAAATTTTCATATATCATGGCGAACCAGAATTCTGGAAATGCCAATAGCGGGCGTGCTAATATAGGACACGATACTCGCGAGGGTGAAGGAAATAACCTTCAAGCCCTGATTGCTGCTGAAGTCGGCAAAGCCATGGAGAATTTAATGGCCAATTTTAAAGGATCGGGTTTGACCCATCCCAAGTCCCAATCAATCCCACCATCTTCCACACCTAAATCTGAAAGCTCACATTATTCCTCGAATGAGAGGAGTGAGCCTTGACGTGTTGCAAAGGAGAAATCCCATACTATTAAAGACGGGTGTACATATGTTGGATCTGAGTTTGATTTTGATTGTATTTTGTGTTTGTAATTAAAATGAAAATGGATGAGTGTGCAGCGGAATTATGATGAAAACAAACTTTGCATACAATCAAACGAGAGTAATACTTTGATCAAACATCTTTTCACAATGAATCGGAAGATTGAATTTATTTCAATAACGATTACAATGATTGATGAATGAATGCAAACTCCCCCTCAGCCAGAGCTTAGTGTTTGTTCGTGCAAAGAAGACGAATGATGCAAAGAGCTAATAGAACAGTACAAAGTACTGATCTATTTATAGGCACTAGCAAACCACTGAGCATCTTAGCTGACGTCACCATGAAAGTGACATCTAACCTCCTAACAAACTCTAACCTCTGACCTTTACAAATACTGCTATACAAACTCCTGATATTACATTACATTGCATAAAGACAACTAAACTACTGCTGCAACCTTCTACTGCTGTGAACCCAGCAGTACTTGTCCGGATCAACAGTGTTTGACTCAAGGCAGTAGATCGAATCAGCAGAGCTTTGGTCTTCTATCAGTCTTTAACTCTGGGCAGTAGTTGTAAGGCAGCACTTTGCAAGATCAGTAGATAGGAGGTCAGCAGATGTTGAAATTCACTTTCAAGGGGAGAGACTTGATCATATCATCTGCTTATTCTGGAACCACTGCGCTGATCCAGTTTTGGCTTTTATTATCTGTTCCACTGATAGGGTTCAATCCCAACAATCTCCCCCTAGAACAGATAATGCCAAAACACTTCATTATTGTGGTACTTTATTGCCTCATTAACAGCTCCCTTATCTGACCTTTAAGTTGTAGCTCAAAGTCTAGGGCATCTGTATCATCTTCATCCCTTTCAAGAGGAAGAACAAGGAGATCCTGCATATCTTCAAGACATAGGCCAAGTGCTTGTTCCCTTGTTATTTTCTTCTCTTCTCCACCAGACCTGAACAGAGTCAATACATGGGTCTGTTTGTCAGTTGCCCACTTTAGTACTTTTGAGCCTGGTGGGTTTCTTGGGAGATTTTTATTTGTTGAGGAGTTTGGTGATGCTGACCTATTCATAAGTGGCTGAGCAGTGTTTGCAGGTTGATTCAATTCAAGAGTTTCTATAATCATTTTCTTAATGCCCTCTTTCACAAGTTCATCACCTTTCACTAGCTCTTGAGTTGTTTCAGCTCTCAGAGGTTTTTGTGGCCTTCTTTTGAAGATGGCTGAACCTGCTGGAGCAGTAGATCTCCTGATCTGCAGTTTTGATGGTCTTTTAGAAACCTCTGCTTCAGGATAAACAGGCTTTTGGGGAACACTTGGATCTTTCTTTCTTAGTTCCTCCAACTTTTTGTAAGTAGCCCTGACCACATCTTCTTTCCATCTAGCAATTTGTCTTTTGTTCCCATAATCAGCAGCAACCAGTTCCTCTTTCATTCTCTTAAGCTCTTCCTGTTTGTCAGGTACATTCTTTCTAAACTTTGCCCAGTCAGGAGGAGTGTGAGTGACTTTCCTTTTTATCATGTCTTGAATTCTTGCTGCTTCATTTTCAAGTTCAGGGACAGTCCACTCTTTGTACATGTATCTCTCTCCTTTGTACTTCTTGTGAGCCATGATGCTTTCAATGTAGTCTTTCTTCAGAGTTTCAGCTGCTCTTTCAGAAATTTGTTGACTGACATTTTTTGCAAATTGCTCTAGGGATCTGAGTTGTGTGAGCAAATATTGACTTTTCTGTGTAATTTCTTTATCAAATTTCCCTTGTGTGTTTTTCTTTGAGATATCCTCTGCTTGCTTGGCCTTAATTTTCAAATATTCATCAACATTGTTAGGCCTGAGATATCCTTCAATTGAGGGCAGATTCCTTTTGGCAGGGTCATCCTCATAATAAAAAGATTTTATTTCTTCTCTGACAGCTGCTAGTTCAAGAGGAAATTGAACACCTGCAAGAGGTAAGGGCTTGTACATTTGGACAGAAGAGAGAGGAATAGGTTTTGGAATTGTGACAAGTGCTAAAGATTTTGAAGATGTTTGTGGTGGTGAGGTGTCATCATCTTTGAGAATTAGCCTTCTCCTCTTTGTTTGAGGAGGGACTGATGATGTTTTGAATGGAACAGTGGTGGTGGATGTAGTGGCAGTGGTTTGTGATTGACTAACAGCTGTTGTAACAACTGGTGTTTCAACCACTGTTGTCATTATAGCAGATGTTGTAACAACTGCTGTCTTCTGCTTTTTGGCAGGAGGTGATTTTGTTTTTGGTGGTAAAGCAGTGGATGTGGTGTGTGTTGAAGTGGTGTGTGTTGAAGAGGGAGCAGATGTTGAAACCACTGAAGTACCAACAGTAGTTGATACAACAGGAGTTACAACAACTGTTTTGGATGGTGGTTTCTGAGCAGACTTTGAACGTCTGGTTGGGATGGATTTGGGTTGCCTTACTTTTCTAGTAGGCTTCTTCTTTTCCTCAACAGGATTTTCATGATCCTTTGAACCAGAAGTACCCTGATCTGGATGATCCACCGTGGCTTTCCTTTTGGCCTCTCTATCCTTTTTAACACTTGCAACTGCATCTGCCAGTGCATTGGTGGTCA
This sequence comes from Helianthus tuberosus, assembly GCA_030545235.1. Classification (NCBI taxonomy): domain Eukaryota; kingdom Viridiplantae; phylum Streptophyta; class Magnoliopsida; order Asterales; family Asteraceae; genus Helianthus; species Helianthus tuberosus. The sequence continues at coordinate 166,460,994 of CM060408.1, forward strand.
CATCAACTTTCTTGCTACCATCTGGCAAAGGGATACTTTTAGTCATGTTTTCCTTTTCGGGTTCAATGTAAAGACCATTATCTATACCCTTCTTCTTCCACTCCTTAATTTTCTCCCCCTTTTTGGCATTATCTTCAGGGAGTTGATCAATAAATAGAACAGTTGGTGGAGCAGTACCAGTGGTATGCAAAATCTGGGCTTTTAGAGCCTTGAGATCAGCCTGGGTGTTTTTGAATCTAGACTCCATGGCGTTTCTCAGCATTTGTACATGTTTTTCATGTTGCTGATCTGCCAGTTGTGCTTGTTGTTGGAGAAAAGATTGAAATAGATTCCAGAGCTCATTTGTAGCAGGTGCTTGTGGTGGAGCAGGTGCTTGAGGTGGAACAACAGTGGATTGTACCTTTTGTATTTGTAACACCTGTTGCAGCATATCTTTGAGTTCTGCAACAGAGTTATCAAGTTTTTCAACACGATCCGTCAATTTCTGGTATTTTAAACCATCACCCAATTTAATGGGATTATCTGATTTCCCACTATCAGTGGTTGAGGTAGGGAGTATACTCCAAACATTAACCATTGATGCCCCTTTTTCTTGGTACTGGGGTCTTCTCCCTTCAACACTTGACAATCTTTTGATGTTGCCAGAGGACAAGAAAAGGCCACTGGTAGATGTCAGAGGTGCTATAGAAGGAATTGCCTCCAAGGAAGTCTTATTCATGAAACCACTGTCCAATTGTAAACCTGTAGGTTCAACAGTTGTAGTGGCTGCTTCACTTGGACTACAACCAAGAGTTACTTGTAACTCATGGGGTGTAACCTCCTCAGGTTGTGTTGGTGGGTTAGCAAAGAATGATTCATCAGGCCCAGTCATTTGTTGAGGCATATTCTCATTGATAGGTGATTGAGAAGGACTGGATAGTGCCTGGTTCAAATCAATTGCATCCAACAGAAGTTTTGTTTTTGGGGGAATTTTGGATGTGATGGGTGGTGTAGAAAGGGGATTTGCCCCGGGCATTGGGCTGTGGATGATAGAAACGAGTGTTTCCAGAGCATCATGATGTGGAGACCCTATTTTTACAACCTGTTCTTTTTGTGAAGAAGTAGGAGGGGTTTCGGTTATGGGTTGAGATATTTTGACCAACTACTGTGAGGAAGTAGCAGCAGTGGTTTCTTGTGACTTTTGTTTTGTCACTGGCAGTTGCTCTGGTATCTCATCCTCCAGAGTTGCCTTTTTGATTGGTTTGGGGGGTTTTTGATTTTTCATTTTGTATGGCTTTTTGGGATTTGTAGGTGTGGGTTTCAAAACAGTTGTTCTGCTGCTTTGATCACCTTGAGCAGTGGGCTCAGCAGCAGATACCTGAGGAGCAGTTGTTGCTGCTAAATTCTGCTCAGGCACCTCTGCTTGTGTTTTGCAAGGTGTTAACATTCTGGTAAAAGTTTCAGTTGTTAAACTGTTTATTTGACAAAATTCACCTTGGTTTATTGCAACCAAATCATCCTTACTGAATTTCTTTTCAAAATAATAACTTAAAAACCTTGGAAACAGTAAGAATGATTTTGTTTCAACATTATTAACCAAATCTTTAAAAATTTCCCGAGAATAGTTAAAATTTTCTTCTAGAAGAATTGCATATCCCAGATTTTGAATCTTTAAAGGGATTTCATTGAAAGAAGTGGTTTTGTTTGAAACACATAGTAGGAGGGTATGAAATAAAAATCTGGTTGCAGAAGGAAAATAACCTTTTTGTAAGGTAAGTTTCTTCATCATTGTGGCTTCATACCCTTTCTCAATGAAGTCCGTTTGTAACTCGTTTTTAGTGAAAGAAGTTTTACCTTCCTGATCATCGAGTTGAAAGACCTCTGAAATGGATTGTGGCGTGATTTGGACAGTTTTCCCTTTGATAGAAGAGTGTATGGTGGTTGCAGTGTCTCCTTGTTTTTCAAGGGTTGCATTCTTCCAGAACTCTCTTTGGGTCGCCAAATAGATTGGTGCATCGGCGGTTAACAAAGTTTTGTACTTTGATTTTGCCATGGTGTCGATGATAGAGTCGAAAACATTGGTGGTTCCTGGTTTTGTGAGAAGACCCAGAAGATTGTGAGATGTTTTATGTGGGATTTCAGTGGAGATTTCCTTTTGAGAGGCTGTTTTCGACGATGATTTGGAAGTGGGTTTTGCGGATGGCTTCGATTTTGTCATTTTGAAGATGATGATCGAAGGAATTTGTGAAGGAATGAGATGAAAAACTGCTTTGAGAAGAGAATTTTTAAGAATTCAATTCGACAGTAAAACCCTGTTTTGGTGGTGAGTGGGGGTTTTTATAGGGAAGAAAGTGAATGCTGACGTGGCAGCTGATACAAAAGGTCTGACCACCATGTACTGCCCACGTGACAACCCCTGGTGAAAGTGAAGGACAGTACTTTTATGAAAGTGACTGATGAAGACAGTGGTATGAAAGCAGTCGATGATTTTCACTATCAGTGGATAACATATCAGTGGATAAGGCACTGCTTTTGAACAACAGAGTTTATCAAAGGAATGAGAGAACAGGGGTTGACTTTCAGCAGTGGACAGACTTTTGAAGTAGAGCAGACTTTTGAACAATCAGTGGTTATGGCAGACTTTTAAGGATTTTAAAGAAAATTTCATTTTTAGCTATTTTTAAGGATGGATTTTTGATTTTCTGAAAACATTTTGTTGCTTTTATTCATAGAAAAACAAGATGTTGCTTGTTATTCCATGTTCAACATCCCAATCCTAGAGACCAAGCTTTCAAAAGTGGCTGTATCAAGTGCTTTTGTGAGCACATCTGCCAGCTGGTCTTTAGTTGGGACATGATGCAGAGAAATCAAACCTTTTTCATAGCAATCCCTCACAAAGTGATGTCTGATGTCGATGTGTTTGGTGGTAGAGTGGGAAACTGGATTTTTTATGATATTTTCTGCTGCCTGACTGTCCAACATGAGTGGTGTCTTTAAGGCAGTGATACCAAAATCCAGTAACTGATTTTGAAGCCACAGGAGTTGGGCTGTACAGTTTGCAGCAGCAATGTATTCAGCTTTAGCAGTGGATGTTGAAACAGCTGCTTGCTTTTTGCTTTGCCATGAGACTAAGCAATCACCTAGAAACTGGCACCCTCCTGAAGTGGACTTCCTTGTGGTGTGACATCCAGCAAAGTCACTGTCTGAAAAACCTGAAAGCTTGATGTTCCCATTAGCTGGATACCAGATACCAAGTGTGGGAGCACCTTTTATGTATCTGAAGATCCTTTTTACAGCAATGAGATTTGATTTTCTGGGAGCTGATTGACTTCTTGCACAGACACATGTTGCAAACATGATGTCTGGTCTAGATGCAGTTAGGTACAATAAAGACCCAATCATGCTTCTATAAAGTGTTTAGTCAATCAGCTCATCCTTTTCATCAGACATGACCAGCTTATTTGTTGCCATGGGTGTGTTGCATGGTTTACAATCATTCATATCAAATTTGGTCAAAAGTTCTTTAGCATATTTGCTTTGATGAATGAAAGTTCCATTTTGCATTTGCTGTACTTGGAGACCAAGAAAGCATTGCAGCTCACCCATTGCACTCATTTCAAACTCAGCTGTCATGAGTTCTCTAAACTCTTCACATATTTTGTTGCATGTGCTTCCAAAAATAATGTCATCCACATAAATTTGGACAATCATTAAATCCTTCCCTCTCCATTTAAGAAACAGTGTTTTATCAATAGTACCTCTTTTGAAACCATTTGAGAGTAGAAAGTTGGAAAGAGTTTCATAGCAGGCTCTTGGTGCTTGTTTCAAGCCATACAAGGCTTTGTTCAGCCTGTAGACATGATCTGGATAAAATGGATCCTCAAAGCCTGGAGGTTGACACACATACACCTCTTCTTGAATTGTACCATAGAGGAAAGCACTTTTGATATCCATTTGAAACACCTTCATGTTGTGGTTGACAGCAAAGGCCAGCAACAGTCTAATAGCTTCTAATCTTGCAACATGGGTGAATGTTTCATCATAATCAATCCCCTCTTCCTGTCTGTAACCTTGAACCACAAGCCTGGCTTTATTCTTGACAACAATGCCCCTTTCATCTGTTTTGTTCTTGAAGACCCACTTTGTGCCAATGGGACTAACCTCTTCTGGCAGTAGTACAAGCTCCCACACTTGTTGTCTTTTAAACTGTTGGAGCTCCTCTTGCATGGCTTCTACCCAGCTGTTGTCTTTCAGTGCCTCTTGGTACTTGACTGGCTGATGGAGTGATAGAAAACCAGCAAAAAGACAAATGTTTTGGGTTTGGCTTCTTGTGAGCACCCCTTCATTGATGTTGCCAATGATTTGATCAGGTGGATGAGATCTCAAGAAGATTAAATCTCCTTGGTATGGTATGATGGCATTTGTTGGTGAGGGCTGCAAATGTGTATCATCTGAGCTAACCACTGCTGGGGACTTTGATGATCCAGCAGTGGTTTCAAAAGGTGGTGGAATTGGAGGTAATGAAGTGGACACATGCTGACTTTTATCCACTGTTTGGGGACTTTTGCCAGCAGTGTTTGAGGATGTGGAAGCAGTGGTTGATGGGCTACTTTGGTCAACAACTGTTGAGGTAGCAGTGGTTGAGCTTTGACAACTGTTTTGAACAGCTGATGCTTTTCCCATTGTAGCAGACCTTTGAGGGATGATGATTTCATACCCATAGTCTGGTGTTGAATCCTCTGATGGACCTGCACTGTTAGTCTTGACAGCAGTGTTTTCAAAAGTGAATTTAGTAAGATCAAACAGATCAGCAGGATTTGCTGGGATTTTTAGTGATGAAAGTTCATTGAACTTTACATTCAAAGTCTCCTCCACTGCCCTGGTCCGTGTATTGAACACTTTGTAGGCCTTGGCAGTGGTTGAGTATCCCAGATGATAACCACAATCAATTTTGGCTGCAAATTTTGAAATGGAATCTTTTAAGTTCAAAATAAAGCATGGGCAACCAAAAACTTTGAAGTATGAGATCAGTGGTTTGATTTTATACAGAATTTCATAAGCAGTCTTTTTGTGGCTGAGGTTTATTAAAACTCTGTTATGGACATAGCAAGCAGTGTTTACTGCCTCTGCCCAGAAAGTTAATGGCAAACCTGAATCAGCAAGCATGGTTCTGGCAGCCTCAATCAGAGTTCTGTTCTTTCTTTCAACTACCCCATTTTGCTCTGGTGTTCTAGGGATGCTGTACTGCCTTACAATCCCTTTCTTCACACAGAAGGCATCCAACTCCTTATTTTTAAATTCTGTGCCATTGTCAAATTGCTTTTCAACCCGTGTCACAAAGTCTTGCAAAATGCCTGCAGTCTCATCTTTTGAGAGTAAAAAGAAAGTCCATGTAAACCTAGAAAAGTCATCAACAATAACCAAACAATATCTTTTCTTTTTGAGGCTCATGACTTGAACTGGGCCAAACAAATCCATGTGTAGCATTTGCAAACACTGGGTTGTTTTGGACTCTTCAATGGACTTATAAGAACTTTTATGATGTTTTCCTTTTAAACAGGAAATGCAATGTTCAGGACATGAAAACAATTTTTGTGGTAGGCCTCTCACCAAACCATTTTTTGAAATTTCAGTGATTGTCTTAAGATTTGTGTGCCCCAGTCTCCTGTGCCAAAGTTCTGTCTCTTTGTTAGAGGCAGCTGAGAACAGACAGGCATCAGCTCTAGGACACTCTTTTGACATATCAACAACATAAACATTGCCACTTCTTTGAGCAACAAGTTTTGTTTGACCAGTTTTTATTATTGCTTCAATCTTTTTGACCATTTCTGGCCCAACAATCCTACAACACTCCTTTGTGAAGAATGACCCATACCCCTTGTCACTCATTTGTGAAACACTCAAGAGGTTGAATTTCAGACTGTCTATCAGATTGACATTTTCAAATTTTACATTTCCAGATTGCACTGTACCAGATCCCTGAACTTTCCCTTTACTATTCTTCCCAAAGGATATATCACCCCCTCCATGAATTTTGAAATCTTTGAGTAGGGCTTTACATCCAGTCATGTGCCTGGAGCCTCCACTATCAACATACCAAAGGTTATCTAAACAGGCAGAAGCTCCCTGCACATGAAGTAAAAGGATTAGTTCATTAGGGTTTCCAAAGCCAATAAGGCTTTGGATGGGGACTCAACAGTGTCTGGGATGGATGCAGATTGATGGACAGTGGTTAGGTCAGGGGTTTGAACTGTTTTAGGACAGTTTTTCTCTAACCACTGTTGTGGGTCCTGACCAATCACCTGCTGATAACCAAAAGGATGCCTGTTCACTCTGGGTTTACAGGGCCTTTTGTAGGCCTCATAAACGTGTGGAATCCTTTGGTAAGTTGGTTTCTCCTTACCTCTTCTGAAGTGATTGGCAGGTGGTGCATCAGTAACCTGAACATCTCTTTTGACAGATGTTTGGTTCAGCTGTTTTGTGACAGCTGTTTGAACTGGCACAAACAGTGGTTGATGTTTGGTGAATTTGACAGATGATGATGATGGACTCAAGGATGTTTTAGCAGTGTATTCATTCTTTTTCACATCAAAATTTTTAAGGTACACACATCCTTGAGTTTTGTGGTTTGATTTACCACAAACAATGCAGCTTTCAGCTGGAACAATAACACTGGTTTTGTTTAAGTCGTATGCTTTCAAATGGAAACAATCTTTTGTTAGATGATTCCTTTTCTCACAAAACAGGTTATTGATCTTTTCTTTCTTCTTTCTCTTTTCGGACTCTTTTGCAGCAGAGTTTTTAACCTCTGCTGGGATGTCCTTGAGTGGAATGACTTTGGCCTTAGGAGCTTTAACACCAGCAGTGGTTGTAAAGTCCATAGGCTTGAAGTTCTCAAGAATGTCACACTCGTCAGACCAGGTGGGTTTAAACTGGTATTTTTCAAGTTCTTCAAAAGTAGAGGAACTCATTGGTCTGCCAAGTGTGATTTTGTTACCAAGTTTGTCAGTGATTTTCACTTCTTGGCCATTCTTGTTTGTGGGGATGAACTCAGTGGTTACATCAGTGGTTTGAACAGATTTTTCACAAGTAATGCATTCATCATCATATTTTCTATACCCAATCCCAAATTTCACATTACTTTCAATCTGTTTCTCGAGCATAACCTCATACCCTTTGCAAGATTCCACCCATTTTCACAGGTGATCTGGGTGGACTCTAACTCCTTTTTGCAAACTTGGTATTTTTCTACCATCGTTTGGAATTGAGTTTTGGTTATGCTCTGCTCTTCTTTCATGCTGCTAATCTCTTTCTCTTTTTCAGCCAATTTGTTTTTAAGTTCTTTTAGAGACCTTTCAAATTTGACTTCATCAGTTAAGATTTTATCCCGAAGGTTTTCATTCACCTCTTTGATGTTAGCAAAAGCAATAATGCAAATGTCAGAACACAGTTTTTCTAAAACTTGAGGAGATACCTTGGCAGCAGCCATCATTGCACAGTCACATTGATGATTCTCTTCATCATCAGCTCTCACCTTCTTTTCACCATCCTTCTCTTCCTTCTTTTCTTCTTTGTCCTCTTCGGACCATGGATCTGTCATTGGTTCAATCAGGGTACCTGAACTTTCTCCCAACAGTAGTTCACCAGCCACAGCAGTAACCACTGCTTCAGTCACCTCATCCACTGTTTCAGTACTCAGCTGTTCCTCTTCAGTTTCAACCCCCTCCTGTATTGACTCTAATGCCATAAAAAAAATTAATTATGAGAAGAATCATTAGAAGCATAGAGTGCAAAATTTTCATCACTAAGGTCTTCAGGCATACTGCTCCAGTCAACAAACCCTTGAGTGAAAAAACTTTGTTGATCTGGTTGCACTGCTGCTGGAGCAGTGGTTTGAGGTGCAACAGGTTGCACCTGTACCTGAGGAGCAGGGGTTTGAACATACTGAATTTGTGGGACAGTAGTTTGGACATAATGCACAGGCACAGGGGCAGCAGCAAAGTGAGCAGTGTTCACATGAGCTGCAGGGGCATATTGGGTATAGTGCACAGTGTTTTGATTTTGTGGTCTAGGGTTTGAGCTAGGATGAGTAACTATTGGTCCATTGTTTTGACTTCTGCATTCCCTAGCAAAGTGCCCTAACCTATTGCACTTGTAACACTTGATTTTCGATTTATCCAACCCAACCCTCAAATTCCCATGAAGTCCTGGGAATTTTCTCCCTGTTCTTTTATAGAATTTGCTAGTTCTAACACTTAGCAAAGCCAACTGGTGCAGAATATCCATCTCTTCTAAGTCAGTGGGATCAAAATGTTGCAAATCATTGAGTTCAAAGCTTAAATTGTCTGACATCTGGTTTTCGTTTACAGTGAATGCATAACTAGCAGAGTGAGAATCAGGGTTGTTAAAATTTGCACCAGCAGTTATGTCAATGTAGTGATCAAAACCCTGATCCTTACCACTGCTCCCATATTCTTCTTGACCCAGAAGAGCAGTGTTACCGAAAGTGTAATCATCAGCAACTTTTCATGACTCTTGCAACCTCCTTTTCTGGTTCAACTCCCTTTCATAGGTCAGGAGTCGACCGTGAAGTTGGGTCAAGGTCAGATCCTTGAACTCAGGTGAGTTTCGGGTGACAAAAGCTATGGTGTCCCATTTTTCTGGCAGTGACCTGAGGAACCTGCTATTTTGAGTTGAGTTTGTAAAAGTGGTGTTAACAAGCCTCAGTTCACTGATGAGACAACTGAAACGCTCAAATTGTTGCGTCAGTGATTCACCTTTAACGTGACAAAATGTTTCATACTGTTGGTTCAGAATTTCCCTATTGTTTTCTATGACTTCTTTGGTCCCCCCAAACTGTTCCTTAAGCGCGTCCCATAACTCTTTGGCACTGTTACAGTGTAACAGTCTAGCATATATTTCATTGGACAGCGCTGATGCTATGATGCTAAACGCTTTAGCATCTAGTTCGAACTTTTGGAAATCGGTTTCAGTATAATTATCGGTTGGTTTAGGAACGAACTTTTTAGCATCTTCAGCGCTTGGCACCATGGGAACATGGGGACCAAAGACGACAGATCTCCAACATCCGGTGCTTTGTTGAGCGAGGATGTGACCCATCCTCCTCTGCCAGATGTTGTATTCATTTCTTTTTAGCATAGGTGGTTTAAAAAGAGAGCCGATGTTTTTGTCATCCTGAGATTGTGACGTCATTCTTGTTGTTTTACAGACACTGAGAAATCAACTTTAATGGTGATTAATCCTTGCTCTGTTTTTCAACGAACGAACAAACGATCAGTATCAACTGTTATGAGCCGAACTATTTACGCCAAAATGATTGTTAAATCAAATTTGACTGTCCTAGCTCTGATACCAATTGTTGGATCTGAGTTTGATTTTGATTGTATTTTGTGTTTGTAATTAACATGAAAATGGATGAGTGTGCAGCGGAATTATGATGAAAACAAACTTTGCATACAATCAAACGAGAGTAATACTTTGATCAAACATCTTTTCACAATGAATCGGAAGATTGAATTTATTTCTATAACGATTACAATGATTGATGAATGAATGCAAACTCCCCCTCAGCCAGAGCTCAGTGTTTGTTCGTGCAAAGAAGACGAATGATGCAAAGTGCTAATAGAACAGTACAAAGTACTGATCTATTTATAGGCACTAGCAAACCACTGAGCATCTTAGCTGACGTCACCATGAAAGTGACATCTAACCTCCTAACAAACTCTAACCTCTGACCTTTACAAATACTGCTATACAAACTACTGATATTACATTACATTGCATAAAGACAACTAAACTACTGCTGCAACCTTCTACTGCTGTGAACCCATCAGTACTTGTCCGGATCAGCAGTGTTTGACTCAAGGAAGTAGATCGAATCAGCAGAGCTTTGGTCTTCTATCAGTCTTTAACTCTGGGCAGTAGTTGTAAGGCAGCACTTTGCAAGATCAGTAGATAGGAGGTCAGCAGATGTTGAAATTCACTTTCAAGGGGAGAGACTTGATCATATCATCTGCTTATTCTGGAACCACTGTGCTGATCCAGTTTTGGCTTTTATTATATGTTCCTCTGATAGGGTTCAATCCCAACAACATATAAGTATTTCGTATCTTGTAAACCTTGAGACTTCACGGGGGAGAAAACCTATGACAGCCATGACGTCATTCAACTTTTGTTTTTTTAAAACTCTTGTTAGACCATTTGGTGTGTGGAGGGACATAAAAATGGGCATTATATTATATGTGACAGCCATGTTAGCACGCGTTAGAAAACTGGCGCGGTACAAAAAAGGGAGGAGTGGAACGGGGCATGGAAAGTCACATTTTATAAAAAATAAAAAAATAAATAAACATTAACCAATCGAAACCAATCCAAAGTTCATCCGCCAATGAAATTCCGCCACCTCACTCACACATTTGCCCCCACCATGGAGATCCCCAAATCCCAACCTCAACGCCGTGCTCCACGCCGGACACAAGGTGGTTAGCTTGGCGTAGACTGGCTTCCACGCCGGATTTCCACGGCCACATTGTGTGGTCTTATGTAATTACCGGTGCCGACCCCTATGCTGACAACAATAGATTACGTGGCAAAGGAACGAATTCAAAAATAAAATTATTTATATGTTATTTAAGGAAATATGGAATCTTATTCAAAGTCCTGACAAATCGGTCTAGTGGTTAGTCTTTTGTTTTCTCTCCTTAAGGTCACAAGTTTAATTCTCACTAGAATCACTTTGAAGGACATTGGTGGTGGCAGTGAAGTTTAGAACTAGGCCTCTTTGGAGGTTGCCCGTTCGAAACCGAGCCGAACCGGGTTTTACCGAAGTGGGCCTTCGGGCGGGCGCGTTTTCCCCAGAACTGGTGGCTCAGGTATACATCCAACTCTGACCGTTATGAAGGAGGGGATGCCAATCTGTTGATTCAGTTGGCTGTTAAAAAAAATGAAATCTTATTCAAAGTCTTCTTAAATTAGTTTTCAATAGGCTTAATTATTTAAGTCCACTAGGTTTGTATGATTGAATGATTTTTTAATAGACTAAGTCCACGCCCAATGAAAAGAATAAGAATCAAACTGTGGGGTTACAATAATAATTAATGTGATTAGTTGAGGAAAACATTGACCAAGGAACATGGTGTTTTAGGATTTAAAGCTTAAAAGTTAAAACTGTATATACACAAAGGAGTCTCTCAAAACACTAGGCAAACTACATAGCCATTAAGCTAGCAAAATATATTTCCGCCCTTTAAAAACAATTTGTTATCATAATCGATGGATGCTTCGCTTATCATTGCCTATTTCCCGTTGGGATTCTTGGCCATTTCTACTTTGGTTATGGTATTCTTCTGGAAAGATTATTATTATATCTACGATCACCGTCTCCTCCTAGTCACTGGTAAGTTCAGATCAATCTCTAATTCCATGTAGTTGTATATATCTACAGTTGTATGCAACGTATACCAAATGTTTATATCTACGTGGTTTCTCTTATACAGGTTTAGAGTTTAGTCGTGCCTTGACGGATTTCGCAATTATAAGTGTGCTAATATGGTATTTCACAAGCTATGGGGATGATCTTGCGATGTCGGCAATATTGACCAACATCCAAAGTTCATTATCATCACTTTTGGTGATATTTATGGCTCATGCAGCCGACTCGTATGTTGGAAGATTCCAAGCACTCTTGTTTTCGAACACTGCATATATTGGCGTAAGTATATCATTTTATTTAGAGGCTAGCTAGGGAATAAACTAGCGAAACAGGGCCAAGTTCGAACCCGTTTGACCTATGGGAGCTTAAGCTTAATTTGTTTCTGATTTATTAAGTAATTTATAATAAGTATAATTATTTTATATGAATTTTATATATAACATGATACATGTAGGGGAAGGGTATTGAAAAAACTCAGCGGCGGATCCAAGAGTTATTTTCTGGGGGTGCGAACGAAGGATTCAACCAAATTTTCAAGAGGTGCAGTCGGGATTTTTACCTCGAAAATACACTAATTTTTTTTTTCAAGGGAAAAAACTCCAGTTCATAAGAAAACTAAAGAAATTCGTACCATATATCTACAGTATATGATATATAGTATGGAGTTCTTTTTTTTTCCTCGTAAAACATAAGTTTTCTCATGTATATTTATTGTGTGCTTTAATTGAATAATGATCAATAACACATTTTAGGAGTGGTTAACATCATCACCCTTGAATTGTGGGTTACACTTTGTTTTTTTTTTCAAAGATTTATAATTATATGTAAATATTTTTTCGTTTCAGATATATAAATGAAGTATGTAAATTTAAAAGCCCACTCGTCTGCTTTTATATCAATTTGCAAATAAATAAAAAATAAGTACTTTTATCTTTTAGCATTTATAAGATTTTTTCTACATAATAATGTTAGATGTTACTTTTATTGAATTTGTTATTGACAAGTCTTCCCTTACAGGGCTTGATGCTTTTGTGGATGTTCAATCCATACGATGTTAAATGGCTTGTTGTGATATCACTAGTTCTCCTATCTCTTGGAACATCAGGAGCCACTATTTTACAAGATGTACTAAAAGACTTGGTGAACGACATTGATATATCACAAGATCATACTAAAACACGATCTCTGGCTAGTGCAGCAATCTGGTCACGTACAGCGTACGTGTTTGGTGTCGTTTCAGCAATGCTATGGGTTCCCACTGGTGCCCCTAAATGGGTTCTTCCCACTAGATTGGGAAGGTTCATTCTTGATTTGCATAACCACAATGATAGCAACTTCAATTATTTTCTGCACGGGTTATAATATCTATCATCAGGATGAGTTGACAGAAAGACCATCTGAGGTCTTCTTGCGAGTGTTTTATGCGCGTTCTAAGAAGCTACTCAAGTGCAATTCACGGTACATATTCATTTCATTCTCTTCTGAATTTAAATTTCCAGATATTGTATTGTTACATCATATTTATGTAACTTCTATGATGATGAGCATTTTACTATTAAATTACAAATCACTACTACAAAACAACCCCGGCCATAGGGACGGCCAAATCTTTCGCAAATCCGTCGCTAATGGTTTTTGTCAGGGATTTTTTCTCAGACGCAAAATAACAGTTTTTTTTTTTTTTTTTCTTTTTGTTGTGGAATTTGAGATTGATAACCGTCTCAATCTAATATGTTCCTTCACTTATTTTGCTATGGATATAAAAGGATTTGTAATAAACTAGGCCATAGGGAAAATGTATGGCAAGGATCGCTTGAGAACTTTCTCGAGTTGAGAGAACCTTGAGGGCCACTTCTCATGCGATTTTATTTTTTAACAAATTAAGTATATAAAACTAAGAAATATAAAAAATATTTGCAGCGAATTTACATGTATGTAAGAGACACATGTAAACATATACGTAATTCATTTTAAGCATGTTGCGTTGGTCTTTGATCTTCAAACTGCGTCACTTTCGGATACAAATGCTTCATCTAGTTCCTCCTTTTTGGCGTCATCATTACCACCATCTTCAAATTCCTCCGTATTGTCTTCATCCTCCTCTTGATCCTTCCTCACAGTTCTTCATGCCCTCATTAATCTTTATTGGTCCATAGCCGAGCAGAATTCCCAAATCTTTATTCATCCTCTGATTGCATTAACCTTCCTCCTTTTATTCCCAAATCTTTTCTTACTTGTTTCTCCAATGTTTTCTTCCAGTGGTACATTATAACCTTCACTTTCCAAACCATCCAAACTCTTATCCTCATAATAATCTCTTTAGTCATTGTCTTAATATTGAATGGTACCATACTCATGGTTGCAGAATTCGCTAGGCGCTTCCAGGTCGGTTGACTGAGGAGTTGCGAGTATTTGGACATGTTAAATTAAGAAAATATTGTTTTTTCGAGAAATTTTATATATAAGGGAGGGTTCAAGAGAAAACTCATTTTATTGTAAGAACTTGAAAACTTCCAAAAAAGCTTAAAAAACACCAATTTTTTTAACATATATATATATATTTTTTTGTAAATCCAGCATTTTTTAACATAATTTTTTTTAACAAAAAAAAAAAAAAAAAAATACTATTACACATGTGTAATACCACCAAAAACCTAGACCTGCCAACCCCCCCCCCCCCCCCCAACCTAAACCCCCATACCCACCCCCAAAAACCTAAAATCTAAACCTGAAACCTAAACCCCCGATCCCCCAAAAACTTAAACTCCCCACCTCCAAACTAAAAACCAAACCGAAATCCAAACACCCCAAAAACCAAATCGTAAAAGCTAAACAAAACCCAAAACCTAAACTATAAGTAGTATTGCATATGTGCAATCTTGTTTTTGTGTCGAAAAAATATGCTCGAATATACTCGAACCAAAGATAAAAATTGTTATCTTATGGTGCAATTTAAAAAAAATAATAACATATGAAGAAGATAGAAATGTTTGAAAAAATTATATATATATATAGGATTAGGATCAAGAGTGAACAACTTCTTGAAAATGAACTGAGTTAACTAATCTTGGCCCTTGATCATTTTTTAGATTAAAAAGGTAAGATTGACAATACCCAAGTATGCTTAATTAAAATCACTTAATTTTCTCATCTCTTAACTCTCTTTCTCTCTCTCATTTTTAATTATTTCATCATTATTTCTTTATCCATAGTACATTGTTTTTAACTTTTTTATAATTTTCAATAAACATTAAAAAATTTCTCTGAGAATGAAATTGTAATTATTTTTGGGCATTAATTTTTTTTTGAATATGTGATGAAGTTATTTATTTTTGTATACATGTGATATGTTTCATTTTCATTAATTTCATAATTTTTTTATAAATCTACTCATGTGCATGCCTAATATACTATATGTTGTTAATATAGACATATGTAACCATTTCTGAATATAATACACAGATATATAAAAGACTGTACACATATGTATAAACTAACAACTGTGTATATTGTATAAACTGATAGTTAGCGAGACTGTACACATGTGTATAAACTAACAGCTGTATATATTGTATAAACTGATACTAGCGAGACTGTACACATGTGTATACACTAACAACTATGTATCTGTTGGGATTGAACCCTACCAAAGGAACAGATAATTAAAGCCAAAACTGGATCAGAGCAGTGGATCCAGAATAAGCAGATGTTATGTATACAAGTCTCTCCCCTTGAAAGTGGTTTCAACATCTACTGACCTCCTATCTACTGATCATACAAACTGCTGACCTACAACTGCTGATCAAAGACTGATGAAGACTGAAAGCCCTACTGTTCAATCTACTGCTATGGGTCAAGCTCTGCTGATCATGACAAGTACTGCTGGGTTTACATCAGTGGAAGGATGCAGCAGTAGTTTTAATGTCTTTATGTAATGAATTGTAATAACAGTAGTTAGCACAACAGAGGTTGTATAGATCAGATGTTAGAGTTTGTTAGGAGGTTAGATATCACTTTCATGGTGACGCCAGCTTAGATGCTTCAGAGGTTTGCTCGTGCCTATAAATAGAACAGTGCTCTGTACTGTTCTATTAGCACTTTCACCATCTTCTTCCTGCACGAACAAATCATTGTGAGCTCAGGCTGAGGGGGAGTTTGTTACATACTTGCAATTGTAATTGAATCTTGTAATAAATTAATGCATTCGGTTCAATGATAAACTTGTATGTTAAAAGCAATTCTCCTGTTTGATTGTGAAAAGTTTGCTTCCATTACTTTCCGCTGCACTACTCATTCATAGATCATTTTAATACAAATATAAATCACAATCAAAACCAAACTCAGATCCTAACAATTGGTATCAGAGCTTGGACAGTCAAATTTGATTTAACAATCATTTTGATATAAATAGTTCAGCTCATAATCGTTGATACTGATAGTTTGTTCGTTTTGTTGAAAAACAGAGCAAGGTTTAATCATCATCAAAGTTGATTAATCTGTGCCTGTAAAACAACCAGGATGACGTCACAATCACAAGATGAAAAGAATAACATTGGCTCTCTTTTCAAACCACCCATGCTTAAACGTAATGAATACAACATCTGGGAGAGAAGGATGGGTCACATCCTTGCTCAACAAAACACTAGATGTTGGAGGTCTGTTGTTTTTGGTCCCCACGTTCCTATGGTGCCAAGTGCTGAGGATGCAAAGAAGTTCGTACCTAAACCAACTGAAAACTATACTGAAACTGATTTTCAAAAGTTCGAACTCGATGCCAAAGCATTTAGCTTCATAGCATCTGCATTACCCAATGAGATCTATGCTGGACTGTTACATTGTAACAGTGCCAAAGAGCTATGGGATGCACTGAAGGAACAGTTTGGGGGAACAGATGAAGTTATTGAAAACAATAGGGAAATTCTGAATCAGCAGTATGAAACATTCTGTCACATCAAGGGTGAATCATTGACTCAGCAGTTTGAGCGATTCAGTTGTCTCATTAGTGAACTAAGGCTTGTTAAAGTAACATTTCCAAATTCAACTCAAAATAGCAGGTTCCTTGGATCACTACCAGAAAAATGGGATACCATTGCATTTGTTACTAGAAACTCTGCTGAGTTCAAAGATCTGACCCTGACCCAACTTCATGGTAGACTCCTAACCTATGAAAGGGAGCTAAACCAGAAAAAGAAGTTGCAAGAGTCTGGCAAAGTTGCTGATGATTATTCATTCGGTAGCACAACTTTTTTTAGTCAGGAAGAATCTGGTAGCAGTAGTAAGGATCATGGTTATGATCACTTTATTGATATAACTGCTGGTGGAAATTTCAACAACCCTGATCCTCACTCTGCAAATTATGCTTTTACTGCAAATTGTGAAAACCAGATGTCAGATAACTTGTGCTTTGAACTCAATGATTTGCAACACTTTGATCCCACTGACTTAGAAGAGATGGACATTTTGCATCAATTGGCTTTGCTTAGTGTAAGAACAAGCAAATTCTACAAAAGAACATGGAGAAAATTCCCAGGGTTACATGGGAATTTGAAAGTGGGGTTGGATAAGTCAAAAATCAAGTGCTATAAGTGCAATAGGCTAGGTCATTTTGCTAGGGAATGCAGGAGTCAAACCACTGGTCCAATAATAACTCATCCTAGCTCAAACCCTAGACCACTAAATCAAAGCACTGTGCACTATACCCAATATACCCCTGCATCCCATGTTAACACTGCTCACTATGCTGCAACCCCTGTGCTTGTGCATTATATTCAAACCACTGTTCCACAAATTCAGTATGTTCAAGCCCCTGTCCCTCAGGCACAAGTGCAACCTGTTGCACCTCAACAAGCTGCTCCAACAGTGGTACAACCAGATCAACAAAGCTTTTTCACCCAAGGCTTTGTTGACTAGAGCAGCATGCCTGATGAGCTTGGTGATGAAAATTTTGCACTCTATGCTTTTAATGAACCTTCTAATGATGAATTTTGCTTGATGGCTTTAGATTCAATACCAGAAGGGGTAGAAACTGAAGGTGAACAGCTAAGTGCTGAAATAGTGGATGAAGTAGCTGAAGCAGTGGTTACTACAGTTGCTGGTGAACTACTGCTGGGAGAAAATTCAGAAACCCTGATTGAACCACTGTCTGACCCCTTGTCCAAAGAAGACAAAGAAGACAAGGAAGAGAAGAAAGCAGGTGAGAAAGAAGTTAGAGCTGATGATGAAGATGATCATCAATGTGGTTGTGCCATGATGGCTGCTGCTAAGGTATCACCTCAAGTTCTTGAAAAACTGTGTTCAGACAAATGCATTATTGCATTTTCTAACATCAAAGAGGTAAATGAAAACCTTAGGGATAAAATCTTAACTGATGAAGTCAAATTTGAAAAGTCATTAAAAGAACTTAGAAACAAATTGGCTGAAAAAGATAAAGAAATCAGCAGTCTCAAAGAAGAGCAGAGCATAACCAAAACTCAACTCCAAACTATGGAAGAAAAATACCAAGTTTGCAAAAAGGAGTTGAAGTCCACCCAGATCACCTGTGAAAGATGGGTGGAATCTTGCAAATGGTATGAGGTTATGCTTAGAAATAGCTTGAAAGCAATGTCAAGTTTGGTATAGGGTATAGAAAATATGATGATCTTGAAAACACTGCTGTAAAACAAGCTGGTTCAACTGAAATAATACCAACCAACAAGAATGGCCAAGAAGTAAAGATTACTGACAAACTTGGTAACAAAATCACTCTGGAAAGATCATCAGTGGGGTCCTCAACTTTTGAGGAAATTGAGAAATACCAATTTAAACCCACATGGTCTGATGAGTGTGACATTCTTGAAAATTTCAAGCCTATGGACTTTACAACCACGGATGGTGTCACAGCTCCAAAAGCTAAGGTCATTCCTATCAAAGATATCCCAACAGTAGTTCAAAACTCTGTTGCTAAGGAATCTGAGAAAAGGAAGAAAAGAGAAAAGATCAAAAACCTATTTTATGATTTTTGTGAAAAGAGAAACCATCTAACAAAAGACTGTTTTCATCTAAAAGCATATGATCTAAACAAAACAAGTGTCATTGTACCTGCTGAAAGCTGCACCATCTGTGGTAAAATAAACCACAAAACTCAAGCATGTGTGTATCTCAAAAACTTTGATGTGAAAAAGAATGAGTACACTGCTAAAACATCCTTGAGTCCATCAACATCATCTGTCAAATTCACCAAGAATCAACCACTGTTTATGCCAGTCCAAACAGCTGTTACAAAACAGCTAAATCAAACATCTATCCAAAGAGATGTTCAAGTGACTGATGCACCCCTTGCCAACCATTTCAGAAAAGGCAAGGGATAATCATCTTACCAATGGATTCCACATGTTTATGAGACCTACAAAAGGCCTTCTAAACCAAGAGTGAACAGGCATCCTTTTGGGTATCAGCAGTTGATTGGTCAAAACCCACAACAGTGGTTAGAGAGAAACAGTCCTAAAACTGTCCAAACCCCTGACCTAACCACTGTCCATCCTTCTGCACTCATCCCAGACACTGTTGAGACCCCATCCAAAGCCTTATTGGCTTTGGAGACCCTAATGAACTAATCCTTTTACTTCATGTGCAGGGAGCTTCTGCATGCTTAGATAGCCTTTGGTATGTAGATAGTGGAGGCTCCAGCACATGACATGATGTAAAGCCCTTCTCAAAGATTTCAAAATCCATGGAGGGGGTGATATATCCTTTGGTAATAATAGTAAAGGGAAAGTTCTGGGGTCTGGTACAGTACAGTCTGGAAATGTAAAATTTGAAAATGTCAATCTGATAGACAATCTAAAATTCAACCTCCTGAGTGTTTCACAAATGAGTGATAAGGGGTATGGGTCATTCTTCACAAAGGAGTGTTGTAGGATTGTTGGACCAGAAATGGTTGAAAAGATTGAAGCAATAATCAATTCTGGAAAAAAACTAAACTTGTTGCTCAAAGAAGTGGCAATGTTTATGTGGTGGATATGTCAAAAGAGAGCCCCAGAACTGATGCCTGTCTGTTCTCAGCTGCATCAAACAAAGAGACAGAACTATGGCACAGAAGATTGGGGCACACAAATCTCAAGACAATCACTGCCATTTCAAAACAGGGGTTAGTAAGAGGTTTACCACAAAAACTGTTCACCTGTCCTGAGCATTGTGTTTCCTGCCTAAAAGGAAAACAACATAAAAGCTCCTACAAATCCATTGATGAGTCCAAAACAACCAAATGTTTGCAAATGCTTCATATGGATTTGTTTGGCCCAGTAAAAGTCATGAGTCTTAAGAAAAAGAAGTATTGTTTGGTTATAGTTGATGACTTTTCTAGGTTTACATGGACTTACTTTTTACACTCAAAAGATGAGACTGCAGGCATTCTGCAAGACTTTATGAAACAGGTTGAAAAGAAGTTTGACCTTCCAGTAAAAATCTTCAGAAGTGACAATGGCACAGAGTTCAGGAACAAGGAGTTGGATGATTTCTGTGTGTCAAAAGGAATTGTGAGGCAATACAGCATTCCAAGAACACCAGAACAAAATGGGGTTGGTGAAAGAAAGAAAGAATAGAACTTTGATTGAGGCAGCCAGAACCATGCTTGCTGATTCAGGTTTGCCATTAACTTTTTGGGCAGAGGCAGTAAACACTGCTTGCTATGTCCAAAACAGAGTGTTAATCAACCCCAGGCATCAAAAGACTGCCTATGAACTACTGTATAAAATAAAGCCATTGATTTCATACTTCAAAGTTTTTGGTTGCCCATGCTTCATTTTAAACTTAAAAGATTCCATTTCTAAGTTTGCAGCCAAAATTGATTGTGGATATCATCTGGGATACTCAACCACTGCTAAGGCCTACAAAGTGTTTAACACAAGGACCAAAACAGTGGAGGAGACTTTGAATGTAAAGTTCAATGAACTTTCATCAATGAAAATCCCAGCAAATCCCGCAAATTTGTTTGATCTTGATAAATTCACTTTTGAAAATACTGCTGTCAAGACTAATAGTGCAGGTCCATCAGAGGATTCAACACCAGACTATGGATATGAAATCATCATTCCTCAAAAGTCTGTCAAAATGGGAAGAGCAGCAGATGTTCAAAACAGCTGTCAAAGCTCAACCACTGCTACCTCAACAGTTGTTGACCAAAGTAGACCCTTAACCACTGCTTCCACATCATCAAGCACTGTTGATAAAAGTCCTCAAACAGTGGATCAAAATCAGCATGTGTCCACACCTTTGCCTCCTATTCCACCACCTTTTG
The DNA here is from genome assembly GCA_030545235.1 of Helianthus tuberosus. Classification (NCBI taxonomy): domain Eukaryota; kingdom Viridiplantae; phylum Streptophyta; class Magnoliopsida; order Asterales; family Asteraceae; genus Helianthus; species Helianthus tuberosus. Next base: position 166,481,699 of record CM060408.1, read on the forward strand.
AAGCCACTTCTGGATCATCAAAGTCACCAGCAGTGGTTAGCTCAGATGATTCACATCTGCAGCCCTCCCCACTCAATGCCATTGTTCCATACCAAGGAGAGCTCATCTTCTTGAAATCTCATCCACCAGACCAAATTATTGGCAACATCAATGAAGGGGTGCTCACAAGAAGTCAATCCCAAAACATTTGTCTTTTTGCTGGTTTTCTATCACTCCATCAGCCAGTCAAGTACCAAGAGGCACTGAAAGACAACAGCTGGGTAGAAGCCATGCAAGAGGAGCTCCAACAGTTTAGAAGACAACAAGTATGGGAGCTTGTTCCATTGCCAGAGGGTGTAAGTCCTATTGGCACAAAATGGGTCTTCAAAAATAAAACTGATGAAAGGGGTATTGTTGTCAAGAATAAAGCCAGGCTTGTGGTTCAAGGGTACAGACAAGAAGAGGGGATTGATTATGATGATACTTTTGCCCCTGTTGCAAGACTTGAAGCAATCAGACTATTTCTGGCCTTTGCTGTCAACCACAACATCAAGGTGTACCGAATGGATATCAAATGTGCATTCCTCTATGGTAAGATTCAAGAAGAGGTATATGTTTGTCAACCTCCAGGTTTTGAGGATCCATTTAATCCAGATCATGTCTACAAGCTGAATAAAGCTTTGTATGGCCTGAAACAAGCACCAAGGGCCTGGTATGAAACTCTTTCCACTTTCCTACTATCCATTGGTTTCACAAGAGGTAGAATAGATAAAACACCATTTTTAAAATGGAGAGGAAAGGAATTGATGATTGTCCAAATTTATGTGGATGGCATCATCTTTGGAAGCACATGTAATAAAATGTGTGAAGAGTTTAGGCAACTCATGACAGCTGAGTTTGAAATGAGTGCAATGGGTGAACTCCAGTGCTTTCTTGGTCTCCAAGTAAGGCAACTGCAAAATGGCACCTTTATCCATCAAGGCAAATATGCCAAAGAACTGTTAAAGAAATTTGAGATGGATGATTGTAAGCCATGCAGTACACCCATTTCAACCAATAAAGTAGTCATATCTGATGAGAATGATGAATTGGTTGATCACACTTTGTACAGAAGCATGATTGGGTCTTTATTGTACCTAACTGCATCCAGGCCAGACTTCATGTTTGCAACATGTGTTTGTGCTAGATCCCAATCAGCCCTTAGAAAGTCAAAACTTATTGCTGTAAAAAGGATATTCAGATACCTAAAAGGTGCTCCGACACTTGGTATCTGGTATCCAGCTGATGGTAAAATTGAGCTTGCAGGTTTCTCAGATAGTGACTTTGCTGGATGTGACAAGACAAGGAAGTCCACTTCAGGAGGGTGCCAATTCCTAGGCAATCGCTTAGTGTCTTGGCAAAGCAAAAAGCAAGCAGCTGTTTCCGCATCCACTGCTGAGGCAGAATACATAGATGCTGCAAGCTGTACAGCCCAACTGCTCTGGCTTCAAAATCAGTTGCTGGATTTTGGTATCACTGCCTTAAAGACACCACTCATGTTGGACAGTCAGGCAGCAGAAAATATCATCAAAAATCCAGTTTCTCATTCAACCACCAAGCACATTGACATCAGACATCACTTTGTGAGGGATTGCTATGAAAAAGGTTTGATTTCTCTGCACCATGTTCCAACTAAGGATCACCTGGCAGATGTGCTAACCAAAGCATTAGACACATCCACCTTTGAAAGCTTGATCTCTAGGATTGGCATGCTAAACATGGAATAACAGGCAAAATCCTGTTTTTCTATGAATAAAAGCATTAAAATGTTTTCAGAAAATCAAAAATCCATCCTTAAAAATAGCTAAAAATGAATTTTTCATTAAATCCTTAAAAGTCTGCCATAACCACTGCTTTGTTCAAAAGTCTGTTCTCCTTTAAAGTTTGTCCACTGCTGAAAGTCAACCCCTGCTCTCTCATTTTCTTTGATAAGCACTGTTGTCCAAAATCAGTGTTTTATCCACTGATATGCTATCTACTGATAGTGAAAATCATCCACTGCTCTCATTGCCACAGTTATCCACTGATCTTGTTCCATCAGTGGTCTTCATAAACGAGTTGTCGTTTTCTTCATCAGGGGTTGGCACATAGACAGTACATTGTGGTCAGACCTTTTGTAACCGCTGCCACGTCAGCATTCACTTTTTCTCTATAAAACCCCATTCAAAACCCCAAACAGGGTTTTACTGTCGAATTGAATTCTTAAAAATTCCTTTCTCAAAGCAGTTTTCATCACATCTTCTCAAATTTCTTCACACCCAACTTCGATCATCTTCTCCAAAATGAAAAAATCGAAGTCATCCACAAAATCCACTTCCAAATCACTGTCAACACCCACTGAAATTCCACACAAACCTTCTCACAACATTTTGGGTCTTCTTACAAAACCCGGCACCACCGATGTGTTCGATTCCATCATTGATCTCATGTCTGCATCAAAGTACAAAACTTTGCTTATAGCAGATGCTCCCATTTACCTGCAAACCCAAAGAGAGTTTTGGAAAAATTGTACCCTTGACAAACAAGGCGAAGATGTCATAGCCATTAACTCTACTCTACAGGGTAAAGCAGTCAAAATCACTCCACAATCCATTTCGGAAGTCTTTAAACTCAATGATCAGGAAGGTACAAATTCTTTTTCAAAAAATGAGTTAAAAATTGATTTCCTTGAAAGAGGGTATGTTGATACAATGATGAAGAGGGATACCTTACAAAAAGGGTACTTCCCTCCTGCAACAAGATTTTTATTCCATACCCTGTTATTGTGTGTTTAAAATAAAACCACCTATTTTAATGAAATACCGTTAAAGATTCAAAACCTGGGGTATGCTATTCTTCAAGAAGAAAATTTCAATTATTACCAGGAAATCTTTAATGATCTGGTTAAAAATGTTGATAAAAAGCCATTCTTACTTTTTCCAAGATTTTTAAGCTATTATTTTGAAAAGAAATTTAGTAAGGATGATGCTTTTGCAATAAAACAATGTGAATCTTTTCAAATAAACAGCTTAACAGGTGAAACTTTTACAAAAATGTCAACACCTTGCAAAACACAAGCAGAGGTGCCTGAGCAGAATTTAGCAGATACCACTACTCCTCAGGTATCTGCTACTGAGCCCACTGCTCAAGGTGATCAAAGTGGCAAAACAACTGCTTTGAAGCCCACACCTAAACTCACCAAAAAGCCAAAGCAAAAGAAAACTCAAAAACCACCCAAACCTATAAAAAAGGCAACTCTGGAGGATGAGATACCAAAGCAACTGCCAGTGATAGCACAAAAGTCACAAGAAACCACTGCTGCTACTTCCTCATAGCAGTTGGTACAAATATCTCAACCCATAACCGAAACTCCTCCTGTTTCTTCTTTTGTTGTACATATAGGGACATCACAATATGATGCTCTGGAATCACTTGCTTCCATCATCCACAGCCCAATGCCCGGGGCAAATTCTCTTTCTACACCCAACCTCACCTCCACAATTCCCCCACCAACAAAATTATTGTTGTATGCTATTGATTTGAACCAGACACAAACCTGTCCTTCTCACTCACCTATCAATGAGAATATACTTCAATAAACGACTGGGTCTGATGTATCAATCATAGTTAACCCACCAACAAGGCCTGAGGAGGATACACCCCTTGAGTTACAAGTAACTCTTGGTGGTAGTCCAAGTGAATCAGCCACTACAAGTGTTGAACCCACTGGTTTACATTTGGAGAGTGGTTACATCAATAAGACTTCCTTGGAGGCAATTCCTTCCATAGCACCTCTGATATCCACCAGTGAATTTGTCTTGACCACTGGAAACATCAAAAGGTTGTCAAGTGCTGAAGGAAGAAGACCCCAGTATCGAGAAAAATGGGCATCAGTGGTTAATGTTTGGAGTACACTCCCTACATCAACCCCTGTTACAACCACTGATAGTGGGAAATCAGATGATCCCATTAAATTGGGTGATGGTTTAAAATATCTGGAATTGACGGAACGCATTGAAAAACTGGATACCGCTGTTGCAGAAATCAAAGAAATGCTGCAACAGTTGTTGGCAGTACAAAAGGTGCAATCCACTGCTGTTCCACCTCAAGCATCTACTCCACCACAAGCACCTGCTGCAGATGAGATATGGAACCTATTTCAACCTTTTCTCCAACAACAAAAACAAATGGCTGATCAGCAACATGCAATACATGTACAAGAGCTGAGAAACACAACGGAGTCTAGGTTCAAGAACACACAAGCAGACATTAAGGCTATCAAGGCCCACATATTGAAAACCACTGGCACTGCTCCTCCAACTATTCTCTTCATTGATCAACTTCCTCCAGATAATGCCAAAAAGGGGGAGAAAATTAAAGAATGGAAGAAGAAAGGAATAGATGATGGTCTCTACATAGAACCAGAAAAGGAGAATATGACCAAGAAGATCCCCTTGCCAGATGGTAGCAAAAAGGTTGATGTTACCCAAAATGCACTTGATGAAGCTGTAGCAAGTGTAAAAAGGGACAGAGCGGCAGAGGATATGTCAAGGTGGAATGAGGAGAAAAGAGCTTATATGGAGCTGAATGCGCAGGGTTGTTCTGAGCCAAAGGATGTTAAAAATCCTGAGCTAAAAAGAAAGAATCCCACTAGAAAAGTGAGGGAACCCAAATCCATACCATCCAGACTCACAAAGCATACTCCAAAACCACCGTCCAAAAGCCCCCAACATCAAACTTCCACTCAAACAGCTGTTGTAACTCCTGCTGTATCAACGACTGCTGATACTTCAGTAGTTTCAACATCTGCTATCACTTCAACAGACACCACTTCAACACACACAACAACCGCTGCCTTACTACCACCACCATCACCACTAAAAACAATCTCACCACCATCACCTCCTGCCAAAAAGCAGAAGACACCAGATGTTACAACATCTGTTGTAATGACAACAGTGGTTGAAACACCAGTTGTTTCAACAGCTGTTAGTCAATCACAAATCACTGCCACTCAAACTACCACCATTGATCCACCCAAAACATCATCAGCCTCTCCTCAACCAAAAAGGAGAAGGCTAATCCTGAAAGATGATGACATTTCACCACCACCAACATCTTCAAAATCTCAAACACTTGTTACTATACCAAACCCTGTTCCTCTCTCATCAGCTCAAATTCAAAAGCCATTACCTCCTGCAGGTGTTCAATTCCCTCTTGAACTTATAGCAGTCAGAGAAGAAATCAAGTCTTTTTATTATGAGGATGACCCTGCTAAAAACAGTTTGCCATCAGTTGAAGGATATCCCAGGCCTGACAATATTGAAGAATATTTGAAAATCAAGGCTCAGCAAGCAGAGGATATCTCAAAAAGAAATACACAAGGGAAATCTGATGGAGAAATTCAGCAAAACTATCAATACTTGCTCACACAAGTCAGATCCTTGGAACAATTTGCAAAGAATGTGTGTCAGCAGATATCAGAAAGGGCAGATGAAACCCTAAGAAAAGATTATGTTGAAAACATCATGGCCCATAAGAAATACAAAGGAGAGAGACACATGTATAAAGACTGGACCATTCTTGAGCTTGAAAGTGAAGCAGCCAGGATTCAAGAAATGATCAAGAACAAGGTCAAACACACTCCTCCAGAATGGGCAAAGTTTAAAAAGAATGTACCTGATAAAAAGGTAGAGCTGAGGAGAATGAAAGAGGAATTAGCTACTGCTGATTATGGGTCCTTGAATCAAGTGTTGAGATGGAAAGAAGAGAAAGTCAGGGCTACCTACAAAAGTTTGGAGAAATTGAGAAAGACAGATCCTAATGCTCCACAAAAGCCTGCCTATCCTGAAACAGAGGTTTCAAAAAGATCCCCAAAGCTGCAAATCAGGAGATCCACTGCTCCAGCTAGTGCAGCCATCTTTAAAAGAAGGCAACAAAAACAGTTGGGTGCTGAAACTATCCAAGAGCTAATGGAAGGTGATGACCTTGTAAAAGAAGGAATAAAGAAAATGATTGTAGAAACTCTTGGATTGGATCAAACTGCAAGTACTGCTCAGTCAGTCATCAATAGGCCAGCTTCACCAAACACCTCATCAAATAAAATCTCCCAAGAAACCCACCAGACTCAAAGGTACTAAAGTGGAAAACTGACAAACAGACCCATGTACTGACAGTGATCAAGTCTAGTGGAGAAGTGAAGAAAATAACAAGGGAACAAGCACTTGGCCTAAGTCTTGAAGATTTGCAGGATCTCCTTAATCTTCCACTTAGCAGGGATGGAGATGACACAGATGCCTTAGCCTTTGAATTACAACTCAAAGGGCAAATAAGGGAACTATTGATGAGGCAATAAAGATCTACAAATAATGAAGGGTTTTGGCATTATCTGTTCCAGGGGGAGATTGTTGGGATTGAACCCTACCAAAGGAACAGATAATTAAAGCCAAAACTGGATCAGAGCAGTGGATCCAGAATAAGCAGATGTTATGTATATAAGTCTCTCCCCTTGAAAGTGGTTTCAACATCTGCTGACCTCCTATCTACTGATCATACAAACTGCTGACCTACAACTGCTGATCAAAGACTGATGAAGACTGAAAGCCCTGCTGTTCAATCTACTGCTATGGGTCAAGCTCTGCTGATCATGACAAGTACTGCTGGGTTCACATCAGTGGAAGGGTGCAACAGTAGTTTAGATGTCTTTATGTAATGAATTGTAATAACAGTAGTTAGCACCGCATAGGTTGTATAGATCAGATGTTAGAGTTTGTTAGGAGGTTAGATGTCACTTTCATGGTGACGTCAGCTTAGATGCTTCAGTGGTTTGCTCGTGCCTATAAATAGAACAGTGCTCTGTACTGTTCTATTAGCTCTTTCACCATCTTCTTCCTGCACGAACAAATCACCGTGAGCTCAGGCTGAGGGGGAGTTTGTTACATACTTGCAATTCTAATTGAATCTTGTAATAAATTCAAGCATTCGGTTCAATGATAAACTTGAATGTTAAAAGCAATTCTCATGTTTGATTGTGAAAAGTTTGCTTCCATTACTTTCCGCTGCACTGCTCATTCATAGATCATTTTAATACAAACATAAATCACAATCACAATCAAAACCAAACTCAGATCCTAACAGTATCTTGTATATACGGAAACTAGCTAGATTTTAGGGATTTTGATTATATTGTTTAATAAATGCAATTTACAAAAGACACAAATACCCTTCTGTCATTATTTTAAAGAGGAGTTACAACATTATAATTATAATCTTGCCATTGTTTAAAAATCTCTAGATGATGTAATCCAATGGCCCAGATTAGTTCACACAGTTCACTCTCAACCTAGTGTTCACTCTAGTACCCTACCCTATATATATATATATATATATATATATTCCCAATTTTGCCCAACTTCCTTAAAAGTCCCTTCCCCCGTAAATAAGAAGTTTTCGAGTTTTCTCACTAACGATTAACTATGAGTTTTAATTGAACTCTCCCCTAAATATATGATAGGCATTATAAGAGAAGAGTATCCTATTCGAGAAACTTGAGAGGGCCACACATTTTCCTCAAACTAAAAAGAAAATATATATATTTTTTTTACTTATATTCGCACGTTTTTAAGAGGGCTTTTTTTGCATGGATACGTATATGTGCATTGTCAGTTTTGAATTATACACATATGTATATAGTCAACTTTTAAACTATACATATGCGTATATTTTGAAAAATATATATCCTTAACTTAATAAGTGTAGGAAACCGGGTCAAATGAACTCCGATTGAGCTCATTACAGCGGTATTAGAACCGACTCGTCGAACAGTAACCAAAAACTTTAAACACTAAACCCTAAGGCTAAACCCTATGCTAGAACCTAAAAACTAAATCCTAAAGGTAAATCCTAAACCCTAATGCCAAACCCTAAAGTTAAACCTTAAACCCTAAAGCTAAACCATAAAACTAAACCATGAATACTAATGCTAAACGCTAAAACAAAACTCTAAAACTAAACCTTAAATACTAATACTAAACACTAAAACTAAACCCTAATGTTAAACCCTGAATACTAATACTAAACTTTAAAGCAAAAACTAAATCCTTCCCCCTCAAACATAGACGTACAATACTTATGTTTTAATTTTAAAGATGTATACACATATATGTATAGTTAAAATATTGACAATATATACATGTGTAAATATCTGTAAAAAGAAAAAAAACCTAACAGTAATTAAAATCATTATAAAATTTCTAACCATTAGATCTTAAAGATGGATGGATGAGATTAAAAGTAATTAAAACCATTATAAAATTTCTTTTGTCTTATTATGTTTTTAATATTTTAATGCCAAAAGGGTATTTAAGTAAATTTGCTTTTTTTTATCTTATTATATTTGTTGTTTTTATTACCTTTTTTATCTCATTACATTGATTGTTTTTTATTAAAAATCAGATATTTTTTATTAAACAAAACTTTGAAATCAGATTTTTTGATAATTTTTTTTCAAGATTTGTTTAAAAAAAACGTTTCTAAGATCCTTTTTTTTACGCTCCGTTTTTTACGCGCGTTTTTTTATGGCCCGTTTTACGCCCTGTTTTTTTCGCGTCCGATTTTTTACGCGCCGTTATTTCCGCGTCGTTTTTTACACACCAATTTTACGCTGCGTTTTTACGCCCCTTATTTATGAACCGTTTTATCACACAGTTTTTTTACGAGCCACTTTTTACGCCCTGTTGTTACGTGTCGTTTTTAACGCTTTACATAAAAAAGTTTTACGTTTTACGTTTTACAATTTATTTACGTTTTACATAGAAAAGGTTTACATTTTACGTTTTACTATATACAAATTTTTACTTAAAGTTTCACGTTTTACGGTTTAATCTTTACGAGATAATTTTTTTTACATCAAATTTTTACGTTTTACGTTTTGCGGTATTAATTTTTTTTACATAAAAGTTTACGTTTTACGTTAAAAAATTTTACGTTTTACGTTTTACATGTTTTACAATTTACATAATTTTTTTTACGTTTTACAAGAAAAAGTTTTACGTTTTGCGTTTTACAATTTACGTAAAGTTTTACGTTTTACGTTTTGTGGGATTAATTTTTTTACATAAAAGTTTACGCTTAACGTTTTACGTTAAAAAGTTTTACGTTTTACGTTGTACGTTTTACAATTTACAAAAAAAAAGTTTTACGTATTACGTTTTACACCAAAATGTTTTACGTTTTACAATTTACGTAAAATTTACTTTTTACGAGATAAAAAAATTTACGTAAAGTTTTACGTTTTACGTTCAAATTTTTACGTTTTATGTTTTACATAAAAACGTTTTATATTAAATTTTGAAAGTTTCACGTTTTACGTTTTTCACTAAAATTTTTACCTAAAGTTTTACGATTTACAATTTACATAAAAAAAGTTTTACGTTTTACGATTTACTTTTTTTTTACAAATACTTTTTACACAAAACGAACTTACCCAAAAATCGCGACTCAGCAGGTGTCTCAGATAAATTGAACTTATCATCATCGACTGAAAAAAAAATATAAAAAACCAACAACAGAAATCAAAACAATGTGTGGATCTTGAAAAAAAATGGTTTGGCTCAGAGTTTCCAATAATCAACGCTGCAAAGTGGGGTTGTAAGTTCAAAAAACTTACCCTGCACCATCCTTGCCGCGCTATTGTCATCAAAATATACGTTTTTTGGCATAATCACCGCCCAATTCAACAGATCAAACCCGTATAATTGCAGTTATCACAAGTTTTACTTTGCATCCAAACTGAAATCTTTCATGACAACCAAAAACCTTCAAATCCATACCAAAACACAAATACTAATTTATAATCAAAATCTAAAAATCAAGGATAAAATGAGGGTTTCCACATCATCACTCCCATCAATAACCAAAAATCCATACCAAAACACAAATAATAACTTGTGATTTTAAACTGAAAATCGAGGCTAAGATGGGAGTTTCGACATCAACACTAGCATCAACAACCAAAATCATTTGGGTTTAGATCTTCATAGTTCACTAATCTTCCAAAAGACACCCATAATCATTCGAATCCATACCAAACATAAAAAGTAAAAAAAAATCAAGAAAACCCCATCAAACAAAATGTGCTTACCTCATCACAGAAGTATTTTCACCATCTTTAACACAAAATCAAGAAAACCCATCGACAAAAAAGATGACAAATTGCATAAAAACAGCTTATGCCGTCGCTCAACATCATCAGAACCGGGACGCCACCGTCGTCGGACCTACCCTCCACCGTCACGGACCTCTGCCACACACCACCAAAAAACCCCCACCGCCACCAACCCCAACGCCACCACCACAACGTCGCCGTCAAAACCCACCACGACCGTCGCCGTCAAAACCAACCACCACCGTCGACGTCAAAACCCACCACCACCACCACCGTCGCCATCAAAACCCACCACCACCATCACCGTCAATCCTCACCGGCACCCTTCACCACCGTCGCCGGAGAAACGAGGGGGGTCTGTAACATCCCGAAAATACAAATTTTTAAATTTGCAATTAAGTTGTGAATAAATTAGTAAAATAATCTAATTAGTAATGGCACTAACCTAGTTAGTTTAACACTTATGAGTAGTTAAAGACATTAAAACAAAATAAAAGAAAGTAGAGGGACTAAAGTGTCAAACTTGAAACTAGTTTTAATAAACATTTTATTAAAACACAAACTCAAAAAAATTGAGTACGGAGATCGACCAGAAGCCAGGGGGCGACCAAGCTTCTCCAAAACCCTAACAAGCACAAATCTCATAAATTGAAGGTGATAATCTGGTCCAAAACAAAATCCGAGCTTAGAATTGTGATCCTCATCACAAGAGGGTTATAAGGTATGTAAAATTTAACGAGAATTCTCCACTTGAAATTCTCATGAAATTGGGAAAATCTGAAATTCATGGTTGCATGTTTGTTTTATGATGAATTAGGAACCATATAGTGTCTAGGGACAAACCCTAGACAAATACAAGTTGAAATCATGTGAAATTTTAGTGAAAACTATGAACACCATTATAGGTGATTAGTGGGTTATGTGTAAATTGATGAACACTAGGAAATTGGGTGTTGTTCTAGTGTAATTTGATAACTTTGAAGCGATTTCAGAAATTTAGAAGCTAACAATCATGTAAAATGGTTGATTGATGTGAAATTAGGGCTAAGTGATAAGCTAGAAACTTGTTATATAATCATGTAAAAATCTGCCCTTAAAGTGTTTGTGAAAATGCCTCAAAGAAGGCTTAAAATTTAAAATTTAAGTTCAAACACATAATTATGATGTTTCGGTATATTATGCGATATATGGTTTAAAGAGAGTTCTAAGCATGTCATTAATGAACTCTATAGGAAAGGACGCAGGAGCGTCAAGCGGACAAGCGGGTGGCGAATCACGTTTGAAAGGTCTACTTTGAAGGTATGTAACTTGACCCGTTACATTAAGTAAATTTTGATAATTATCATATGAGTAGTTGAATTTTAGAATAAGGGTTGTTTTGAATTAAAGCGGTGATGTCGCTATTTTGAATAATAGGTCAAAGATTGGTTAGAACTCGTTGGTAGTCATCATAAGGGAGGATTTCCATAGATGAGCCAAACGGGTCGAATAATCATTTAAGACATGGATAATGTTCCGTAATATGATGGATTGATCCTTGTTATTGGTTAAATGGTTGATATATCAGAAGTACGAGAATCTAACATGTTGGCTGTTAGAATGGGAAATCCGAGTATTTAGTTTTGGCAAAACAAACAAAATCAGTCAAATAATAGACTTCCAGAGTCTACCATAAGTTACGGTAGTACCGTAACTTACGGTAGAGGCAAAATGAGTTACGGTGGTTTTCTCCTGACTTACGGTGGACCAGAACTATCAAATAACTACCGTAACTTACGGTAGACACCGTAAGTTACGGTAGAGCCTGGAAAGCTTTGTAAATTTTTTCATTTTACAACTAATAAAATCCGTTTCGATCGTAGTTTATATTGTGTAATATTTTTAAGAACTCCATTATTAATGTTTAATGTAAACATTTCAGTTTCTAGGTATTGAAGGGTTACGGATGACGGTCAAGCAAGCTTTTGAAGAACCGAACACGAACTTTTGAAGCTTCCGCGTAAATTAATTCTGTTTAGATAATGTTATGATGTAATCAGCTTGCTAAATAACTTAAAATGCTTAAAATTAGTCAGTAGTTGACTAATCTTTTGTCACCTTAGAACTTTGTTTTTTTTTGGAACTTAAGTCCTAACCTAGACATCTTTTATGTAAACTCTTGTGAATTATTCTTAATTTCAAGTAGTAATTAAGATGGGTGTTACAAGTTGGTAATCAGAGCTTAAGGTTGTCAACAAAGTGTTCGGTTCAAGCTTGATCGATCGTCCGGTAAGAATTAACTTGTTATGTTAGTATATTATACCTTGCGTAAGAAATGAGAAATGAATTGTTGTGCATGGGAAGAGTGTGCTAACACACTCAAACCCGGAAAGTGCACCAAATGTGAACGGTTAAAGCAAGTTGAGAACTTGGATAAACCGAAACAAAAGAAGCAATGTTATAAATGAAATGTTTAACGTTTAAATGTAAACATTTCAGTTTCAAGATGTCTGAAGGAAACGATGATAATCCGGTCCAAACAAGCACCGAACAAATGAAAGAAATAATTTTCGAAGAAGTAGGGAAGGCAATTGAAGGTAGTCTATCCGGGTTTATAGACAAAATTCAAAGCACGGTGTTGTCGCTGGTCGAAGAGCGAGTTAAAAGGTTGGAGGATAGTGTCAACCTTATGAAAGACAAAACTGGAGAACGTAAAGGGTGCTCATATAAGGAATTCATGGCGTGTAAACCGCCAATCTATAACGGGGAGGTCGACCCGATAATATGCCAAAGATGGTTAAGTGACGTCGAAGGGGTGTTTGAACGGACCCACTGTGACGTAGGTGACTTTGTTGCTTACGGAACGGGTCAATTGAGGGGTCAAGCCAAGGATTGGTGGGATAATAAAAAGAAGGAAATAGGAGCTGAAGCATCGAGGGTTATGACTTGGGATGAGTTTAAGGTGCCGTTCCTTAAACACCATAGTCCCAAAGCGGTTATCAACAGGATTAAGGAAGAATTCATCCAGTTAAGGCAAAAGGGTGAAACAATTGATAAGGTCACGGGCATCTTCATGGATAAGCTGAGATTTTGTGATGAGTTAGTCACTACTGAAGAGCAAAAGATATACTACTATTACAACATGCTGAGTGCTGAATACCGAGAGTTTATGACTCCCTCAAAATATGAAACTCTCACAGAAATCATCAACACTGCCCGGGAGCGGGAAATCGAGTTAAAGAAACAAGTTGAAAGGGGTGAAAGAAGGGCACAGGATGTGAATCCAAGCCCTACAAAGAAAGCTAGAACTGCTGAATCAGGAAAGAAAGTGGAGGCTAAAGGCGGGTCGCCAAGTTGCAAAGTATGTGGAAAGGGGCACAAAGGCGAGTGCCGCTTTAAAGACAGGCCGTGTGTGGTATGTGGGAAGACGGGGCACACTGCATCGTTATGTCCCGGAAAAGTTTCCATTTGTTACAAATGTTATCAACCCGGCCACAAGAAGTCTGAATGCCCCGAGTTGGTTGGAAAGAGAGACACAAAAGAGTCTCCAACGGAAGCTCCAAAGGCAAAGGCTAGATCTTTCCAATGCGGCTGAAGCAAAGACAGAACCCGATGTGGTCTCAGGTATATTCACAATTAACTCAATTCCAGCACGTATATTGTTTGATACGAGTGCGAATAAATCCTTCATTTCGCATGGATTTATTCGACATCCTTCATTTGTATTGACGAAGTTATATGTGCCCTTAGAAGTAGAAATAGGGGACAACAAAAGTTTTATAGTTTGTGACGTTTGTCGAGGCTGCAAATTAAGCATAGACGATGAAGAATACTTGATAGATCTAATCCCGATGTCAATGGGAGAATTTCAAGTAGTCGTTGGGATGGATTGGCTATCTCAGCACCACGCGAAGGTCGTGTGTTTTCGTAAAGAGATAAAGCTAATATCTCCGAGCGGGAAACACGTCACTATCTATGGCGAAAAAGGAGGCAACCCAATAGTATGCTCAATGTTGAAAGCTCACAAGCTTATGAAGCGAGGATGCAAGGCATTCATGATATACGCAAATGAGCCAGAGAAAGAATCACGAAAGATTGAAGATCTACCGGTAGTACGAGACTATGAAGATGTGTTTCCAGAGGATTTGCCGGGGATACCGCCTGAACGGGAAGTAGAGTTCGGGATAGAATTGATTCCGGGCGCAAAACCCGTGGCTAGAGCACCGTACCGACTTGCGCCGTCGGAGTTACAAGAGTTGATGTCCCAGATTCAAGACCTGCTTGACAAAGGATTCATAAGACCGAGCGTGTCTCCTTGGGGCACACCGGTACTGTTAGTGAAAAATAAAGACGGAAGCATGCGCATGTGTATCGATTACCGGGAGTTAAACAAACTCACAGTAAAGAACCGATACCCGCTTCCGAGGATAGATGATTTATTCGACCAATTACAAGGTGCGAACTGGTTTTCAAAGATTGACCTTAGATCGGGGTATCACCAATTAAAGGTCAAGGAGGAAGATGTGCCGAAGACGGCTTTCCGCACGAGATACGGACATTACGAATTCCTTGTGATGTCATTTGGGCTAACAAATGCACCCGCGGCTTTCATGGACCTCATGAACCGGGTTTGCAAGCCAATATTGGATAAGTCGGTCATCGTGTTTATCGATGATATTTTGGTGTATTCGGAAAGCGAAGCTGAACATGCACACCACTTACAAGAGGTGTTAGAGACACTTAGACGAGAAAGGTCGTATGCGAAATTCTCTAAGTGTGCCTTTTGGTTACGAGAGGTGCAATTTCTTGGCCACATCATAAGTGCCGATGGAGTATTAGTAGACCCGTCAAAGATCGAGGCCGTGTCAAAATGGAATCCCCCGAAAAACCCTTAGGAAATTAGAAGCTTTTTGGGGCTTGCGGGGTATTATAGGAGATTCATTCAAGATTTCTCCAAGATTGCGTCGCCACTAACAAAGCTAACTTGGAAAGAGGAAAAGTTCATTTGGGGTGCCGAACAAGAAAGGGCGTTTCAGACGCTAAAAGAAAAGTTAACTCAAGCTCCGATATTGACGTTACCGGACGGGGTCGAAGACTTGGTGGTTTATTCGGATGCTTCACTATCGGGGCTCGGATGCGTTTTGATGCAACGGGGCAAAGTTATAGCTTATGCCTCGAGGCAATTGAAGATACACGAGAAGAAATATCCCACGCATGATCTCGAGTTGACTGCGGTGGTATTTACATTAAAAATATGGAGGCACTATTTATATGGAGTAAAGTGCACCATATTCACTGATCACAAAAGCTTAAAATACTTCTTCGATCAGAAGGAACTAAATATGTGACAAAGGCGATGGTTAGAAACGGTGAAAGATTTCGACTGTGAAATACACTATCACCCCGGAAGGGCAAACGTGGTGGCAGATGCCCTAAGCAGGAAGGCAGATTATGTCCCGATACGAGTACAATCATTACAACTCATTGTGACCTCAGGCTTACTCGAACGAATCCGAGAAGCACAAGATGAAGCAGTAAAGACGGAAAACTGGAGAAAAGAAAGGATTGTTGGCCAAGTTAAAGATCTTGAAGTAGGCAACCACGGTTTGAAAACACGTTTCAACAGAATTTGGGTTCCTAACACATGTGGAGTTAAAAAGCTTCTACTCGATGAAGCTCATAAGTCCCGTTATTCCATCCATCCGGGAGCCACCAAAATGTATAACGACTTAAAGCAAAACTATTGGTGGCCCGGAATGAAAAGAGATGTGGTGAAGTACGTAGAAAAATGCTTGACATGTTTACAAGTCAAGGCAGAACACCAAAAACCATACGGTAAACTTCAACCGTTGGAAATTCCGGTTTGGAAATGGGAACATATTACGATGGACCTATTAACCAAACTACCAAAGACAAACCGCGGTTTTGATACCATATGGGTAGTGGTGGATAGATTGACGAAAAGTGCTCACTTCATTCCGATTCGTGAGACTTATACGTCAGAAAAGATGTCAGAAGTTTACACTAATGAGATAATAGCACGTCATGGAGTACCGGTATCCATCGTGTCTGATAGGGATACTCGGTTCACTTCAAATTTCTGGCGAGATTTCCAAGAGCAGATGGGAACTAAATTGTTCATTAGCACTGCGTACCATCCTCAAACAGATGGACAGAGTGAAAGAACAATACAAACATTGGAGGACATGATGCGGGCGTGTATAATCGACTTTGGAGGAAGTTGGGATGTTTACCTACCATTGGTTGGGTTTTCGTATAACAAAAGCTATCATGCTAGTATTAAGATGGCACCGTACGAAATGCTCTATGGTAGGAAATGCCGAACCCCGGTATGTTGGGGTGAAGTGGGTCCACGTGAACTCGCCCACCAAGATATAGTACGAGCCACTAATGAAAAGATTGATGTGGCTCGGGCACACTTGAAAGCGGCTCAAGATAGACAAAAGGCGTATGCCGACAAAAGGAATAGACCAATCGAATTCCAAGTTGGCGACAAGGTCATGCTCAAAGTATCCCCATGGAAGGGGGTTATCAGGTTTAGAAAAAGAGGAAAATTAAGCCCGAGGTTTATAGGGCCGTTTGCGATCATAGAACGGGTAGGAAAGGTAGCTTACCGCCTTGAACTACCGGAGGAATTAAGCGGAATTCATAGCACATTTCATGTGTCACATCTTCGGAAGTGTCTAGCGGATGAGACAACTTATATTCACTACAATGATATCGAAGTGGATGATCACTTGAATTATATCGTAAGGCCCATAGAAGTTTTAGATTGAAAGACTAAGCACTTACGAAACAAACAAATCGATCAAGTCAAGATCAAGTGGGAGCACAGGAAGGGCTCGGACACTACATGGGAGTCCGAAGAAGAGATGCGACGTCTCTACCCTACACTATTCGGTACGTGCTTTGGTTTCGGGGACGAAACCCTTTTTAAGGGGGCTGGACTTGTAACATCCCGAAAATACAAATTTTTAAATTTGCAATTAAGTTGTGAATAAATTAGTAAAATAATCTAATTAGTAATGGCACTAACCTAGTTAGTTTAACACTTATGAGTAGTTAAAGACATTAAAACAAAATAAAAGAAACTAGAGGGACTAAAGTGTCAAACTTGAAACTAGTTTTAATAAACATTTTATTAAAACACAAACTCAATAAAATTGAGTACGGAGATCGACCAGAAGCCAGGGGGCGACCAAGCTTCTCCAAAACCCTAACAAGCACAAATCTCATAAATTGTAGGTGATAATCTGGTCCAAAACAAAATCCGAGCTTAGAATTGTGATCCTCATCACAAGAGGGTTATAAGGTATGTAAAATTTAACGAGAATTCTCCCCTTGAAATTCTCCTGAAATTGGGAAAATCTGAAATTCATGGTTGCATGTTTGTTTTATGATGAATTAGGAACCATATAGTGTCTAGGGACAAACCCTAGACAAATACAAGTTGAAATCATGTGAAATTTTAGTGAAAACTATGAACACCATTATAGGTGATTAGTGGGTTATGTGTAAATTGATGAACACTAGGAAATTGGGTGTTGTTCTAGTGTAATTTGATAATTTTGAAGCGATTTCAGAAATTTAGAAGCTAACAATCATGTAAAATGGTTGATTGATGTGAAATTAGGGCTAAGTGATAAGCTAGAAACTTGTTATATAATCATGTAAAAATCTGCCCTTAAAATGTTTGTGAAAATGCCTCAAAGAAGGCTTAAAATTTAAAATTTAAGTCCAAACGCATAATTATGATGTTTCAGTATATTATGCGATATATTGTTTAAAGAGAGTTCTAAGCATGTCATTAATGAACTCTATCGGAAAGGACGCAGGAGCGTCAAGCGGGTGGCGAATCACGTTTGAAAGGTCTACTTTGAAGGTATGTAACTTGACCCATTACATTAAGTAAATTTTGATAATTATCATATGAGTAGTTGAATTTTAGAATAAGGGTTGTTTTGAATTAAAGCGGTGATGTCGCTATTTTGAATAATAGGTCAAAGATTGGTTAGAACTCGTTGGTAGTCATCATAAGGGAGGATTTCCATAGATGAGCCAAACGGGTCGAATAATCAATTAAGACATGGATAATGTTCCGTAATATGATGGATTGATCCTTGTTATTGGTTAAATGGTTGATATATCAGAAGTACGAGAATCTAACATGTTGGCTGTTATAATGGGAAATCCGAGTATTTAGTTTTGGCAAAACAAACAAAATCAGTCAAATAATAGACTTCCAGAGTCTACCATAAGTTACGGTAGTACCGTAACTTACGGTAGAGGCAAAATGAGTTACGGTGGTTTTCTCCTGACTTACGGTGGACCAGAACTATCAAATAACTACCGTAACTTACGGTAGACACCGTAAGTTACGGTAGAGCCTAGAAAGCTTTGTAAATTTTTGCATTTTACAACTAATCAAATCCGTTTCGATCGTAGTTTCGATTGTGTAATATTTTTAAGAACTCCACTATTAATGTTTAATGTAAACATTTCAGTTTCTAGGTATTGAAGGGTTACGGATGACGGTCAAGCAAGCTTTTGAAGAACCGAACACGAACTTTTGAAGCTTCTGCGTAAATTAATTCTGTTTAGATAATGTTATGATGTAATCAGCTCGCTAAATAACTTTAAATGCTTAAAATTAGTCAGTAGTTGACTAATCTTTTGTCACCTTAGAACTTTGTTTTTTTTGGAACTTAAGTCCTAACCTAGACATCTTTTATGTAAACTCTTGTGAATTATTCTTAATTTCAAGTAGTAATTAAGATGGGTGTTACAGGGTCCGGAGATAACAGATTGTGGGTGTGGTGTTTGGGGGTAGCCAGAGAACCGAGGGGGGCTGGAGAAACGTGGGAGGGGGGGCGCCGTCACAGGTGATCAGGGGGTGTGTGGGTGACCATGCACCACCGTCGCCGTCAAATCCTCGCCGTCACAGATTGCTTCAGGGGGTGTGCGTGACCGGCCGGAGGTCCGCCATCACCGGTGATCAGGAATCCAAGGGGATTTTAAGAGAGAAAAGATCTTTGGTTTCAAATCTTGGATTTTAAGAGAGAGATAGATGAGAGATGATGGTGGTGATCTGATTTTAAGAGAGAGAGAGGTGAGAGAGAAATATGAAAAGGAAGTCTGTTAGTCAGACTTTAAAGATGAGAGAGAGAGATTTCATGATTTTGATTAAATGATTATATTACCCTTTTGGTTGCCACTATCTGATTAGTGGAGAGTGGTTTTCGCGGTTCTCGCAACTGGGGATGGTTTCTATTTTAACGGTCCCTTATATATATATATATATATATATATATATATATATATATATATATATATATCTGGTCGGGATTTGGAGAAAACGGTAGAAAGTGTGAGAACGGTGAGAACGCTTATGGATCGTTCGATTAAAACAATCTATGGACTAGATTGGAGCGGTGGCGTTTTCGTAAATAACATCAATTTTATTACGTGGACGCACCTCATTAAGGGTAAAAGCGTCTTTACACCTCTATACCAAAACGCCATACTGATGAATAAAATGCCATTACGGACCAAATCACATCGCTACATAAACAAAAAACATCCAAGACATAAAAACACATCCCCAAGAACCTGAAACGCCATATTTTCTACTATATACCATTCAACTTACAAACGCCAAAATCCCCAAAACATCAAACACAACTACTCAAAAACGCCATATTTTCTACTATATACCATTCATCTTAGAAAACGCCAAAACACTCAAAACATCAAAAGATTCCAAAAGATCGACGGTTCTTTCAAATACACTATTTCTTCAGTAAAACGCCAAAAATGCCAAATATCGTTTCTTGTATATTCAAAATATTGTTCTACGCCAAAGTTTCGGATAATGCATTCTTCCCTGAGGTGTTGTGACTCAAATAACATTTTGCTGCATGAGATGGACAAATCATAAACAAAAAGATGCTGGGGTCAGACTTATGTCATTTTCTGTGTTTTGTTCTTGATGAATATTTTAATGGCATGAAAAGACGAATGACACTAATGAGTTGTTTGAAGATACATATTCAAAAAAAAAACTCATGTCATTTTGTCTTTCCAAACGGCCACAAAAACACAAGCATGGCTAAGCCAAACCACCAGCGAACATGATTCAAAGAAGAAAGAGACTGATGACAGTGAAGATTTGGAAGATGAATTGTTTTTATTTTTATTTTTTTAATTTTCTTTTTCTGTTGTTTGCTATGTATTTTTCAACTTAGAATAAAAAAGTACATTATCTTAATAAAACGCCAAAACAGTCATAATGTATATGAAAACGCCATAAATGGAGTAAAAACGCTAAAAACTCCCAAACTATAATAAAAGTAATTTTCAAAAGTATTAATTAATAAAAATGAAAAATGAAAAAAAAATGACAAAAACTACTTAAACCCATTCAAAAACGCAAAACGTGGAAGATGAAAAGTCTATGACCCTAAAAACTCATAAAAAGCTGAACAAAAAAATAGTAAAAATATACAGTAAACTGAAAAGACGGCTACTTTATTAATATCATTTATTATAAATAAAATCCCGCCTAAAGTACGCGCCAAAAACATTCTATAAAGAGAGACTTTTCTGCACAAACAACTTATCACAAAACCAGAAACAAACGCCATATTCCCTAGAAACCATTCACTTTAAAAACGCCAAAAAATAATATTTAAAACAGCCACAGATGCAGAACCTCGATTCTGCTATATTGAGTATTGATCTGAATGAAGTTTCACCAAATGGATTCTTCTCTGAGTTGGGTATCTCTATAGTCTTTTGCTGAATGAGATGGACAAATATTCAAGATAAAGAGACTGATGACACTGATATGACATCATGTCACTTTGTTCTTGATGGATATATGGATGACATGAAGGGATCAATACATTAAAGCAGGCGTTGGTCTTCAACATGTCATCAAACAAGTATATATCCACCTACCATAAAGGATGCCACAAAAAATAAGCATCTTCTAAAGACGGCCGTTATGTAGGAAAATAAGGATCTACATAAGGCATTCAAAAACAGGTTCAAAACGCCAAAAATGTTAAAATAGAAGAGGCTGATGACAGTGAAGATTTGAATGAGAAATTAGACTATAATTTTTAATTTTTTTTTTCATTTTCTATTGTTTGTTATGTAATTCTTTTTTGTTTATCATCTAATTCTCTGCTATTTTAAAAAAATTGAGTATAAAACGCCAAAAACTACAAACACCAAAACACCTGATAGTTTGAAAACTGTGAGAACGAATGCTAGTAAAGCACGAGGTTGCTATATAAAACGCCAAAAACGCAAACAAAATATTACTGGAAAAATCAACACTAATTGACAGATGAAATTTTTTAAAAGAAACAGTAAAATAAAGAGACGGTATCAATAATTGCCAAAATATTATAGTTATATTAATGCCACTACATGGAAAATTGAAATTTATTTATCTTTTCAAAACGCCATAATTGTCTGTCACATTATAGGTCTGTATCCTAAATGGCAAAACACTTGATATAATAAAATCAAGAAAATTACTGATTTTTTTTTACATTAAAAGCCTGCATCCTGATATAAAAAACAACAAAAACGCCAAAACAATACTTAAAACGCCAAAATATTTAATATGATTCTGATCTAAAAACAATAAAAACGCCGCGTATTTATTAAACGCCAAAAAATGGAAAGATGATGGGACACGCGTTAATAAAGAAATAAATATGAAAGGACAAAAAAACCCCTCCGCCTTTCTCTAAGCGGCGTGACACATGTTAGGCCAGAAAGCGTTCTCACAGTTCTCACACTTTAAGCGTTTTCTCCTGATCCCGTTTCTATATATATATATATATATTCAACTATTACAAGTTTACTAATATTTATAACAAATACGTGAATATCAATATAAATATAAAAAAAACATGTTCAAATAGTTAACTATTTCAAAATTGATAATCTAAAAAATGATATATTATTGAATACGAAAGAGATATTTAGGATTTTTTTTTTATTTTTTTTAAACTCAAACTCGGCCCAGTGACTAACTAGACCTGATTCTTGCCTAGCTTGATTGCTGTTGATCGATTCCAAGTAATTAAGCGAATTTGAATAAAATCGCATAACAACCTACCTTATAATGATTACTCTAAGAAATTCTACACCTTGTTTTAAAACGTTGACTACAGCTAAATCAACTTCACTTCATTCCCTTTATCAATTAGCAAATCTAACGTCGCTACCATCAAACTCAACTTAGACCGTGGGATATGGTGGGGCGGGGGTTGGCGGCATGAGTTGACACGTGGAGTTCGAGCCCCCTCCCCCCGGCCGGTGAGTGACGTGTCCGTGGGGTATGGCAGGGCGTGACTAGCCCGCGTGTCTTGGCAGGTTTATTAAAATAAAAATTAAAAAAACAAAAATTAAAAAATACACACAACATTAAAAAAAAGCCTAAAATTTTATTAAATTCCTAAAAATTACAAAATTCATAAAAATTACAAAAAAACCTAAAAAAAGATTACAAAAAAAAAACCTAGAGCGTTAGGTAAATTTCGAAAAGGGCGAGCTTGTCGAACGGCTTCCGCTCCTTGCCCTGGAACTCGATGTTCGCCACCACCACCCGGTCTTCGTGGCTTATCTCACCGCTCGGGACGCTGTCGTAGTAGGCTTTGAAATGATCGAGCTTCGGTTGTAGCTCGCGCCATTTATGTTGGCACGCGTTTAAATTGTGCCGGTCGTTTCCCACGTTATGTCGGTAGCTAGCAAAAGCTTCCGGACAGTAACGGGTCTCACCGGGTTGGCGGCCCTTCATTGCGTCAACGACGCTCGTGACAAGAGCTAGCTCTTCCTCGTGTGTCCAGGAGGCCATCGATCAAGTGTGTATGAGTAGCGGGTTCGATCAACTGTGTTTGGGTTGGGGTAGCGGTGGACAGCCGGTGGGGTTGGGGTTATATATATAGCGATGTTACTATTGGGTGGGTGAACCGCTTGGCTTGGCCAAACGGTTATAATTTGAATTTTAAATGCCCCCCGCTATGACCTAGCCAACAAGCGAATAGGAGCCGGCCACATAGGATCGCTAGCCCCGCCCCACGCCCGGCTTTAAACTCCTGCCTCTTGGGCCACGCCCAAACCCAAGCCCACCCGGGGTGGTGGCTTGGGCGTTTTCAGCCAAACCCACGCCCCAACCCCGGCCCATACCCCATAGCCTTAAATTCCTAATTTATTGTTATCCTATACCCGCCTTCCTCTTGAATAAACAAGTATATAGGTTAAACAGATCAACCTATTCTCCACATTCTAACTTTGGTGGAAAGATCGATCTTACCACACAAGTTCAAAATATCTTCAATGAACCATTTTACAATCTTTGTAAAATTGGTTCGGAATGCCATCTTATATTTTATGAACTTAGAACATGTGTAGTGGTTAAACAAAATAATGCCCCCACCATGGGGCATTATTCGACACGTGGCAGTCCAGTCAGCATGGGCCGTTGTTGCAAAAGTGGCGTAGTGGGAATAATGCCCAAATAACGCCCTTCCAATCATTAAAAAGAAAAAAAAACTAACTATTTATCATTGGCCAGTCAAACCTTGGACCACTCCCATTGGTCACATGCAAGTTGTTTTGGGCGTTGTTAATAAAACGCTGGTTACCTTTTTTTTTCAAAAAAAAAAAAACGCCATATAACGCCCTATGTAATGGGGGTCCGGCGTTTTTGGGCGTTTTTTTTCAAATTTTTTTTAAAATACCGTCCCACTACGGGTGGTCTTAGTGTGGATTTTGCAATATGCTTTAAAATTTAATACAACTCTCAATATTTAACTAATTTATCGATGACTTACCTTTGTTCCATAAGCCTTTTGCCTAACGGAGAATTCATTTTCTTCACATCTTCATATACGTTATTACCCTCTCCTTCCATTCTTATATTAAATTCTTTCCCATCCTCACCCACAAACATCTTAATAAGTTAACAATCATCACCAACAAGTTTGATTTCAAAACCTTGGGACAACAATTGTTCCATAATTGATACATTCTTCTATAAGTTAAGAATGAATTGTACACTTGGAATCTTCCTATACTTCCCACTAAGAGCATTCACATCCTTTCGACCAATTAAGAGAGTCCTTTATATTATAGATAGATAGTGGCAATGAGGGGTTGTGACTAGAGAATAGAGAAAATATTAATGATAATTTGTAAAGGGGTTTTCTATCTACACACCCTCCCGTCTATCTACACACTTTTTGAATTCAATACGCATCGTATAGGCCTATACGATGCGTATTGAATTAAAGTAAAAAACATGGCAGACTGACAGGTGCAGGTTGTGTCTGGCGGCGGGTTTGATACGGATCGTATAGGCCTATACGATGCGTATCAACCCCATGTTTTTTTGAATTTATTTTTTGTTGTGTTGTGTTGTGTCGAATGCGAACCCGAGAAACGAAAGGGATTTCGAGCAGTTGGTCGATGATAAGATTGATAAAGATCTTGACACGATTATTTCCATTTTCAAGTATTATTAAAACTATTCAAGCCAACCAGTCTATAATGTGGTTCCCAATTTGCGGAACTTAATCCCAGATTGTCTAAAGAAACACCTTTTCAAGTTTGCACAGTGGGAGAAAAGACCAGCACCTCTGTCACTATTGTCCTTTAAATTCGCATAAACATATATTCGTTTCATAACCTCCTCCTACAAATCAACCACAACTCACCCGATACGTCTTCTCTGGATCACACATGATAAAAGCGCTTCTTTAGACAATTTGGGTCACATATCCGACAAGAGGGCCCACGGATCTTATGCCCACCCGAGACCGACCTCTGGATCACACATGATAAAAGCGCTTCTTTAGACAATCTGGGATTATGTTCTGTTTCTTCAAGATTTACGTCTGATGTCCAAGTTTGATCACATGATAAAAGGGGAAATCTAATGGAACACCTGATTGAGAGAAACTTCTTCGAGCTAACCGCCGATATCTCATCCTTCTGTTGTTTAGTACTTCCGAGATAATTCAAGTTATTTCAGTTATTTCTGTTGATTCAATACTTCAACGTATTTTAGTTGGTTTCGAATATACCCAAAGAGATCTGACCCAACCGAAATCCACTTCCGAGACGATTCAAGTGAGTCCTATGAAGCAAGTGTCGGTCTATTCAATTGAGAGGAAACATTGCATGACTTGAACGAGTCAAAGTTAACATTCAAATTCAGATTATGTTCTGTTTCTTTAAGATTTACGTCTGATGTACAAGTTTGATCACATTTGACTTCATCGGCGGCAGTCCAATGACTTTCTTGAGTCACATATCCGACAATAGGGCCCACGGATCTTATGCCCACCCGAGACCGACCTCTGAATCATCATAGCAGACGTGTCGGGTTCTTCTGCTAGTGGTCGGGGCTTCCAATGCTCACACAGGGTGATAAACAACGATGATATCATCATAGAAGCGTTGGGATTCAAGGGTTTATGAGTCAATGTTAACATTCAGATTCAGATTCAGAAAGCAGATGATTTTGTACTTGGTTTATTCTCTTTAATCTATTAGAACGATCCTTGTTTTGTCACGTACATGCGTTTAATTCTCAACAAACGATAACTTTATAGATCCGACAATAGGGCCCACAGATCTTATGCCCACCCGAGACCGACCTCTGAATCATCATAGCAGACGTGTCGGGTTCTTATGCTAGTGGTCGGGGCTTCCAATGCTTACACAGGGTGATAAACAACGCTGATATCATCATAGAAGCGTTAGGATTCAAGGGTTTATGAGTCAAAGTTAACATTCAGATTCAGATTCAGAAAGCAGATGATTTTGTACTTCGTTTATTCTCTTTAATCTATTAGAACGATCCTTGTTTTGTCACGTACATGCGTTTAATTCCCAACATCCTTGTAGTGTTTAGAATGTTTGAAGGAAATGTTGGTTCAATACCACCGGTTTCTAACTTTATGCTTGCATCCACCACAACGAATATTAACTTTGTTGGAATCTACGAAGAAACTGTTCGATTTCACGGTGAGTGGAGAAATTAGCGACGGAGAAAACTGTTTGTATTTGTGGATTTCGGTTGGTTCAGAAACTTAACAAGAGAAGCAACTAAAAAAGCGGTGAACGGTATTTAACGTACACACCGCATTCGAAGATCCCTGATTGCGAGAAACTTCTTCGAGCTAACCGCCAATGTCTCATCCTTCTGTTGTTCTGTACTTCCGAGACGATTCAAGTTATTTCAGTTATTTCTGTTGATTCAGTATTTCAACGTATTTATAGTGTGTGATTTGACCAGGAAATGATTGGAGGTGATTGCTACTTTTAATAAGTTGTCATAGTTGTCAAATTCGATTTCAACAAATCTTTTCCTTTTCCTTCAATTTCTAGAACATTCTCCGTAACATGAAGACGTGTCGGGTTCTTCTACTGGTATCTTAATGATTAATTTTACAGATTTTTTTTCTAATTAGCATTGCTAACTACCAAAAGAATGCATACACAAATAGTTCTAGTGGACGAAGCAAAGAGAACCTGATTCTGTTGTTCAGTACTCTCGTGTGCTAAATACAAAGCCGATTTCAACTTCCATTCATCAAATAATAAAAACCCTAAGAATGCATACACAAATAGTTCTAGTGGACGAAGCAAAGAGACCGCCTTGTTAACAAAAGTATGTTGTTCCAAGATCAATTCCAAAGATTATTGATGGTAACAAGAGTATTGAGGTGGGTTCAAACTTCCAAGATCAAATTCCAAGATATCAGCGTTCTTTATATGACAACTGGCACCAAACCGGTAATTTCCGTACACTTTAATCATTATTTAATGACTGCAATTATGTGCTTAATTGTCAGCAATGTCTGAACACATACTAAACAAGTGAATTCATGCACATTGTATACTACAAAATATTGCTTTATGCATAAACGAGAGCGTTGCGTCAGTTATACTAGTAAACTCACCGGTAAGACACACTGTGTCAACAGAACTGCAGAAAGCAGTCAGACATTAAAAATTAGAGCCTAGGTGTAGGTCCAGCAACAAGAATACAGTTAAACCCAAGAGTGCATACAAGGGTTTAATATATAAGCGCCCCGAAAGCAAAAATAAGCACTAAAAAGCACCCGAAACGCACTTTAAGTGCATAATTTTATATAATTCAGCTATAATCAGCATTTTGGCACTAAAATATTGTGCAAAAATTTCGTTTTATTATCCAAAATACTTCCCCAAGTGTTGGGAATTGAAAGTGTTACAAAAGGACACTTGAAGGACACTAAACGGTGCAATTTAGCACTTAAACGAACCGGTAATTAACCGAACAACCGGACTTTACCCGGAACACCAAAATATTGCTAGAAGCAATGTTTTTATTTTTCTAAGCTAATTAGGGTACCCGAACACCCTAACATACTATATATTTAATAACGCACCATAAACCGCTAATTAGTCTCATTATATTCCAACTAAGTTGTAACTAACAATTTAAACTCAACCAAACACCCTCTTGGACGGTTCCCCCATGTGAGACACACCACTCACTTTTGATTAATTTAATCCCCATTGTCTAATATCTTAAAGACACTATATACAATGGATAATTAGAATGGATGGATTATATAATTACATGCATGAGCACAATCCACTTACTTCCACACTTAACAAAAAAAAAATTGATCTTTTTTTTTCCCTTGGCTACTCTTGGCCGAACTCCCACACCAACATCCATCCAACATCAAATTCTTGCTTAGCCATTTTACACACATACATAGAAGCTAAAGTTCATTCGAGGAGACCCGGTGCATACGGAATCGCAAGGACCTCTCTACGACGCTATTAACCACCCATTTTTCGTCTAGTTTCTTCCCTAGCCTCGAGCTAGTAGTAAGTGTCTCTAAACATTCTCTTGTTCATGTTTAACATGGTTAATAAGAGATTTAACTGATAAAAATTATAAACACTAGAGATCAAAGTTTAAAGTCTTGTAAAAAGAATGAACTTGGTGGTTAAAGACTAACTAATAGTGTAAAACTTATGGAACTTGTTTTGTTATGATTATTTTATGATGTTGATTGCTAGTAATGGGACGGATCGTCATCTAACCACGCTAGATCATGTTCTTGGAACATGAACTAGCAATATGTTTAGGGTAAAGGTTGCAAGATGACGAATCTTTCCACAACATAAACATGAACTTGTGTAAAAATAGTTTTTCTTATAAAATGGAGTTCTAAACTAGTAGATCTAAAGATCTACAAGTGGTATTTTCGAAGGACCAAGTAAAATATATACAAGTCTTATTTTAAGTCGGATCTTTCATAAACTAGAGGTGTTTTTGTGAACAAACAAGTGTGTGGACACTTGTGTAACAAAAGTTTTAACAAAGAAATAATTTTCGTAAATACCGACTAGAAACTGTAAAGATTCATATTCTTTAAAAATAAGATTTCCAAGAAACCGACTCTATTTTTAGAGATGGTAAGATCCACTAAATGTGTTGAAAAGTTAATTTTACACAACTTGCAAGTTCATGTGTTTGCTATTTATGTTTATTTTACCTAGATTGATATTTGAATATTGTTTGTTGATGATGGAAAATTGATTGGTTGAATTTTTAAAAGAAAATGATACGCTAGTAAGCGTGGCCACCTCCAGTTACAGAGGAAACTCTGGCGAAATTTTTCCAGAAAATAACACTTAGAATATTTTTGGTGACAAGTGTTATGAATATATTTTCGACTGGTTTTCCAAACAAACTTCGCCATTATTTTTGTTATCAAATGCCCAAGTATTCGGAGGTGGATTTTTGTAAACAAACTTACAAAATATATATTTAGAATATATATTTATCGCTTGTGTGATTATGTGATTATTTTGTGAACTAGGTATATATTATTTTTAGAGTAAAAATAATATGACTTGGAGAAACTCGTAACGAGTAAAAATACAAAAAAAAAATACACATGCAACCTATTTAGACAAAATACATAATTCGGGTGCAAAGCACAAAATACAAAATACTTATATTAAATTTTGAGAAACTAATATAAGTAAAATACATAGTTAAAAATATAAAATATTTTTAACACAACAATACATATAAAAGAGATAGTGACTTGTGCTTACACGATACAAGTCTAGTGACTAACGATAATAGAACACGTTTAGGTCACGACGCACTATAAGCAAAACCGGTGAAGTTTACGACGCAAGGAACGCAAAGTTGTGAGTTCATGCTCCCCCTTTTCTTTTAACTGTTTTCAGTTTTATAACTTCGGGGGTGGAATACATGTACAAATATTATAATGTTTATAAATGGTATGATAACAAGAAACGCACTTGGTGAGGACGAGAACCAAGTAGGATGCGTTATGAGAAATGATAACAAGAAACGCACTTGGTGAGGACGAGAACCAAGTAGGATGCGTTATGAGAAATGATAAGAGAAATCGTGTCACGAATAGGGTACATAAGCACCATTAATCAACAATATACCTAGACCGCAGAACAAAAGGTTAGATCTAACGGGTGCCGGGCAGCCACACTCTCGGTGAGGGCGAGAATCGAGTAGTGCTTTTGTGTCTCAGAATATACCAATTAAATGCCTAAGGTTTGGTGACTTCCTATGTCGTGTCACATGTTAATGGCTTTGCAACCAATTAACAATCCTAATACTTAAAGGAATACTTTACTTACATAAAATTCATACCATACTAAAACTTGATTAATACTTGAAGTACGTAGGGTACTCAAGAAAACATGAGTTATACTTGAGTACGTGGGGTACTCAAGAAAACGGGAATTACACTTGAAGTACGTGGGGTACTCAAGAAAAACCTGAATTATACATGAGTACATGGTGTACACATGAAAACTTGATTTATATATGAAAACTTGATTTATACATGACACAAACTATGTTTTCATACAAAGTATACAAACGTGAAATACAAAAACTGCATGAATTCACACCAACATTATGTTGACGTTTTTTTTTCAAAACTAACATGTATTTCAGGAAACTAGGATGGATGTGCGCGCGGTCTTGCTTATGCTCTTGGATGTCGCTTATGTTTATCTTTGAATAAAGATGTAATCTTTTAAGACAATGTTTTATGTTATCTAGCGATGTAAACGCTAAACTTATGTTTTCAAATTATGGTATTTGATGTTTTTACGAGCATATAGCATGTTTACCTTTCGTATGCAATGAGAACCTTTCATGATCACACCTCGTGCTTCCGCCGAAGAAAGGGGTGTAACAGATTGGTATCAGAGCTGCGATTGTAGTGAACCAGGATTCCTTCTCGAGTCTAGTCTACAATCTCTAGGATCCTTTCACGAAAACAATTTTTCAAAGAGTTTTCATTGCATAAAACGTCCCGCGACATCCACTACCTGAAACTGACTACATGAGTCTAGAAAAGACACTGCGAGACTTAGAGTGCACTTGAGTAGCACTTGTCGTTGACTAGAAATTACTTGCAATTATGTGTGATAATTAGCATGTACTAGTAGTAGAATGTCACAAGTATACGTGACTTTATCTGAAAGCGATGGCCCATCTGAAGGAAGAAATACGAGGATGAAACGAACTGTGCGGACTGTGCAAGGAGTTACGTAATTATGGATGCATACATAATTATGGAATTCAGTGCACAGAAACCACAGCAAGTCTTGTCACGTATAGATTCCCTCAGTGCAAGCCTACTAAGTACTCTGCTAGAGTAATAATTGTTTGATGTCACTTATGTGGTGTATATCTTTGAATATATATATATACTACTACTGTCTAGTATGACGATATCAAACAAATGTGTAACCCTGTTGTGTTATGTTCTTCAGAACATGGCACCCAGGAGAGCTGTGAACGCTCGTGACCAACCTCATCCTCCCCCACTGCCAAGAATTACCGAAGAGCTGGAAGCTCTACTGGAAGAAAGGATCTCCGTTGCTATCGCCCAGTACGAGGCAAACCGAACTCAAGACAGTGGCGGCCCAAGCAACGCTAGACGTAATGGGAACGGAGATTCATCTGGAGGCAATGCAGCTCCAGGCTGCACTTTCAAGCAGTTCCTCGACTTCAAGCCGATGAACTATGACGGCACAGGAGGTGCAGTAGCATTTGTACGCTGGACGGAGAAGACTGAAGCTACTATCCGCATGAGCAAGTGCACTGCGGATCAGCAAGTCACTTTTGCTACCGGATTGTTTGTCGATGAAGCTCTGACTTGGTGGAACTTGCAAGCCCAAACTTTGGTCGACGATGCCGCGTATGGCCTAACCTGGGAGGAAATGAAGGAAGAATGAGAGAGAAGTATTGATCTCGTGCTGAACTCCAAAGACTGGAAACGGAGTTCTGGCACTTGACTATGGAAGGTGCTGACATTAATGGTTATACTCGAAGGTTCCATGATCTGTCTAGAGTACTTCCTTACATGGTGACTCATGAGTTTAAGCGTGTTGAACGCTACATTTGGGGACTGGCCCCAGAGTTTCGTGGCATGGTAACTTCGGCCAAACCTCAGACGATCACCGAGGCTATAACTCTGGCTGTCAGCCTGACTGAAGATTGTGTTCGTTTGAAGAAGTTATCACTGAACCCAACAGAGAAGACCGAGACACACGCTGAGTCGTCTGGTGACAAGAAGAGAAAGCATTCGAATCTGAATCAAGCAACTCGTAACAACAAAGGTTTCAACAACAAGAAGCGTGACGCTAACCCATCTCAGGAGACGAAGACCCTTACAACCAAGGCATACCAAGGCTCCATGCCTAAATGCCAAAAATGTAAGTTTCATCATGAAGGAGCTTGTCGCATTCCAAGGTGCAACAAATGTGGTAGATTGGGTCATCAAGCAGAAAACTGTTGGGGAAAAGGAAAGAATGGGAATGGCAATGGTAACCGGAATGGCCATGGAGCTGGGCAAAGCCAAGGATGCTTTGGTTGTGGAAGCATGGATCATTTCAAGAAAAAATTGCCCAAGGGGAAACAACGTTCAGACTCGAGCGTTTGTGATTGGGGAAAGGAAAGCACGCGAGAACCCTAATGTGGTCACCGGTACGTTTCTCATTAACAATCACTTTGCATCCATATTATTTGACACTGGCGCCGATTTTAGCTTCATGTCTGTGGAATTTAAACGCATGCTTGGAATAGAAGCTAGTAGATTAGAAATTCCTTATTCCATAGAACTAGCCAATGGTAAACTTGTTGAATCGGGTGAAGTTGTTAGAGGTTGCACACTAGAGCTTGGGGAACGAAGATTTAGCATCGACCTCTTACCTATTCAATTGGGTAGCTTCGATGTAGTGGTTGGAATGGACTGGCTGTCCAAGAACAAAGCTGAAGTTGTATGTCATGAGAAAATCATTCGCATCCCTCTGGCGAATGATGAAACTCTCATCGTGCATGGAGAAAAACGAGAAGCGCCTCTTCGAATCATCAGTTGTATGAAGGCACAGGAGTGCTTAACGAAAGGATGTGTTGCCTTCCTAGCACACGTGGTAGACAAGAAGGCTGTGGAGCCGAAACTCGAAGACATTCCTGTGGTGAAGGAATTCCCTGATGTTTTTCCCGAAGATCTGCCAGGACTACCTCCGCAACGACAAGTCGAATTTCATATAGACTTGGTTCCAGGAGCCGCTCCTGTGGCCAAGGCTCCCTATCGACTCGCTCCATCCGAAATGCAAGAATTATCTACACAACTCCAGGAGTTGTTGGACAAAGAATTTATAAGGCCAAGCATCTCACCCTGGGGAGCTCCAATATTGTTCGTGAAAAAGAAGGATGGAACACTACGGATGTGTATCGATTACAGGGAACTGAACAAGCTCACTATCAAGAATCGGTACCCGCTACCGAGGATTGATGACTTATTTGACCAACTGCAAGGATCAAGCTACTATTCCAAGATTGACCTTCGATCGGGATACCATCAGTTAAGAATCCAAGAAGAAAGCGTGCCAAAGACTGCTTTTAGAACGCGATATGGGCACTACGAATTTCTTCTGATGCCTTTTGGGCTGACGAATGCACCATCGGTCTTTATGGACCTGATGAACCGCGTATGCAAACCATATCTCGATAAATTCGTGATTGTATTTATCGATGATATCCTAATTTACTCGCGAATGAAAGAAGAGCACGAGCAACATCTCAGAACCATCTTGGAACTACTGAAGAAAGAGAAACTTTATGCTTAGTTCTCGAAATGCGAATTCTGGATTCGCGAAGTACAATTTCTTGGTCACGTTGTGAATGAGAAGGGCATTCATGTAGACCCACCCAAGATTGAGGCAATAAAGAATTGGGAAGCTCCCAAGACCCCAACTGAAGCTCGACAATTTTTGGGCTTAGCGGGCTATTATCGGCGATTCATCGAGAATTTCTCAAAAATAGCCCAACCGCTAACGACCCTTACGCAGAAAGACAAGAAGTACAACTGGGGTGTTAAACAAGAAGAAGCCTTCCAACTACTCAAGAGCAAGCTATGCGATGCACCAATACTATCCTTACCCGAAGGCACTGAAGACTTCGTGGTATACTGCGACGCCTCACGACAAGGCTTGGGTTGCGTGCTCATGCAACGCCAGAAAGTCATCGCATACGCTTCGAGACAATTGAAGGTACATGAAAGAAACTACACCACTCACGACCTGGAGCTGGGAGCGGTGGTATTCGCCTTGAAGATCTGGCGACACTATTTATATGGTACTCGATGTACAATCTTCACAGATCACAAAAGCTTGCAACACATATTTGATCAGAAGGAATTGAATATGCGCCAGCGGCAATGGGTCGAGCTGCTAAATGATTACGACTGTGAGATCAAGTACCATCCTGGAAAGGCAAACGTTGTAGCGGACGCGTTGAGCCGAAAAGAAAGGGTTAAGACCCTAAGGATTCGAGCATTGGAAATGACTAATCGAACGAACCTCACTGCACGCATTCGTGATGCACAACAAGAAGCTCTTAAAGGAGAGAACCGTAAAGCTGAATACCTCCGGGGTATGCTGAAATTCATGGTGCCAAATGAAGAGGGAGCCTTATACTTTAAGAAGCATATTTGGGTTCCACTCTATGGTGGCATACGACAAGTCATTCTTGACGAAGCGCACAAATCAAGATACTCGATCCATCCAGGATCAGATAAAATGTATCAAGATTTGAAAGAATATTATTGGTGGCTGAGACTCAAGAGTGACGTTGTTGTTTATGTTGGAAAATGCCTAACCTGTGCCAAGGTTAAGGCAGAAAATCAGAAACCATCCGGCCTACTACAAGAACCAGAGATTCCCGTGTGGAAGTGGGAACAAATCTCGATGGACTTCATAACGAAATTACCTAGGACCCCGAGAGGGCACGATATGATATGGGTAATAGTTGATCGGTTAACAAAGTCTGCGCACTTCCTACCGATCCGAGAAAAAGACAACACTGGAAAGCTTGCTGAGATATACTTAAGAGAAATCGTGGCACGACATGGAGTGCCAATCTCAATCATTTCAGACAGAGATGGACACTGTGTCTCAAGAATCTGGCAATCATTTCAGGAAGCCTTTGGATCTCAGTTAGATCTAAGCACAGCATTCCATTCACAAACAGACGGCCAGAGCGAACGGACTATGTAAACGTTAGAAGATATGCTACGCGCATGTGTCATGGATCTAGGCGGCAGCTGGGATACTCATCTACCTTTAGTTGACTTTTCCTACAATAACAGTTATCATACGAGCATAAAAGCCGCACCGTTCAAAGCTCTGTATGGCCGCAAATGCCGATCGCCCTTATGTTGGGCAGATGCCGGAGATAAACGTATGGTTGGTCCAGAACTTGTACAAGAGACAACCGACAAGATTGCGCAGATCCGAGAGCGCATTAAGGCGGCTCGAGATCGACAAAAGAGCTACGCTGATCCGAAAAGAAAATCAGTAGAATTCGAGGTGGGAGACAAAGTGTTGTTAAAAGTCTCACCTTAGAAGGGCATAGTCAGATTTGGAAAGCGGGGAAAGCTGAATCCACGATACATCGGACCATTCAGAATATTGGAAAGAATTGGTACCGTGGCATACAAATTGGAGTTACCGGAAGAACTTAATGGAGTACATAATACGTTTCATGTATCCAACCTGAAGAAGAGTCCAACACAAGAAAACGTGACCATCCCGATGGATGAAGTGCATGTTGATGACGCCCTCCGATTTACAGAACAACCCGTTGAGGTTACCGACTGGAAAGTCAACAAGACAAGGAGGAGCAGCGTAAAACTTGTCAAAGTACGTTGGAGCTCTAAGCACGGACCCGAGTACACATGGGAACGTGAAGACCAGTTCAAAGAAAAGTATCCCCACCTATTCAAGAGGACTCCAGCGAGAGTTAGTTCAGCCTGAATTTCGGGACGAAATTCTTTTAACGGGGGAGACTGTGACAATTGGCACCAAACCGGTAATTTCCGTACACTTTAATCATTATTTAATGACTACAACTATGTGCTTAATTGTCAGCAATGTCTGAACACATACTAAACAAGTGAATTCATGCACATTGTATACTACAAAATATTGCTTTATGCATAAACGAGAGCGTTGCGTCAGTTATACTAGTAAACTCACCGGTAAGACACACTGTGTCAACAGAACTGCAGAAAGCAGTCAGACATTAAAAATTGGAGCCTAGGTGTAGGTCCAGCAACAAGAATACAGTTAAACCCAAGAGTGCATACAAGGGTTTGATATATAAGCGCCCCGAAAGCAAAAATAAGCACTAAAAAGCACCCGAAACGCACTTTAAATGCAGAATTTTATATAATTCAGCTATAATCAGCATTTTGGCACTAAAATATTGTGCAAAAATTTCGTTTTATTATCCAAAATACTTCCCCAAGTGTTGGGAATTGAAAGTGTTACAAAAGGACACTTGAAGGACACTAAACGGTGCAATTTAGCACTTAAACGAACTGGTAATTAACCGAACAACCGGACTTTACCCGGAACACCAAAATATTGCTAGAAGCAATGTTTTTATTTTTCTAAGCTAATTAGGGTACCCGAACACCCTAACACACTATATATTTAATAACGCACCATAAACCGCTAATTAGTCTAATTATATTCCAACTAAGTTGTAACTAACAATTTAAACTCAACCAAACACCCTCTTGGACGGTTCCCCCATGTGAGACACACCACTCACTTTTGATTAATTTAATCCCCATTGTCTAATATCTTAAAGACACTATATACAATGGATAATTAGAATGGATGGATTATATAATTACATGCATGAGCACAATCCACTTACTTCCACACTTAACAAAAAAAAAATTGATCTTTTTTTCCCTTGGCTACTCTCGGCCGAACTCCCACACCAACATCCATCCAACATCAAATTCTTGCTAAGCCATTTTACACACATACATAGAAGCTAGAGTTCATTCGAGGAGACCCGGTGCATACGGAATCGCAAGGACCTCTCTACGACGCTATTAACCACCAATTTTTCGTCTAGTTTCTTCTCTAGCCTCGAGCTAGTAGTAAGTGTCTCTAAACATTCTCTTGTTCATGTTTAACATGGTTAATAAGAGATTTAACGGATAAAAATTATGAACACTAGAGATCAAAGTTTAAAGTCTTGTAAAAAGAATGAACTTGGTGGTTAAAGACTAACTAATAGTGTAAAACTTATGGAACTTGTTTTGTTATGACTATTTTATGATGTTGATTGCTAGTAATGGGACGGATCGTCATCTAACCACGCTAGATCATGTTCTTGGAATATGAACTAGCAATATGTTTAGGTTAAAGGTTGCAAGATGACGAATCTTTCCACAACATAAACATGAACTTGTTTAAAAATAGTTTTTCTTATAAAATGGAGTTCTAAACTAGTAGATCTAAAGATCTACAAGTGGTATTTTCGACGGACCAAGTAAAATATATACAAGTCTTATTTTAATTCGGATCTTTCATAAACTAGAGGTGTTTTTGTGAACAAACAAGTGTGTGGACACTTGTGTAACAAAAGTTTTAACAAAGAAATAATTTTCGTAAATACCGACTAGAAGTTGTAAAGATTCATATTCTTTAAAAATAAGATTTCCAAGAAACCGACTCTATTTTTAGAGATGGAAAGATCCACTAAATGTGTTGAAAAGTTACTACATGATTTTACACAACTTGCAAGTTCATGTGTTTGCTATTTATGTTTATTTTGACTAGATTGATATTTGAATATTGTTTGTTGATGATGGAAAATTGATTGGTTGAATTTTTAAAAGAAAATGATACGCTAGTAAGCGTGGCCACCTCCAGTTACAGAGGAAACTCTGGCGAAATTTTTCCAGAAAATAACACTTAGAATATTTTTGGTGACAAGTGTTATGAATATATTTTCGACTGGTTTTCCAAACAAACTTCGCCATGATTTTCGTTATCAAATGACCAAGTATTCGGAGGTGGATTTTAGTAAACAAACTTACTAAATATATATTTAGAATATATATTTATCGCTTGTGTGATTATTTGATTATTTTTGTGAACTAGGTATATATTATTTTTAGAGTAAAAATAATATGACTTGGAGATACTCGTAACGAGTAAAAATACAAAAAAAATACACATGCAACCTATTTAGACAAAATACATAATTCGGGTGCAAAGCGCAAAATACAAAATACTTATATTAAATTTTGAGAAACTAATATAAGAAAAATACGTAGTTAAAAATATAAAATATTTTAAACACAACAATACATATACAAGAGATAGTGACTTGTGCTTACACGATACAAGTCTAGTGACTAACGATAATAGAACACGTTTAGGTCACGACGCACTATAAGCAAAACCGGTGAAGTTTACGACGCAAGGAACGCAAAGTTGTGAGTTCATGCTCCCCCTTTTCTTTTAACTGTTTTCAATTTTATAACTTCGGGGGTGGAATACATGTACAAATATTATATTGTTTATAAATGGTATGATAACAAGAAACGCACTTGGTGAGGACGAGAACCAAGTAGGATGCGTTATGAGAAATGATAACAAGAAACGCACTTGGTGAGGACGAGAACCAAGTAGGATGTGTTATGAGAAATGATAAGAGAAATCGTGTCACGAATAGGGTACATAAGCACCATTAATCAACAATATACCTAGACCGCAGAACAAAAGGTTAGATCTAACGGGTGTCGGGCAGCCACACTCTCGGTGAGGGCGAGAATCGAGTAGTGCTTTTGTGTCTCAGAATATACCGATTAAATGCCTAAGGTTTGGTGACTTCCTATGTCGTGTCACATGTTAATGGCTTTGCAACCCATTAACAATCCTAATACTTACAGGAATACTTTACTTACATAAAATTCATACCATACTAAAACTTGATTAATACTTGAAGTACGCGGGGTACTCAAGAAAACATGAGTTATACTTGAGTACGTGGGGTACTCAAGAAAACGGGAATTACACTTGAAGTATGTGGGGTACTCAAGAAAAACCTGAATTATACATGAGTACGTGGTGTACACATGAATACTTGATTTATATATGAAAACTTGATTTATAGATGACACAAACTATGTTTTCATACAAAGTATACAAACGTGAAATACAAAAACTGCATGAATTCACACCAACATTATGTTGACGTTTTTTTTTTCAAATATGTGCGCGCGGTCTTGCTTATGCTCTTGGATGTCGCTTATGTTTATCTTTGAATAAAGATGTAATCTTTTAAGACAATGTTTTATGTTATCTAGCGATGTAAACGCTAAACTTATGTTTTCAAATTATGGTATTTGATGTTTTTACGAGCATATAGCATGTTTACCTTTCGTATGCAATGAGAACCTTTCATGATCACACCTCGTGCTTACGCCGCAGAAAGGGGTGTGACAGATTGGTATCAGAGCTGCGATTGTAGTGAACCAGGATTCCTTCTCGAGTCTAGTCTACAACATCTAGAATCCTTTCACGAAAACAATTTTTCAAAGAGTTTTCATTGCATAAAACGTCCCGCGACATCCACTACCTGAAACTGACTACATGAGTCTAGAAAAGACACTGCGAGACTTAGAGTGCACTTGAGTAGCACTTGTCATTGACTAGAAATTACTTGCAATTATGTGTGATAATTAGCATGTACTTGTAGTAGAATGTCACAAGTATACGTGACTTTATCTGAAAGCGATGGCCCATCTGAAGGAAGAAATATGAGGATGAAACGAACTGTGCGGACTGTGCAAGGAGTTACGTAATTAAGGATGCATACATAATTATGGAATTCAGTGCACAGAAACCACAGTAAGTCTTGTCACGTATAGATTCCCTCAGTGCAAGCCTACTAAGTACTCTACTAGAGTAATAATTGTTTGATGTCACTTATGTGGTGTATATCTGTGAATATATATATACTACTACTGTCTAGTATGACGATGGCCATGGAGCTGGGCAAAGCCAAGGATGCTTTGGTTGTGGAAGCATGGATCATTTCAAGAAAAAATTGCCCAAGGGGAAACAACGTTCAGACTCGAGCGTTTGTGATTGGGGCAAGGAAAGCACGCGAGAACCCTAATGTGGTCACCGGTACGTTTCTCATTAACAATCACTTTGCATCCATATTATTTGACACTGGCGCCGATTTTAGCTTCATGTCTGTGGAATTTAAACGCATGCTTGGAATAGAAGCTAGTAGATTAGAAATTCCTTATTCCATAGAACTAGCCAATGGTAAACTTGTTGAATCGGGTGAAGTTGTTAGAGGCTGCACACTAGAGCTTGGGGAACGAAGATTTAGCATCGACCTCTTACCTATTCAATTGGGTAGCTTCGATGTAGTGGTCGGAATGGACTGGCTGTCCAAGAACAAAGCTGAAGTTGTATGTCATGAGAAAATCCTTCGCATCCCTCTGGCGAATGATGAAACTCTCATCGTGCATGGAGAAAAATGAGACGCGCCTCTTCGAATCATCAGTTGTATGAAGGCACATGAGTGCTTAAGGAAAGGATGTGTTGCCTTCCTAGCACACGTGGTAGACAAGAAGGCTGTGGAGCCGAAACTCGAAGACATTCCTGTGGTGAAGGAATTCCCTGATGTTTTTCCCGAAGATCTGCCAGGACTACCTCCGCAACGACAAGTCGAATTTCATATAGACTTGGTTCCAGGAGCCGCTCCTGTGGCCAAGGCTCCCTATCGACTCGCTCCATCTGAAATGCAAGAATTATCTACACAACTCCAGGAGTTGTTGGACAAAGAATTTATAAGGCCAAGCATCTCACCCTGGGGAGCTCCAATATTGTTCGTGAAAAAGAAGGATGGAACACTGCGGATGTGTATCGATTACAGGGAACTGAACAAGCTCACTATCAAGAATCGGTACCCGCTACCGAGGATTGATGACTTATTTGACCTACTGCAAGGATCAAGCTACTATTCCAAGATTGACCTTCGATCGGGATACCATCAGTTAAGAATCCAAGAAGAAAGCGTGCCAAAGACTGCTTTCAGAACGCGATATGGGCACTACGAATTTCTTGTGATGCCTTTTGGGCTGACGAATGCACCAGCGGTCTTTATGGACCTGATGAACCGCGTATGCAAACCATATCTCGATAAATTCGTGATTGTATTTATCGATGATATCCTGATTTACTCGCGAACGAAAGAAGAGCACGAGCAACATCTCAGAACCATCTTGGAACTACTGAAGAAAGAGAAACTTTATGCTTAGTTCTCGAAATGCGAATTCTGGATTCGCGAAGTACAATTTCTTGGTCACGTTGTGAATGAGAAGGGCATTCATGTAGACCCATCCAAGATTGAGGCAATAAAGAATTGGGAAGCTCCCAAGACCCCAACTGAAGCTCGACAATTTTTGGGCTTAGCGGGCTATTATCGGCGATTCATCGAGAATTTCTCAAAAATAGCCCAACCGCTAACGACCCTTACGCAGAAAGACAAGAAGTACAACTGGGGTGTTAAACAAGAAGAAGCCTTCCAACTACTCAAGAGCAAGCTATGCGATGCACCAATACTATCCTTACCCGAAGGCACTGAAGACTTCGTGGTATACTGCGATGCCTCACGACAAGGCTTGGGTTGCGTGCTCATGCAACGCTAGAAAGTCATCGCATACGCTTCGAGACAATTGAAGGTACATGAAAGAAACTACACCACTCACGACCTAGAGCTGGGAGCGGTGGTATTCGCCTTGAAGATCTGGCGACACTATTTATATGGTACTCGATGTACAATCTTCACAGATCACAAAAGCTTGCAACACATATTTGATCAGAAGGAATTGAATATGCGCCAGCGGCAATGGGTCGAGCTGCTAAATGATTACGACTGTGAGATCAAGTACCATCCTGGAAAGGCAAACGTTGTAGCGGACGCGTTGAGCCGAAAAGAAAGGGTTAAGACCCTAAGGATTCGAGCATTGGAAATGACTAATTGAACGAACCTCACTGCACGCATTCGTGATGCACAACAAGAAGCTCTTAAAGGAGAGAACCGTAAAGCTGAATACCTCCGGGGTATGCTGAAATACATGGTGCCAAATGAAGAGGGAGCCTTATACTTTAAGAAGCGTATTTGGGTTCCACTCTATGGTGGCATACGAGAAGTTATTCTTGACGAAGCGCACAAATCAAGATACTCGATCCATCCAGGATCAGATAAAATGTATCAAGATTTGAAAGAATATTATTGGTGGCCGAGACTCAAGAGCGACGTTGCTGTTTATGTTGGAAAATGCCTAACCTGTGCCAAGGTTAAGGCAGAAAATCAGAAACCGTCCGGCCTACTACAACAACCAGAGATTCCCTTGTGGAAGTGGGAACAAATCTAGATGGACTTCATAACGAAATTACCCAGGACCCCGAGAGGGCACGATATGATATGGGTAATAGTTGATCGGTTAACAAAGTCTGCGCACTTCCTACCGATCCGAGAAAAAGACAGCACTAGAAAGCTTGCTGAGATATACTTAAGAGAAATCGTGGCACGACATGGAGTGCCAATCTCAATCATTTCAGACAGAGATGGACGCTATGTCTCAAGAATCTGGCAATCATTTCAGGAAGCCTTTGGATCTCAGTTAGATCTAAGCACGACATTCCATCCACAAACAGACGGCCAGAGCGAACGGACTATATAAACGTTAGAAGATATGCTACGCGCATGTGTCATGGATCTAGGCGGCAGCTGGGATACTCATCTACCTTTAGTTGAGTTTTCCTACAATAACAGTTATCATACGAGCATAAAAGCCGCACCGTTCAAGGCTCTGTATGGCCGCAAATGCCGATCGCCCTTATGTTGGGCAGATGTCGGAGATAAACGTATGGTTGGTCCAGAACTTGTACAAGAGACAACCGACAAGATTGCGCAGATCCGAGAGCGCATTAAGGCGGCTCGAGATCGACAAAAGAGCTACGATGATCCGAAAAGAAAATCAGTAGAATTCGAGGTGGGAGACAAAGTGTTGTTAAAAGTCTCACCTTGG
Organism: Helianthus tuberosus; assembly: GCA_030545235.1. Lineage (NCBI taxonomy): Eukaryota > Viridiplantae > Streptophyta > Magnoliopsida > Asterales > Asteraceae > Helianthus > Helianthus tuberosus. The sequence continues at coordinate 166,524,389 of CM060408.1, forward strand.
AAGGGCGTAGTTAGATTTGGAAAGCGTGGAAAGCTGAATCCACGATACATCGGACCATTCAGAATATTGGAAAGAATTGGTACCATGGTATACAAAGTGGAGTTACCGGAAGAACTTAATGGAGTACATAATACGTTTCATGTATCCAACCTGAAGAAGAGTCCAACACAAGAAAACGTGACCATCCCGATGGATGAAGTGCATGTTGATGACGCCCTCCGATTTACAGAACAACCCGTTGAGGTTACCAACTGGAAAGTCAACAAGACCAGGAGGAGCAGCGTAAAACTTGTCAAAGTACGTTGGAGCTCTAAGCACGGACCCGAGTACACATGGGAACGTGAAGACCAGTTCAAAGAAAAGTATCCCCACCTATTCAAGAGGACTCCAGCGAGAGTTAGTTCAGCCTGAATTTCAGGACGAAATTCTTTTAATGGGGGGAGACTGTGACAACTGGCACCAAACCAGTAATTTCCGTACACTTTAAGCATTATTTAATGACTGCAATTATGTGCTTAATTGTCAGCAATGTCTGAACACATACTAAACAAGTGAATTCATGCACATTGTATACTACAAAATATTGCTTTATGCATAAACGAGAGCGTTGCGTCAGTTATACTAGTAAACTCACCGGTAAGATACACTGTGTCAACAGAACTGCAGAAAGCAGTCAGACATTAAAAATTGGAGCCTAGGTGTAGGTCCAGCAACAAGAATACAGTTAAACCCAAGAGTGCATACAAGGGTTTAATATATAAGCGCCCCGAAAGCAAAAATAAGCACTAAAAAGCACCCGAAACGCACTTTAAATGCAGAATTTTATATAATTCAGCTATAATCAGCATTTTGGCACTAAAATATTGTGCAAAAATTTCGTTTTATTATCCAAAATACTTCCCCAAGTGTTGGGAATTGAAAGTGTTACAAAAGGACACTTGAAGGACACTAAACGGTGCAATTTAGCACTTAAACGAACCGGTAATTAACCGAACAACCGGACTTTACCCGGAACACCAAAATATTGCTAGAAGCAATGTTTTTATTTTTCTAAGCTAATTCGGGTACCCGAACACCCTAACACACTATATATTTAATAACGCACCATAAACCGCTAATTAGTCTCATTATATTCCAACTAAGTTGTAACTAACAATTTAAACTCAACCAAACACCCTCTTGGACGGTTCCCCCATGTGAGACACACCACTCACTTTTGATTAATTTAATCCCCATTGTCTAATATCTTAAAGACACTATATACAATGGATAATTAGAATGGATGGATTATATAATTACATGCATGAGCACAATCCACTTACTTCCACACTTAACAAAAAAAAAATTGATCTTTTTTTACCTTGGCTACTCTCTGCCGAACTCCCACACCAACATCCATCCAACATCAAATTCTTGCTAAGCCATTTCACACACATACATAGAAGCTAGAGTTCATTCGAGGAGACCCGGTGCATACGGAATCGCAAGGACCTCTCTACGACGCTATTAACCACCCATTTTTCGTCTAGTTTCTTCCCTAGCCTCGAGCTAGTAGTAAGTGTCTCTAAACATTCTCTTGTTCATGTTTAACATGGTTAATAAGAGATTTAACGGATAAAAATTATGAACACTAGAGATCAAAGTTTAAAGTCTTGTAAAAAGAATGAACTTGGTGGTTAAAGACTAACTAATAGTGTAAAACTTATGGAACTTGTTTTGTTATGACTATTTTATGATGTTGATTGCTAGTAATGGGACGGATCGTCATCTAACCACGCTAGATCATGTTCTTGGAACATGAACTAGCAATATGTTTAGGGTAAAGGTTGCAAGATGACGAATCTTTCCACAACATAAACATGAACTTGTGTAAAAATAGTTTTTCTTATAAAATGGAGTTCTAAACTAGTAGATCTAAAGATCTACAAGTGGTATTTTCGAAGGACCAAGTAAAATATATACAAGTCTTATTTTAAGTCGGATCTTTCATAAACTAGAGGTGTTTTTGTGAACAAACAAGTGTGTGGAAACTTGTGTAACAAAAGTTTTAACAAAGAAATAATTTTCGTAAATACCGACTAGAAGTTGTAAAGATTCATATTCTTTAAAAATAAGATTTCCAAGAAACCGACTCTATTTTTAGAGATGGAAAGATCCACTAAATGTGTTGAAAAGTTACTACATGATTTTACACAACTTGCAAGTTCATGTGTTTGCTATTTATGTTTATTTTGACTAGTTTGATATTTGAATATTGTTTGTTGATGATGGAAAATTGATTGGTTGAATTTTTAAAAGAAAATGATACGCTAGTAAGCGTGGCCACCTCCAGTTACAGAGGAAACTCTGGCGAAATTTTTCCAGAAAATAACACTTAGAATATTTTTGGTGACAAGTGTTATGAATATATTTTCGACTGGTTTTCCAAACAAACTTCGCCATGATTTTCGTTATCAAATGACCAAGTATTCGGAGGTGGATTTTTGTAAACAAACTTACTAAATATATATTTAGAATATATATTTATCGCTTGTGTGATTATGTGATTATTTTGTGAACTAGGTATATATTATTTTTAGAGTAAAAATAATATGACTTGGAGATACTCGTAACGAGTAAAAATACAAAAAAAATACACATGCAACCTATTTAGACAAAATACATAATTCGGGTGCAAAGCGCAAAATACAAAATACTTATATTAAATTTTGAGAAACTAATATAAGTAAAATACATAGTTAAAAATATAAAATATTTTTAACACAACAATACATACACAAGAGATAGTGACTTGTGCTTACACGATACAAGTCTAGTGACTAACGATATTAGAACACGTTTAGGTCACGACGCACTATAAGCAAAACCGGTGAAGTTTACGACGCAAGGAACACAAAGTTGTGAGTTCATGCTCCCCCTTTTCTTTTAACTGTTTTCAGTTTTATAACTTCGGGGGTGGAATACATGTACAAATATTATAATGTTTATAAATAGTATGATAACAAGAAACGCACTTGTTGAGGACGAGAACCAAGTAGGATGCGTTATGAGAAATGATAACAAGAAACGCACTTGGTGAGGACGAGAACCAAGTAGGATGCGTTATGAGAAATTATACGATAAATCGTGTCACGAATAGGGTACATAAGCACCATTAATCAGCAATATACCTAGACCGCAGAACAAAAGGTTAGATCTAACGGGTGCCGGGCAGCCACACTCTCGGTGAGGGCGAGAATCGAGTAGTGCTTTTGTGTCTCAGAATATACCGATTAAATGCCTAAGGTTTGGTGACTTCCTATGTCGTGTCACATGTTAATGGCTTTGCAACCCATTAACAATCCTAATACTTACAGGAATACTTTACTTACATAAAATTCATACCATACTAAAACTTGATTAATACTTGAAGTACGTGGGGTACTCAAGAAAACATGAGTTATACTTAAGTACGTGGGGTACTCAAGAAAACGGGAATTACACTTGAAGTACGTGGGGTACTCAAGAAAAACCTGAATTATACATGAGTACGTGGTGTACACATGAATACTTGATTTATATATGAAAACTTGATTTATACATGACACAAACTATGTTTTCATACAAAGTATACAAACGTGAAATACAAAACCTGCATGAATTCACACCAACATTATGTTGACGTTTTTTTTTCAAAACTCACATGTATTTCAGGAAACTAGGATGGATGTGCGCGCGGTCTTGCTTATGCTCTTGGATGTCGCTTATGTTTATCTTTGAATAAAGATGTAATCTTTTAAGGCAATGTTTTATGTTATCTAGCGATGTAAACGCTAAACTTATGTTTTCAAATTATGGTATTTGATGTTTTTACGAGCATATAGCATGTTTACCTTTCGTATGCAATAAGAACCTTTCATGATCACACCTCGTGCTTCCGCCGCAGAAAGGGGTGTGACACTTTAATCTATTAGAACGATCCTTGTTTTGAGAACCTGATACTGTTATTACATCCGAGACGATTCAAGTGAGTCCTATGAAGCAAGTGTCGGTCTATTCAATTGAGAGGAATCATTGCATTACATCTCCGTTGAAAACAAGTGGTTGTAATGATGGAACCCTTGATTTGAAAAAAAACATTTTTGAGAAATTTATAGTTCAATACGCATCGTATAGGCCTATACGATGCGTATTAATCGATGATTTTACTGAAATACCCCTGGTTTTCTGATAAATTCAGGGGTATTTTTGAGAAAATTCAAAGTTTAATACGAATCGTATAGGACTATACGATTCGTATTAAGGTGATATACGATACAACATAGGCCTATACGATCGTATATGGCATTATTTCAAATTTAGTGTTATCGTGTTTCCCTCGGTTCGACGCGTATACTTCTCGTTTTTTGCCGAACTTTCGCATATTTTGTCGTTTTATTACGTATACCTTCAACATAAGTCGTTTCGGTGCCGTTCAGTTGCGTGCAAATATCTTATTCTATGATTACGTACAGTTTTGTTTGAAATCCACTTGAACTCCATAGTGCCGTATTATATGTATACGTGTGTGGAAATATCGTTAGTTGCGTACTTTGACGTATTTTTGCATATTTTGACGTATTCTAACATATTGTTGCGTATTTAATAGTATTTTTGACGTATTTTAACGTATTTTAGGGTATTTTTACGTTTTTTAGCGTATTTTAACATATTGTAACGTATTTTAGCGTATTTTAACGTATTCCTGGTCAAATCACACACTATAAAGTTTAAACTTATCGTGTGTTGCAGTTTGGAAAGATGACCGAATAGATATCTGAATAACAAACTGTGGAGAACTTGTTTGTGTTATCCATCAACAAAAGATAAAAATACTCTAAAATTAACATGGCGGTCTCTTTGTTGCGTAGACAGGGAGAATGTTCTCGAAATTGAAGGAAAAGGAAAAATGGTTGCTGATGTTTTTGTTGGTTTGTTTGAGAACCTGATTCTAATGTCCTACTACTACAGTCCTTCCTACATTATTGAAAATTACTATTTCACCCCCACCAGATACATCAATTTGTCACTTTCAAAATTCAAATCAAACGTTCATGTATCACAAGGAATGACCGATCTAAGGCAGAGAACCTGATTCAGATACACAAATTCGATTTCAACAAATCTTTCAAGGTCTTAAGTGATGGACAATTGGTTAAAAGATGTAGAAGAGTTTGTGTAGAGATCTTTACAGTATGGTTTCTCGACAAATGAAGTATTAAAAGATGTTAGTTTCTTAACAGTATGGTTTCTCGACAAATGAAGTATTATCTGACAAAACTCAAAACAATTGTAATTGCTACGTCAGATGTTAGCTCGGAAGTTCTATAACACAAAGTAAACCGACCTCTGGATCACACATGATAAAAGCGCTTCTTTAGACAATCTGGGATTATGTTATGTTTCTTCAAGCAACTAAACAAGCAGTGAACGGTATTTAACGTACACACCGCGTTCGAAGATCCTTGCATTAGACACAATATGTTGTAATTTGTGGATCAACAGAAATAACTGAAATAAGCAGGCATTGATTTTACCAAGATTGAAGGAAAGAATCTGGCCATAAGCATTGTGGATTCTCAGCGTTATTCGAATGTAAGTCGATCGAGGGATACGCTTATCTATACTGGTCAAGGTGGGCATGGTTTGTTCGGGAGTAAATCACCACCCAAAGATCAACAACTTGTGATTGTCGGGTACTGCTAGTTATTCGGAATGTTTCGAATCATCACAGAAGACGTGTCGGGTCCTGCTAGTTATTCAAAATGTTTCGAATCATCACAGAAGAAGTGTCGGGTCCTGCTAGTAAGTTTCTTGACAGTATGGTTTCTCGACAAATGAAGTATTATCTGACAAAACAATTGTAATTGCTATGTCAGATGTTAGCTCGAAAGTTCTATAACACAAAGTAAACCGACCTCTGGATCACACATGATAAAAGCGCTTCTTTAGACAATCTGGGATTATGTTATGTTTCTTCAAGCAACTAAACAAGCGGTGAACGGTATTTAACGTACACACCGCGTTCGAAGATCCTTGCATTAGACACAATTTGTTGTAATTTGTGGATCAATAGAAATAACTGAAACAAGCAGGCATTGATTTTGCCAAGATTGAAGGAAAGAATCTGGCCATAAGCATTGTGGATACTTAGCGTTATTCAAATGTAAGTGGATCGAGGGATACGCTTATCTATACTAGTCAAGGTGGGCATGGTTTGTTCGGGAGTAAATCACAACCCAAAGATCAACAACTTGTGATTGTCGGGTACTGCTAGTTATTCGGAATGTTTCGAATCATCACAGAAGACGTGTCGGGTCCTGCTAGTTATTCGGAATGTTTCGAATCATCACAGAAGAAGTGTCGGGTTCTGCTAGTTATTCGGTTTGGAAAGTGGACGAAGCAAAGAGAAACTGATTCTGTTGTTCAGTACTTTCGTGTGCTAAATACAAAGCCGATTTCAACTTCCATTGATCAAATAATAAAAACCCTAAGAATGCATACACAAATAGTTCTAGTGGACGAAGCAAAAAGACCGCCTTCAAATAATGTTTCCTAGATGTTTGAAGACCAACAAATGTCCAAAGTGCTGCTTCTTCGTTCGCATGACGGAAAGCTGCTACCGCGTGACAAGAAGCTACCTTGCAAAAATTAAAAAATTAAATCGACATCCTCAATACGCATCGTATAGGCCTATACGATGCGTATTACTTTTTGGCGGGGGACAATGGCAGCCTTTGGCAGGCATAGAAGTTTGAACCCACCTCAATACGCATCGTATAGGCCTATACGATGCGTATTGAGGGTGTCGATTTAAGCCCCAAGGTGTGCCAATAATACGACCCTTTGTAAATATGAAAAAAATACTGTTCACCTCTATAAATTTTTTAATATTTTTAGAAAGTAATTGTGAATGGAGAAGAGAGAAAAGGTAATTTAATATTTTTTTAGAAAGTAGTTGTGAATAGAAAAGAGAGAAAAGTTAATAATAAACGTATAAAAAAGTATTATTTAAAAGCAATAAATGCTAAACCAATAGGAACCGTATAGGCCAATACGCTTCTCATTCTCTTTCTGAAACCTGTCATGCAGGAAGTGCAGAGAGTTCAGACCTGAAAAGTACTGAAAAGTTTTGAAAAATGAGTGCAACAGGAGGCGTATTGGCCAATACGATTCCTTTACAGTTACCAGGAAGTGTATTCAACAATACGCTTCCCATAGGGTTTTTGTTGGTGGATCAATTAAATCAATAGGAGGCGTATTGAGCAATACGATTCCCATAGGTATCCAATAGGTACAGTATAGGGCAATACGCTTCATATTGATACGATGAACAAATATGCTCTGACATGCAGGTAGTTTAGAACTGAAAAGCTGTAAAGTGACTCGAATATGAAGCGTATAGAGCAATACGATTTCCATAGGGAGCCAACATGAAGCGTATAGGGCAATACGCTTTCCATAGGGTTTTGGTTGGTGGACGAATTAATTCCATATGAAGTGTATTGGGCAATATGGTTCCTATAGGACCAGAAATCTTTTATATATCCAAGATTTGGGGATGAATGTATGATGTGAGGTAAAATACACATATTTTCCCCGTGTAAATTGTATAATTATTGTATAGTTTTTATTTGTTTTATTTAGTTTTTAGTATTATATTATATTATCTTGTGTTGGGCAGTTCCTGGTGCGAATGGAGCAAAAACGAGTAATATGGAAATGACCAGCCATTCGGGCAGAGTAGAACGCCAGTGACCAATTTAAAATTGTCATTATTTTCTGTGAATGAGCCGAGCTCACTATCTCTATTTTGTATCTTAAAGGGCTCCCTATTATTCTTGTTGTTGGAGGCGGCTACTATTATTTTGCATGGAGAAAATAGAAAGTGAAAAATTCATTGTGACATGAGATAAAAGTGGAGGGACCGTAAGTGCAAAAGTTGGAATTAATTCCTAAAGACGTCACAATATAAAATCAATGTGAAACGTGAATTTGTGTGGAAATTGTTGACTAAGGATATGTTGCTGACCAATAAAAAAAAAGAAATCGTTGGACCAAGTTTTATAGATATCGCCAATTCTGCAGTATCATAAGCCCAGGCCCATTCGAGATTTAGGAATTTAATTCCATACAGATCTCTATAATCGGTGGAGATACTATAGGAAGTTTATTTGGCTAGGAAGTGATCTTGACCATCCATTAAGTTAATCAAGGGCTAAGATTAAATTCTGGAAATTAAAAGGAATAAAAGAGGCGCGTGAGTTTGTTTAGGGGCATTCTAGTCAATCCAAGGCAATAGTTTCTCTCTCCTCCAATTCCTCCCCATTTTTTAAACGTTAATAACTCTTTCATACGACATTATTTTTTTATAAAAATTGCACCAAAAAACGAGCGTTTTTTTATCTTTAAAACGAGTATACTATTGCTATATTTTCAAAAAAAAAAATTAAAACTCAGTTGCGTAAAACGCAATAGAAAAACCCTTAGTTACGTAAAACGCAATGAAAAAAAAACCTAAAAAATGACATTTTTCTAAAACGCAATGCACCAAAAACACAAAGAAATGTCTTATTTGTAAAACGCAATAGCCAGAAAACACAAAGAAATGTGTTATTTCTAAAACGCAATAGCCTAAAAACTCAAAAAAAGTATTGCGTTTTCTGGAGAGATGCTGCCATAGAATTTGTGAATTGCTGCAGAATACCTTCTTAAATTAAGTCCATTACTGCAATTGATTGTTTTATGCTAAAGCTTATAATACAATATATATGTAGCCTGCTCTGTTACATAAAAATCAATAAATCTTCCAAGAGCATGAGAAACTGTCAACAGGTTCCAACTGTTTAAAAAAACCCCCAGTTACCTAAAACGCAATGCATAAAAAAGTATCCCACCTCCTTTCAAAATGTATTGCGTTTTCTGGAGAGATGCTGCAATAGAATTTGTGAATTGCTGCAGAATACCTTCTTGAATTAAGTCCATTACTGCAATTGATTGTTTTATGTGTCACACCCCGACCACGTAGAACATACAGAACGTGGCGGAAACATCGGGGAGTGTTGTAACAGAATTAATGTTTCAAATCCATGGCAATTGAAGTTTCGTTTTATTGATTAAAAGTGTTACAATGTCTTAACAAACAAAGAAATACAACATAATTAACTAGTCTTGCATCTTTTATTGTCACTAAAGCCCAAGTCTGCCTATGTGTATCTTGATCAACTTATGCAACAGCTCCTGAAAAACACATGTGAAAATAGGTACGTCAGCATAAAAATGCCTGTGAGATACATAGGTTTTGTGAAAATAGGTTTCATGACTTATGTTTGAGAAAATGTTTAGACATGAACCTTGTAATTTGCTTTGTCTTGTAAATCATTTGAAAAACAATAAGATCAGATGATATGTATAAATAAGTGAATAATGTATGGTTAAATGAATAACCATGTAAAATGAGTTTGTATAAGATAAGTTGTTTGTAAATCAATGTCTTGTGAAAAGTATGTTATTTGTATAAAATGTTATATGTATCAAACTGAAATGATTCAAATAACGCTACGATATGTAATACCATACAAACATTTATATATAGGAAGTACCAGCGGCGTATCCACCATGCTTGTATCATATTACACACGCATCGTTACTTAATCACTTAATCAAACCAAACCAACAATGTATGATGTCTATGTCTAGACCAATTGTCAAATGTATTGGATAATATGTCAAAGTGTTTATGTCAAGATGTAAATCATGTAGTGTAAAACAAATGTCAAACATGTTTATGTGTCAAATGTAAATCATGTCAAAATGTCTATGTCAAATGTCTTTGTCAAATGTCATGTATGGCAAGTGGAATGTATCAGCTAAACCATATGTAAAATGCACAAAAACAAGGTATTGAAGTAAAACACGGTTTAAATCAAGGTTATGTTTTATGTAATAAATGCATGTTATACTGATATAAACATCTATGCGGTATTGTGAAAAATTCATTTAAACAAACCCAACGTCATATCAAAATGTAAGCATGTGAAAACAATGCACTAAGTATGTAATCAAATGAACATACATAGCGTGAAATGTCATGTAAAACGATGTACTAAGTAATGCACACAATGGGCACACCTAGCATGAAGTGTAATGAAATCATGTACTATAATGTACTAACGAACATAGCAGTATATGATGTGAAAACAGGAAAGCATGAAAGTAACAAGTAGGCACATGTGTTTCACCCCAAAACAGTTTGGAAAACAGTAAAAGAGGGGTCTATGTACTCACTTGAGATTGCTCAGAAGTCCTAAGATAACCACCAAGCAATGCTAGAGATCTCGGAATATCAAACGGCACCTAATATAGGTAACTACATTAATAAACCGGACCTAAATCGGAAGATCGGATAGAATGAGGGCTCATAAACCAAATGAGTATGGGAACTCATGTAGTATGGTTTAACAAACCCTACATACTAAATGAAACCTAACCTAAGTGCTTACGACCCATTACGACCCGTTTAGGTAGCTTATGCTACTTTAACGCGTCGTTCGCGTAAAACGCGTTCGGAACGCATAACTAGTCCTATGATAAGTAAAATATGCCTTAACATGTCTAATATTGTTGCCATATTAGTTTAGATACCAAAATTTATGTTACATATGCTTAAAATGAATTTTGGCGTAAAAAGGGCATTTTGGTAATTTACCTAAGGCATATAAACTACCTATCATACAACTACTTAAACGAAGCGACCATAAGGTATAACCTCGGAAGGTTATTCCCTATATACTATGGTCACCTAATATGTTTGGTCGGATCCTAATGATCGACCAAATGGGTCGGGTTCGAAAGCATAAGCGACTGATCAAGTCGCTTACCCTTACGACCCTAGACAACGTGGTAATCAGTAGGCATAGTCACAAGGACTATAACCATCGTGATTACAATCACGTTGCGAAGTTCTAACGAACTTCGCATTGACCATAAACTGGTCAATGCAGAAAGTCAAACAAGGTTTGGCTTTCGGACTCGAAAAGCAATAAAAGAACGAAGGAATACTTACAAAGGGTCCCCGAATGCTAATCTAGATCCAAATAACTCAGGTATGAAACAATGGTTCCAACTTAGAGTCTTTTGGATCAGATTCTTGTGAGGAAAAGTGAAGGGTGGAGGTGGGTATTTATAGTAAATGGTCCACCGTTAGGATCGTTTGTCGAATATCGTGCCTTAATCACATCCGTACATGTGTCGGAACCTTATGGTACCCAAAATGGCCACTCACCATAAGAGATCAACATGTGGCAAGGGGTTAGGGAGTGGTTAACAGCTGTTAATAGCTGTTAAAAAGACATTTTGCTGCATCTAGCCCCTACTTAGGGACCTAGTTTGGCAGATTTACAGTTTCAGTCCATACAACCTCAAAACTTGGTTTACGATGCGTTTTTTTTGACACGTTTAAGACCCGTTAACCCCATTTCAAAGCTCTAAAATGAAGTTAAATTATAGGGAACTTAAAATGTGTTCAAAAATATCTCGGGTGTCGGTTCGTTTAGCCGTACGGTTACGTTGTTCGGTTAATTACGACGGAATGCGCATAAGCGCGAAAAATGATCCAAATGACGCAACGAACGGATTTTTCTCATGCCAAACACTAAAATAAAATATTATAGTGTTTACATAAATTTTTTGGATGTCCGGATGTATTCAGAACGTGAGTTATGCGCGAAAATGCAAACTTGTGCACTTTTTGACACTTTTAGTCCCTGAATGACCCAAAAGTTTATTTTAGCACACCGAACCCCTCAAAGCCTATTTCTAAGCTATGTAAAGGATATTTAAGGTGTGTTTAACTTATGGTCATGTTCCGGAATGTCTGTTCCAGTACGAATTGGCATACTTTCGCAGTTTGTCAAGTTTAGTCCCTGTAAGCGAATTAACTTGTTTTTGCCATACCAAAGCCTTCAAAACTTATTTCTAAGTTATGTAAAGGTTATTTAAGGTATGTTAAGTATATTTCACTATTCCGGAGTGTTCGTTGAATTAAACTGGTTATATTTACGCATCAGTGCGCGTATAACCTTCCAGAAAGCGATTTAAAGTTTGGAATCGAACAAGAGTTGATATGTGCAAAAGATACACATATTTATACAAGTCCAAAGTATGAAATACAATATTTCATTGGTTTGGCATTTTTTTTATGGTCGCAGTGACACAGGTGTCACAGTCTCCCCTACTTTAGGAAATTTCGTCCCGAAATTAATTTCTAGAGGAAACTTGTGAAGACAGCTGTGACAGTTTCGCCTTCTAATAAATCCATTGACCCTTAAGTAAAACTCTGGGTCATGTTAGGATTCTTAGCGAAATTATCGACTATTAATGTAAAGTCCTTGCAGTAACAAAACATGGAGTTTCGAACTACGGACAGAAGAATGTTTCTTATGAAGACTCATCATAGGAAACTTGAATTCAAGATTGGGAAGTGTAAGATAAAACGACATCGGTCAAAGTCCAAGACTTCTCCCGTATCATTACTCTTGCCACTATTGGTCTTTACACATGACAAAACTTCCTGTGGTTTCTGTGCACTGAATTCCATAATTATGTAGGCCTCCATAATTACGTACTTCCTTGCACAGTCCGCACAGTTCATTTCATAATGCGTATGGGAAAAGTCAAACGAATAATCCTGTGGTGATTTAACTTGACTGTAATAGAGTCTCATTAACTAGGTCACCAAAGGATTAGATAAACGAACAATCTCTTCATCTAAACTACCCCAAAGAAATATTTAACTACACCGACGTAGGATGTATTTAACTTTAGATCGACGTAGGATCTCTTTAACTCAACTACCTATGAGAACATTAAATTACACCGACGTAGGATGTATTTAACTTTAGATCGACGTAGGATCTCTTTAACTCAACTACCTAAGAGAAACATTTAACTACACCGACGTAGGATGTATTTAACTTTAGATCGACGTAGGATCTCTTTAACTCAACTACCTATGAGAACATTAAATTACACCGACGTAGGATGTATTTAACTTTAGATCGACGTAGGATCTCTTTAACTCAACTACCTAAGAGAAACATTTAACTACACCGACGTAGGATGTATTTAACTTTTTGAATAGTACTTTATAATCCAAGGGACTTAACTACAACGTAGAAGTCCATTAAGGATTTAAGATAGTACCTTTTTCGAATATCCTACTACGAATCCTTCATATGAAGAAAAGATTCTTTGAGGATTCTGAATGACAAGAATATCCAGTGTATACAAAAACACAAAATGCATAAACACATAGTTACATACCCACAACATTGTTTAACTTGATCTTTAATTTGTAAGTTTTGTTTTGTTAATTACGTACATGCATTTAAAGCACACTAGGAATCCATTTCATGGATTTCATTCGGTACTTTAAACATTAGCGAGAGTCTAACTATGAAGATAGAAAGATCTTCCAAAAATTCGATTTCGTTTTCAAGAAAACGCAATATTCGAATTAAGGTGTAATAATTTGAATATACGAAAATGCCCTTAGGTACCCTATTAAGAATTTATAATGGTACTCTGGGTATTCGTACAGAGTTGTAACTTGCGCCTTGTACTTCGTTTCCTTGGAAGAAACGGGGTAGTCCGTTCTTCAAGGAATACGGTCCCTTGATTGTCGGTATTTATAGAGGATACGTTGTTTATACAAACCATCACATTTGTACATTGCAATGTAAATAAAAAGATTTATTTATTAACAATGATAACAACTGTTTCATGGACCTTGACAACAAAATAAATAATACATAAGGCTTGATTATTTCTAAACAACATTGTCTTCTAGTTGGTCTGATGCTCATCCCTGAGCCGGATTCGCATTAGCAAGCCTTGGGCAATTTCTTCGGAAATGGCTCATCTCGCCACAGTTGAAGCAAGGACCTGGTGGAAGACGAGCTTGAGCAGGATTTACTTGAGGTTGGTTTGGACCACCTTGGTTTGGGGTAAATCGACAAGCATTTGCCAGGTGACCGAGTCGCCCACATGATGCACATAAACGACACTGTAGGTGAGCTAAGTGATGTGCATTACATTTGTCGCATATCGGTGCAGTACCGGCATAAGGTTTCTTTGCAGGAGGTTGAGTTGGTTGGTTGCGGGTGTTTTGGTTGGGTTGAGCAGCAATCGCAAAATTCTGCGAAGCCTTACGCTTCTTGGACTTCTCAGGGGATCCAGTCTGTTCATCCATGGTCTTTGATTCCTCGATTGGCTTCTTGTCACCCTTTCGAAAAAGTTTATGCTTTCTGATCTGAGATTCAGTCAAGGTTGCAGATAGCTCAATGGCCTGCCTAACCGTAGTGGGGTTACTACCAGTAACAATGTCCTGGACTGAGTCAGGGAGACCATCAATGTATTTTTCGATCGCCTTATCCAAAGGCGTAACCATGGTAGGGCACAACAGGCTCAGCTCCTCATATCGATCAGTGTATGCTCGATGTTCACCGCTGTCTTGCTTAAGATCGTCGAATTCCCTTTCTAATGCCCTGATCTCGTGACGAGGACAGAATTCCTTCATCATCAGTGCTCGAAGTTCTTCCCAAGTTTGGGCCAGTGCCACTTCGGCACCCCTATCTCTCACCACACCGTTCCACCACGTCAAAGCTCGTTTCTCAAAGACACTAGATGCGAAATCTACCTTTCGCTCGTTTGGACATTGTACATGCCTGAAGGTGCTCTCTAAACTCTCGAACCATTGTAGAAGTGCAGTCGCTCCTTGAGACCCGGAAAACTTTGATGGCTTAGCCGAGTTGAATGTCTTGAAGTTGCAGAGGGCATTATTGTTGTTGATAGCTTGGTAACATTGAGCAACGACGTTCGGGATTGCAGCAGTCATTTGCTGTGTAATGACAGCTGCCAGATCGTCAATAGATATCGGATTTTCGCGTCGTGGAGGCATTCTAAAAGAGGAAACATGAAAGGAAACGAGTGAGAGAATTAGACGAAAAGAATGAGATGAAACAAATCTGATGAAAGCCAGGATAGTGGTCATTTGTTTGTTACTGCAAAGCAACAACGACACACAGTGACTGAATTAAAGTAAATGGATCAAAAATAATGTATCGCGAAGACATGCTTGCCTATAAGTGAACACTCATCCCAAGAATTCCCAGGTAAGCACAACTGGTCTCGCGTCTGATGAGATATATACGAAGTGCTTGCCTAGACAGAAAACCCAGAATACAGGCATTCACCCTTCCAGTTTGCACGTGTTCACATTATTTAAAACCCAAAACCTTGACGAGATTTTGAAAACTCAAAGGGGTTCAAAACCATATAATAGAGAGTTCAAAACCTTACAATATAGGGTTCAAAACCAAGTAATTAATCATCCTAGAACAGATGATTAGTTTTCAAAGCGGTTTTGAAATTTATCTCCTTGTTGTGGTCGTCGCCTAAGGATAGGTGACGGTATTGTTTTATGACTAAACGCAAGTAAACTCGCGTTAGGGTCCTAAGAAGGTTATAGACTAGGTCAAAGCATTACTAATAACCTAATTCCCTATAACCATTGGCTCTGATACCATCTTTTCTGTCACACCCCGACCACGTAGAACATACAGAACGTGGCGGAAACATCGGGGAGTGTTGTAACAGAATTAATGTTTCAAATCCATGGCAATTGAAGTTTCGTTTTATTGATTAAAAGTGTTACAATGTCTTAACAAACAAAGAAATACAACATAATTAACTAGTCTTGCATCTTTTATTGTCACTAAAGCCCAAGTCTGCCTATGTGTATCTTGATCAACTTATGCAACAGCTCCTGAAAAACACATGTGAAAATAGGTACGTCAGCATAAAAATGCCTGTGAGATACATAGGTTTTGTGAAAATAGGTTTCATGACTTATGTTTGAGAAAATGTTTAGTCATGAACCTTGTAATTTGCTTTGTCTTGTAAATCATTTGAAAAACAATAAGATCAGATGATATGTATAAATAAGTGAATAATGTATGGTTAAATGAATAACCATGTAAAATGAGTTTGTATAAGATAAGTTGTTTGTAAATCAATGTCTTGTGAAAAGTATGTTATTTGTATAAAATGTTATATGTATCAAACTGAAATGATTCAAATAACGCTACGATATGTAATACCATACAAACATTTATATATAGGAAGTACCAGCGGCGTATCCACCATGCTTGTATCATATTACACACGCATCGTTACTTAATCACTTAATCAAACCAAACCAACAATGTATGATGTCTATGTCTAGACCAATTGTCAAATGTATTGGATAATATGTCAAAGTGTTTATGTCAAGATGTAAATCATGTAGTGTAAAACAAATGTCAAACATGTTTATGTGTCAAATATAAATCATGTCAAAATGTCTATGTCAAATGTCTTTGTCAAATGTCATGTATGGCAAGTGGAATGTATCAGCTAAACCATATGTAAAATGCACAAAAACAAGGTATTGAAGTAAAACACGGTTTAAATCAAGGTTATGTTTTGTGTAATAAATGCATGTTATACTGATATAAACATCTATGCGGTATTGTGAAAAATTCATTTAAACAAACCCAACGTCATATCAAAATGTAAGCATGTGAAAACAATGCACTAAGTATGTAATCAAATGAACATACATAGCGTGAAATGTCATGTAAAACGATGTACTAAGTAATGCACACAATGGGCACACCTAGCATGAAGTGTAATGAAATCATGTACTATAATGTACTAACGAACATAGCAGTATATGATGTGAAAACAGGAAAGCATGAAAGTAACAAGTAGGCACATGTGTTTCACCCCAAAACAGTTTGGAAAACAGTAAAAGAGGGGTCTATGTACTCACTTGAGATTGCTCAGAAGTCCTAAGATAACCACCAAGCAATGCTAGAGATCTCAGAATATCAAACGGCACCTAATATAGGTAACTACATTAATAAACCGGACCTAAATCGGAAGATCGGATAGAATGAGGGCTCATAAACCAAATGAGTATGGGAACTCATGTAGTATGGTTTAACAAAGCCTACATACTAAATGAAACCTAACCTAAGTGCTTACGACCCATTACGACCCGTTTAGGTAGCTTATGCTACTTTAACGCGTCGTTCGCGTAAAACGCGTTCGGAACGCATAACTAGTCCTATGATAAGTAAAATATGCCTTAACATGTCTAATATTGTTTCCATATTAGTTTAGATACCAAAATTTATGTTACATATGCTTAAAATGAATTTTGGCGTAAAAAGGGTATTTTGGTAATTTACCTAAGGCATATAAACTACCTATCATACAACTACTTAAACGAAGCGACCATAAGGTATAACCTCGGAAGGTTATTCCCTATATACTATGGTCACCTAATATGTTTGGTCGGATCCTAATGATCGACCAAATGGGTCGGGTTCGAAAGCATAAGCGACTGATCAAGTCGCTTACCCTTACGACCCTAGACAACGTGGTAATCAGTAGGCATAGTCACAAGGACTATAACCATCGTGATTACAATCACGTTGCGAAGTTCTAACGAACTTCGCATTGACCATAAACTGGTCAATGCAGAAAGTCAAACAAGGTTTGGCTTTCGGACTCGAAAAGCAATAAAAGAACGAAGGAATACTTACAAAGGGTCCCCGAATGCTAATCTAGATCCAAATAACTCAGGTATGAAACAATGGTTCCAAGTTAGAGTCTTTTGGATCAGATTCTTGTGAGGAAAAGTGAAGGGTGGAGGTGGGTATTTATAGTAAATGGTCCACCGTTAGGATCGTTTGTCGAATATCGTGCCTTAATCACATCCGTACATGTGTCGGAACCTTATGGTACCCAAAATGGCCACTCACCATAAGAGATCAACATGTGGCAAGGGGTTAGGGAGTGGTTAACAGCTGTTAATAGCTGTAAAAAAGACATTTTGCTGCATCTAGCCCCTACTTAGGGACCTAGTTTGGCAGATTTACAGTTTCAGTCCCTGCAACCTCAAAACTTGGTTTACGATGCGTTTTTTTTTGACACGTTTAAGACCCGTTAACCCCATTTCAAAGCTCTAAAATGAATTTAAATTATAGGGAACTTAAAATGTGTTCAAAAATATCTCGGGTGTCGGTTCGTTTAGCCGTACGGTTACGTTGTTCGGTTAATTACGACGGAATGCGCATAAGCGCGAAAAATGATCCAAATGACGCAACGAACGGATTTTTCTCATGCCAAACACTAAAATAAAATATTATAGTGTTTACATAAATTTTTTGGATGTCCGGATGTATTCAGAACGTGAGTTATGCGCGAAAATGCAAACTTGTGCACTTTTTGACACTTTTAGTCCCTGAATGACCCAAAAGTTTATTTTAGCACACCGAACCCCTCAAAGCCTATTTCTAAGCTATGTAAAGGATATTTAAGGTGTGTTTAACTTATGGTCATGTTCCGGAATGTCTGTTCCAGTACGAATTGGCATACTTTCGCAGTTTGTCAAGTTTAGTCCCTGTAAGCGAATTAACTTGTTTTTGCCATACCAAAGCCTTCAAAACTTATTTCTAAGTTATGTAAAGGTTATTTAAGGTATGTTAAGTATATTTCACTATTCCGGAGTGTTCGTTGAATTAAACTGGTTATATTTACGCATCAGTGCGCGTATAACCTTCCAGAAAGCGATTTAAAGTTTGGAATCGAACAAGAGTTGATATGTGCAAAAGATACACATATTTATACAAGTCCAAAGTATGAAATACAATATTTCATTGGTTTGGCATTTTTTTTATGGTCGCAGTGACACAGGTGTCACATTATGCTAAAGCTTATAATACAATATATATATATGTAGTCTGCTCTATAGCCTAAAACGCAATAAATCTTCCAAGAGCATGAGAAACTGTCAACAGGTTCCAACTGTTTTAAAAAACCTCCAGTTACGTAAAACGCAACGAAAAAAAAACCTAAAAAATGACATTTTTCTAAAACGCAATGCACAAAAAACACAAAGAAATGTCTTATTTGTAAAACGCAATAGCCAGAAAACACAAAGAAATGTGTTATTTCTAAAACGCAATAGCCTAAAAACTCAAAAAAAAGTGTAGTACCTAAAACGCAATGACTAAAAACACTTAAAAATGTGTTTTTTTTTCTAAAATGCAATAGCCAAAAAACACATAAAACTCTCTTATTTCTAAAACGCAATGGACACATAAAACTGTCTGTGAACTGTCTACGAATTACGGTCTTCAAAATGAGCCAATTTACAGAAAATTAATTTTTCTGATGCATTTTTAATACAGCTCAACCCCAGCCAGGGGCTCTGCCCCTTGGACCCCGCCAGGGGCTGCCGCCCCTGGGACCCCGCTACCGGGGGCTGCCGCCCCCGGACCCCCGCCAAGATCGTAAAACGCAACGACTATATCAAAAACCCAGATCGTAAAAATGAAATTAAAGAATTTCTTACATGGATTGAAGTGATTTCTTCAACAATTGACGAATTTTGAATGATTGAAACACTTATCAGTGCTCGAATCGAACGGATCGAGTGATTATCTTCAAAATCACCTGGAAAAAACACACGAGATTTTGTATGAAATTAAACTGGGTTTTATCAAAAAAACTGAAGAACACGTTGATCGGGTGTTTGAATCATTGATTGGTGACGAAAATCGCACTATAATGTAGTGATTATTGAGATAGAAAGTGAAGAAATGGATGAAGATGGTGGGTTTTGAAAAATGGTGGGTTTTGATGGTACTGGGTTTTGAAAAAGGAAGAAGAAAGTGGTGGATTGACTAAAATACCCCTCCTTATGTTTTTCATCTTTGCCACATGTCATCCTCTTATTGCTTCCTATCCTTCCTAGCGAAATTAATCTTCCTATTTGATATTTTCCCTAATCAATATATATACACACGATCATATTTGGGGGTGGCGAATTTAATATACAATATTATTATTGAAGGCGACCAATAATTTTTGATACGAAACAAAGGAGCAGTGTTGGACGGCTGAATATGGGCCAAGGAATAGCAGATATATTTATTAGAAGAGGCAGCCAACCAAAAAGGGAGCCGCACATCAGACGAACGAAGATAAATTACGAATTTTGGAGTTCTTGGAGCTTGCTAGAGGCTGATTGAAGGTTCTTGAAGCATTCGGGTTGCTAGGAATCATCGGGTAACGATCGAGAGCGCTCGGGAGTGAAGTTTACGGGTTTAATCATCCTGTTTCTTTAGTTTTCGTTCGTTTTTAGTTGTTACACGATGAATTAAGAATTGTTGATGATTGTTATTATGTTTTTGATCATGTTTAGCGGCTAAATACTTCAAACTACCTAGGCTTATGACAATGGGTTAATAAAGTTTGGATTTTATTCGTATTTAATGTGGTTTATGGGTTTTCTTGAAGAGTAAACGATTATGGTACTTTGATTTGGTGTATATGCGTGCTTGATATTGTTTGATCATTGATTATTGCTTCGTACGATTCTTGGTGACGGTCTTTATCACATAATAGAGTCGTGCTAGGGTTTTAGATTTTGGTGAGTGTCTATATCACGTAATAAATCTTTAATTCTTTAGGGTGAAATCGCGCAAATAACCTTAGAAGTAATATTTAGTAATCTTATAAAATCAAGTATTCTACTAATCTTGTCGCTGTAAGGCTCGGGGTTATTAATAGGTCTTGGTTTGGTATATAGCTAGGATTAGGTTTTGTAAGAAATCGGTCTTAGTTCCCTAACCATTCTCCTGTCTATTAAACCAAATTAGAATCCATAGTTGCCTTAGACTTTCGCGCTGTAAGGTAGATTGTCATATTAAGACACTTTTCAAGAATTTAAAGGACTGTAAGGAAATTAACAACCGGTAGTCGTAACGGCCTAAGTAGTGCCATAAGTTTCACCTCGAGAAGGGTTGAGGGGCTTAGTTGGTGTCTTAATAGGTTTAGTATCAAAAGATCCCGGTTCCATACCACATTAGCTTCGAATAGAAATCCACTCCAAGTTAAACCTGCGTCTAGCCTAGGTAGTCTTCATCGCCACTGGTTTAAGTCTTCGTCCAAGTTCGTGTTTTGTTAATTTAATTAATTTAGTTTAATCTTTATTTGCTTTTTTAGGATTTTTAGTAAACTCCCCCCCCCCCCCCAATCAAATAACCAATTAGTAAGTCGTGTCAGTCTTAGTCTAGATAGAGTCTTAGCGTAATTTAATTGAGTCTCGTGGGTTCGATATCCGGACTTACTTAGCTTTACTAGGGTCGATCGGTTCGCTTGCCGGTTAGTAGTTTAGTCAAGTTTAGAGAGTCTAGAGTATTACTTTGAGTCTAGATTT
Source organism: Helianthus tuberosus (assembly GCA_030545235.1). NCBI lineage: Eukaryota > Viridiplantae > Streptophyta > Magnoliopsida > Asterales > Asteraceae > Helianthus > Helianthus tuberosus. The sequence goes on from CM060408.1 coordinate 166,545,741, forward strand.
AGGTTAATTTTAGTTGTTTTATTAAACTACTTTTAGCACATCAAGTTTTTGGCGCCGTTGCCGGGTATCGAACCCGGGTCACCCGCGTGACAGGCGGGAATACTTATCATATCTCGTTGAAAGAAAAGAAAAACAAAAAATATAATAAATGAGCTAGAAACTAATGAAAGTAGCGCATGCCTATGTAATCTTGGTTGGAGATAGCGACTCTACAACCGGAATACCTATAGGATGTGTGAAATCGAACTTGCAAGTAAAAAGTACCGAAGCCTAAGTAATCCGAGTTGGGGATAGCGACTCTACAGCCGGAATGCCTCTGGGTTAGGGAAAGCAACGTTTACGCTCGTTAAAAGGAAAAAAAAAGAATGAAAAAAAAATGCTCAAAAAAATGAACGAAGAAAAAAAAATGAGAAAAGATTTGATTTTAAATTCTGTTGATCTTGGTATAAAACGGTTAGGAAATAACCAAGTGGTTGTTCCTTTTGTCTTATAAGCTTGAGGGGGGACTAGGTGTACCTGCGATTTTTAGTGTGAGACCCTAGGTAGGTTGACTGCACTTGAACCTAAATTGCATGATAAGGGCTTGGAACCGGGGTTGGGTTTAAGCGGACACGAATACTTGCAATCACGGCTACCACAAGTTTCGATTTTAATAAGTAACTAAGCTTTTGTTCCCGAATGATTATTCCGTCTATGATTCTGTTTTGGATAATTCTTTTTCGGGGACATAAAATGGTTATGTGTGGAGATATTTGATGTGGGGTAAAATACACATATTTGTACCGTGTAAAGTGTATAATTTTTGTATAGGTTTTATTTGTTTTTATTTAGTTTTAGTATTATACTACATTATTTTGTGTTTTGGCAGGTTCGGATGCAAATGGAGCGGAAATGAGTAATAATTAAATAACCCGCAACTTGAGTATAGTAGACCGCCAGTGACCGAACTAAAATTGCCGCATTTTTTCGTGAGTGGGCTGAGCCCGCTATCTCTATATTATTATCGAAGGCTATTATTATTACGGGGATAACTTAATGTTACTATTGCAATATATCGTTAGAGAAAAAAGGTGTCCTATGTTATTATGGTGGATATTTATTATGATGAGGGACCATATGTGACAAAAGATTGAAAGTTAATTAATTCTAGCATGTCACGACAAAAAGAAAAGAAAGCAAGATTGTTTCTTTTCATGTGAAGTGTGATTGCTAGGGCTGTAAACGAGCCGAACGTTTAGCGAACAGTTCAGAAATCGTTTGGCGGGAAGTTCGTTTATGTTTGTTTGTTTAGTAAATGAACGAACACGAACAAGAAATTTCGTTCGTTAAGTTAAACGAACGAACATGAACAAAGGTTGCGTTCGATCGTTTATGTTCGTGAACGTTCGGTAATGTGTTCGTTTATGTTCGTGAGCGTTCGGTAATGAGTTCATTTATGTTTGCTTGTTAATATTTATTTGTGTTAGTCCGTTAAAGGTTTTTATATGTTGTATTTTCTTTTATTATTTCTAGTTTTTAAAATTTTGAAACCCTAGTTATCTTATATGCCTCTCACAACATTCCTCATTTCACTATTTCAATTTTAGTTTGTGTTAAGGCTTAACAAACTCTTAATTTTGTGTTTATCATGTTTTTGATAATCATGCCAAATCTGTTCGGATAATTATGTTAAGTGTTAATTTATTTTTTGTGGATTCTTCGTAATGTTTGTGATGAAAATGCAGATTTTATTCTAAAACGAATATTGTATTCATAAACGTCGTTTGTGTTCATTTATGTTCATGAACATTTGTTAGAGTTCATTAGTATATGGTAAGTGTTCGTGAACAGTTCACGAACATGTTCGTTTCCTTAATGAACGAACACGAACAAGAAATCTCGTTCGGTAAGCGTTCGTAAACAGTTCGTGAACAAGCTTATTCCTTAACGAACGAACACGAACATGGCCTTGTTCGTGTTCGTTCGGTTCGTTTACAGCCCTAGTGATTGCAACAACAATTAAAAAAAAAGGAGATAGCATATTATAGAGAATAACATCAGACGAATTAAAGGTGGGAGGCTCGATCAGATAAGAGGCGGTTATATTGTTGGGCCGAAGCGCATTTATCTGGGACGAATTCCATAGAAGATCAGAGCATATAATATATTGAATCATTCTTAATTGGAGGCGGCTGGACATAATTATATATACATCACGGCTGGAGAAAAAGAGACCATTGGAGGCAGCCATATTTTACGGACGTGATACATCTGGGGACACACGAGAAGGCGGTGAGCAGTGGCGGAACTAACCCAAAAGGTTAGGGGTATCCTATTTTTTTTTTTTAGGATCAGGGTATCCTTTACCGAAATGGAGTTAAGGGGTATTCTTACACCACGTAGACAGGGTTGAGGGGTAGCCCGTGCTACCCCTACTAACACTTTAAGTCCGCCACTGGCGGTGAGGGACGAAAGAAAAAGCTGGTTTTGCGAGAATCGTCGGATCGAGCGGGAAGCTTGGAGAGCAAGGGATTACAGGGTTTGTTACTCGATTTCTTTAGTTTGGGGGGGGGGGGGGGTTATTGCACGGACCTCCCGGCCGCTGGAGTGATCCCACTCCACAAGCTAGCAACGTCCCAATGCTGCCTGGCGGTTAATACCCCATCCCAAGTCGATCCGTTTCCCCTGTGAAGAGGTGGGTGGGTGGTGCCCATCCCTGGAGTCGACCCCGTGTCTCTATGAAGAGTAGAGGTGGGACTGGCCAACTGGGACACCCCAGTTGGTTCGATTTCTTTAGTTCTCTATTTTTTTTTTGTTTAGTATCGATGAATTCTCCTTTTAGACTTTGTTTATTTGTTTTTAAGACCATGATTCTTGGCTAAATTTCTTTAAACTACGTAGGTTATGATGATTGTTTGATAAAGATTGGATTTTTATTCGTATTAACGTTGGTTTATGGGTTTTCTTGGAAAGTAAAGAACTTTGAAACCTTATATTTGGTGTGTATGCATGCTTGATCTTGTTTGAATATTAATTATTATTTTGTATGATTCTTGGTGACGCTCTTTATCACATAATAGAGTCATGCTAGGGTTCTAGATTTAGGTGAGTGTTTATATCACATAATAAATCTTTAACTCTTTAAGGTGAAATTACGTAACTAACCTTAGAAGTAATATTCGGTAATCTTATAAAATCAAGTATTCTACTAATCTTGTCGCTGTAAGGCTCGGGGTTATTAATAGGTCTTGGTTTGGTATATAGCTAGGATTAGGTTTTGTAAGAAATCGGTCTTAGTTCCCTAACCATTCTCCTGTCTATTAAACCAAGTTAGAATCCATAGTTGCCTTAGACTTTCGCGCTGTAAGGTAGATTGTCATATTAAGGCACTTTTCAAGAAGTTAGAGGACTGTAAGGAAATCTAACAACCGGTAGTCGTAACGGCCTAGGTAGTGCCATAAGTTTCACCTCGAGAAGGGTTGAGGGGCTTTGTTGGTGCCATAATAGGTTTAGTATCAAAAGATCCCGGTTCCATACCACATTAGCTTCGAATAGAAATCCACTCCAAGTTAAACCTGCGTCTAGCCTAGGTAGTCTTCATCGCCACTGGTTTAAGTCTTCGTCCAAGTTCGTGTTTTGTTAATTTAATTAATTTAGTTTAATCTTTATTTGCGTTTTTAGGATTTTTAGTAAACTCCCCCCCCCCCCAATCAAATAACCTATTAGTAAGTCGTGTCAGTCTTAGTCTAGATAGAGTCTTAGCGTAATTTAATTGAGTCTCGTAGGTTCGATATCCGGACTTACTTAGCTTTACTAGAGTCGATCGGTTCGCTTGCCGGTTAGTAGTTTAGTCAAGTTTAGAGAGTCTGGAGTATTACTTTGAGTCTAGATTTAGGTTAATTTTAGTTGTTTTTATTAAACTACTTTTAGCACATCAATGTATTATGACGAACATTCACAAACTAAACAATCCAATCAAACCATTCATATCACGATGTCGTCTTGGGGCCTCAATTATATTTTTGGTGATTATTCAAACGAGTCATATCCGAACGAATCATACGTCTCCGAAAGTAAAATCGAACACGTTGTTGAACGAGGGGAGGAAGAGGTTGCATCCGTGGTTCGTTGTAATGACGGGTTTCAGGTGCCCGATTTGAACCAAGAGTATGCAGATGAACCTGAAAGCTATCCGCAATACCAATACCCGTCTTACCATTCGCGTTCGGATGTAAAACACGAGAACGATTACGAGTACGAGTACAGGGAACGTGTTAAACATATCGAGGAAGATGATAACGGTTTAGAGGAAGATGATAACGATTTCGAGGAAGCTGATGATGAGGAGGGGGTTGCCAATGATAACGAAGAACCTAACCCGGATGTCTCTTTGAAACGGATCAGGTTTGACATTCAGGTTTGTCGTCGCCACCGGTTTTTACACCGATGCTGACTTGGTTCAGGACGTGTGTACGACGGCTATCGATTCTATGCCCGATGATGACTTGATTGCCTGGTGGCCCACCATTGGTGAAGAAACACGAAACAAATTTTAGATTTATTAGTTTGGTTTATGTTTCAAACATGAGGGTTAATCTTCTTAATCTTTCCTGAGCTCAAATGTGATCCGATCTTCCTGCAAAATAGCAACACCATTAGCTCGTTAAGAGGGGAATATGGGGGTTTCCCTCTTAACCAGACTCCGACGTGAGAATAAGTAACCGTTTTGAGGATAATAACGTGTGTGTTAAAGAGTGAGAGTAGAGAGAATGGAATGTTTAACCTGAGTATGGAGGTCCCTATTTATAGCCGGAGTGGTGTAGGAGGAGATGGGCTGATGGGCCTTGGGCCAAAAGGCGACGAGAAGGAATATTCTCTTTGTCTCACTGGTATTGACCGTTAGTGGTGATCATGGGGCAGTTGTCGCCGCCCCCTGATTGGATCCATGTGTCCTCCTTGTCGTCTCTGTTGCCCTTCTGACATCAGCAGGTGAGTGGAGATCATGGGGCAGTTGTCGCCGCCCCCTGATTGGTGCCACATAGGCGTCCTTGTGTACTTTTGGTCTCCTGCACGATTGTTAATCGTGGAGCACGATCTAGTACAGCCTGTTGGACGCTGATTGGTTTGATTTCCTGCCACTTGTACCTTTGGTACTTCCTGGAATGACCCTTCGCCGTATCTCTCGCGCGGTCTTGTTGAGTACATAACGAGCCGGCGCGAGTTTGTTGGAGTTGAGGGCTTTTATTCAGGATGCTAAGTGTGAAACTGATGTTACTTCTTAGTTGGGCCTTGCGCGGAGCTCAGGTTTTACCTATGTAACAACTCGTATCAAAAGTCATATTTAATTAATTAATTTATCCAATAAGAAACCCTAATTGAGAGTACCAAGTGATTCTGCACAAACCCTAATTTTCTCAGAATTTTCAGAATCTGGATCAGGGCCCCTAAAACTCAGGGGGGGGGGGTAATACCCTAGTTGACGATTATCTAATTTGCGTGCGAAAGAAGTTGAAATAACGAAATCTGTCAAGTCAGCAAAGCTAGTCCCAACCGTGGCAACCCTATGCCTAAAAATAGGTGTCACGCGGGCCGCGTAAGGATTAACGTATATCTTACGCGGGCCGCGTAAGGGTCAAATTGTACCTATAAATAGAGGATGTTGGGACTTGAATTTTGGAATTGGAACGAAGAAATAATTCGTAAAAGACTTCGAGTTATCGTCTGTTTACTCTCAAAAACACACACTGATCACGAAGTGCTGCCACAATCAGGGTAATAACTCGATCACTGATACGATTCAACGTCCGATCGATTATAACTATCCAACGATTGTTTAAGTGCCGCTCAAATTGAGTTTATACTTTGTTATTCATCGTGATTTCGACTTGAATGTTTGAGTGCTGTTCGAACTCGGACTATACTCTGTCATTCGTTGTGAATCCGCTGAATTGTTAAGTATTGCACTTGTAAATCGTTGTGAGGGTTTAATCTCGTGAATTGTCGTAACTGATGTATTAGTTACTAACCTGTTTGTGTGTGCATTGTTATTTAAAATTAGGTTAATCAAGGCTAATCAGTAGGCTTATATTATGCTCGTTAAATCTACAAAGTGAGTCATTCTCTTTTTATCAAATCTATTTTCAAAAGCAAGTTATTTTCAAAGTTATAATTACAGTGATTAAGTTTATGTAATCACCAAATTACAGCCGGTATGTGGGGTATTGTGCACAGTATTGCAGTTTTATCACTTTAGGTGGGCGAACCTAAAATTAGTGATATTCGTCATTCATTGGGGCAGCCAATGGTGATATGACCACAGTCACCGTAAAGAGTCGAGTGACAAATACTGTGGGTAGTTGGTTTGATATCAGAAACATTGTAATCTCTCTTAATACTGTGAATTATAACAAACGTGTCGTTTTAGAAAAAATGAATGAACTCACTCAGTATTTCCCTGCTGACAAAACCTTTTTCGAACATGTTTCAGGTGATCTGTTGTGAGCAAAGGAAAAGTGCATTGGAGCACTATAAGCTTAGAAAAGTGGCTCAATGTAAATAAATAAAGAAACATGTTTTGGAACATAAAGATTTCCCAGCGAAATCACTTTATTGTAAATTATGGGATTTATCCCTATATTAAATATAAACGAGCAGTTTTAATATTTATCGATTCTGTTTAAAAAGACTTCCGCTGTCACTAAATTAGATACCATCGGATTTCTGTCCCGCGGCTCTTGAACGGGTAAAACCGGGTCAGGGGCCGTGACAGAAAAAGGTGGTATCAGAGCCACTGATTTAAGCTTACTATTGATTTTAGCCTATTAAAATAATTGAGAGATACTTAGAAAATTTAATTGCTATTCTGTGAAAAATATGTTTTATTAACTGATTAATTGTTGAGTTACAGTATGGGTAAACAAAAGCTTTCTGCTATCTACCACAAATTAGATACTGCACCTACAGAAAAAGGAACCTCTTCCTCCAAACACCCAGCAGATCTGGAAGAAGGGATTTTTGTCCGTAAAGCCAATTATGAAAATCCTCTCACCCAAGATAAAAGAAATTTGATTCTTAGGAAAGGACAAGAGAAAATAAAGAAACCCCAAGTCAAGAAAGTGAGGTTTAATTTAGAAATCCAGGAATTTGGCAATAGGTCACTTTGGGAAGATAAATTAGACGAAAAATGGGCAAATATGTATATGCTAGCAACCGTAGCAGAGAATGCAAACCTCTAAACTATCAATAAGCCTGGTTTAGTTGAAAATTAATCCCCAGTAAATAAATAAAGAATAGTGTGTTTTCTTTCCTGTGGTCTTTTGTACAAATTCATATGCAATAAAACTTTAATGTTTATTTATAAAACTTTGTTCCAAAGTTTTAACTTAGCATTTTTGTGCATTTTGCATATATGCTATCCAGCATGAGTGAGATATCGGAAGCATTTCAGAATCTCAACCTCTACCCAGTACCAATTGAAGTCTCCCACGACTTTACTGGTTATATTGCTGATATAGAGGAACCACTGGAATTCCAAGCTCCACCGCTGGAAAAAGCAAAACCTAAAAAGAAAAGAAGATATGTAGGATGGAGGAAAGTACGCAGGAGAAAGCCAGCCACTAGGAAACTCCCTACAATAGAAAACCCTATAAACAAAGGAAAAGGAATCGAAATCGAAGAAAGTTCTAAACCAGCAGAGATAGAATTCCGGAAAAATTCTAAACAAAAAGGAATAGAAAGTGGAGAGAGTTCTAGACAACCTGAAGAAATCACATTTCAAGACGAAATAGACCGTCTACTAGCAAATTGTGATGTCATTAGCCCTATCCATAATAATCTATATCCTTACCGAGCCGAAAACCAACTTCCTATAAATCTGGAACCAGCTATTCCAGACCCACTAATCCACACTCGACCCTTAGGTCAAATGGAAGAAAGGTGGACAAATGACTGGCAATTCGAAAATATCATCAACAGTCCTTATTCTTTCCTTCCACAGTTTGATCCAGAACCTATCCCCAATCCTCCAATGAGCAATGAAAACTTAGCCGAACTCCATCAGTTCGGTGAAGAGCTGATAGGTACAGGGAATAGGATCCGGGAAATGGGGGAACAAATCACTTGGAAATACGACGAAAGGGAGCGTCGTTACTAAACTGCCAGTTGACCAAAAATAGTGGGGTTGGGAAGAATGTCTGTATAATAATAATAATAGTAGTCAAATATATAACTCTGTAAAATGGGAAATAAAACATTGTAAGATAAACAGTGAGTATGGATGCCTATATAATAGACGATGCTGTAGAATTAGCTAATATCCTAACTGATGAACTAGTTCGAACAAGAGAAGAAGATCGAAAGAAGGATTTGGTTCAAATGATTACCCAAGGATTCCGGGTGGGTAATGATAATAATAGGTTCAAGAAAAGAGGAAGGAGACAATCTGCACAACCGCCTTTTTGCAGCAAATGCAAAAAGAATCATTTTGGAAAGTGCAATGTAATCTGCAACTTCTGCAAAATGACAGGACATCGTGAAGAAAATTGCAAAAAGAAAACCATAGTTTGCTATAACTGTGGAGAAAACGGACATTACAGAACATAATGTCCTAAATTGGTTAAAACCGCATACAATAAAGGCAAATCAGTTGATGGAACACCAAAGAAGAATGCCTGAGCATTCCAGCTAACCACTCAAGAAGCTGAATTAATCCCTGACGTCATAGTTGGTACGTTCTTGGTCCACGACGTTTATGCAAAAGTGTTATTTGACTCTGGTGCAAACCAAAGTTTTATCAATACTTCATTTTGCCAAGCCCTTAACTTACCCTTAACCACCCTTAGGCAAATTTTTACAGTCGAAACGGCAGACGGAAATTCTATTAACATAAATAAGGTTTTGCAAGAAGGAAAAATAGAACTGTTAGGCCATAAGTTTTCTGCAAACCTGTTACCTATGAAATTAGCCGGATTCGATGTAGTGTTAGGAATGGATTGGTTGATAGCCAACCATGCTCGAATCCTTTGTGATAAGAATTCCGTAGAAATCCGTACTCCCACAGGAGAAGTAATTAGGATTACAGGAGATAAACCACGTAAACCCATGAAATTCATATCAGTAATGAAAGTTGCTAGTTATGAACGAAAGCAAGGAATAGTGTATATGATTTCGGTAATCATTAGCACTAAGGGTAAAGAACTTAAGGAAATTCCTGTAGTCTCAGAATACCCAGATGTATTTCCAGAAGAGTTACCAGGATTACCACCAGATAGGGAAGTAGAATTTAGGATTCATCTAATTCCAGGAACTACACCGATAGCCAAGGCACCGTATCGGTTAGCACCTACAGAAATGTTAGAACTGAAAAAGCAGTTAGATGAATTACTAAGTAAAAGATTCATACAACCTAGTTCATCCCCGTGGGGAGCACCAGTTTTGTTTGTGAAAAAGAAAGATGGATCGATGAGAATGTGTATCGATTATAGAGAACTAAATAAAGTTACAATTAAGAATCGATATCCATTACCTAGGATTGATGATCTTTTCGATCAACTTCAAGGAGCTAGATATTTTTCTAAGATTGCTTTATGCTCCGGATATCATCAATTGAAGGTACAAGAAGAAGACATACCTAAAACTGCTTTCAGAACTAGGTATGGTCATTATGAATTTACAGTCATGCCCTTTGGGTTAACAAATGCCCCAGCAGTATTTATGGACATGATGAATCGGATCTGTAAGCCATACTTGGATAAATTTGTAATTGTCTTCATCGATGATATACTTATTTATTCCAAAAGCCAGGACGACCATTGTCAGCATTTGCATGCACTCTTAACTTTGTTAAGAAAGGAAAAACTTTATGCCAAATTTTCGAAGTGTGAATTCTGGCTGCAAGAAGTACAATTTTTAGGTCACATGGTGAATCACGAAGCAATTCACGTAGATCCTGCTAAAATAGAAGCAATTACCAAATGGAAGGTCCCACAAACAGCTATGGAAATTAGAAGTTTTCTAGGCTTAGCTGGATACTACAGACGATTTATTAAGGATTTCTCTAAGATAGCTGTACCTTTGACTAAGTTAACCTGTAAAGCCGCTAAATTTGAGTGGGGACATTGGCAAGAAGAAGCTTTTAAGATTTTAAAGCACCGATTGACGAATGCTCCAATTTTAGCATTGCCCGAAGGAACAGAAGATTTTGAAGTATATTGTGATGCTTCAAAATTAGGATTCGGATGTGTGTTAATGCAACGCAAGAAGGTAATTGTGTATGCCTCCCGGCAGTTGAAAAAGCACGAGGAGAATTATACGACTCATGACTTAGAATTAGGAGCCATAATTTTTGCCCTTAAAATCTGGAGACATTATCTGTATGGAAGTAAGTTTACTGTTTATACAGATCATAAAAGTTTAAGATATATATTTGGGCAAAAAGAGTTAAACATGAGACAATTCCTGTAGTCTCAGAATACCCAGATGTATTTCCAGAAGAGTTACCAGGATTACCACCAGATAGGGAAGTAGAATTTAGGATTCATCTAATTCCAGGAACTACACCGATAGCCAAGGCACCGTATCGGTTAGCACCTACAGAAATGTTAGAACTGAAAAAGCAGTTAGATGAATTACTAAGTAAAGGATTCATACAACCTAGTTCATCCCCGTGGGGAGCACCAGTGTTGTTTGTGAAAAAGAAAGATGGATCGATGAGAATGTGTATCGATTATAGAGAACTAAATAAAGTTACAATTAAGAATCGATATCCATTACCTAGGATTGATGATCTTTTCGATCAACTTCAAGGAGCTAGATATTTTTCTAAGATTGCTTTACGCTCCGGATATCATCAATTGAAGGTACAAGAAGAAGACATACCTAAAACTGCTTTCAGAACTAGGTATGGTCATTATGAATTTACAGTCATGCCCTTTGGGTTAACAAATGCCCCAGCAGTATTTATGGACATGATGAATCGGATCTGTAAGCCATACTTGGATAAATTTGTAATTGTCTTCATCGATGATATACTTATTTATTCCAAAAGCCAGGACGACCATTGTCAGCATTTGCATGCACTCTTAACTTTGTTAAGAAAGGAAAAACTTTATGCCAAATTTTCGAAGTGTGAATTCTGGCTGCAAGAAGTACAATTTTTAGGTCACATGGTGAATCACGAAGGAATTCACGTAGATCCTGCTAAAATAGAAGCAATTACCAAATGGAAGGTCCCACAAACAGCTATGGAAATTAGAAGTTTTCTAGGCTTAGCTGGATACTACAGACGATTTATTAAGGATTTCTCTAAGATAGCTGTACCTTTGACTAAGTTAACCTGTAAAGCCGCTAAATTTGAGTGGGGACATAGGCAAGAAGAAGCTTTTAAGATTTTAAAGCACCGATTGACGAATGCTCCAATTTTAGCATTGCCCGAAGGAACAGAAGATTTTGAAGTATATTGTGATGCTTCAAAATTAGGATTCGGATGTGTGTTAATGCAACGCAAGAAGGTAATTGTGTATGCCTCCCGGCAGTTGAAAAAGCACGAGGAGAATTATACGACTCATGACTTAGAATTAGGAGCCATAATTTTTGCCCTTAAAATCTGGAGACATTATCTGTATGGAAGTAAGTTTACTGTTTATACAGATCATAAAAGTTTAAGATATATATTTGGGCAAAAAGAGTTAAACATGAGACAAAGAAGATGGATGGAAATTTTAAGTGATTACGATTGTAATATTCAATATCATGAAGGAAAGGCAAATATAGTTGAAGATGCCTTAAGTCGTAAATATCATGAAAATCAAAAGCGAGTTCGTGCTCTTAGATTAAATCTACAAGTAGATTTAATGGAACAATTAAAGAAAATTCAGGAAACAACAATCAAGGACGATGCTGAAGGAATGAAAGGTTATATAAAGGAACTAGAGCAAGGAAATGATGGAATTTGGAGATTCCACAAGAAACGAATTTGGGTACCTAAGCAAGGAGAATTAAGAAATAAGATTTTAGAAGAAGCCCATAAATCTAGGTATACTATGCACCCTGGAAACAATAAGATGTACCAAGATTTAAGAAAGAACTTCTGGTGGATAGGAATGAAGAAAGATATAGCAGGATATGTTTCTAAGTGTCTTACTTGTTCACAAGTTAAGGCAGAACATCAGAAACCTTCAGGTCTACTACAACAATTAGAGATGCCGGTATGGAAATGGGAACTTATAACAATGGATTTTGTTACTAAGTTACCTAAAACAAGAAAAGGTAATGATGCGATTTGGGTAATTGTGGATCGATTAACCAAATCAGCTCACTTTCTGCCTATGAAAGAAACCTTTAGTATGGAAAGATTAGCAAAATTATATGTGGATGAAGTCGTATCTCTACATGGAGTTCCACTCTCCATTATATCAGATAGGGATAGTCGTTTCACTTCTCATTTTTGGAAAAGTTTTCAGCAAGCTATGGGAACTCGACTAAATCTGAGTACTGCATATCATCCTCAAACGGACGGGCAAAGTGAAAGAACGATCCAAACTCTAGAAGACATGCTTAGAGCATGTGTGATAGATTTTGGTGGAAATTGGGACGAACATTTACCATTAATTGAATTCTCTTATAACAATAGTTATCATTCGAGCATTGAAACTGCTCCATTCGAGGCACTATATGGAAGAAAGTGCAGAACCCCAGTTTGTTGGGCAGAAATAGGAGATAGTCAATTGTCAGGTCCCGAGATAGTGCAAGAAACTACCGACAAGATTACTCAAATTAAGGAAAGACTAAAGACGGCTCGAGATCGCCAAAAGAGTTATGCAGACAATAGATGCAAGCCATTAGAATTCCAAGTTGGAGACAGAGTAATGTTAAAAGTTTCTCCTTGGAAAGGAGTAGTCCGATTCGGTAAGAAAGGAAAGCTAAGTCCAAGATACGTAGGACCATTTCCAGTGATCCAACGTATAGGACCAGTTGCTTATCGTTTACAACTACCAGAAGAATTGGCTGGAGTACATAATGTATTTCATGTATCCAATCTCAAGAAATGTCTATCAGAAGAATCACTTATAGTGCCTCTTCGAAATATAGAAGTAAACGAAAAGCTAAAATTTGTTGAGAAACCTCTTCAAATTGAGGATCGAAAGATCAAGTTTCTCAAACACAAACGACTAGTTTTAGTAAAAGTTAGATGGGATTCAAAGAGGGGAGCTGAATACACTTGGGAGCTGGAATCAGAGATGAAGCGAAAATATCCTCATTTATTCCAGTAAATCTCGAGGACGAGATTTTTATTAAGGTGGGTAGAATGTAACAACTCATATCAAAAGTCATATTTAATTAATTAATTTATCCAATAAGAAACCCTAATTGAGAGACCCAAGTGATTCTGCACAAACCCTAATTTTCTCAGAATTTTCAGAATCAGGATCATGGCCCCTAAAACTCAGGGGGGGGGGGGGTAATACCCTAGTTGACGATTATCTAATTTACGTGCGAAAGAAGTTGAAATAACGAAATATGTCAAGTCAGCAAAGCTAGTCCCAACTGTGGCAACCCTATGCCTAAAAATAGGTGTCACGCGGGCCGCGTAAGGATTAACGTATATCTTACGCGGGCCGCGTAAGGGTCAAATTGTACCTATAAATAGAGGATGTTGGGACTTGAATTTTGGAATTGGAACGACGAAATAATTCGTAAAAGACTTCAAGTTATCGTCTGTTTACTCTAAAAAACACACACTGATCACGAAGTGCTGCCACAATCAGGGTAATAACTCGATCACTGATACGATTCAACGTCCGATCGATTATAACTATCCAACGATTGTTTAAGTGCCGCTCAAATTGAGTTTATACTTTGTTATTCATCGTGATTTCGACTTGAATGTTTGAGTGCTGTTCGAACTCGGACTATACTCTGTCATTCGTTGTGAATCCGCTGAATTGTTAAGTATTGCACTTGTAAATCGTTGTGAGGGTTTAATCTCGTGAATTGTCGTAACTGATGTATTAGTTACTAACCTGTTTGTGTGTGCATTGTTATTTAAAATTAGGTTAATCAAGGCTAATCAGTAGGCTTATATTCTGCTCGTTAATTCTACAAAGTGAGTCATTCTCTTTTTATCAAATCTATTTTCAAAAGCAAGTTATTTTCAAAGTTATAATTACAGTGATTAAGTTTATGTAATCACCAAATTACAGCCGGTATGTGGGGTATTGTGCACAGTATTGCAGTTTTATCACTTTAGGTGGGCGAACCTAAAATTAGTGATATTCGTCATTCATTGGGGCAGCCAATGGTGATATGACCACAGTCACCGTAAAGAGTCGAGTGACAAATACTGTGGGTAGTTGGTTTGATATCAGAAACATTGTAATCTCTCTTAATACTGTGAATTATAACAAACGTGTCGTTTTAGAAAAAATGAATGAACTCACTCAGTATTTCCCTGCTGACAAAACCTTTTTCGAACATGTTTCAGGTGATTTGTTGTGAGCAAGGGAAAAGTGCATTGGAGCACTACAAGCTTAGAAAAGTGGCTCAATGTAAATAAATAAAGAAACATGTTTTGGAACATAAAGATTTCCCAGCGAAATCACTTTATTGTAAATTATGGGATTTATCCCTATATTAAATATAAACGAGTAGTTTTAATATTTATCGATTCTGTTTAAAAAGACTTCCGCTGTCACTAAATTAGATACCATCGGATTTCTGTCCCGCGGCTCTTGAACGGGTAAAACCGGGTCAGGGGCTGTGACAGAAAAAGGTGGTATCAGAGCCACTGATTTAAGCTTACTATTGATTTTAGCCTATTAAAATAATTGAGAGATACTTAGAAAATTTAATTGCTATTCTGTGAAAAATATGTTTTATTAACTGATTAATTGTTGAGTTACAGTATGGGTAAACAAAAGCTTTCTGCTATCTACCACAAATTAGATACTGCACCTACAGAAAAAGGAACCTCTTCCTCCAAACACCTAGCGGATCTGGAATAAGGGATTTTTGTCCGTAAAGCCAATTATGAAAATCCTCTCACCCAAGATAAAAGAAATTTGATTCTTAGGAAAGGACAAGAGAAAATAAAGAAACCCCAAGTCAAGAAAGTGAGGTTTAATTTAGAAATCCAGGAATTTGGCAATAGGTCACTTTGGGAAGATAAATTAGACGAAAAATGGGCAAATCTGTATATGCTAGCAACCGTAGCAGAGAATGCAAACCTCTAAACTATCAATAAGCCTGGTTTAGTTGAAAATTAATCCCCAGTAAATAAATAAAGAATAGTGTGTTTTCTTTCCTGTGGTCTTTTGTACAAATTCATATGCAATAAAACTTTAATGTTTATTTATAAAACTTTGTTCCAAAGTTTTAACTTAGCATTTTTGTGCATTTTGCATATATGCTATCCAGCATGAGTGAGATATCGGAAGCATTTCAGAATCTCAACCTCTACCCAGTACCAATTGAAGTCTCCCACGACTTTACTGGTTATATTGCTGATATAGAGGAACCACTGGAATTCCAAGCTCCACCGCTGGAAAAAGCAAAACCTAAAAAGAAAAGAAGACATGTAGGATGGAGGAAAGTACGCAGGAGAAAGCCAGCCACTAGGAAACTCCCTACAATAGAAAACCCTATAAACAAAGGAAAAGGAATCGAAATCGAAGAAAGTTCTAAACCAGCAGAGATAGAATTCCGGAAAGATTCTAAACAAAAAGGAATAGAAATTGGAGAGAGTTCTAGACAACCTGAAGAAATCACATTTCAAGACGAAATAGACCGTCTACTGGCAAATTGTGATGTCATTAGCCCTATCCATAATAATCTATATCCTTACCGAGCCGAAAACCAACTTCCTATAAATCTGGAACCAGCTATTCCAGACCCACTAATCCACACTCGACCCTTAGGTCAAATGGAAGAAAGGTGGACAAATGACTGGCAATTCAAAAATATCATCAACAGTCCTTATTCTTTCCTTCCACAGTTTGATCCAGAACCTATCCCCAATCCTCCAATGAGCAATGAAAACTTAGCCGAACTCCATCAGTTCGGTGAAGAGCTGATAGGTACAGGGAATAGGATCCGGGAAATGGGGGAACAAATCACTTGGAAATACGACGAAAGGGAGCGTCGTTACTAAACTGCCAGTTGACCAAAAATAGTGGGGTTGGGAAGAATGTCTGTATAATAATAATAATAGTAGTCAAATATATAACTCTGTAAAATGGGAAATAAAACATTGTAAGATAAACAGTGAGTATGGATGCCTATATAATAGATAAAGCAAAATAGAAGTCGAAACATCGACGATTTTGGATATATATATATATCTGTGTTGTAAGATTTTATGTGCTTCTGTGTAATTGTTTTATTTACGATCATTTGATACTAATAGTTATATTTATAATAATTATCAGATGGAAAACGCTAGTAATGAACCAGTTAATGAAGGGAATCAATCTGAACAAAATCAGGAAAACCAGTATATGACTAGACAAGATATTGAAAACATCATCACTCAAGGGATAGCTAATGCTATTCCAGCAATCATGGCTGCTGCTCAGAAACCTGTTGAACCACAACAAATCATTCCTAGTAAACGTACTCAGGAAGACAATTTTAGTCATAGTATAAATGGAGGCGGTAATCATGATGATAATAATCCACGACAGGCTCCACCTCCTAAGAAAATGAAAGCTGCAACGCCTGGTTGCACTTTCAAAGAATTTCTTGCTTGTAAACCTGCTGAATTTGCAGGCAACGAAGGAGCAACTGCAGTATTGCGTTGGTTAGAGAAAACCGAAGCAGTAATTGCAATAAGTAAGTGTTCCGAAGAAGATCAGGTTATGTATGCGTCAAATTTGTTCAAAGAAGGAGCACTAGAATGGTGGAACACAGTATTACAAGCAAAAGGAAGAAGGATGGCTTATGCTATGAATTGGGAAGAGTTTAAAATTCTTGTAGAAAGAAAGTATTGTCCTGAATATGAAAAGGAACAAATGGCAAATAAGTTCCTAAACCATCGTATGGTAGGCGTATAGTGTCGCGGTTATACTTCGACATTCTTTGAATATGCTAGAGTGGTACCAACACTGGCTTTGCCAGAACCGGTACTCATTTCTCGCTATATTTGGAGATTAATTAGTGAAATTCGTAACATTGTTAAAGCTGCGAGACCTCGCACTATTGACGATGCTGTAGAATTAGCTAATACCCTAACTGATGAACTAGTTCGAACAAGAGAAGAAGATCGAAAGAAGGATTTGGTTCAAAAGATTACCCAAGGATTCCGGGTGGGTAATGATAATAATAGGTTCAAGAAAAGAGGAAGGAGACAATCTGCACAACCGCCTTTTTGCAGCAAATGCAAAAAGAATCATTTTGGAAAGTGCAATGTAATCTGCAACTTCTGCAAAATGACAGGACATCGTGAAGAAAATTGCAAAAAGAAAACCATAGTTTGCTATAACTGTGGAGAAAACGGACATTACAGAACAGAATGTCCTAAATTGGTTAAAACCGCATACAATAAAGACAAATCAGTTGATGGAACACCAAAGAAGAATGCCCGAGCATTCCAGCTAACCACTCAAGAAGCTGAATTAATCCCTGACGTCATAGTTGGTACGTTCTTGGTCCACGACGTTTATGCAAAAGTGTTATTTGACTCTGGTGCAAACCAAAGTTTTATCAATACTTCATTTTGCCAAGCCCTTAACTTACCCTTAACCACCCTTAGGCAAATTTTTACAGTCGAAACGGCAGACGGAAATTCTATTAACATAAATAAGGTTTTGCAAGAAGGAAAAATAGAACTGTTAGGCCATAAGTTTTCTGCAAACCTGTTACCTATGAAATTAGCCGGATTCGATGTAGTGTTAGGAATGGATTGGTTGATAGCCAACCATGCTCGAATCCTTTGTGATAAGAATTCCGTAGAAATCCGTACTCCCACAGGAGAAGTAATTAGGATTACAGGAGATAAACCACGTAAACCCATGAAATTCATATCAGTAATGAAAGTTGCTAGTTATGAACGAAAGCAAGGAATAGTGTATATGATTTCGGTAATCATTAGCACTAAGGGTAAAGAACTTAAGGAAATTCCTGTAGTCTCAGAATACCTAGATGTATTTCCAGAAGAGTTACCAGGATTACCACCAGATAGGGAAGTAGAATTTAGGATTCATCTAATTCCAGGAACTACACCGATAGCCAAGGCACCGTATCGGTTAGCACCTACAGAAATGTTAGAACTGAAAAAGCAGTTAGATGAATTACTAAGTAAAGGATTCATACAACCTAGTTCATCCCCGTGGGGAGCACCAGTGTTGTTTGTGAAAAAGAAAGATGGATCGATGAGAATGTGTATCGATTATAGAGAACTAAATAAAGTTACAATTAAGAATCGATATCCATTACCTAGGATTGATGATCTTTTCGATCAACTTCAAGGAGCTAGATATTTTTCTAAGATTGCTTTACGCTCCGGATATCATCAATTGAAGGTACAAGAAGAAGACATACCTAAAACTGCTTTCAGAACTAGGTATGGTCATTATGAATTTACAGTCATGCCCTTTGGGTTAACAAATGCCCCAGCAGTATTTATGGACATGATGAATCGGATCTGTAAGCCATACTTGGATAAATTTGTAATTGTCTTCATCGATGATATACTTATTTATTCCAAAAGCCAGGACGACCATTGTCAGCATTTGCATGCACTCTTAACTTTGTTAAGAAAGGAAAAACTTTATGCCAAATTTTCGAAGTGTGAATTCTGGCTGCAAGAAGTACAATTTTTAGGTCACATGGTGAATCACGAAGGAATTCACGTAGATCCTGCTAAAATAGAAGCAATTACCAAATGGAAGGTCCCACAAACAGCTATGGAAATTAGAAGTTTTCTAGGCTTAGCTGGATACTACAGACGATTTATTAAGGATTTCTCTAAGATAGCTGTACCTTTGACTAAGTTAACCTGTAAAGCCGCTAAATTTGAGTGGGGACATAGGCAAGAAGAAGCTTTTAAGATTTTAAAGCACCGATTGACGAATGCTCCAATTTTAGCATTGCCCGAAGGAACAGAAGATTTTGAAGTATATTGTGATGCTTCAAAATTAGGATTCGGATGTGTGTTAATGCAACGCAAGAAGGTAATTGTGTATGCCTCCCGGCAGTTGAAAAAGCACGAGGAGAATTATACGACTCATGACTTAGAATTAGGAGCCATAATTTTTGCCCTTAAAATCTGGAGACATTATCTGTATGGAAGTAAGTTTACTGTTTATACAGATCATAAAAGTTTAAGATATATATTTGGGCAAAAAGAGTTAAACATGAGACAAAGAAGATGGATGGAAATTTTAAGTGATTACGATTGTAATATTCAATATCATGAAGGAAAGGCAAATATAGTTGCAGATGCCTTAAGTCGTAAATATCATGAAAATCAAAAGCGAGTTCGTGCTCTTAGATTAAATCTACAAGTAGATTTAATGGAACAATTAAAGAAAATTCAGGAAACAACAATCAAGGACGATGCTGAAGGAATGAAAGGTTATATAAAGGAACTAGAGCAAGGAAATGATGGAATTTGGAGATTCCACAAGAAACGAATTTGAGTACCTAAGCAAGGAGAATTAAGAAATAAGATTTTAGAAGAAGCCCATAAATCTAGGTATACTATGCACCCTGGAAACAATAAGATGTACCAAGATTTAAGAAAGAACTTCTGGTGGATAGGAATGAAGAAAGATATAGCAGGATATGTTTCTAAGTGTCTTACTTGTTCACAAGTTAAGGCAGAACATCAGAAACCTTCAGGTCTACTACAACAATTAGAGATGCCGGTATGGAAATGGGAACTTATAACAATGGATTTTGTTACTAAGTTACCTAAAACAAGAAAAGGTAATGATGCGATTTGGGTAATTGTGGATCGATTAACCAAATCAGCTCACTTTCTGCCTATGAAAGAAACCTTTAGTATGGAAAGATTAGCAAAATTATATGTGGATGAAGTCGTATCTCTACATGGAGTTCCACTCTCCATTATATCAGATAGGGATAGTCGTTTCACTTCTCATTTTTGGAAAAGTTTTCAGCAAGCTATGGGAACTCGACTAAATCTGAGTACTGCATATCATCCTCAAACGGACGGGCAAAGTGAAAGAACGATCCAAACTCTAGAAGACATGCTTAGAGCATGTGTGATAGATTTTGGTGGAAATTGGGACGAACATTTACCATTAATTGAATTCTCTTATAACAGTAGTTATCATTCGAGCATTGAAACTGCTCCATTCGAGGCACTATATGGAAGAAAGTGCAGAACCCCAGTTTGTTGGGCAGAAATAGGAGATAGTCAATTGTCAGGTCCCGAGATAGTGCAAGAAACTACCGACAAGATTACTCAAATTAAGGAAAGACTAAAGACGGCTCGAGATCGCCAAAAGAGTTATGCAGACAATAGATGCAAGCCATTAGAATTCCAAGTTGGAGACAGAGTAATGTTAAAAGTTTCTCCTTGGAAAGGAGTAGTCCGATTCGGTAAGAAAGGAAAGCTAAGTCCAAGATACGTAGGACCATTTCCAGTGATCCAACGTATAGGACCAGTTGCTTATCGTTTACAACTACCAGAAGAATTGGCTGGAGTACATAATGTATTTCATGTATCCAATCTCAAGAAATGTCTATCAGATGAATCACTGATAGTGCCTCTTCGAAATATAGAAGTAAACGAAAAGCTAAAATTTGTTGAGAAACCTCTTCAAATTGAGGATCGAAAGATCAAGTTTCTCAAACACAAACGACTAGTTTTAGTAAAAGTTAGATGGGATTCAAAGAGGGGAGCTGAATACACTTGGGAGCTGGAATCAGAGATGAAGCGAAAATATCCTCATTTATTCCAGTAAATCTCGAGGACGAGATTTTTATTAAGGTGGGTAGAATGTAACAACTCGTATCAAAAGTCATATTTAATTAATTAATTTATCCAACAAGAAACCCTAATTGAGAGACCCAAGTGATTCTGCACAAACCCTAATTTTCTCAGAATTTTCAGAATCAGGATCATGGCCCCTAAAACTCAGGGGGGGGGGTAATACCCTAGTTGACGATTATCTAATTTACGTGCGAAAGAAGTTGAAATAACGAAATATGTCAAGTCAGCAAAGCTAGTCCCAACCGTGGCAACCCTATGCCTAAAAATAGGTGTCACGCGGGTCGCGTAAGGGTCAAATTGTACCTATAAATAGAGGATGTTGGGACTTGAATTTTGGAATTGGAACGACGAAATAATTCGTAAAAGACTTCGAGTTATCGTCTGTTTACTCTCAAAAACACACACTGATCACGAAGTGCTGCCACAATCAGGGTAATAACTCGATCACTGATACGATTCAACGTCCGATCGATTATAACTATCCAACGATTGTTTAAGTGCCACTCAAATTGAGTTTATACTTTGTTATTCATCGTGATTTCGACTTGAATGTTTGAGTGCTGTTCGAACTCGGACTATACTCTGTCATTCGTTGTGAATCCGCTGAATTGTTAAGTATTGCACTTGTAAATCGTTGTGAGGGTTTAATCTCGTGAATTGTCGTAACTGATATATTAGTTACTAACCTGTTTGTGTGTGCATTGTTATTTAAAATTAGGTTAATCAAGGCTAATCAGTAGGCTTATATTCTGCTCGTTAAATCTACAAAGTGAGTCATTCTCTTTTTATCAAATCTATTTTCAAAAGCAAGTTATTTTCAAAGTTATAATTACAGTGATTAAGTTTATGTAATCACCAAATTACAGCCGGTATGTGGGGTATTGTGCACAGTATTGCAGTTTTATCACTTTAGGTGGGCGAACCTAAAATTAGTGATATTCGTCATTCATTGGGGCAGCCAATGGTGATATGACCACAGTCACCGTAAAGAGTCGAGTGACAAATACTGTGGGTAGTTGGTTTGATATCAGAAACATTGTAATCTCTCTAAATACTGTGAATTATAACAAACGTGTCGTTTTAGAAAAAATGAATGAACTCACTCAGTATTTCCCTGCTGATAAAACCTTTTTCAAACATGTTTCAGGTGATCTGTTGTGAGCAAAGGAAAAGTGCATTGGAGCACTACAAGCTTAGAAAAGTGGCTCAATGTAAATAAATAAAGAAACATGTTTTGAAAAATAAAGATTTCCCAGCGAAATCACTTTATTGTAAATTATGGGATTTATCCCTATATTAAATATAAACGAGCAGTTTTAATATTTATCGATTCTGTTTAAAAAGACTTCCGCTGTCACTAAATTAGATACCATCGGATTTCTGTCCCGCGGCTCTTGAACGGGTAAAACCGGGTCAGGGGCCGTGACAACCTAAGTAGCCCGCGCGAGGTCTGTTGAGTAATAAGTTTGCTGAGTAAGGAGTATGGTCTAGCGCGTGACCTGAATGGTCTGCGCGTCTTTTTGGGACCATACCCCTTCAATCGGTGATGGTCAATACACCAAAGCGGAGGAGGCCTGATCCTCGGACATTCGTGACCCGTTAGTTCGTTACTTGTTTAGTTTTTTGGATTGCTTAATTTAACTATGTTGTTTACAAAAATTTATAACAAAAAACCATCATTATTTTATAACAAAAAAACTAACTCAAATTAAAAAAATAAAGTTTGCTAAGAGCAATATGTGTTTTAGGAAAAGAAAAATGCTTCAGGGTCGTATAGGGCAATACACTTCCTCTGGTCCCTAATCATTGGCTGAAAAAATCTGAAAAGTGGCTGAAAAGCATCTGAAAAATTTTCCAATAGGAAGCGTATAGATCAATACGCTTGGGCTCAGAGGAACCATATAGCTCAATACGCTTCCTATAGGGTTAGGGATGTGCAAATAAAAATGGGGGATGTGTGCATACTGACAACCTTATTTAAATGAAAAGGAAAGAGAAAGATAATGCTTGTTAGTGTAATTATAGTGATAAAAATGGTGAATAGGATGTGATTGCTTAACAAAGATATATTTGTTTCCTTTGTACTGGTCTTAATTCCAAAACTGCCTTTGAATTGATAGAACAAACTCTTGTTTCTAGTCATGTGTCGTTTATAAGAAAGATTCATTACCCAAATATTTTCCGGTTTCCATTTTCAGCTCCTTTACACTCTGTTCCCGAGTCTCATTTAACAGGGGATGGGAGGGAAAAGAGATGAAAATATGAAAAACCATGTTCCCAAGTTTCATTTAACAGGGGGAGGGGAGGGAAAAGAGGGGGAAAAGGAGGAAAATTTATCCATATTTTCATCCTCCCAAATTGGAGAGATTAGGAGAGAAAATACTATAAATTACTAAATTACCCTCCAATCTAATAAATCTCAACTTCACTTATCGTAGATAGATATTGGCGCAAACATTCAGTTATCTCACTCTTTGACTTCTGAAAGGAGGCACTGGAACTCCGATCATCACTCGCCACCGCACCGGAACTCCTTCGCAGAACCACCGTTAAGGTAAAACTGTTAGTTGCATTCAGTTTTGATAATCTTTAATTCGGTATCTAATCATCTCCATTGCGATGTTGTCTGATTGAAATGATTTCTTAATTTTCTTATACCAAATCAACAATTTCGATTTCAATTTTGTCAGAATAATAATTGACAAAGAAGATTGATGAAATAGGTTTCTGTCGTTGCTCATAGATATTTATCTCTTACTCAACTTTCACTAGACATTTCTGCAATACAACAACAACAACTGTGTTTACTTGAATCAACAGGGTACTTGAAATCTTGAATAATATGAAAACGGTGGCTTCGAGTTTATAGTAGAGAGAGGGTGTCAGGTTATAGAAAACGTAATAATATATATTTTTATGAGACACTCACACTTGTAATATATTCATAACATGAAATCATCGACAATTTGTCAACTAATAAATGAAAAAAACAAATCAAAAGTCCAATGTCAATAAGGTTCAGTTTAAAATATATGAAAAAAATGAACATATTTAAGACCGTGGGGTATGGTGGGGCATGGGTTGGGGGCATGGTGCGACACGTAGACTATGGGACACCAAAGACCAAAAGTCAATTTCAAAGGGGTATGGTGGGGCGTGGGTTGGGTGGCGTGGAAAAAAAACCAATTTCAAAGGGCTAGTGCTTTTGGCCAATGAGGTTCCGCCATGTCATGTGGTAGCCCCGCCCCACGCCAGGCCTTAAACTCCCGCCCAAGGGGCCACGCCCACCCGGGGTGGTGACTTGGGCGTTTCTCTCCAATCCACGCCCCAACCCCCGCCCCATACCCCATAATCTAACAATTATAGTTTTGGTCAACCAAGTAAAAAATAAAGAAAAAGACTTAATGAGAGATATCTTCGAAAACAAATAATAATGAATAACATTTACCAAAAGGGTGGTTTGAGTTTCCCTTCTATGCATTAGAACCAAGGTATAAGTTTTTTATGTAAAGAGGTTGCTCAATAACAAATCAACAATTACAATATACTAAAAAGTGAGCTGCAACACAAAGAGGCTCAAGGGGGTGTTTGGCATTAAACAAGCTCGAGCCTTGTCAAGCTCAAGCCTTGTCGTTTATCTCACAATGACAATAATAATACCGATATAAACTACCGATGCATGTTTTATTAAATCATGCAACACAAAGAGGCTTTTATCTTTTTTAAAGTGAGCTTTGGGAAAAAACTGCATATTAATGTTTTCAGGTATATTAGAGTGTTGGATGTTAGGTGTTATATTCATGACAATTGTTTATGGATTTCTTCTATTTGACGATTTCTTGCATTTTGGTAGTCAAAGTTGTAGTTATAGTTGATTGAGGTAGTTGTTGAAGGTGGTGGTGAGAGAGGGTGGTTGTGTGGAAGAGATGTTAAGACAAATGTGAAAAAACCAAAAAGAAAACTGTTTAAATTGCTAGATGCTTTGGTTATGTCTATGCATTGTGTTAAAGAGATGTTTTGTTTTTCTTTTTAAAGTGAACTTTGGGACTTTTCTATGGATGATCAAATACTTCGAGATCAAATACTCCGTATAATTCGTGTTGTGCGAGCTAGACAATTGCAAGCCGCTGGACAAATTTGCTTATTGCTAGCTTTCATTACACAACATAGATTGTCTACAAAAAAATGCCAATGTACCTACTAGAGATGTAATTTTACAACTACGATATGTACGAGAAGAGATGTTACGTGACCTTTCAAATAGTGGTAAATGTCGTGAACTTATTCGTATGAGTGAGAGAGCTTATATGACATTGTGCAATATCTTAAAACATGATGGTGGTCTTCAAGCTACTCAACGAATGTCCGTTGAAGAGCAAGTTGCAAGATTTTTGCATATTGTAGGTAATGACATGAGAAATAGGTTAGCCTCTTGGATATATCGTCGTTCTAGATCGACAACCAGTCGGTGCTTCCATAGAGTTCTGCGAGCGATTTTATCGTTAGAAAGTCATTATCTACAACAACCTAAAGGTGATATTGTCTCGAAAGAAATTCAAGAGAAAAAGAGGTTTTATCCTTTTTTCAAGGATTGCGTAGGGGCAATTGATGGAACACATGTTCGTGTCAAAGTACCAAACAAAGATGCCGCTAGATATCGTGGTCGTAAAGGATACCCGACAATAAATGTATTGGCAGCTTATACATTTGACTTGAAGTTTACATATGTTCTAACTGGTTAGGAGGGGACTGCATCAGACTCGAGAATAATAAAGGATGCATTTAGTAGAAGTGATAAACTAGTAATTCCAACGGGTAATTTTTCAAACCAGTTTTAATTAATTGTTATATAATTTTAGAATATTACTAATTACAATTTAATTATAGGTAAATACTGTTTAGTAGATGCGGGTTTGCCACATACAAGCTCACTAATGACACCATATAGAGGCGTTAGGTATCACTTGAAAGAGTACTCAACCCGTACCCCTGAGAACTGAAAGGAGTTGTTCAACCTTCGTCGTGCGTCATTACGTAACGCAATTGAACGAGCATTTGGTGTCCTAAAAAGAGGTTTCCTATCATTAGAAGTATAGCAGAACCATTTTACTCTTGTCAAACACAGCCAGCCATCTTTTTGGCATGTTGCATTTTACACAACTTTTTACTAGAGGAAGATCGTGACAAAGATCTTGAAGATGAAGTCTTAAATGAGGTGTTAAATGAACCGGTAGAGGAAGAACGTCAAAGTACTGGAGGCATGCATGAGGGTAGTACTGAAGCAGACCAATTAAGGAACTCAATTGCAAATCAAATGTGGACCAACTATTTGATGTTACAAGATAATGAAATAGATATGTCAAATTAGTTTTAGAATAGTACATTATAGTAGTTCGGTTTGACATTGTATTGATGATTGGTGTTTGAAACTATTTATGTTATTTGGTTTTTTTATTATTAAACATTATTACATTTACCAATTGCAAGTTTTTAATTGTTCTAACAATATATTCTTGTTGAAGTTGTATTATTAACTATTATTACATTTGCATATCACAATTCATCATGACCAAACATGACGTTAGTGAAAATACCAGTGAAAAAGAAAACATGATGTGGACGGAAGCTATGGATAATGCATTCATACAATCCATGATAACGCAAGAGATCAATGGTTATAAGATTGGTGGAAATTTTACTCCACAAGCATACAAAAATATGGTTGCGGAGCTTAGCACAAATCTTGAAATGACTTTTACCAAAGCTCATTTGAATAATCGTTTAAAGACGTTGAAAAACCATTTTCTGCCTGGTATGGTATGTTTCAGGGAACATCATTAAGTGGGTTCTCATGGAATCCTGAAACTCAACTAATTGAAGCGGAGGATGAAGTCTGGCAAAAATTAATAGCCGTAAGTGCTTTAACTATTTACTAGAATATTCAGATTATCGTCTGTAATACAAATTATTTTGATTTTGTTAAATAGTCAAAGCCAAAAGCTGCGGTGTTGAAGACGAAGAAAGTCGCAAACTATGATGAAATGCTACAACTATTCGCAAAGGATAGGGCATCAGGTGCACAAGCTGAAACTGCTAAAGAAAGAAATGCCCGGTTGCAGAAGGATGACGACATTAACACAGAAACACCTCCATGGATGAATTCTTAGTTGCCAATGATGTAACTCTAGAGAGCTAATACAATCTTGATGATGATGTACATGTGGTTGATCTTATGTCTTCTCTACCCGAGCAGTCTTCTAGTGCAAAGAAATATAAGAGTAGAAAAGAAAAGTCGAACAAGTAGATGATGATTTAACCTCAAGGATTATGAATGGTGTTGGCAGCATAGCTAATGCTGAAGGTAATAAAATTATTCAGGAAAGCAATAAAATACTTGAAAGAGTTCATCATCGCGAGTACACAGGTGATGAAATTATTAAAGAATTGGAACCGATGGGTTTGGAACCTCAAGAAATACCATTGACTTTCAATTATTTGGTGGAGAATCAAGCTAAAGCGAGATCATTATTTAGTTGTTCTCCTAATATGCAGTTGACTTTGCTGAGAGGTATGATGGGTTTAGGTAATTAAGAACTCAAGGATGCATTTATCTAGTAAAGTTTTTCTTGTTTGATAACTTAGTACATTTATGACCTTTTTATTTGTTTCTTGTTTATTTGACCTTTTATTTGTTTCTTGTTTGTTTGACCTTATCTAGTAAAGTTTTTCTTGTTTGATAACTTGGTTTCTGTATTTCCTTTTTTAATTTATTGTTTCGTATAGTGGTTCTTGCGTTATTTCGTATGTAGTAATTGTTATCATGAATTTAATTAGATGTCTTGCTTGCTAGTTGTTGAGATTGTTTTTTATACAAATCTTATTCTTTTATGGCATCATCCAAAGCTGTCAAGTGTCAAATATGCCCTTTTTGTAGGGTGGGGGAGGTGTGATATTAACACAAAGATAAAGCTGACTGGATGATTTAAATTTACAGAAATTGATAATTATGTCAAGTTTAAAGGGGAACTGGCATAATGTTGTGTGCATGCTAAGTCAGGTTACCAATTGCAAAGATAAGTAAATAGTGGGTACATATTTATGAACTAATGGTGTGCTTATTGGCAGGGTTCTTGGTGCATGACCTCGGTATGGACTATCTTGAAATTAAGTGTGCCAGGCATGGCTCATGGACTTAACAAAGTTAGAAATTCTTTAGTTAGTGCATTGATTACTTGAACCACAAACTAATGATGGAGTTAACGAAGTATAACCGGATTTTTGATCCACAATTTAGCGACCACCAATAAACTAAGGACCTGGCCATCACATTTTATGAAGTTTTAATTTACTAGTGTAAATGTAAAATTAGAATATAACAGCCCGCCTCTAGACCTTCAGTTTTTCTTTGTTTACTGTCACAATTTTGTGCCTTTTTCTTTGATTAAAATGTTATATATTTAAAGGATATAATGGTGAAATTGTTCTCTCTTTATTCATTTTCCTTCCCCTCCCCCTGTTAGTTCATTAAACTTAGGAACACGAAAAAAAATCACATCTTTTCCCTCATTTTCTCTCTTAATTCATTTTCCTTCCCCTCCCCCTGTTAAATGAGACTCGGGAACATAGTGTTAACCAAATACTCGATTTGTTGCTCAGAAACGAAACTGATGAAGATGGGTTTTTGAAAAACTTAACCGAATATTTCGAGGTAAATTGTCTGTAGTCTTGATAACTGTAACATTGAAACTTGGAGATATATTTCTTCTTCTTCGTTGTCCATTTTTGGATTCATTGAATGCAAGGCTCTGGTTCGATTTTGAGTCTTTTACATATACAACCATACGTTGATGAACTTCCAATCAATTTGCATTATTTTTGGTTTTCTTTGTTGCTAAATGCTTCCAATGATTCTAATTTCGAATGAACCTTCTTTGAGATGATTTCCCACAAATCTAATTTTCAAAAATCATTAAAAGACTCTAGGATCGAATACCGGTGGAGGAGCTGATTGTGGAAACGGAAAAGAGCTTGTATTCGACATAAACGCCGTCTGTAGCTTCGGTTGCTGAACTGAACTGGAACTAGCTAAAGAGTTAAAACCTGCAAGGTACATTTCAGTATTTTGAGGAGCAGGGATTCGTTTAGCTTTCCGGATTTCTTCATCATTCTTGTGCTCCAACTTCTGAATAAATTCATAGATATTGACAGTAGCTAAAGAGCCCGTATGCTTTAGAAGCTCAATGAATGCGCTCCATTTGGGAGGTAGAGCATCAGCAAACCGTGCAACCATTTCCTGTTGAGTAGCAATAATAGTATAAGAATACATTTCACTAATCAAATGATAAAAACGAGAAGTCATATCATTTAGGGTTTCATTCTCCAAGAATTGAAATGATTCAAACTCTTTCTTCAATAAATCATGGCGTGTCTTTCTAGTTGCTGCATTTCCTTCTCCTCTCGCTACCAATGCATCCCATAAAGCTTTCGTGCTGGTACAATAGTCGAATTGATGATAGACGTCTTTGTGAAGAGCCTGTGTTAGAATAGCAAACGCCTTCTTCTCTAAATCATACGCTTTCTTGTCGTCTTCAAGCATATTCGCCAATGTCGCCGCACTTGAACCAGCTTCTTCGAGGTTTGTATTGTATGGAGTGGTGAAACACGTCCATAATTCTGTGTTTTGCCCTAGAACGTAAGTATGGAAACGACCCTTCCATGATGGATAGTCGTTCATGTGATTCAACTTTGGCGGGCGATTGTTGCTACCCGTCTCACTCTCACTAAGCAATAGATTTTGAATGCTTTGATTTTGATTCGACACCAATACCCATTGACTTGCACTTATTGATTGTTGAGGCATGACATTCCTTAATCATGCGGCTGCGGAAGTCTGATCTTGACCTGGTCGTGGGTCCGTACTCCAATCCCATGGACTCGTACTCATGATTGATGTATGAAAGTGAATACCTAGTCAAAAACATTAAAATGAAATAGTTAAACTACTTTTGCAGAGCTTCTGTGACAAATATTGACAAGTATAAGTGACGAAGGTCCTATTGACGAACTATGTAGATGTTTGGTTAAGGTGACGAAGGTTGTATAGTTCGTCAATTAACACATGTGACGAAGGATGTATGAGTGGCGGAGGTTAAAGTGACAAAGATTGTCAGTTGGGCCTGTAACATTTAGCCCAAAATCCAATTTGACGAAGATTGTGAGTAGTGAAGTTTGTTTGACACAATTTTATGAGATATTTTCACACACAATGTAAATCTTATCCTTTGACAAAGTTGGTGACACTATTTCAACAAAGCATGCCTTTCTGATTTTTGAAGCCCCCTTTTTCTCATAAACCAATCATCACACATGTACACAATGTCAACATAATATATTAAAATTGACAAACACCTTAACTCAAATAATAAGCAGATCAAACACACAAGTATATTAAGAACAGTTTGAATATGATGAAGAACACTATGAATACATGAAGAACACTCTTGAATATTCCGGCCAAAATTTCACCTGACAAATTTTCCGAAAATGATTTTGCTTATACTTTCAACAAAAACCAAACTCCAAACATGCACACATGTAATGTAACAAGGTTTTCAATAAAACTATAGCAAACTAACACCTTAAAACACAGATTCTCAACAAGATTTCCAGAAAAAATAAACTTTTCAAGAACAACAATCTGAAAATCACAAGAACACACTTGTTTCAAACAACACACTGTTTGGTTTTAAACAAGGAAAAGAGCCAAAGCTCTGATACCACTTGTAGGTCCGTTTTTCTCGGAGGATCCGATACGTAACCTATCCTTGTTTATCACAAACACTATCACGGGTGCGGAATCCCCGTAAAGGTGCAAACCAAACAATGTAACGCGAGTAATACAACAGATAATCAAAGATTCACTTGTATTAAAAGGATGAGAACAAACTGCAAACACATACACACAATGCTTGACGATAAACTCTCAGTTTCTCTCTATGTTCTCATGCCTTAGATTGATGAACATTCCAACAATATATACTGTCCACTTTGACGAACCTTCTTGTGACAAAGGTATGTATGACGAAGGTAGAACCTTCGTCACACACACCTTAGACGAAGGTAGATAAGTTCGCCAAGTTTGATGATGACGAAGGTTAGGACTTCGTCATCCATCAAACATAACAGAAATATTCCAAGATATTAATCAGTTAAGCAAGGAAACATATGTAAACACACACACATAAACAACATGCACACTTGCATTTGTTTAACTTACAAATCAAAGACAAACGTCATACCAAGTAGGATAGGAGGATATCCGACTAGGTAGACATGACGGAACATACATACTCGATAACAAAAGACCGTTTAACACACAACGAAACAAGACAAGTTACAGACACAAAAATGCACTAACACATGTCGACCCATAACTAGAAAAATAAGCCCAAAAGATTTTAAGTTAATATTTCAACAACTTGGTGAGCTAAATTCGTTTACCTTCTCCAACAAATTGTTTGCTTTACATGCAATTCAAGAAAAGCACCTAAAAGTGCTTGGCGGTTCTAAACTACCCAGTAAATAGTAATACAAAAATACTTACATATTGTTGGTACACTTTATGTGGACGCGACTCGGCTCGGTTCGATTCGGTTCGGTTCGACTCGGTTAGGTTCGGCTTAAGCCCGACGTCACGGCAGTCCTCCGTCGTGCGCCCCAGAGTTCAACACGCAAAGCACGGAGAGCCGCGGACCAATTCCCGTTTACACATCATCATGACATCATCATGATGATGTCATGATGATGTCAGGGTTAACTAATCTCTACAATCTGGACATGTTGAAGAATTCACGTGCATGTTCTTGGACCTATCAATTCCATTGGGCCAATCAACTTTGAATGGGCCGAAACTTCTTTACTTGGGCAATTTTGTTTGTATTGGGCTGCTACATCTTAGACGAAGACCAGGCACATCAAAGTGACGAAATCACTTTGATTTCGTCAAGATATTATGGCGAAAACACACATGTTGGCGAAATCACATGTGTGACGAAATCACATGTGATTTCGTCGAAGTCCTGTGATTTCGTTGAGACCTTTGGTGTTCGTCGATGGGTTTTCGACTGGGACTGGATTTCGTCATGTATGTTACTATATAAGCCCAGACAACAGAGAGAAACACTTAGACAAGTCTGAATAGATTTGAGAGCGAACACATTGTAACACACACACACACTGAGAGTTTACAGAGACCATTTGTAAACACCGCTTTGTAACCGTTTCATAGCATTAATACATTGAGTGTTAATCGTTTAATATTGTGTCTTACGTGTTCGTAACTTGGTTTAACTTACCCGTTTGGATTCCGCACTTTCGGGTTTGTCGGAAAACAGGGAATAGAGGTTACTCGATCCTTCGGGTGGACCTACAATTGGTATCAGAGCCATGGTACCCGATTTAGTAAATCTAACAGTTTGCTAAGTCACATGTGCTCTAGATCTGTGATTTTCGTGATTTTTGTTCAAGATCTAAAAATGGTGAAAAATCCAGATCTAGACCGAAATATTCGGGTCTAGATGAAACAGAACATAATCATGATAATCACGGTTTCGGTCCTAAAAACGATCCAACATCAGCAAAACACATCCCTATGCAAATAACTTGTTACGAAATCAACTCATCATTCCCAGCTCAACGAAAACACCCATTTCTTTAAACACCTGGACAAAATGACCATAGTCTTGTCAAGCTGGACGAAATTAAACAACTGGACGAAATCACTCTTCATCCGAAATCACTCTTCATCCGAAATCACTCCTCAGCCGAAATCAGTTCTGAACCAAATCACCTTTCAACGAAATCAACTATTTTCGTCACATATAACATCGACGAAATCACTTTTGGATTTCGTCAAACATTCTTATTCCTGTGATTTTAAACAGAGGACTTGCAAAAGGTATCTAACTTTGTGTTTTCAAGTGTTTGACCAGGTGTTATCATTCTGATATCAAATATGAGTTATACGAGTCCTTGGGATTGGAGTACGGATACACAACCAGCTCAAAAACAGATGTCGATGGCCGAATATTTAGCGAGTACCATACCTAAAAAACAACAGTCAATAAGTGCAAGTCAATGGGCAATGGTGTCGAATCAAAATCAGAGCATTCAAAATCTTTTGCTTAGTGAGAATGAGATGGGTAGCAAAAATCGTCCGCCAAAGTTAAATTACATGAACGACTATCCATCATGGAAGGGTCGTTTCCATAATTACGTTCAAGGGCAAAACACAGAATTATGGACGTGTTTCACTTCTGCATTTAGTGAAGCTCTTGAAGAAGCAGGATCAAATGTGACAACTTTCAATAATATGCAAGAAGCCGACAAAAAGGCATATGATCTGGAGAAGAAGGCGTATGCTATTCTCACTCAAGCCCTTCACAGAGACATCTTTCATCAATTCTCATATTGTAAGACCACGAAAGGTTTATGGGATGCATTGGTAGCGAGAGGAGAAGGAAATGCAGCTACTAGAAAGACACACCATGATCTATTGAAGAAAGAGTTTGAATCATTTCAGTTCTTGGAGAATGAAACTCTAAATGATATGACTTCTCGTTTTTATCATTTGATTAGTGAAATGAGTTCTTATAGTGTTGCTGCAACTCATCCGGAAATGGTTGCACGATTTGCTGATGCTCTACCTCCTAAGTGGAGTCCATTCATTGAGCTTCTAAAGCATACGGGCGCTCTGGATGCAGCCAATGTCAGTCTTTATGAATTCATTCAGAAGTTGGAGCACAAGAACGAAGAGGAAATTCGGAAAGCTAAAAGGATTGCAACTGCACCTCCTCAAAACACAGAAATGTATTTGCCTGGTTTTGGTCCTTCATCTAGTTCTAGTTCCATTCAGCAACCGAAGCTTCAAACGGCGTTTGTGTCCAATACAAGCTCATCACCGTTTCCACAGTGGAATCAAAGTGCTTACATGTCACAATCCATACCTCAACCTCCACCTCAAGCCCAACCACAACAACAACAAGCGCATTATACCAACAATCCTTCACCCCAAAACACCAACACTGTCAGAGTTGATACTTCCAATTTTTCAAAAGTCAGTGTAGAAGTTGCAAAGGAACATTTGTAACTTCTCAACACAATGTTCAGTTCCTACTGTGGATTGGTAGCAGGTCAAATTGGAAACATCAATATGACCAATGAAGATTATCAGCAGATAGACCGTGATGAAATGGAGTTAATGGATATCAAGTGGGCATTTGCAAGTGTTGTTAGAAGGGCAAAGGATTTCATGACTCGAACTGGAAGAACTTCGTTGGAAGGCAAAGATGATACGAAGTACGGGTTTGATAAAGATACGGTTACATGTTTCAATTGTGGCGAAAAGAGTCCCTTCAAACGTGAGTGCACCCGACCAAGCAAGCAAGGCAATCAGAATCCGTTCAGAAATCAGACGCGTACTTCTAATGCAAATCAAGACAATCGTGAACGAAGGATAGTAGCAGTGAACAACAGTCAGAACCAGAATCAGAACCAGTCTAGACCTTCAAACACCAATCGAGCATTGACTGTTCAAGCTGATGAAGGATGTGATTGGTCCGTACAGTTGGGAGGAGGAAGTGCATGTTATGCGAAGATCATCAATCACATCAAGCACGTTCACAAGGAAGAATTTTCTGAAAGTGACGACAACTCTGGTTATAGCGGGAGTTCAGATGAAGAAAGCTCGAATGCAGGAGATTATCATTCTGAAGATGGATCTTTCTCTTCTCAGATTGCCTTTATGGCTAATGTCACAGCTTCTACAAGTCAGGTACAATCTGAAACTCCTAGCATATGTAGTGATTGTGCTGATATGAAACATGAATGTGCTGAATTGAAACAAGAATCTGAAAAGATTCACAGTCACAATCAGAGTTTGGTTATTGAACTGTCAAAGTGCAAAGAGGCAAACATGGCCTTAGCTCGCAATGAAAAGGAGTTTAAAACAGTTATTGAAACCCAAAAGAAAAGTGTTTCCGAATTAACAAAAGTTGTTTTCAACAAACAAATTGGTATTAATAACTACATTAATATCATTGAGGAAACCAAGAAAGAGCTAGCCGTGGCCAAGTGTGAATATGAAGCGATCAAGCTCAAATTGGAGAGTTATTCTAACTCCCAATATGTGCTTGATCACATCATTGACGTTCAGAAACTAAAGGGAAACGTTAAAGGCGTTGGTTATAGGAAGTGTCCACCCCCTTTGAGACACGACTATACCAAGTCGCCCGATGAAGAGGATATGCCTCGTTTTGAACCCAGTGTGCCTCTTGATTATGAGGAAGTTACTACTGGCCTAGGGTTCAAATCGGACAGTTCTTCAAGTACATCATCTGAGCAAACAGAAACTTCAACATCTACGAAACAAAGTCCTCCAATCATTGAGGACTATGAGTCGTCTGATGATGAACCAGAATCAGATATGCGTGATCAGGATAAATCACTTGACAAGATGAAAGGAGTAGAAATTCCAATTGAGAATCATATTCTTTGTGATCCTCCTACTCCTGCTGTTCAACTAGTTGTCAAACAAGTGATAGATCCTGTCAAGAATGACAAGAAATATGTGTCTATCGTTAAGAGTAATAACGTGTTGTACACTTTAGTTGGTGATGATAAAATTTATTCAAACACAACTTTTCCAATTAAAAATGTCAATCAATCTTTGATTGATAAAGTGTTTGAAGATACTACCAGTAAGTTTTTGGAAAAGGGGATTCCGAGAGTTTCAGTAACTCAGTGTGATCCGATTCCAAAAGCTGAAGTTAGAAGAAAATTTGGAAATCAAAAATCACCAACGAAGCAACAACCTATCGCTTTTAAGGGTAAACAGCAACATCAGCGAGCTCAAAATTCTAAAGGTTCACAACCGAAGGTTGAGACCAAAGGAGCTCGTTTCAAGAAGAAAAACAATGATGTTAAATTTGTAGCATCCAATGGTACTGATAAAATTGAGACTTTTGAAAACAAATCAAACACCGATTTTGTCCAACAAGTCAAGATTTTAAAACGTAACGCTCAAAACAATTACACCCAACACACAAACGGGTGTGATAAAGGAACAAGTACCTCTGGGTCTACAGGTTCAACACGTGAAAGTCGAACCGGTTCTCCTAAGTTTTTGAAAGGAGAACTTGTTTCAAATGTGGGAAGTTTGGGCACATCATTAAAGACTACACAAACTTGCCCAAACCAAATTTTGTTGAAAGAGCCCCCTCTGAACAAGGTCACTCACAACGTCGTCCTGTTTCACCAAAACATGATAAAAGAACTGTTAAAGAACAAGAAACAAAATAACGACGTCAAAACGTCAAAGAAGTTGAAAAGGCGTTAAAACCGGAGGTTGTCCAAACAAAGTCTGTTAAGTTAGAAATTAAAACTGAAAAACAAAAACAGATTTGGAAACCAAAATCGGTAACTGTTTCACGGGAAGCTCAATCCATTCCGAATCATCAGGAAATCGAAGTCACAATCCTCGATGATGAAGGACGACCCAAGTCTATTAAGGCTTGGGTCCCCCTCTCCAACTAATCTCTGAGTAAGTGTGCAGGATGTTCCAGGAGGAACTATCGATAGTCATTGGATTGTTGATAGTGGAGTGTCCATGCACAAGATCGGCGACAAAAGAAATTGTTGCCTATGATGGAGAGAAAAAGAAAAGAAGACAGAATTGTCTGTCGAAAGAATTTGACAACTTCGACAAAATGAAAAATCATTTCAAAGTTTGATTGTTAAAGGCTTTGATCGGGTCCACGGGATAGATTCAATCAAAATGTACGCACCTGCAGCACGTATGAAGTTCAAAATCAACAAGACGAACGTGTAGTGTACATTTCTTCGCGGTGTAATTGAAGAAAATGTGTTTGCTGAACAAACCAACCGGGTGTGCGGATGCCTTGGCGTGGATTGCTTAACCGCACACTACTTCTCAAGAGAAAGACAAAGACCTTCGTTGGTGCAATGTGGAAGACCAGCCGGACCCAAAGGTTTATGATCTTGTTGCTGTGAAGAGATTTCTCAGTAGCTACAAAATCGACTTTGAAATCCAGAACGGGTGGATATCCAGTTGGGAGAGCACTCAGATTCCTTGCAATGCACGAAGCAGTTGCAGGATACGGTTTTAAATTCTAATCTCTCCTATACTTGTCGATATTTAAGCTGCTTTATGAATTATTACCATCTCGTACAACACGCTTTGACCTGACACGTTGAACTCGAATATCACCTCACACGTGATTGTTTCACTATGAAACTCGTCAATGTTGTCATGGTCCGCACCGCTTACCGACGTGCCAACTCATTTTCCCAAAATTTGATAAATCATTTCTGACAAAAATTTAATTTTGGTAAACGGCATTGAGGTAAAACATGAGTTAACCGACATCGGGAAATCGTTTTTGTAAATACCTTTGTGTTTTTAAAATTTATCATAGTTTGTTGATTTTAGGGGGAGTAAATCCAAATTTGAAAAATTCAAAAACAGTGAAAATTTTCAAAACCCAAAAACATTGAAAAACAAAAATGAGTTTCAGGGCGAGAAAAAGAGAAAATGATAGTACATCAGTGGTCTGTTGAAACATCTTTAAACTGAAATGCAAAATGAAAAATGTTAAGCAGCTCTATATAAGATGTATCGGTAGGCTCACAATCATTTTAAAGTGTGCAGGGTGATATAAACCTTAATCGACTTAAGACCAGGTGGGAACCGCTCATTGTCATATGGTCTTAGTACCGAAATTTCGTTTGAGAGATTGCCGAGGTTCTGAGATGTTCGGTCTTTATGCTGTCTTATCATCTGGGTATCATGGTTGTATCTTTTACCGAAATATAACGGAGACGAAGTCTAGATCTTCCATGATACTATACATACGTGTACATACTGCATTCGACCTCAATAAGTGTTCAACAATCACATGTCCAACAAAATAAGTGATAATTTATCACAGATTCTTTGCGGGAGTCAAGTTCGTCTCATTGCTGTACGAAAGTACTGACCTGTTCACGGACTTGCTCCTGTGCCCTCATGCATATGAAAATCAAGTTCCTCATCAATAAGTGATTCTATCACATAGGGCTTGTTTTCAATCAAATAAGTGAGTTTCTCACATCTTTTTATACGGTCAAACGGATGATAAGCGGTATACTCACCGGTAAGATGAATTCTCGTGCATACCTTGATACGGGAATGTGTCGTGTGTGGATGAACACCGGTCGGTAAGTATAAATCATACCTTAACGTATCCCCTCGCCATGATTACATCTGATAAGTTGAGCTTATGTGGACAACAATACCGATAATTGTTATAGGATGCTTATCTTAATGTTAACTAATTGAACAAAAAGAGCGTTTTGGCGTGACCGTACACTGATATGATTTTCTTACCCTCGAAACTCGCAAAAAGAATGTCTGTAAATATTTGTTTACTGCTTTCAGTTTCTGCGTCTCTGTATATATTTATTTATTGCTTTCCGTCTTTACATTTGAAAAATGAAAAATTTCCAAAAAGATTTTAGGTGTGTTTTAATCTA
This sequence comes from Helianthus tuberosus, assembly GCA_030545235.1. Classification (NCBI taxonomy): domain Eukaryota; kingdom Viridiplantae; phylum Streptophyta; class Magnoliopsida; order Asterales; family Asteraceae; genus Helianthus; species Helianthus tuberosus. Next base: position 166,584,262 of record CM060408.1, read on the forward strand.
AACTTTATAAAAGCCAAAAAGATTTTGCTTCTAGTTTATTTTTGATTGACCGATGTTGGAACTCGAGTCTATCCTACCCAAAATCCTGATTGTAAGCCGGAAAACAATTGCACCGTCATAAACTGTCGAAGTTAACAAGTTTTGAAAGTTAAAGAATTAAAATTGATCATTTTCTAAACTTTCAAACAGTTGTAGGTCGGTGTTTGATTGAGATTTGATCTCATATGTGTCTTTTGTTTAATTTGTCTAAATTCCAAGCGGTTGTTCTCATTACGTGTTTAGCTTTCTTGTATGTGCAGATGCGACATCAGAATCAGCTAAAGACGAAGAGAACGTGTCAGATGACAAGCCGTAAAGTAAAGACACGACGTTGATGCAATCAGAAGATCAAGATGATCGGGTTGCAGTTGATCACTCATCAACACCACAAGGATCTAAAGTTTTGAAGTTCAAAAGATTCACGAGCATCATTCAAGGGGGAGTTTGTTGATACACTCCCTATTTGCGACATGTGAAGACCTTTTTGAAGATCCGACAATGTGTAGAACGAACCATCACGAGTTGCGTCCAAGGGGGAGTTTGTTGGTACACTTTATGTGGACGCGACTCGGCTCGGTTCGATTCGGTTCTGTTCGACTCGGTTAGGTTCGGCTCAAGCCCGACGTCACGACATTCCTCCGTCGTGCGGCCCAGAGTTCGACACGCGAAGCACAGAGAGCCGCAGACCAATTCCCGTTTACACATCATCATGACATCATCATCATGATGTCATGATGATGTCATGGTTGACTAATCTCTACAATCTGGACATGTTGAAGAATTCACGTGCATGTGCTTGGACCTATCAATTCCATTGGGCCAATCAACTTTGAATGGGCCGAAACTTCTTTACTTGGGCAATTTTGTTTGTATTGGGCTGCTACATCTTGGACGAAGACCAGGCACATCAAAGTGACGAAATCACTTTGATTTCGTCAAGATATTATGGCGAAAACACACATGTTGGCGAAATCACATGTGTGACGAAATCACATGTGATTTCGTCGAAGTCCTGTGATTTCGTTGAGACCTTTGGTGTTCGTCGATGGGTTTTTCGACTGGGACTGGATTTCGTCATGTATGTTACTATATAAGCCCAGACAACAGAGAGAAACACTTAGACAAGTCTGAATAGATTTGAGAGCGAACACACTGTAACACACACACACACTGAGAGTTTACAGAGACCATTTGTAAACACCACTTTGTAACCGTTTCATAGCATTAATACATTGAGTGTTAATCGTTGAATATTGTGTCTTACGTGTTCGTAACTTGGTTTAACTTACCCGTTTGGATTCCGCACTTTAGGGTTTCTCGGAAAACAGGGAATAGAGGTTACTCGATCCTCCGGGTGTACCTACACATATATAGTGGTATTTTTATTATTTATCCTTTACATCTAGTGATAGTTTTCCATGTCATTATTTTCTTTTACATAAAATACGAATCTGAATCGCAACGTACTTTGTGTTTATGAATTTTCAAGACAAGACAGGTCCCCAAAGAATGTGGAAACCGAAAAGTTTGGAAATGAAGGAGTTCTAAAGGAAAGACCGCCGATACATTTAGATACCAAAGCCATAGGGAGTAGGTCTTATAAACAAGAGGATATGGTGCTAGTAAAGAGGCTTTTAAGAATGTTTCCGATGTGGGGAATGTTTTTTGTCGTGCCCCTAGTATCAGCAGTCGGGAGCACTTTCTATCTCCAGCAATACACCAACCTAGATGTTTGGATCAACAGATTAGTTATACCAATACAGACTTACACAGCCGTTCAAGATTTCTCAAGATTTGCCATCCCGTTTTTGTATTGATGGATTTGTGGCTAAAGTAAAAACGAGAAGGTCAAAATTGGTATGGGGATGCTTTGTGGAATCATTAGCTGTATTTTCGCTTGGCAACTAGAGGTTTACAGGTTAAAAGATGCCAAGTTTTATCCCATAAGTTTTCTTTGGTTAATGCCTCAATTCTGTGTGCTTGGGTGCATGGAAGGACTTACTAGGGAAGGGCTATTAATGTTCTACATGTCACAAATGAAAGAAGAACCTATACTTATAAGTTATGGGGAAGAATATATTGAGATTGTGATGGGCATAGGAAAGCTAATTAACATTTTTCTCATCTTAGTATTTGATAGCCAACCAGGATGGTTTGGGGACACCATCAATGACAGTCGCCTAGACAAGTATTATTTGGTTTTGGTATATGTTTGCTCAGCAAACTTCATATTATATTGTTTCATTGCAAGATATTTTTACAAGGACCAAGACTTGACTGACGATGATGATGAGGAAAAAGATAATCAAGTCTTGGCTAGCGATGATCTGAAACAAGGTAATCTAGTCTTGGCTAATGAAGATTAGAAGCAAGATAATCAGGTTTTGGCTAGTGATGATCATCAGAAACAAGATAATCAAGTCTTGTCGAATGACGATCAGAAACAAGATCAAGTCTTGTCGGATGATAATCAGAAACAGGATCATCAAGCCTTTTTGTCAGATGATGATCCAAAACAAGATAATCTTGTCTTGTCGGATGATGATGGGAAACAAGATAATCAAGTCTTGGTTAATGATGATAAGAAACAAGATAATCAATCAGGCATTGGTTATTGATGATAAGAAACAAGATAATTAATCATGTCTTGGTTGTTAATGATCGGATGATTAATTAAGTCCTTGCAAATGATGATTTACAACAAGATTATCGAACAATGACATAAGGTTTTACATAACTTCCGTGACCATGAACAAAATCAAGACTCACTGTAAGTGTCTATGTGAATAGTACTACAATATATACATTGTACATCAATTGTAGCTTTATGTTTCTTGAATCTATTTCAAACATTGTGTTATTGGTTGTATTATTTCTGGAATGAATCACTTGTAGCCTTATGTTTCATGAATCTTTTTCAAACAACCTGTTATTGGTTGTCTATGCGAATAGTACTGCAATATATTGTACATCACTTGTAACTTTTTTTGCCTTGCTAGAAATATCTTCAAGGTACAGATGCATATTTCTCCATTCACCGCAAAGCAATTTAAAATGTTTCGGGAACGAATGTTTATTAACCAAATTTATTAATTTTAAAACAATGTAATTAATATATGAAATATTGGGTTAAGTTATTGTTAAAATGTGTCTTAACATACAAATACTATTAACGTACGAAGTGGAGGGTTTTTTTTTTAATAATTTTCCCCCTACTTATTAATCACGTATTTTAGTCTTAGAATAAAAAAATCATGATTTTACACTACTAGAGTAATTATGTAATTTTGTAGAGTAATTATAATTACCCTACAAGAGTAATAAAATTAGCATACAATAATTACACTACTATCGTAAAATAACGATTTTTTTTACATTTTGTAATTAAATATTATTTTCAATTAGTAGAGAAAAACTAAAAAAAAAAAAAATCCTACTTCACTTTATACGTTAAGGGTATTTTACACTTATGTCCAATTCTCTTTTTTAGACTTCTAGATTTTTTACAATTTTTTTTTTGAAAATAAAACTTTATTAAAAAACCAACCTCCGACCTAAACGGGCAAAAGGCCAATACAAAACAAACGCCCCCGACCCAATTTATTTGCGGAGAATTTGATTTGGTTCTGTAGTTGGTTTATTTGTGGAGAATGCCATGACTAAACTCAAACCAGCGAATTTCGGTTACCCAAATCGTTCCCAATTGTTCACGAGACTTATCTTGATCGCATTTCTCTCAGGCCGTGGGGTATGGTGGGGCGGGAGTTGGGCTTGGGTTGGGGCAATTGGTGACACGTGGAATGGGAGCACCCCCACCGCCTGGTTACGTGTAAGCGGGGTATGGCGGGGCGTGGGTTGGGCTTGGGTTGGGTGCACCGCGTGGCAGAGGTAATTAAAAAAAATACCAAAAAATTTATAAAAATTCACACAAAAATTATAAAAAAAAACATACAACTTCATTAAAATTTAAAACATTACATAGTCCTAAAAATTACAAAATAACAAACCTAAAGTGTTAAAAAAATTTCAAAAAGGTCGATCTTGTCGAACGCCTTTTTTTCCTTGCCTCGAAACTCTATGTTAGCCACCGCCACCCGGTCCTCGTGGCTTAACTCGCCACCGGGAACGGCTTCGTAGTAAGCCTTGAAACGCTCGAGCTTGGGCCGTAGATCGCGCCATTTATGTTGGCACGCGTTGAGGTTGTGGCGGTCGTTACCGACGTTAAGTCGGTAGGCTTCAAACGCTTCCACCCAATATTTTGTTTGGCCGGGTGGCCGACCCTTCATAGCGTCAACGATGTTTGTGACGAGAGCAATTTCCTCTTCACGAGTCCAAGATGCCATAGCGGGGTTGGGTTCGTGGGATGGGGTGGACCAGTGGGTGGGGTAGCGGGTTCGAGAGAAGTGGTAGCCGGTGGGGTTGTTGGTGGGGCTGTTGGGTTCGTGGGATGGGGGGACCAGTGGGTTGGGGTTTCAATATATAGGCCCTTTGGGTGACCCGCGTGGCGGTTCGGGAAGATGGGGGGACCGTTTGGGGGGATGGTTTGAATTTTAAAATTCAAAATTCAAAAATCCAACCGCCTGACGTGGCGGGTGAGCCAATGAAATTCAGCCAACTAGCATGGCCTATCCGCCCCACGCCCGGCTTGAAAGCCAAGCCCCAAGGGCCACGCCCAAACCCAAGCCCACCCGGGGTGATGGCTTGGGCGTTTTCCCCCAACTCACGCCCAAACCCCCGCCCCATACCCCACGGTCTCATGTACCTAAAAATAATAACCAAAGTGACGATCAAACTTTTCTACTATATTACTCATAAAATCAACTATTCCAAAATTGGGTTGAGAGTCGCCTAACGTCTTATGTTTAAAACATAGAACATTAAAACTTCTAGGTCATTCTACTCATACGTATTAGATTAATATGGGTAAAATCAAATAAAAAGTTGATTTTACCTAAGTAGGATGAGAAAAAATCTTAACCATTCATTTTTCAAATCAATGGTTAAGATGAAAGTGTAGGAGAAATGAGGAGTGCAAGGGTATCTTGGGAAAATCCTATTTATGAACTTTCTCTCTCCACAAGCAAGACACATGCATATTTCACCCCCATTTTTTAAACGTTCATAACTTTTTTATACGACATTATTTTTTCATAAAAATTTCACCATAAAATCGAGCGTCTTTTTATCTTTAATTTAAGTACCATATTGCTATATAAAATATAAAGACTAAAAAAACCTACTAAAATGCGTTGTATTTCTATGTTGTATATAACATTTTTTGTGCTGAATTTTTGAACTATATTTTTATGCTAAATTTTTTGTGTTGGATTTTTTTATCTTAAATTTTATTTTTCTCAATTTTTTGTGCTAAATTTTTTTGTACTGCATTTTTTTGTTGAATTTTTTCGTGCTATATTTTTTTGTACTATATTTTTTTGTGATATATTTTTTTGTACTACATTTTTTTTACTATATTTCTTTTGTACTAGATTTTTTTGCTAGATTTTTTTGTACTAGATTTATTTTTTGTATTTTTAAAAAACAAAAGGGGTGCCACATGTCATTTTCACTCCTATTTATAAAGACCAAAATACCCTTCATTCCTACTTATTAGGAGTGACACATGGCATAATCACAATCCTTCTTTGGCTACTTAGGCAAAATTCACCTTTTAGTGGATCCTTCCCTAGGTTAATATTGCTTTTCTAATCATAAGTTTCATTACTAACACACTTAGGATGTGTTTGGTTCATATGACTTCAATGTAATCTAAGAGAATTGAAATCTGAATTCTATCTCTCAAGATATTTGGTTTACAAAATTTGATGCAATTGTAATCTCAGTTCCAATTATATATGTTTTGGTTGATAATGAAATTGGAATTGAAATTGAAATTTGACATGAATTTCTTCAAATTCTTTTAACTCAAAAAATTCAAAATCCTTCCTATATTTGAAGGAAATAGAGTAAATTCATTGGAATCTTCAACCATTTTTGACCCAAACGGTTTCGACCCGTGCCGTTTCGACCCGAACGATTTCGACCCATACCGTTTCGATCTGAACCGTTTCACCCGAATTGTTTAGATGCGATCCGTTTTGGCCCGTATCGTTTCCACCCGAACCATTTCGACCGTATTGTTCTAACTCGAACCATAACGACCTGCACCGTGTCTACCCGAACCGTTTCAATGCAACTCATACCGGATCTACCCGAACCGTTTCAACGCAACTTATACCGTTTCGACCCGTACCATTTTAACTCGATCCGTTCTGACGCGAACCGTTTCTAAGCAATCAATTTTGATGCGAATCAGTTCGACCCGAACTGTTTAGACGCGAACCGTTTCCATCCAAACCCTTTTGACCGATAATGGAATATATTATCAATTATGTATTTTACGATATTATTTGTAAATCTCTTGTAATTATCTCTTCCCATAATATTGGGATTGTATTTTGTATTTATATGATTTGATCAATGAGAATGAGGCAAGCATTGAATCATAATCTTCTACATGGTATCAAGAGCCTAACCCTAGCCATCTTTCTCCTCTCTTGCCGTCACCCTCCCAACCTTCTCTTTTTTTTTTCTCTGCCAAAACCTTGCTACCGCCACCCTTAACTTTGACCACCCTACCCACAAATCCCTTTACACTTTATCCATGTCTTCCCACACCATACATCCTGCCGTCACTGTCAACAACATCAAGAACTCCATCCCTTTGGTTCTTGATCAACAAACAAACCACTACAACACTTGGGTTGAACTCTTCAAAAACCATTGCAAAGTGTATGAGGTTTATGATCACCTTCAACCACGAAAAACCGACACTTACTCCTCCACCTCCTCCGACAAACAAGCCGCTCCCACACCACCGAAACCCACCTACTCCGAGTCATGGGAACGTATCGACACCATTGTTTTACAATGGATATACGGCACCATAACTCAGGACCTCTTACATACCATCATGAAAAACGACACCACCGCTTATACCGCATGGACTACCCTCCAAAACATCATCCTTGACAACTAAGAATCCCGCACCATCGACCTCCAAAACAAATTCGCCAACACCCGCCTTGACCAATTTCCCAACATGTCAGCCTATTGCCAAGCCATGAAACTGATGTTCGACCAACTCACTAGTCTTGGCTCTACCCTCACCGAAAAACAACTTGTCATGCAAATCCTGACCGGCCTAAACGATCAATACGAAAACATCGCCCTCATCCTACAACAAACCGTCCCCTTACCTGATTTTTACAACGCCCGTTCTCACCTTTGCCAAGTTGAGGAACGTAAAACGGCTCAAGCCAAGATATCGGCACAGGCTGCGGGTACCGTATTAACCGCCACACCTGACACCACTAACCGCGCCACCACCGAAAACCGTGATCGATCCCGCCATGAAAACTATGACCGCAACTGGGGACGCGGCCGTGGACGCGACTCATTTGGCCGAGGACGGTCAACAACAGCAGCCCCCATTACCACTCTTGGAACTCATCGTGGGCTGGCCCAACTACTCCTTGGAACCAATGGGCTCCTGTGCCACCTTGTCCATACCCCTCAGCCCAATCTCAGCAACACAGTGGACCAGGTCCAGCCCAAGGCATTCTCGGCCCAAGGCCCAACTCCACAGGCAGCGGCCCGGGCAACCCAGCTCACTCATACAACACCGGATATTCGCCTACGGATATCGCACAGGCCCTATAGAACTTGGCACTACATAACAATGACTCGTCTTGGACCATGGACACGGGCGCCACAGGTACAATGTCTCCTCAATATGACAAATTTCCGTCTATTTTTAATTCTAGCATTATTCGAAACATTATTGTTGGTAATGGTAAAACCATTCCAGTACTCGGACAGGGTGACATTACTTTACCCCCACCCTTTCCACCTTTCAAACTTAAAAATGTCTTATATGCACCTAACCTTGTGAAAAATCTAATATCTGTTCGTTGTTTTACCACTGACAACCAATTATCCATAGAATTTGACCCTTATGGTTTTACTGTGAAGGACCTCCAGACCAAGAAACCTATCCTACGGTGCAATAGCTCGGGGGATCTACACTCCCAGCCCGTCCAACATTACCAACCTTACCACCGCTTCTACCTTTGCAGCTCTTTCCCAAGACATATGGCACCAACGGCTTGGCCACCCTGGACCAGCTATTTTGCGATCTTTGAAAACTTCAAAATTTATTAAAGATGGTGTTTTAGACAATAAAGTTTGTTCTTCTTTTATTTTTGGCAAACATACTCGCCTTCCTTTTACTACTTCTATTACTACAACCTTTATGCCTTTCGATATTGTGCACAGTGATGTTTGGACCTCTCCCGTTATTAGTAATGGGAGACATCGATACTATGTGTTGTTTTTAGATGATTACACCAATTTCCTATGGACATACCCCATTGCCCATAAATCTGATGTCTTTTCCATGTTTACTAAATTTACCACCTTCATTCAAACCCAATTTGGTGCTAAAATAAAACAACTACAATGTGACAATGGCCGTGAATACGCTAATCATCAATTTCACACCTTTTGTAACCAAAATGGAATGCACTTTCGCTTTTCCTGCCCACACACTTCCTCTCAAAACGGAAAAACGGAGCGGAAAATTCGCACCATAAACAACCTTATTCGCACACTCCTTGCCCACTCGTCCATGCCAAATACATACTGGCCACATGCCCTTGAAACTGCCACCTACCTACTCAATATCATACCCACCAAATTACACCACAAACACCCACCCAACGCCTTTATAAATGTCTACCCACCTATAACCACCTACGTGTATTTGGTTGCATGTGTTACCCACTAATACCCCACTCCACAATTCACAAACTGGAATTCCACTCCGCCCCTTGTGCTTTCATTCGTTATCCACCCAACCATAGGGTTACAGGTTCCTTGACCTCAAAACCCATAAAATCACAATTAACCGACATGTCCTATTCGATGAAACAATATTCCCCTTTGCTAACAAACCCACACCTAAGCTCCAAAATTACACTTTTTTGGACGACCCCATCCACCCGAGCCTACTGTTACCCGCTCCCTCACCACTCGCCCCCTCCACCAATGACCAGCCCAACTTTACCCCAACCCAAACCCACCACCCAGCCCAACACAGAACCTCCTCCTCACTGCCTACCCCTTCGGCCCAACACCATACTCCTACATCAGCCCACCAATCCTCCCAAACACCCATTCCCTTAGCCCAGTACCAAACCCACCCTTCGACCACTCACACTTCACCGGCCCAACCCACTCCACCTGTTACCTCCCCTGGCACACCACCCTCATCACCTATCTAACCCAGTCCCATTCCCGCACCACCGCCCCCACCCCCCACCCGAACCATACGGACTCGTTCCATGTCCGGCATCACCAAACCCAAACATATCTTTAACCTTTCCACCTCCACAATTTTCCATACCAAAAATACCACTTGAAGCCCTGTCCAAACCGGAATGGTATAATGCTATGACTAACGAGTTTAATGCTTTAATTATAAACAAGACTTGGGAACTTGTCCCGAGGCAGGCTAACATGCAGGTGATTCGTAGTATGTGGCTTTTTCGCCACAAATACAGGTCGGATGGTACTTTGGAACGATACAAGGCCCGTTTGGTATGTGATGGTCGCACTCAAGAGGTAGGTGTGGATTGTGGTGAAATCATCAGTCCAGTTGTTAAACCCGCAACTATTCGGACGGTCTTAACATTGGCGCTCTCACAGTCATGGTCCAGCCATCAATTGGACGTCACAAATGCTTTTTTACATGGTCACTTGTCCGAAACCGTATACATGTACCAACGTATGGGTTTTCGGCACCGGGGTTATCCAGATCATGTATGCCTTCTTAAGAAGTCGCTATACGGTCTTAAACAAGCTCCTCGGGCATGGTATCAACGATTCAAAGACTTTGTTCTCTCTATTGGGTTCATCCAAAGCAGGTGTGACAACTCGCTATTTTCATATCATCACGGGGGTGACGTTGCCTACCAACTAATTTACGTGGATGACATTATTCTCACCAGTTCATCCGACACCCTTCGCTCGCATCTTATCACTAGCCTCGCGGCTGAATTTGCTATGAAAGATCTTGGGCCTCTCACCTACTTCTTAGGCATTCAAGTTTCTCGGCATGCTGACAAAATGTTTTTGTCTCAACAATCCTATGCTGTGGATATAATTTCTCGCGCTGGCATGGCCACGTGTAACCCAGTAGCCACTCCGGTGGATACGAAGCCGAAGCTCAGTGCCATGGCCAGCCCACCGTTTGACGATCCTACTCTTTACCGAAATCTAGCTGGTGCTATCCAGTATCTTACGTTCACCAAACCCGACATTAGTTATGCCGTTCAACAGATATGTATGCACATGCATGACCCTAAAACTGACCATTGGCATGCACTAAAACGTATTATCCGCTACATTAAGGGGACTGCGGATCATGGCTTAACACTTTCGGCCTCTGCGGATCATTCTTTACGGGCATACACCGATGCAGATTGGGCAGGCTGCCCAGACACTCGTCGCTCCACCTCTTGTTACTGTGTATACATGGGGCCCAATCCGTTATCTTGGTCTTCTAAACGTCAATCTACCATTTCCCGTTCAAGTGCAGAGGCAGAATATCGGGCAGTTGCAAATGTAGTTGCTGAGGTTTGTTGGATACGAAAGCTTCTTCTCGAGCTTCGCCGCCTGGTCAAGTCGACTACTCTTATCTACTGTGATAACATCAGTGCCATTTATTTGTCTGGTAACCCGGTACAACACCAGCACACCAAGCACATTGAGTTGGATATACATTTTGTTCATGAGCATGTTCAGCGCGGCACGGTTCGAATTTTACACACTCCCACGAGGTTTTAAATTGCAGATATCTTCACAAAAGGCTTGCCAGGTATCTTATTTGAAGACTTTCGCTCCAGTCTCAACATCCGGCCACCTCTCGTTTCGACTGCGGGGGTGTAATGGAATATATTATCAATTATGTATTTTAGGATATTATATTTAAATCTCTTGTAATTATCTCTTACCATAATATTGGGATTGTATTGTGTATTTATATGATTTGATCAATGAGAATGGGTCAAGCATTAAACCATAATCTTCTACAACCGATATTGTTTCCATCCATACCGTTTCGACCCGAACCGGGGGTTGTGGGTGCCGGGGTGATGGATCCAATTCATTTGACAACCAAACACAACAAAAATGGAATTGAGATTCCAATTCCAACAATTTTCAATTTCAATTGAATGTGTAAATTCTAATTCCTATACAAATCCTAGTTCCAATTCCAAAATGTTCCGCGAACCAAACGCCCCTCATTCTTTATTAATATTTCTTTTGTAATCATAACTACACGTCACTATGGGGTAAGGTCCGATAAGCTTCAACTAAAATCGCTAAGATCTCAAACGAGTTCGATGAATGAGAGTGTGCTCTCTTGCGTCTCGTTCGTTAACCGGCACAAGAGAAGATGAAATTGATAGAATCGAGAATCATACCTTGAAATTGAAAGAATCGAGTTAGTCCTTGTGGAAACCGTCGGAGTTCTACATCATTGTTTTCGGATCAGGATGTTTCGTTTGCAAAACTGTCTTCGGATGCAGATTTTCGAGCTCAGAAGCTTCACCGTCTTCCTATCATCGCCGGTGGAGATAGTGGTCTATGTCATGTCCGAGGGAGATGAGGGCGTCTGTTGTTCTGCGTGTGGGGTGAGGCTAGTTCAGCTATACCTTTTTAGTTTTCATAATTCAATTGCCATGAATTTGCCACCGAAAATAATTATATAAGATCATTAAATAGGTTTCCTTTGGATATTGTTACTTAACGAGTTAACGCCAACCCGCGCGTTGCAGCGGGAAGTTGATTATTCATGACTCTTGTATCAGTATATGAAACGCAAAAATTCTTAAGTTTTTGCAAAACATTCTTTTTGCTTTACCTACACTCTAGCCTAAAACACCACACTATTTCAATCGGAATTCCAATGATATGATGAATTAACAAAGAAGATAAGAATCAGGCAATTGAAGCCATAAACATGTGGTCAGATCTAATCGTTTATGTGATACAAAATCATTTAAACAAAAATCACAATCTGTACAATTGAAACAACATTCAAATTATTTCAATCGAAATTCCATCGAAACGATAGAATAACATATAGGTATTCAAATCAATACACATGCCGCGAGATCTAAACAATTATGCAACAGAAATCATTGAAACTAATTTCACAATTCGCATTCCATGGAAACAAAACTCAAATTTGAAATTACAGATCGAGCACAAAATAATTAGTTGGAAGACTTTTACGTTTTTTACTGTCAAAATCTTATCTTCACTTTAAAAAACCGCATCCTTCATTTGTTAAGGTAAAACCACCAATCTGGCTGCCTTCTATCCACCCTTTCATAAAAACCATTTCAAAATCCTAAATCACAATATGATATAGCCCCCCTCTCATCACCGCAACCTTTCACCATCGGTGTCAAACCGCTATTATATCGTGTACTACAACCGTCGCCGAGTCAAACCTACATTCGTCACATAATATAACCGACTCAGGCGGTTGTAGGGGTGGTTCTCAAGCCGCCAAACTTTTCATGTGGAGGATGGTAGCCGGTGGTATACCTTTTTCTCGCCGGAAACTCATATCCGGCGATTATAGTGGTGGTTCTCACTTCTCAGTCTCCGGTGTAATGAACTTTGTGTCGGTTAAAGGGCAGACATTTTCTGCGAAATTTTGGAATTCAATACTGGTCAAGATTCAAGTATGAAAACGTACAAAGTGATTGAACTGAAAGGAATGAAGAGAAATGCTTAATATGGCAGTGGTGAAGATCGTAGAAGGACAGAGTAATTAGATTTGCAGACGGTGGGCGATGAATTAAGAAAAAGCTTGGAAGGATAAAAGTTTGGTTTAAACAATGGAGAAACGGCACGTCGGTTAACTAAGAGTGAACCGATTTCGTTAATCGACGGAATCGGTGTACGGTTATTGATAGAATCAGTGCAACGGTTAGATCATGCATGTGCGTGTGGCGGTGTTGTTTTTTTAAGTAATAATTAAGGTAAGGGTACTAGTCAATGGTGTAATGTAAAGAGACACAACTTTTGAGTTAACCTTAGTAATATATTATTCAAGGGGTGTGTATATTGGGACATGTTGGTTTGGGAGGAAATATGTATATTGGAACATGTTGGTTTGGGTTATGTGTTTATTAAGGCAATAGTATTAGTAAAGAGTGTGATGTAAAGAGACATAACATTTGAGTTACCCTAAGGCACTCCAAGTTACTTTTTGTAAGGTTATGTAATTTCCTACTGTTTTTTTCTTTTCGATAGCAAATTTTGGTGGCAATTGCCCTTTAATAGTGGCTCTTATTGAATAAATATAGCTTTTCCCTTCAAAGCAAAATCTCGATCATCTCTATTTTATCTGTATACATTCACACACAAATCAGATTTGTTCAAGGTTGAATCGAATTAGAGGGGCATAGTACCAACAAACAATAGTAACTTTAAAGAAACATTTTTTGGTAACGGGATTACTATAAACAAAAGAAAATTAACTTTAAAAAATATTAAACAATATTATGACCCATTTTCTCTCCATATGAAAAGTTATACATTTACGTCTTCACAAGATGAACCATATACCATGTATCGCCAAAGAAATAGTAAAATATCATAGAGCAAAGACAGTTTCAAAGTTTTAAAGTGGCTAAATGATCAGGATACAAAAATATTAAGCGTGTGCTATGAAGATTTCTCACTCATCTTCTTACTAAAAAATATCTCCTCGATCAATCATATGAAAACGGTGCTTCTGTGTGCATAGAAAGCTACAACGAAACCTGATGGTAAACTCCAAATTCACCTGGAAAAACCCTGCTGCTGTATTTGGATCCTCCCGCAGCTGCAGTAAAGCAGGCAACGCAGGTGCGCTCATGTGAATATTACCTTCCTTCGGGTTCGGATCTATGTTACTTGCAACATAAGTAGATGGTTCTAACCTTGGATCATAATAATCCAAAGTGATGTTGAGATCATAATACGAAACTGATGCGAGTTCGTTGCGGTTGTTGAACGTCAGACTTAAGTTGATTGACTGCTTCAATTCCTTTGTTAGATTAACTGATTCTTTGTCAAATACGAGGACATATTTTCTTTCAGGTTTTAGGGGATATTTGCATGCGGTTACCAGAACAAGAACTACATATAAAATCAAAAAACTAACATAGAAAAGATAGAAATAAACTTTGATTTTTCTACGTAAAGTAACACTTAGCTCATTTACCGGCTCACTGTCATTTGGGACCTCCAAATTAATGTCGTCCTCAATGTCCAAGGGATCCTGTTCTTGACTGTGGGTTAAAACATGATTATTACCAAGTGTTTGACCGGCTTCAGGGTCAGTTGAATGATCATCCATGGAGTTTATAATTGGTAACATATAAGAGATAGTTTCACGAACCCAACTAACTAAACGAAATAATCGATTTTCAAATCCCATCAGTGTAGTAGTTTTTCCTTTTTCTTTAATATATATATATATATCCAGTGGAGTCCCTATGAGAAAGAAAGAGATGGTGTTTGGGAGTTGGAGACTTTTCCCAAAACAGGCTATATTGATTCGTAGAATGTAATGGTGGCTTTTATGTTCAATATTTATGATTATTCCAGTTTTGTGAATGAGAAGGGCGAGTTGAACACGTTTCTTTGATTTGTAATTTAATAATGTTGGATACAGTCACATGTTATTACATTCAATGTTGAAATAGTAACTAAATGTTGAAATGGTCACAACTAGATGAAAGAGTCCAAGAACAGCCTAGAATAATCACCACAAATTAGGTCCAAGAACTCTCGAGAAAATGTGATCTCGATCCGTGTTAAGGAATAGTCTAGATATTGAAAATTCCAGAACCGATGATGCTCATAAGCGAGTTGAAATCACGAATGCCATAGTGGACTAGATGATCTGGTGATCCTATGTGGCGAATTTGTTAGGCGACTCGAGAATGCTATCAACATACATAGTTGAATCTTAAAATGCGAGCTCGATGACTTGAAGAAAATATTCATGTCTCATGAGCAGGATTGTGAAGTTACAAAAAAAATGCGGTACGATGTATCAGTTTGTCGAACCTCGAAGCTGATGAGTGCCTGTGTTAGAAGAAGGTTGGTTGATAGTTTTTTTTTATATAATTTGTATAAAGTTATTTTGCGTTAACTTTATTCTAGTTACATTTCTATTTTTTTTTTGAACGGCAAATTTGGATCACTGACGGACCACTAGAGTATCATCGTGCCACCAGAGGAACCACCCGATCATATCCATCTCCACTAGGCATAATGCCACAACAATTCAGGAGGAAACCCAATAAATATGGGAAAACCCCCCTTGTGGGAATCAAATTTGATTTACCTTATCTGATTCTTATTATTTTTACATTTTGTAATTATAAATCGTAATTTTTAATAATTTAATTTGTTCTCTAGGAATTTTTTTTTTCTTAAAGGAGTCTATTGGTAATATCCAAATGTCATTTTGTACGCAAAACTTAAAGGAGTGCGTGGTAAACTCCTTCCATATAATTGCGGTCGGTATTCCATCGAAAAAGACCACTATGGATATATAACCTTTCACATGTTATCGGTGATCCGTCAGCTTACTGTCACAAATGAGATTACACACAATAATATTTCCAACCGGTCATTACCAACAGGTTTATGTCAATAACTATCTTTATTTTGTAGTGTAATGGCTTACCAAAAAAGTAACGTATGTGGTTGAATCTACGAGCAATTGATTCAATCACTTGATAAAAGACATGTGATTTTAAATTTTTTTTGTTGAGAATCTGATGATGATTACTGATGGAGCCAAACACAATTTCAAGGATTAAATTTTAGATAAGATTCCATGTGAGCCTTTTCAGACGTTGTCATTTAGTTTGTACTTGCGACAAACATACCATCGAAGAACCGTCAAAATTTTGAAGATAAGATTTCTCATCAATCATCTGTTGTTAATCCATCATTTATGGTTGTCGGTAATCCTTTGGTGAAGTAATTAACTGTTGACGTCCATTTTTCTCAACGTAGCCGTTCTACTTTTACCAAGAGTTCACGGATTATTAAGGGTGAAGGGAGTGGTTAAACATTTGGAATAGGTAAACTCCCAATTCACCCAATCAAACAGTGCCACGTCAATGTTGGTATCATCGTCATCGGAAACCCAGGACCAGTCGGAACGGATAGAGTCGTGACCGCATACACAATCATTCTCAAACAATCGACAACCATTGCAATACTTCATCATGAATCAAACTAACAGAACTTGTAGAATGATAATAACTAACCGTAATAAATCTGATCGAACTTGAACTTTAATAAACACAAACTTGCATTACAGAACTGATTATTATGAACAAGGGTTGCGGCCGTATATATATGCAGTGAAAGGGTACGTCCTTGATCAGTCACAACGTTTCATGAAGGGAGATGACGTTTCCCTCATAACCGCTCATGCGGTTATGCAGAAGTACCGATTCAAAGAGTTCGGCCCAGCCCGCTTGTTCTCCAACATAACTTAACCTACTGGACTATTATGTTCGACCCACTAGACATGGCCTCCGGCCCAAATACATAAACATAAACAATAAACAGTTTTGACCCATTACTAACTAAAACAAATAAATAAACGATACCGGCCCGAAACCGATTTTCTTCGGATGGACTTGATTATATTTGATCTTCATTCACCCCCCTAATCAAGAACATCCGAGTCTCCGGCCGTGATTACTCCTTGCGGTTGTTGGTGACCTCTATCTTGACCACCACTTCATCGTCACTTGATTCTTCGAGCCAACCGCCATTGTTGCTTGAATTTCCAGCCATGACGTTTGCCTTTTTCCCACGCTCTTTCTTCATGTAGTCGAAATACCATTCAACTAGTTCCAAGTAATAAATGTAGGCAACCTTGACTTCATATGCATCATCCGGTTCATAACCGTATTTAGCCGCAATCACATCCCACATATTCTTTTCCATTACTTCCTTGAACCCTCCGTTGTACTTTACAGTGCGATGTAGTAATATGAGACTAAGTTCTCGGCCATCAATCAATTCGGGTGGCATTGCCTTTTCACATACGATTCCAAGAAAATCCGTGATAAACCAAATCAAGATTTCTTCGAATGGAGTATCGAAAAACCTTTGGTGATTTTTTAATTCTTCGTGCAACGTTATGAGATCTCCCGGTTCTACACAACTTTCCATAATCATGTTTCTTTCGATAACGTCTTCCTCGAGTTGTGAAAGAGTTATTGCTCGTTCCCGGAGCGTTTCTTTTGACTCACGCGGATTATCCTTTTCACCTTCAATGTAAATTAAAAGCGCCTTCTTTGCCTTCTTGGAATACACAATTTCTTTCTTTCTAGCCCTCGAACTTTCACCGTATACTTTTTTCTTGTTCCTTTCTTTTTCGAATTCCCTCTCGTAGTAGTCTTCCAAACATTCTTGAAATTCCTTCTTTTCTTTCTTGTAACCGTTATCAACACCAAGATTATCATAAAACGTGTTGAGATAATCTTGTTCTAAGTCAACCTCCGACTTATCTTCATAAATATCGAACCCTTTCGATCGACTTCCAAACATCTTCTTTAGTAAACATGTATCCCCCATTGTAACCGTTTCTATCCCTTGAAACAAAAGTTGTTCTAGACTTAACACGTTCTTGTCTAGACTAGGAGCGTAACTTACACATGGGATCGTTTTGTCTTTTCCGTCCACCGGGACTCTAACTTCTCCAATACCATGCACAAACGAAAAATCCTTCCTATTCTCGTTTGTCACTAACCCAAAGTGTCTCTTGAAACATTTAAACACATTCTAGTTTCCCGTCATGTGTGTTTTGTATGTAGGATCAACAACCCATATCGAATCCCATTTACCGCCACATGTATCCTTAACCACATAATCACTTTCAATTAGTAACGGCGATAAATTAACATACTTACTTGGGCAAATCGAGGCGATATGACCAAATTGCTTGCACTTGAAGCAACGAATTCCTGGTTTTCTTGGCCTTCCCACCGGTGCACTTGCCTTCTTTCCGGATTTCTTCACAAAACCCTTCGGACTCATTTTCTTTGGAAACTTCTTTAACGGTGATTTCCCGGCTCGTATGGTTGGCTTCCCCTGCGCGTACTCATCCTCTTCCGCCGCCCGGCCGCACTTTCCACTACGAACAATATCTTCACCGTAATCGGTTTCAACCGATTTTCCCTTGTCTCCACATACCCGGTTCCCATCATAATCACAACTCTTTCCGGTTCCTGTTAAACCTTTGGCTCTGATACCAATGTTGGTATCATCGTCATCGGAAACCCAGGACCAGTCGGAACGGATAGAGTCGTGACCGCATACACAATCATTCTCAAACAATCGACAACCATTGCAATACTTCATCATGAATCAAACTAACAGAACTTGTAGAATGATAATAACTAACCGTAATAAATCTGATCGAACTTGAACTTTAATAAACACAAACTTGCATTACAGAACTGATTATTATGAACAAGGGTTGCGGCCGTATATATATGCAGTGAAAGGGTACGTCCTTGATCAGTCACAACGTTTCATGAAGGGAGATGACGTTTCCCTCATAACCGCTCATGCGGTTATGCAGACGTACCGATTCAAAGAGTTCGGCCCAGCCCGCTTGTTCTCCAACATAACTTAACCTACTGGACTATTATGTTCGACCCACTAGACATGGCCTCCGGCCCAAATACATAAACATAAACAATAAACAGTTTTGACCCATTACTAACTAAAACAAATAAATAAACGATACCGGCCCGAAACCGATTTTCTTCGGATGGACTTGATTATATTTGATCTTCAGTCAATTCACCTAATTTGTTTACCTAATGCTCAAAAATGTTGGCGGTGGTTTACCTAATGGGGTTTAGGTAAACTATTTAAAAAACGAGGGAAAATGTGTGATTGGTTAAGAAGTAATGGACCCCACCACACACGGTGAACCTTTACCGATTTTCCCCACCAATTCGGTAAACATTCAAGCGGCAAAAGGTTGGCGGTGATTGAGATGCGGTGCCGAGTGGGTTTACCGCTCCCACTCCGGACACCCTAAGTCCTTAATAATCCGCCACGACAAAGTAATAAATATAACTTTTTTAGGAGTTTTTTTCCAAACTAGTGTAGATACAAAAAGTATTTACCTATTTGGGTACTTTGAAAAATATTTACCTATTTCGGTACTTTTCTATTATCTCTTTAATTTTTTTACCTAATTTATATATTTCTTTTTACTTTTCTACCCAAAGTAAAATTAGATTACTCATAGAATTAGAATCAGCAAAAATATGATTAATTGTTTTTTGTAAAAAAAAATAAAAAATTCTGTAAATATTCAAAAAAATCTGCAAAAATTCTACAAAAAAAATCTGCAAAAAATCCACAAAAAAATCTGCAAAAATATATTTATGTAGATTTGTGGATTTTTCGCAGATTTTTTTGTAGAATTTTTGCAGATTTTTTTTGAATATTTGCAGAATTTTTTATTTTTTTACAAAAAAATAATTACTCATATTTTTGCTGATTCTAATTCTGTGAGTAATCTAATTTAACTTTGGGTAGAAAATAAAAGAAATGTATAAATTAGGTAAAAAAATTAAAGGGATATAGAAAAATACCCAAATAGGTAAATATTTTTCAAAGTACCCAAATAGGTAAATACTTTTTGTATCTACACTAGTTTGGGAAAAAACTCACTTTTTTAGTTTAGTTTAGGAAATATAAAATATCTTATCCTTGTTTAGTTCAAATTTATTTCACCAATTAAGCTTAATATCGTCCACAAATTAGTTAGTATATGATCTACTGATTGGCTGTAGTTAGTCAAATTCTACACGTGCAAGAAAAGAAAATAAGAAGCAAATTTAGTCTAAAGGAGCTATAGTCATTAATGTGGTAGTTGAGGAAATACTACGGTGTTTACCATTAAAAGTTGAAAAGAAATCTTAAGAACACTTGGCAAACTACGTAGTCAATATATAGCTAGCAAAATATATTCCCACCGCTCAAAAACAAACATCACCGTATAAAATAAAACTATTTAAGGTTATCCATCCTTAGCATAAATGATGAATGTTGTGCTTCTTATTTCCTATTTCTTTTTGGGATTCTTGGCCATTTCTACTTTGGTTCTTATATTCTTCTGGAAAGATTATTATTTTATCTACAATCATCGTCTCCTCTTTGTCATTGGTAATTTCAGATCAAATTCTTAACACAAGTATATTTGTACCACAATATAGTTGTATGCATGCACATTTGTTTGATACAAACCAAATGTTTATATGTATGTGCTCTCTAATATAGGTTTGGAGTTTAGTCGTTATCTGACGGACTACGCAGTTATAAGTGTGCTGATATGGTATTTTATATATTACCGAAATGATCTTGTCATGTCGGCAATTTGGACAAATATCCAAGATTCATTATCATCGCTGCTGGTGATATTTATGGCTCATGCTGCTAACTCTTATGTTGGAAGATTTTACACTCTCTTGTTTTCGAACACTGCCTATATCTGCGTAAGTATATCTATTACCTGTCTTAGCTACATATTTTTGAGCTTCGTTTCGTTTAAATTGTACGCCCCTTCCAAATTATGTTTGTTTGCTTTTTTTAAATAACTATACAACTCTTGAATATAACTTTTACCATCTAAATGTTTGATGTAGTTATTCTCTATAATAAATTAATAGTAAATTACAAGTTTTGTCATTTATATTTATACCAAATCTCTGGCGATGTCTTTTGCCTTTAAAATTAACGGATCTTATACTTAATGTTTTAAAATCTTACACGGTTTTGTCCTTTACCACTAACCCAGTTAAATTTTAACGTTAACCCAATTAAATTTTAACGTTAAATAAGGTTACATGGACCCCATATGAAGCTAAATATGTCTTTTTTACTCTTTTAATACAAAAATTAAAAACAAAAAAAAATTAATATAAAACTCCATTTATCACCTCTCTCTCTCTCTCTCTCTCAATATCTTTCTCTCTAAGATGACTTCTACCACCACCACAAGCACCATCTGCCACCACCTTCTACCACCCACCTGTCACCCACAAACACCACTTTCTACCACCCACATGCCACCACAACCTACAACCACCACCACACAAGATTACCCAGCTGCAACCCACTCCACCACCTCCTAACTTAGCCACTGCTACAGGTCAGATCTGCGAAAAAACCCCAACCCTGACCACCACCATCGTTCTGATTTGTGAAGCTAGAGTTTTTTTATGGCAGCGATATTATGGAGGCCGACGGTGCTACACGAGTGGTGCAAGAGTGGTGCTGATGCAGTGTTCTGATGATGCAGGAGTGCCAGAGAAGAAGATGGTGGTGGTGTGCTCTGATGACGGTGGTGCAGTAGTGTTGGCGGTGGTTGTGGCCGGAATGGTTGTTTCCTAGATAGAGAGAATAGAATGAGTGTTTATAGAGAGAGATATTTATTTTATAAAGGTATTATTAGTTTTCTAAAATTCTTTTTATTTATTTATTAAAAGTATATTTAAATAAATGGGTAGAAAGGCTAAGGGGCTGTTTGTTTGTGTCTGAATGGAACCATTCAGATGTTCACATCTGATTCGGTCAGATGTAGAGGTGTTTGGTTCATCAAGACATCACCTCTGAATGGAGCCATTCAGATCTGAATTGGTCAGACAAATTTGATATCTGAATGGATCTGAATGGAATTTTGACAAGCTTGCCCTCATCCACACTGCCCCTTCATCTCCAAACCTACCGAATCAACATAACCGCCACCACTGTCGGCCGGCCTGAAGCGTCTATTAACGTCATTCATCACCGGCAAACCAAACGAACCTGAGTCAAAATCTAGATATAAGAAATAGCACACGAGTTGCCTGAAACGATAACTTACCGGAGTCGAAACACCGCCGCCGCTCACGGCGTCGCTGTCGCTGCCGCCGCCGCTCACGGCGTCGCTGCCGCTGCCGCCGTCGCTACTCCTTCTCCGGTATCTCTTTCCCTCCGACTCTTCTCCTTCTCCGGTATCTCTTTCCCTCCGACTCTTTCTCCGTTCTGTGTTTTTAGAGAGAGAAGTGATGGGGAAGTGAGAATGTTGAATTGTTGATGTCTGTGTTGATTGGGAAGTGAAAGAGACAGAAAACTTTGGTTTGTTAGGTAAAGTATTTTGTTGCCTACCAAAAAAAAGGTAAAGTATTTTGTTTTGTTTAGGGGTAAAAATGTCATTTTACACATCATTCAGATGTGCAACCAAACAGCGTTTTATTTGGTTCAGCACTTACTGGTTCAGACCCTCTTACCCATTCAGACCTCTTATTCATTTAGCACTTATTGGTTCAGATGTTGCCAAACAGCCCCTAAGACTATCCACTATCACAACCCAACCCAACCCAATTTTTCAATAAAATACTAATTTCTCTCTCTTACACCTACACAACCCAACCCAATCTAAGGGGCTGTTTGGCAACATCTGAATCAATAAGTGCTGAATGAATAAGAGGTCTGAATGGGTAAGAGGCTCTGAACCAATAAGTGCTGAACCAGTAAAGTGCTGTTTGGTTGCACATCTGAATGACGGTGTAAAATGACAATTTTACCCCTTTTAATTAAAAAAAACCATTTTATTATTAAAAATCTCATTCCACCAAACTTTCCTTTTTTTTTTCTTTATATGTATCTTACACACACAGACAACAACAACATCCTTTGTCTCTCTCGTTTGCTCGACCGGTGACCGGAGCCGAAGTGTCGGCCGGTGCCGGTTGTGAATCCCGATGAATCACCTACGCCCCCTCCCCGGTTACAGAAATCTCTGGTAGCCACACCCACCACATCGATCGAAGAAAGAGAAAGATCGACAGAGGAGAGAGAGCTCCGGTGGTGACGGCGCCACCGCTACGGCGGTGGTGGTGATGGTTTTCGATGGTGTTGACGGCGACAGCAGCCATGGTCGAGTCTCAGCTCGTGTTTCATGTCTCGGCTTGGCTCAAGTTCAAATGTTCAGGTCACGGGTTCAGATTTGATGTCGGTCCAGGTTTCGGCTTCGAGTTCAGGATCGGTTCACCGCTCACGTGCTCAGGTTCTCGTGTTCGGTTCAGGTTTGCTCCGGGTGTTTCAAGGGGCATGAGTGGCAAATATTTTATTCAGCATACAAAAGTAGCTGAATCATTCAGAGCTGAATGGTTCAGTTAAGAGGTGAATGTTTTGTGAACCAAACAACTACACCTCTGACCGAATCAGAGGTGCACCTCTGAATGGTTTCATTCAGAGCCAACCAAACAGGCCCTAACTTTTCACCCACTTTCACAACCCAACCCAACCTAAACTAATATTTTATTATATAAAATATGAATCATAAAATAAAAGAAAATATTATAATAATAAAAAGGCAAACAAAAAATATTATAATAATCAATTCTAAGATTGCAACCTTTGGTTGCTAGGATGAACGGTTCGTGACACTATTTAATATTTTAATATTTTAAAAATGAAAAAGTAGTTTGTCTTATTTGAATGTGGCAACCGGTTGTGAGAAATGTTTGTGATAGTGGGTAGTCTAAATACCCCTGTTTGACCAGATTTAACTAACGGGGAAAATGAACTAGGTTAGGGGCAAAGGACAAACCGTGTAAGATTTTGAAATATTAAGTACTAAACCCGTCAATTTTAAAAGAAAAGAACACCGTCTGAAATTTGGTATAAACATAAAAGACAAAACTTGTAATTTACATATAAATTAATAATGTTAGATGTTATTCATATTGGAGTATTTTTTATACTACTCAAAAAAAGCATTATTAAAATATGTAGGATTTAGATTTACTAATTAGTTGTGATATATTGACGTTTTAAGCTCATTTCGTATATACACTGTATGGGAAATCAGGACATTGAAAAAACTATACCAAATATTAGAAAGCCATCAAGAAAACAAACAACAAGAAAACTAGCATCCCACCATTATATTGGTCTGTATCTTCCTCCTCCACCACCATCAATGTATCAAAAAGCTCAAACTATTTGCATACCTAAGGTGCCTATTTATACACTTTAGGGTTTATACGCTGCATATAGGTTTATACACAGCGTATAGGATTGTATAAAAATCAGTGTCTGACTTATGTCAATTCTGGTCTGTCTGCTCCTATACGCCGCGTATAAGCCTATATGCGGCGTATATAAGTGTTTTTTTTAACATTTATACAATATTAATAGTTTTAGCAAAATTTTATAAAAAATAAATAAGTTTTTTATTTTAAATAAATAAAAAAGTAAGTATTTCTTACAAACTTTTTAATACAACATTAAGGGTGATATTGTATCGTATAGGTCCCGTATTTACCTCGTATAAGCCTATAAGTGTGATATTGTATCGTATAGGTCCCATATAAGTGTAGTATCGTATAGTATAGTATAGGTCCCGTATAAGCCTCGTATAGAACTATAGATGTAGTATCGTAGGCATATACAAGACCTATAAGGGACCTATACAAGAATTACACTACACTATAGGATACGATAGGATACGATATAACACCCGTATAGGCTTATAGTTGTAGTATAGGTCCCGTATAGGACTATAGGTGTGATTTAGGTCCTGTGTAGGCCTAGAGGCATATACAAGACCTATAGGGAACTTATACGAGACTTATACTATACACTATATGATATGATGCAATACGATACGATACTATGCAATACGATACTATAGGATACTATAGGATACCATACAACACCCGTACAAGCCTATAGGTGTAGTATAGGTCCCTTATAGGCCTATAGGTGTGGTTTAGGTACCGTATAGTCCTATAGGCACATACAAAACCTATAGGGAACCTATACGAGACTTATACTATACACCATACGATATCATACAATACTATAAGATAACATACAACACCCGTCTAGGCCTATAGGTGTAGTATAGGTCTCGTATAAGCCTATAGGCATATACAATACCTATACGAAACTTATACTATGCACTATACGATACGATACGATACTACATCTATAGGCGTATACGAGTTTTATACGAGACTTATACTATACGATACGATACTTAAAAGTGTTTTTTTTAAATTACTTATTATAGAACTTTGCTAAAACGATAAATAATGTATAAAATTGTTTTCTAAAAAAGAAACTTGTTATGTACGTTGTGTATAGGCCTATACGTGGCGTATATAAAGGGACAAATTCCCACATTATATCAAAGATTCTCTTGGAAATTGAAAAAGGTGTCTATACGCCGCGTATAGACCTATACACGGCCTATATAAAGCTAGGGTTTGGTGTGCAAATAAGCATTTCAGTGTGCAAATATGTACCCCATAAAAAATTCCTACTATTTTGAACACGTTGAAACAATACAATATGAATTTATTTTATCTCTATTAATTTTAGATGAATTGGGTTTAATTAGACCATTATTTACAAGTCTTTCCTTACAGGGCTTGATGCTTTTGTGGTTGTTCAATCCATATGATGTGAAATGGCTTGTGGTGATCTCACTAGTTCTCTTATCTATTGGAACATCCGGAGCCAATATTCTACAAGATGTACTAAAAGATTTGGTGAATGACATTGATAAGTCACAAGATCAGAATAAAGCACGATCTCTTGCACGTGCAGCAATCTGGTCACGCATTGCATACTTGTCTGGTGTCATGTCAGCAATTCTATGGGTTGCCACTGATGCTGTTGGTGGGGTCCATCCATCTTGGCGAAGTACATTCTTGATTTGCTTGATCACAATGACAGCAACTTCCATTATTTTTTGTGTGGGTCATAATATCTATCGTCAGGGTGAGTTGACGAAAAGACCAGCTGAGGTCTTCTTTAGAGTGTTCAGTGCGCGTGTTAAGAAGCTACTCAAGTGCAATTTGCGGTAATTATATATTCATTTCACTCTTTCTGATCTGATTATAAGTCCATTCATTGGATTGTTAATGGCCGCTTAGTTCATAGTGGTTAATGGAAAAGAAATATCAGTTATTAGTAGGGCAATTACAAATGTTAGTTAGCCATAACTCATAGAACTATGTGTAATAATCAGGCCACATATATACCCAAACTTGAGATGCAATGAAAACAAATTATCATTTGTTTAAACAAATAAAGTAAAGAAATGGGAATGATTGATATCTTTCCACAAAAAAAAGTACTCACTTTTATGTGTTGTATATCTTTATCAACTAGACAGATTTCACTACGATTTTCTGTTCATAAATACATCATCTAAACTAGTTGAAAATTTCTGACTTCGAGTGATAGTTTTCGTTGTGTCACAAGCGGCGATTTTCTTGTGGTAGTTGCTAACCAACTGGCTACAGTCACTTTCTACACTAATAGGAATCTGAATGACAGACATACTTTGTGATTAGGTGTTTCCTGAAAGATTCAAGACAAGATGGACCCCCAAAGAATTTGGAAATGGAAAAGATAGAAAGTGAAGGGATTTCTCAAGAAAGGCCGATAAACCATTTAGATACTGAAGGTGAGGAAGTTAGAGGGACAACTTTTAATCAAGAAGATTTGGTGGTAGTAAAGAGTCTTTTAAGAATGTTTCCCATGTGGGGAATGTTTTTGGTGGTGTCCATAATATCAGCAACTGGGTTTACTTTCTTTCTTCAGCAATACAACAACCTATATTTGAGCGACAAAATACCAGTACAGATCTACAACATTGTTCAAGATTTCTCAAGATTTTCTATCCCGTTTTTGTATGGCTGGATTTGTGGTTTACGTAAAAACGAGAAGGTCAAAATTGGTATCGGAATGTTTTGTGGAATCATTAGCTGTATATTCGCTTGGCAACTAGAGGTTCACAGGTTAAAAAAAGTTAATCCGGAGGATGATATTACTTCCATAAGTTTTCTTTGGCTAGTGCCTCAATTCTGTGTGCTTGGGTGCATGGAAGGACTTACTATGGATGGGCTGTTAAATTTCTACAGGTCACAAATGAAAAAAGAACCCCTACTTGCAAGTTATGGGGAAGAATATATTGAAATTGTGATGGGCTTGGGAAACCTAATTAACATTCTTCTCATCTTAGTATTTGATAGCCAATCAGGATGGTTTGGGGACACAATCAATGAGAGTCGCCTAGACAAGTATTATTTGGTTTTGGTATGTGTTTGCTCAGTAAACTTCATATTATATTGCTTTATTGCTACATATTTTTATAAGGATCTAGAGCTGGCTGATAATCAGAAACAAGATGATCAAGCCTTGGCTGGCAATGATCAGAAACGTGGTAATCTAGTCTTGGCTAATGGTGATCAGAATCAAGATAAACATGTTTTGGCTAGTGAATATGGTTCGATCTCAAGGGTTGATAGGAGGAGATCATTTAAAGTCTAAGGACTAATAATTAAAATTATTTTTATTTATGGAGTTTTATTTAGGAGTAAATTGCCAATTGCCACCTTGAGGTTTGGCCCAAAATGGCACAGGCACTAAAATGACAATTTACTCTTTATTTAAATTAGAAGTTGAGTAGAATTATGTTTTCTTGTTCTCCATGTTGTTTACTTATATAAAGGGTGCTAGGGTTATTTGTTTTCGTCCTTGTAATTCTTCTTTGATTAATAGAAAAGAGTTGAAGAGGTTGTACAAATGATTTTGTGTTTTCTTTTGATTTCTGATTGTTTGATTCACAAGTGGTATCAGAGCCTAAACGATCTTAGGCTCGCTCGTTAGCATCTTTCCCATATGTTTCTTGGGAACGGACAATCCGATCAAAGGAAGAAGAAACGATGTCAGAATTTCAAGTAGTCAGAGGAGTCAAGAAGTTGAATAACACCAACTACAAGACATGGATGACTAGCATTAAGTCTTACAAATTATCCTTTGGTGAAGTAATTGTTGACGTCCATTTTGCCCACGTACTAGTTCCAGGGCCGGGTCAACGATTCTTGTGGCCTAAAGTGAATAATGAAATGGAGGCCTTTTTTACTATAAGTTTTTTTTTTTTTTTGAGTGTATCAATTTTTGTTTTGTTTTGACAATAGCACTTTTTAAAATAACATATCAATACAAAAAAAATATATGTTATTTTCTATTTTTTTCATTTAACATATCATTCCTATCTTAGTATTAATCATTTAGTTCAATAATTTAAGGCATACTACTTCTTCCACTCTACTTATATTAATATGCATTCACATAAACATATACTTCAAGACCAAAATATACATCACATTAAATACAAGTTGTTTATATATATATATATATATAGGGTAAGGTTCATGCGAGAACCACCTTTATTGTGAGAACCGCGAGAACCAATGTGAACACAAACTAAAATAGCTAAAAAAAACCTAAAAAAACCTAACCCCCCAAGCTAAATGCTAAAAACTAAAACCCCAAAAAACCTTAAAAAAAATCTAACCCCCCCAAAGCTAAAATGCTAAAAACTAAACCCCCAAAAAGCTTAAAAAAAATATAAAAAATTCAAAAAAAAAATCTAAATTTTTTTTATATTTTTATGTTAAAATCGCTACTTTTAGTAGCCAAAAAAAAAAATTTTGGCTACTAAAAGTAGCGATTTTTTTTATAAAAAATATAAAAAAAAATTTGTGTGTTTTTTAGCTATTTTTAGGCATTTTTGGTTGTGTTCACATTGGTTCTTACGGTTCTCGCAATAAAGGGTGGTTCCTAATGGATCTTTGTCCTATGTATATATATATATAACACCAAATAAATTGGAGCAGGATATTGGATATTGAAATCTATATAAACTGCTAAATAAACTATAAAAAATCAAAAGAAAAAATATCACTAAGTCACTAATAAATACTTCTAAAAAATAGAGGGGTAAATTCTGTAATTAACTAATTATATGTGATTACTTTTTGGGATAAAAAGGTAAATGGCATATAAATCACTAATCCACCTAGTCTGGTTCATCTTCTTCATGAAAAGCTTTGAAAAAATGGAGCTCACAAAATTAACCTATCTCTATTTTTTTTTTCTTTTCTCTTTCTAGGAACATATACTAGAAAATCAAAGAATATTAGTTATGAAAATGGACAATAATAACCTCTTAAAATTGGTGGCCCTTGAAATTTTGGGGCCTAAAGCCCTTGCTTGATTTGGCTTATGCTAGAGCCGGCCTTGACCAGTTCTATTATTAAAAAGGGTCCACGAACGATTACGTCCATTGATCTGCGGTGCACCACAATGGAAAAAAATATAACTATATTAGGTTATTTTAGGAAATATAAAATTAATCTTATTCAAGTCTTTAGTTAAAATTTATTTTCCCAAGCTTAATTACGTCCACAAATTAGTATGATCGACTGATTGCTTGTAATTAGACAAAGTCTACACGTTAAGAAAAGACAACAAGAAGCAAATTTAGACTAATGGAGCTATAGTCATCGATGTGGTAGTTGAGACAAATAGTCAAAGTACATGGTGACCATTTCTTTTTCCGAAAACAATGATTTTAACCATTATGATTTCTAGTCATTGATTTAACGTTCTTTTTCCAAAAACAATGATTTCGGGTCATGACTCGAAATCGGCTGTTATGAATATGAAGTTGTTCAAAATTTCTGTTTTCATGATTTCAATCCCAGAATTAATGGAAACGAAAACAGAACTGATTAATAAAGGAAATGCGGCATCACGCAAACTGAGACATGATTTGGTCAAAAAGGAATTCGACGGCTTCATGTGTATGGAAAAGGAGTCGCTGGGAGATATGACAAGTCGATTTTATCATTTGATGAGTGAGTTGGGTAGTTATGGGGTATCGTTAACTCTAGAAAAGGTTGTTACAAAGTTTTCCGATGCATTGCTAGTTCAATGGAATGGATTCTTGGAGATTCTGAAGTATAATGGCACTTTGGCTACGACCAACATCTATGATTTCATTAAGCTGTTGGAGAACAAAAATCAAGAAGAAATCAAGTAGGCAAGAAGAGTTCTGGTGCCACAAAATCCTACGATGTATTATGAAAATTGTGGAAGTACTAGCACTGTTGCAAGACCTGCTCAACATGGTCAGCTACAAATGGCTTTTGTCTCAAACACCAACCCGTTTGGAACACCACAACCGGTTGCCTCAGAGCCAGACATGCGGTCTACCGGAGTACCATCATTTCTTGATCTAAACTACAACGGTCAACAACAAGCCTGTTATGGAAACACTTCATTAACAGTCAATGCTGGTCAGTCAACTAATCCAAACACAGTTCGGCTACACACTTCAAGTTTCTCAAAAGTGAGTGTTGAGGTGGCAAAGGAACATATGGAACTTTTAAACACTTTGGTGAGTGCGTAGTGTGGGTTAGTAGCAGGGCAAATTGGAAACATCAATTTAACTCAGGAAGATTATCAGCAAATAGATAAGGATGAAATGGATTTGATGGATATCAAGTGGGCGTTTGCTAGTGCAGTGAGGCGAGCATAAGACTACACGGAAAGAACCGATAGAACAAATTTGGAAAGCAAGAAGGACACCAAGTATGGGTTCGATAAGTAAGCAGTCAAGTGTTTCAACTGTGGTGAACGAGGTCACTTCAAACGGGAATGTACTAAGCCAGCTCAGCATGGGAACCAAAATCCATTCAGAAATCAAGGCAATCAACCAACTAAGAATCAAACTAGGAATAATGAGCGTACCTTGATGCCTGTGAACAATTCTCATCAAGCAGGATCATCAAACAACAATCGAGCTCTTGTGGTACAAGTTGATGAAACTTGTGACTGATCGATTCAACTGGGTAGCGGTGATCAGGGTGCAACAGCTTGTTTTGCTGAGATTGTCAAGGATCTAAAACAAGCTTGTGGTGGAGAATCTTCACAAGATGAAGACAGTTCTGGTTATAGTGGAAGTTCGGATGAAGAAAGCTCAAGTTCAGGTAAAAAAGGTATGGATGAAGTGTCACGTGAGACCATTGATGCAGATGTTGAGAAATTTTTGGGTGAAGCTAAAGCAGTGAATGACAGAAGATCAATTCTAGTGGATCAAGCTGCTTATTTTTATTCTCATCATTCAGTTTTCATGGCTATTGTTGGAGGTCCGTCATGTCAGGTATGTATCGATGAACCAAAATCTGATAGGTGTGATAGTTGTGCTAATTTAGGTGCTAAATTGTCTGATTTACAAAGAAAATATGACAATTTGCAAAGCAAATATGACTTGACCTTTATCCACAATCAAAATTTGATCGTGGATCTTTCAAAATGCACAGAGGCCAATATGTTTCATAAAAATCATGAAAAGGATTTTAAGAAAGTAATTGACACATTAAGAGAAGATCTTTCTGAGCTAAAGAAAACAGTTTCAAGAAAACAAACTGCAATAAACAATTACATCAATAGGCTCGAGGAAACACAAAAAGAATTGGCCTATGTTAAGTGTGAAAATGATGCAATCCAGCTTAAGTTAGATAGTTATTCAAACTCTAAGTATGTGCTGGATTGTCACACCCCAACCGATGGCGGAAATATCGGGGTGCGAGCACTAATCGTTCAGATTGCTCATGAGATTCCATAGCACTAAATAGTTTCGTTATAAATTAGATTGATTCAAACATTGTCTAAGACCAAACACCCATCACAAAGTATCAAAGTACATCAAGTCTCAAATATTGTTCAAAACTTAATTATCTAGATGAGTTTCTAAGTATCATCCTAGCTTGATTCCAAGAATCCTAGCATCCTGTCAGCCTGCAACATGTATTAAAATAGAGTCAGTACAAAATGTACCGGCGAGTATACAAGTTTGAATACATAGCATAATGGATTAAAACAACTCGTATCCATAGTGTAGATGATAAAATAGTTTCAGCCATGCTAGTGTTCGCAGTCCAACAAGTGATAGCCCAAGTATCCCGATGCTTTGTTGTTTTCCCAAGTCTCAAGGAAAACTAGAATCCTCCTAACAAAACCCCCGGGAATAATGGGGAGCTGCATCTCCTATAGCGCTACTATTGTTAAGGCGGAACGATAAACCATGGATTAAACGTCCACATAGCACAAATACAATACAAGAATCACAAGTTTCACATACACATAGGATAGAGTTTAGTTTCCAAAAGTCTCAAGTAACATAGTTTAATAGAATACATGTTGCATCCCAAAGTTTAAAACAAAAATGGATCGAGTATACTCACAGTGATTGCTTAACAGGTTAACTGTTGTTGGATCAAAGGGAGCTCTTTAGGTTTAGCCTGATTAGATTACAACGGATAAGTGTCGGACAAAACAACGAGATTGCACAAGTGTCGGATCAGTCATCTTGATCGGATGGCTGTTCGATCGGATGGCTATCCGATCGGATTGCCATTCGATTGGGATGACTAATGTGAATGAGGAGCGGATTGCCGGCCGATCGGATGGTCATCCATTCGGATGGCCATTCGATCGAATGGTCGTTCGATTCAAGTGTCATGATTCTAAATTGATGCCAAGTGTTCAAGTTTCTGAAAAAGTTTCTAAGTGTTGAAAGATTCCAAGGCACATTGTTACCTTGATCGGATGGCAGTTCGATCGGATGGCTATCCGATCGGATTGCCATTCGACGATCAAAAGGTTCGAAGTATCAAAGTGTTTAGGGTTAAGAGGCAAGTGTCACCAGATCGGATGGTGGTTCAATCGGATGGCTATCCGATTGGATTGCCATTCGATTAGGTTGTCCTTGTCCCGTTCACAACCTTGTAAAGTTTTTTCCAAGTTTCTGTTTAAACAACGACGACATGGTACGTATTGAGGCAACGGTAAGCACATAAGTGTACAACCGATCTGTTCAAATGTGAATCACCCCAGTCCGTTCAGTCGTCCGTTCATGACGGTGCTCATGTCAGAATTCATACTCCGGTTGTCTTTTCCGGCAACAATCCTTCTCCAAGCCAACTCCAGACCAATCATCAAGTCTATAGTCCGTTTAGATCCGGATTCCACCATTTTAAGTGAAAATTTAAGAAAAGATGAAGATAAACATAGGTTTTGGTTGAAAAGTATAGATTTAGTAAAGATATGATGTAAAACACTTGAAATTCCTTAGATCTGAGCTAGATCTTGATTGGAATGACATCACACAACAGTTTGGTACAAATCGCCATGATGACATCACCTTCAAGAGCTCAAATCTTAGTGATTTCACGGTGAAAAGTGAGATTTCAAAGGAGACTCATGTAGAGAATGATGTGTAGATCAAAGATGTACAAGAATCTAGTGTAAAACGTAACGAAATCGCCGAGAAATGGAAGAAAATAGGAGTGTGTGCGTCTGGATCGAGTGAGGCTGTCACATCAGTGAGAATGGTGATGTGACAAGCCTATTTATAGTGTCAGAGTGGGTGAAGGCGGTGTACAGCGGGTCAGATGGCAGCTCGGTCGAATGGCCATCCGATCGGATTGCCACTCGGCCAATCCCATCCTTTCCGCGTTTCCGTATTTGATTCGATTTGCGAGTTAGAGTAAGTGTTGCGTTGTGTATTTTTGGGTAATAGTATCACATAACTAGATTATATCATTAACACAAAAGTTTCCATAGTTTCCGCCAGTGACAAGACTCCAGTCCCTCGTTCAACCAAGTCTCAAGTTTCACGAGCCTCAAGAGTCAAGCACCAAAGTATCAAGTGTCAAGAATCTAGCTTCCAAGTATCAAGAATCATAGAATCAAGTCTCATAGAATCATAGTATCATAAAATCATAGTATCATAGAATCATAGTATCATAGAATCATAGTTTCCTTAGTTTCATAGCATAAGATTCATCAAGTATTAATAGTATCACGTATCACATAGTTTAGGGGCTAAAAGTGACAATTAGTTAAAAGTCTAAGGACGCAGGCGTTACATGGATGACATCATTGACATACAGAAAAAGAAGAAAGATGTCACATGCATTGGATATAAGAAGTGTTGTCCACCCGTTAGACACAATTATACCGCAATGCCTGATGAGGAAGATAAGCCTCAATTTGAGCCATCAGTTCCATTGGACCTTGAGTAATTCGCAACTGGTCTCGGTTTCAAAAAGGAAGTACCCTCAGACACGGATAAATTAGCAGATACAAAAGTGTCAACAGCTGAACAAAATCAGGATCCTCCAGTCATTGTTGAGGATGCTGATTCTTCAGATGATGAATTCGAGGACACTAACTCAGTACAGTCTGATGCGGTGACCAAAGAAGAGGACATACCTCTCGAGAATCATATTCTCTATGATCCTCCCACAAAACCTGCTAAGACTGTTCTAGTTGAGTCCATTTCTGTACAAGACTCTGAAAGTGTGAATTTGCTGCATACTCTGGTTGGTGATGATAAAGTTTATTCACCTAAATATTTTCCAATTAAGAATGTAAATCAATCTCTAATCAGTAAAATTTTTGAGGATTCGACAAGTAAGTTTTTGGGAGAGTCGAGTTCACGAGTTGTGGTAACACAATGTCCTCTGATCCCAAAAGCCGAAATTCGAAAACAATATGATAACCAGAAATTACCAACAGAGAAAAATCATCAAAATCACACTAAACCAAAAGGAAAATCAACAACTCAAGGTCGAAAGGAACAAAACCAAAGAAAGAATCAGAAGATGAACTTTGTGAAGTCGAAGGATAAACTTGAAACATTTGAAAACAAATCTAACGTAGATTATATTAATCAAGTTAGAATTTTGAAAAGAGATGGTCAAAACAATTCAGGACCAAGTACTTCAAAAACACAAAGTTCATCAACGAGACATCAACATGATACATCGGGGTTTATTGAACGAAGATCATGTTTCGAGTGTGGTGAATTTGGACATATCATTCGAAATTGTCCATATCTTCATAAGTTAAAAGCTAAAGCTGATGTTCCCTGAGACAAAGTTACCAAAAACGATCCGTTTCACCAAAACAAGATCCCCGTCTTGTGAAAGAATGTGCGTAGAAACAGAAACGCAAACAAAACAAGGAAATTGAAAAGGCACTTAAAACCGATGTGGTTCAAAAGCAATTTGTTTCAGTCCAACCAGAAAATTCCAAAACTTCAAACAATCACAAAGTTAAAATTTCAAACAATCAAATTGGTAAAACTCAGCAGACATGGAAACCTAAATTGGTCACAAATTCAGCGGGAGCACCACTATTTCCAAAACATCGCGAAGTTGAAATAACTTTTGTCGATGAAAATGGAAGAGCTAAGTCCACAAAGGCTTGGGTCCCCATCTCCCATTGATCATTTGAGTATTTGTGCAGGGTGTTCTAGGAGGAACTGTTAGTAGTCTTTGGATTGTTGATAGTGGAGCATCCAGGCACATGACAGGCGACATGAGACTTCTCTACGACGTCAAATCTATTAGAGGAGGTTATGTTGCTTTTGCTGCATATAAAGGCAGATATATTACTGGTGAAGGCATGGTATCCAACGGGGTAGTGAGTTTTGATAAGATCAACTTTGTGCAGCCACTTGATCACAATCTTCTTAGTGTTTGTCAAATCTGTGATAAGAAGATTTCGGTGCATTTTGATGCAAATGGATGTTATGTGCTGAAGCCCAGTTTCCAGATTCCCAAAGACTGGATTCTCTTATCTGCACCAAGGATTAATGATTTATATGTTCTTGATATGAGCCAAGCAATTACAACATCTGCACAAGTAACCAGCTTTGTTTCTAAAGCCATAGAAAAGGAATCAATCTCTTGGCACAGGCGGATGTGACACATTCACTTAAGGAAAATGAATTATCTGGTGAAGAATGAGTTATTTGATGGTGTTCCCGTTCAAAATTTTCATCTGCAAGGCGTCTTTGTTTCATGCCAAAAAGGAAAGCAAAGCAAGAAATCACACCTGATTAAGAAGATCAACACGGTGGCAGTGCCGCTTGAACACTTGCACATGGATTTGTTCGGTCCTATCAAGCATAAAAGCATTAGCAATGACTCGTACTGTCTCATTGTGACAGATGATTTTTCAAGACTTTCTTGGGTGGCGTTTATGGCACAAAAGAGTGAGACTTTCGAAATTATCAAAAAACTTGATCACTACGATTGAGAATTTGTATACTTTGAAAGTGAGACGCATACACAACGACAATGGAACTAAATTCAAGAATCATGCTATGGAAGGGTTCTGTATATCCAAAGGTATTCTTCATAAATTCAGTGCTAGATACACACCTCAACAAAATGGCGTCGCTGAGCTTAAGAATAGAATATTGATCGAAACTGCAAGGACTATGTTGGTAGAGTCACAGTTTCCCATTCCCTTCTGGAGTGAAGCTTTGGCCTCTGCTGGCTACACGATGAATCGAGTCCTTACAATGAAAAGACACAGCAAGACCTGCTTTGAGCTACTACACAAACGAAAACCAGACTTACAAATTCTTGAAAAGTTTGGGGCTCCTTGCACTATGATCGATCCTGATGGAAAGTTTGGGGCAAAAGCAATTGAGGGATACTTTATTGGGTATGCCACCCCGAATTTAAGAGTTTGGAATCTCAATACAAAAAGGATCGAAGAATGGTCTGAGGTCAGAGTACAGCGGCATATGTTATCAGTCAGATGTCTGGGTCAGCCATGGATGTTTGAGTATGATGACTCTTCAATTCGATCAATATTGAAGAAGATGTAATGGATGCTACGGCACAGATGTTATTCGAGAGAGACAACGCAACAGAGTCACCGTTGGTTCGTACAATTATTGTCAACAATCAAGAATCATCTTCGGTTAACAATAATGCTCTCGATAATGAGGATTATCATGATGCCGCTGAACTTAACAAATCTTCAAAGGATGATGATTTTCTCGATGCAGGCCATGAAGTTCCTACAATAGTTGTGCATGGTATTTCTGATGCTACACCACTAGTGGACTACCCTAAAATAGCTGAAGCCACTGCATCATCCTCTTCGCCAGTTCAGGGTATTGATTTGGTTGTTGATCTCAACCTCAACAATCTGGGTATAAATGTTCCAGTTCCAACTAATCTAGAAACAAGAATCCATAATACCCATCCTCAGCAAAACGTCATTGGTAATGTGCATCATCCTCTTTGCTAGTTCAGGGTATTGATTTGGTTGTTGATCTCAACCTCAACAATCTGGGTATAAATGTTCCAATTCTATCTAATCCAGAAACGAGAATCCATAATACCCATCCTCAGCATAACATCATTGTTAATGTTCAAAGTGGCGTGCAGACGAGGAATCAGTTGAGAAACAACAACAATGTTGGCTTGTATGCAGCAATTAGAGAATCGGGTTTGTAGAATGATTGGTCCTTCGCGTGTTATGACTCACAAGAAGAACCAAGGTCTTGGAAAGAAGCCATAAAGGATAATTCTTGGGTGGAAGCTATGCAGGAGGAACTGCAACAATTCCAGAAGCTAAGTGTCTGGAAACTGGTTGAAAAACCTGAGAATTACAAGAAGATTGGCACCCGTTGGGTTTTCAAATGCAAAAAGGATGATCATGGAGTAGTTGTCCGAAACAAGGCGAGATTAGTCGTTCAAGGTTTTCGTCAGGTAGAAGGTATAGATACGAAGTTATGCACCAGTTGCACGTCTTGAAGCCATTCGGATTTTTCTCGCCTTTGCTTCCTTCAAAGGATTCAAGGTTTATCAAATGGACGTAAAAAGTGCATTTCTTCATGGTATGGTTGAATAAGAGGTGTATGTCGAACAACCTCCGGGTTTTGAAGATCCTATTCATCCAGATTGGGTTTGGTTTCTCAACAAAGCTCTCTACGGATTACATCAAGCACCGAGAGCTTGGTATGCAACCATAACTAACTATCTACTGGAGAATGGTTTTCTCTGAGGTCTTATTGATTGCACTATTTTCATCAAAGAAAAAGATGGAGATCTTCTGTTGGTTCAGGTATACGTAGATGATATCATTTTTGGTTCAACTAACAATGTTTTGTGTAGGGACTTCGAGTGTGTTATGCAGGAAAAATTCGAGATGAGATCCATGGGGGAAATGAACTTCTTTTTAGGCCTACAAGTTCAAGAAATGGAGTCTGGGATATTCGTCCATCAGACAAAATATGTCGGTGACATCTTGGGCTGGTTCCAGATGTCCGAAGTTTCGCCCATTGGTACCCCACTTCCGCAGAATCACTGGAATACTCCGGACTTGAAGGGTGAAAGCGTTAATTCTTCACTTTACCGCGCGATGATTGTGACAACTCGCATTTTAGAACCTCCTTGCTATGCTTTGATGTAACTTATTTGAACATACGTGACTATTTAATGTACTTGGTATCAACAGAATGTTACGTTTATCATGCTATGTGATATATATGTGATATGAATGTATATATACTTAACCGTGGTCGCACAACACCAACCTAGTCGCACGAGACCTAATCGATAGCACATGATGGTGCTCGGCCCAAATCCAACACAAACGGAGCCCAAGCTGAGCCCGATCCTTATAATTTTCGCTTAACACTAAGGGGGGGGGGGGGTTGGTGTATAACCCTCATTATCCTTTAAACACAAGAAAATACACAAACCCTAGCTCTCTCTCTCTCTCCTTCCCTCTTTGTTCGACAGCAGACTCTTACTCGAAGCCCTCCAACCTCGTGCGAGTTAGTTATCCGATTTCCTGGTTAGTGTTCATCATGTACTGATTGTTATATTCTGGATGATAGTTTTGTGGTGTGATCGATTAGGGTTTCCTGTTAGTGGACATGTTGCTAAAACTATGATCATGAATTTAAGTATGTATTTGATTTCTGTATATATGTGATGAACCGAATTATTGATGAATTTTAAGATGATTTACACTGGGCTATGACCGAATGCGTGATGGATGGGTTGTTGATATTGATCGAAGGTTTTTTATGATTGGTTATCATATGTTTGACTAGGGATTCACGTTAGTAGATATGTTAATAAATTGTGATAATGAGGATTGTTTTGATATACATGATACTGTCTTGGTATAATGATATTAGAGGGAAAGAAGTTGGGGATATGTTAAACACATGATCTAATGTTGATACATTTTGTATGATTAGGAATCGAGTATATGCTATTGGAATCATGATTCGTAAATATGTGTTACGTGTATTATTGGAAATCGTTGATTTGATTATATGATTGATTGTTATGCTAGATTATGATCATGATGAGAGGTTAGTTGGAGTTTATAAGAAGTAATTGATAATTCATTGTTTTGATCGATAAATACATAGATGGAAACTGTTGATAATTATAACTGATTGCATGATCTAAGGAAATTCATAACTAATCGCATAAGCCCTTCAGTCGCACAAGAGCTGGTTGCACATGCTCTGGTCGCACAAGGGACTCGCACAAGCTAGGTACAACATATTTTAGCACTATGTACAACATATACCTTGCATGATCGCACAAGACCTTGTGGATCGCACAAGACAGTGCTGATCGCACAAGGCTTGGCCACACACACATTGTTTGGACTTTATTATGTAGTTTGGGCCTTAAAGCCCAAATATCAGTCGCACAAGACATGTTGAAATCGTACAAGGGCATACCAAGCGCACAAGATTATTTGGATCGCACAAGTTTGATTATCTGTTTATTAAATTAGGTCGTGTATATGTAAATAGATGTGTTTGGGCTTCTAGTTA
The DNA here is from genome assembly GCA_030545235.1 of Helianthus tuberosus. Classification (NCBI taxonomy): domain Eukaryota; kingdom Viridiplantae; phylum Streptophyta; class Magnoliopsida; order Asterales; family Asteraceae; genus Helianthus; species Helianthus tuberosus. The sequence continues at coordinate 166,624,022 of CM060408.1, forward strand.
TTGGGCCGGGTACTATTGGGCGTTAAAGGGTGAATCGCACAAGGTTGTTGAACTTGTGCGAGCCCAATCTTTTGAATCGTACAAGTATGAGTATGTTATGTTAATGGGTTGCCATGATCAATACGTGTTCGTAATCTGTTAACTTATGTGTAAACATACGTGCATTACTTGAACCTAGACCTGACTTGTATGGTAACCATGTTAGGACGTGGTTGACCCCTAGCAGCTCGATTGACCTTTACTTATCTGTCGAGCTAAACTAAGGTGAGTTCACACTTTCTACAAAGCATGGGATTCCCAGGGGTTGGGAATGGGTTAAGGAATATGGATTTAATCGCCGGGCCAACGGGTTAAGGAATGTAATTCCTCGTCATCATGGACAGTTAAATTTCACTAGACCAAAACTCTATCATGAAGTCCCTCCATTTTATATCGACTTAATCGCCGGGCCAATGGCGAGCGGGTCATTAGTTAGATAGCGCTATTTAGGTCTGACAAGCCTCACACCGTGCCGCAGAGGACGGGCGTGAACTAATGGATCTGGGCACGTCAATGATGATAGATATTGACGCTAAGGGCACATAAACATGACTAAAGTCAGTGGTCGATATGGTAACGAGTCTAGTAGTATAAACATGGGGTAGCCCCCACGGCCGGAGAGCTAGAGGATTAATCATGGGGTAGCCCCCACGGCTGGATAGCCAGAGTAAACGGGATTTAAACAGAACACGTTTTCAACTATGGGGTAACCCCCACGGCAGGGATGCCAGTTAAAGGAAACTATTTTTGGAACAACTTAAAACAAACACCCAACTGTGAACTCGCTCAACTTTGTTGTTGACTCGTTACTACATGCTTTGCAGGTCACTAGGTGTTGGACCGTTTGCGTGACCCTAAATGTCAGTAAAAGTAGTTCATCTCAGTTTACAAAGGCGGAATCAAAGTAAACCAAGTCACAAACAGCTCGGATCCTTTTAAATTCTTTCTATTACTAATTGTGAATCTTTACACGTATTCTGAATGAATTTTGACTGAGTTTCGACACCTACACCAAGATCCATGTCCGCTTCAAATGACACACCAACACACATATATATAGTGATGGTCTGTTCGCTTGAAAATGACAAGGCTGTTCAAGCGAACATGCAATACCTGATTGGTTTCAAGCGAACATGACTTGGTTGTGTTCGCTTGAATATGTCACATGTATGTTCAAGCGAACAACCACACTTTTACATGTAAACCCTAATTACATTCTATCTAGACTTAAGACTTGATTAAAACGTAGTCAACAGACATTCAGTGCACCAAGAGACTCCCCCTTGGATGTTGACGAAGTCTTCGGCGTAAAGTCTTTAAATTTTGTCTCTCTACAAATTCTTGTCATTGTAAAGATCTTTTTTCACAGGTTCAGCATCTTAATCTGGCTCTATCTTCAGTCTCCCATTTGACTGATGATCCAGAATTCTGACTCCCCCTTTCACAGACTCCCCCTCTCGGAATACTGGGACTTGAAATTCTGGTTCAAACTTTAACGTTTTGTTACCATGGAAATTCCTGTTACCTGCACAATCTCTACCCAAATATAAGATATATAATAATAACAGTTTTAATCCAAAACTTACCATTTAACCTTCAGTGTTAGAAATCCATTTAAGTATTCAGGTCCAAGTTAATGACCCTGATTACTCAATTAATCTACCAAGTCCAACTTAATGACCTTGGTTGATCAGAGACAATTCACACTAACTTTCTGTTCAATTTGTTTATGAATATTTACAAGTTTCAAATTAATGAACTTGCTTTAATCTTTTTAACTTCTCAAACTTATCAAGATCAGCTCACGACTCATCCTCCAGTCCAGAAATCTCCTGCATCTGCTTTCAATTTTTCGAATCCGAAGATCAACTCTCCACTTTGGTTTGTCAAAAATAAAACAGAAATGAAAAATCTTTTTGGATTTTTAAGAAAGCTTCTAAACTAGGAATGAAAAACAGAACTAAAATGTAGTGAAAGTAAACTATTTACAAACATATTTTTGGTTGAGCGTGTTAGGGAATCATATCAGCTATTCGACAAATCACAAGTACCATTAAGCTTCAATTACATACTCAGAATTAAACAATTCGCTTAGATTGTCGATATACTGATCCACTTAAATTTTTACACAATTTTCAATCTGTCCAGGATACGGATTTAGTGTTTTAGAAACTTAAACTTATATGTGTATCCCACCTCCTGAATATACTCCCGTATCCAGATCCCAATATTCAGTCTTACAGGTAGATATAACACCAATGATATCTGTAAGGGGTTAATAAAATTATGAAGAATTATGAGAGCTTAGGTCAGAACTACCGTTCAGCAGAGAGATCATGACTCAACCTTTGGGTGTGTCCCCTTTAGAGGATCTTTTTTACAACAGCATTGCTAAGCAATTTTATTGTCTTATCATATATGCTGAGGGTGATGCTATGTTTCAAGCATTTCAGAAAGTATTATTCGAGGACTAGGTCAGAACTTCCATTCAGCAGAAGTCCCGGAATAATACCCCAGACATCACTGAGTATAAAAACCTAGTATATCAGAAAAAGAAATCTTTCAAACGAGATTTCAGGGGTTACCTATATATCCAAGTAGTGTTCCCCACGAAATAAGCAAGTAAAATTTAAGTTTATATCCCAAACAAACCTACTAAATGTGTAAAAACCTATCGGCATATCGTCAGCGAGACTGTTTAACACATTTAAACATTCCATTTCTTTAGCATACTGTGACTGTCAAGCCGATGTACTATCATTTTCCCTTTTTACACAAGCTCTTTTCTGGTTTTCTATTGTTTTTGGATTTTGAAAATATCTCATGTTTTTGTATTTTTGTCATTTTTTATTGTTTTTGTATTTTCTGAAATATTTACCCTATACCTCCCCCTAAATACCAAAACAAGTAAAAAATTGACAAACCATTGCAGATTGCTTCTCAATATCATCTACAATGTCTCCTTCATCAACGCCGATAATCTCCTCCAACACCGATAAAAGCTTCATACCATTCAGTTTTAGCAAATACCGAAAACGTGTTTTATCAAATGCTTTGGTATGTAAATCAGCTTTTTGATCGTCAGTGTGGATTTTCTCAATTCGTATCAACTTCTTCTCGAAACAATCGCGAATGAAGTGATGACGAATCTCTATGTGTTTGGTTTTAGCGTGATGAACAGGATTTTTCGTAATGTTAATCGCTGCCTCATTATCAACAAAGATAGGGGTGTTTAGAAATTGCAAACCGTAGTCGCGCATCTATTGCTGGATCCACAAGATCTGTGAGCAGCAACTGCTAGCAGATATATACTCCGCTTCACATGTGGATAAAGCCACAGAGGTTTGCTTTTTTGCATTGCCAAGTGACCAATCGAGGTCCAAAAAACTGGCACCCTGCTGTTGTTGATTTAGCATTAACTTTGCAGCATCCGAAATCAGAATCGGAATACCCTTCGAGCGTGAAATCGCCTTCTCTTGGATACCACAACCCCAATGATGGAGTTCCTTTCAGGTAGCCTAATATCCTTTTCACAATAACCATATGCGATGCTCTCGGGTTAGATTGAAATCTTGCTGCGAGACAGGTTGGGTACATAATATCAGGTCTTGAAGCTGTCAAATACATCAGCGAACCGATCATGGAACGATACATCGTTTCATCTACCTTCTCTCCAGTGAGATCAGGGTTTATCCCATGATTCATTGCTAATGGGGTGGCTGCTGGAGTAGAACCTGACATCCCAAATTTCTCCAAGATATCATGAACGTACTTCGTTTAATGTATGAAAATTCCTTTAAGAAGTTGATCAACCTGCAATCCCAAAAAGAATTTCATCTCACCCATCGATGACATTTCGAATTTCTGCTTCATAACTCGTTCAAAATCTTTGCATAGATCCTCATTTGTTGACCCAAATATGATGTCGGCCACATAAATTTGAACAATCAGAAGATGTCCGTCGACCTCTTTGGTGAAGAGAGTGGCATCCACTTTTCCACGGATAAAGCTTTTGGCTAGCAGGTGTTGAGACAATGTCTCATACCAAGCTCTCGGAGCCTGGTGTAAACCATACAGCGCTTTGTCTAGCAAGTAGACCTTGTCTTTGTGAAGTGGATCGGTGAAGCCCGGTGGCTGACCGACATAAACCTCCTCTTTAACCTTCCCGTAGAGAAAATCCGATTTTACATCTAACTGATATACTTTGAAGTTTTTCCATGACGCAAATGCTAGAAAGATTCTGATAGCTTCTAGTCGAGCTACAGGAGCATACACTTCGGTAAAATCTATCCCCTCCTGTTGACTGAAACCCTGGACTACGAGTCGAGCTTTGTTGCGAACCACAACTCCACTATCGTCTCTCTTACACTTGAACACCCATTTGGTGTTTATCTTCCTCTGACCATCTGGCAAATCCACTAACTTCCACACTCCCAACTTTTCGAATTGACTCAGTTCCTCCTGCATTGCATTAACCCAAGAATCTTCTATAAGCACCTCTTTGTAAGTTCTTGGTTCAACCTGCGAGATAAAACAACTCAATGAGAATTCAGTTTGCAAAGGAGCAACTTTTGTATAAAAACATGTAAGCCCTTTATCAATCTGTCTTCGAGTGCGAACGCCAGTCTGCAGTTCTCCAATGATCAACTCCTCTGGATGGTATGAAAGAGTTCGTGGCATTACTTCGCCTGGAACATCTACATCACCTTCCAGATTAGTAACATTCTGATTTGCATCATGTTCACTGCTGGGTTTGTTTGACTTGAGATCTGAATTTGCTCCCCCTCAGAATCTGAATCACCACGATCAAATACTGGCATGTTCTCAGATTCTTGATTATCATTCTGTGCCGACTGATTATCTTGAGCAACTTCATTTTGTTGGACATCATCATGTTCACCAGCATTGCTTGGACCTGCTTCATCAGCATTTGAAGTTCTTTGCGGTCTTCTTGAATACTCAGCTGGAAACCTTTTCTGTGATTCTTCATACTCTCTTAGAATATCCAACTCATCAAAGAAATCTTCTTCTTCTTCTTCCTTTTCTTCTTCCATGTCAAACGAATCCCACAATTTATCGTAATTAAAACGCCATGAATCACCGGGATTTTGAGGCGACATAGTATACCCCTGACACTCAACATGTTGTGCTTCGATGATCTGCTTCATGCTTGGAACAAAGACTCGTCTTTGTGGACTTGAATAACCAACAAATATTCCTTCGATACTCTTCGGACCAAATTTACCAAAAGGCTCTAGAGCTGTACAAGGAGACCCAAACGGTTCTAAAAACTTCAGGTTCGGTTTGCAGTTATTGATCAACTCAAAGCATGTCTTGTTGAATTTCTTAACAGTGAGAACCCGGTTGAGCGTATAGCATGCGGCGGAAACTGCTTCTGCCCAAAAATTTATCGGTAGCTTTGAATCAGCAAGCATTGTTCTAGCCGTTTCGATTAGCGTCCTGTTTTTTCGTTCTGCGACTCCATTCTGCTGCGGAGTGTACGGAGCACTAAACTCATGCAATATACCTCTTTCATCACAATATTCTTCCATCTTGTTGTTCTTGAATTCAGTACCATTATCACTTCTGATTCTTCGGATACGCCTTTGGTACAGATTTTCAATTTTTCTGAACAACGCCATCAAACTGTCAAACGTTTCATCTTTCGACTTCAAAAATGATACCCACCACAAGACAGTAGAGATCCCCTGTAATACTTTTAATGTTTACTGGACCAAACAAATCCATATGTAGTCTCTCTAACGGTCAGGAAACTGATTTGACTTGCTTTTTAGGGTGTGACTTTTTCTTCTGCTTGCCTTTGACACAACTAATGCACTCCCTTTCCGGATGAAAACCTTTGATATTAACTCCTAGAACCAAATCATTGTGCACCAAGTGATTCATTTTTCTAATATGTATATGCCCCATCTTCCGGTGCCACAACTTTGATTCTTTCTCCGTTGCTCTAGACACAAAACAATGAGCCTGACCCGTGGTTGTAGTGGCTACGCTCATGTCCAACACGTACAGATCATTGACTCTTGGTGCCCGCATGATAATCCGTTCTTCAGGGATAACAAATCCTGGCTTCAAGATCAAACATTCTTTATCAGTGAAGTGAGTGGTATACATCCTGTCACAAATCTGCGAGATGCTCAGCAGATTATTCTCCAGCTCAGCAATGTAGTTAACTCTCTCAAACGTAACAATCCCATTGGATAACGTTCCTTCACCAACAATTCTACCACCTTGATTTCCAGCGAATCCCACATATCCTCCATTGAAATTTCTAACATCATACAACAATGCAGTCTTCCCTGACATATGTCGGGATGCTCCGCTATCCATAATCCATCTTGAAATAGCTCTCGGAAGTTCCTGCATATATCACAAATAATTCAATAAAGATGCCGATTCATGCTTCACGATTACCAACTAGGAAGCTCCGGCAAGTCCAAAATCTTTAGTGAGATTTTGATGCCCCCCAAGTCTCTTTTGACTAGGGTAACTTGACTTTAATGTGAGTTTTAGCACTGTAAAGAGGCGGAAAATTTTTATCATTCATTTTCAAACTTTCATCTGATCCAACCTCAACCTTTTTGTATAAGAAAAACTCATCTATCTTAAGTTGACCGGTTGGTTGATTTTTCTTTTTGAACATTCTTCTTCTCTGGTGGAGTAGAAGATTGTTTCTCCAGCTTTTCATAATAATCCAAAGGAACATTCATCTTAACCAGTGTGGTAGAAGACGAGTGTTTTTCTGACTCTGAAACCTTTGGTTTTTCAACAGCTTTTGGCTTCCATGTTTGTTGAGATGATGCAACCCGTTTGTAAAATTTATCATTTTTAGTTACCACATTCTTAACAGGTTCAATTTTGACTTTTGATTTCTCATTTTTCAAAATTTTCTCAACAACCAATGGAGCTTTGCCTTTAGCTTCAAACTTCTTCTGTCGACTCTCAACAACTTTAGTCTTAGGCTTGGAGTTGGTGCAATTTCTTGCAATATGACCAACTTTGTTACATCTAAAACATGTACGAGTATCAACTACTCGACTTTTGCCTTCAGACTGAGGTTGTGAAGCCCTCTTCTCAAAGAACTCTTCATTTGATTTTGAAAAGATTTCATTTTCCTCATCAGAAAGTGAACTTGAACTGTTCACAAACACTTTCTTCTCAGCAAACTTCTTGTTTTGAACATTTCTCTTTTGATAACTCTTACCACCCTGATAACCACCCGACCAATTGTTTCGATTGTTATTATAAAAACGCGGTGGAACTACAGGTTTCTTGTAGTAAGCTTTATCTTTCTCAAAATTCATTTGCCTTTTTATTTGTTTTAAGATCTTTACTTCAGACAAATCGATTTCAACAATTTTGAACACATTTGTCAATTTTGAAACATTTACATTCTCCAGAGGAAACTCAGAATCCGAATACAACTTATCAGATCCATCCGTCTTGTACATCACAAGACCCGGTTCATCATCTAAGTTGTTTTTGGATTTTGGTTTCTGGTTTCTGAATGTATTTGTCTAGAAAACATTTTTCATCCTCAGCTGATTCACTATCCAAAACACTTTCAGCCATGCCTTTAACAATCTCAGGTTGAACACTATCATCAGATGATGATGAAGAAAATGTCACATCAATTGAATCAGGAAGTTTCACTTCATTTTCTTCCTCAAGATTAACCAACCCAGATTGCTTTTTCGAATAATTTTCAAGAATTGGTGGTGGAACTTGATGAAACCCAACCCCAGTTCCATCACAGTATACATCTTCGCCTGCTTTGTCTTTCCCGATGGGTTTGGGAATAATGTGTTGCAAAACAAAGCTTGCAGAGCTGTAACTGTTCAATTTCAAATTGATTCGTTCATTCTCTATCTTAGCTTCTTCAAAATGAAGTTTCAATTTAGCAATCTCATCTAATTGTTTGTTGATTAATTCTTCTTTGATTCTCAAAACACATTGCAATTGGCAATTTTCTTTGTAAGTTTTACCATTTCTATCATCATTATCTTTAATCGTGCTTTTAAGCTTCTCAAATTTTTCAGTGATCTGACGATTTTCAAGAACTAACCTCTCATTTTCTTTCCTAACCTTTTCTTGATCAATTTTATCAGTTTCAATTTTGTTAGTTAATTCTTTTAATCGTTCAGTTGAAGCTTTCACCATTTTGTCACGATCAAGGATTTGTTCCTCAACACTTCTGACTTTAGCAGTCAGATCCTCAATCTTCTTACCTTTGAGATAAGTATTTGTACTACAAACCTTGCACTCTTTGATGCAATTTTTGCAGTCAACATCACCACTGACCTTCTTACCTGACTCATTCGTTGACGTGTTTGAACTGACTTGGCTTTTAGACTCAGATACGGATTTAGAATCTACCTCAAGTGCATTAACAGCCAGCACCTTGTCAGCCATTTTTCCCATGTTTTCAGCATTCAACTCCTGTGTCGTGTCAATGATTCCAGTGTCAATCTTCTTTGACTTCTCTTTCTCTTCTTTCTCCTTCTTTTCTTTCTCTTCATCTTTACCGCTTCCCCACCATTTCTTCTGCCAATAATCATCTTCAATTTTATACTCTTGGATCATGGTTTCCAAATCAAGAGTTTTATGATCAATAGCAATGTTTCCATAAGGGTCAAGATAACACTCTCTGTCTGGATCCCATCTATTTGCTCTTTTTGCCTCATCAAAAATACCAGATATTCTGATCATTTTTTTTATCGCTAACTGCTTTCTGTGTTTGTACTTCTGTTCTTCATTTCTGTCATCTTTCCAAGGAATAGGTTCAGTATTTGCCATGAAAGCATATCCAACTGCATCCTCTTTAGGTAACAACTCGCTCCAGTCGTAACCTTCATCATCGTGAATCACCGCAAGAGCTCTAGATTTTTCTTTGTTATCTTCAATCTGTTTCATTCTTGGTGGCTCCGATTTGTTCTGATGATAAATCGCCTTCTTGTAGTAATCTTCTCTGAATGGGTTTTCAGATTCATCAGCATATGCATTTCTACATTCCCGTTTAAAGTGACCTTTCTGTTTGCACTTGAAGCATGTCACCTTAGACTTATCAAATCCCAATTTGGTAGATGGTCCACCAATTGACTTCCTTCCAGTTATCTCCATGAAACGCTGTGCTCGACGAACTGCACTGGCCATACACCACCTTATGTCGATTAGTTCCATCTCCTCAGGATCTATCTGATCATAATCTTCTTTTGTCAGGTTGGTGTTGCCTATCTTCCCTGCTACAAGACTTTCATAAGATTCTAGCACAGATGCTAAGAAAACCATCTGTTGTTTAGCAGACTCCTCGCTGAAATTCTGAGCATTCTTTAAGTCTACAGCGATGTTACATTGAAATAAGTTCTTTGCATCAGACTGGTTTGAATTTGATGAGGACCCACTGTGATATCCACTGCTTTGACTTTCTTTGCTTGTTTTGGAAACATTTTCAGCAGAAAATGCAGTCTTGGGAGATATACTCTTTGGCATCATGCTCTTTGGATAATACAAATCCAAGTTCTGCTGATATGATGAGTGATTGACTTTGTACGTCTTCTTCAATTCTAACTCGTGACTCTCTAATCTCTCAATCAACAAGTCACCTGTTAAATTTTCGGGCTTGATAGTATTCTTTAGCATCAACGCATAATATTGCCAATCCATCTCATCTGGTAATGCATCGAACAATTTGTCGACTAGCTCTTCTTGAGAATAGCGAATATCATGTCTCGCCAGTTCCAGTTTCAGATGCCCAAACCTCTCTATCATTTTACAAACTGATTCATTCTTTAAACACCCAAACAAATCAAACTCTTTTCTAAGTAGTTTCTTTTTGTTTTTCACAATTTCTGTGCTTCCTATACATTTGTTTTTCAATTTGTTCCAGAGATCTGTAGCACTAGAGTATTCGATCAAAGATATTATGTCTTCTCTGACGGACTGAAACAGCAACGCAATACATTTCTGCTCAGCAATAAACAAATCTATCTCCTCATTTGTTGTTAAGGTTTCACCTTTTTTGTTTACATTATGATATCCAATCTTTAGACTCTTCCAGCTGGGAAACGCAAAAGCCATCAACCAATCTTCAAACTTTTTGGCCCACCGACTATATTCTTCGATAGCCATCAACTTCGGGGGTTTATTGTAGGTTCCGAAAGCACTTTCAACCTCCAATGCATCTGATAGCTTTTTCTTTTGATTCTGCGTATTATCATTGGTGTTACTTGAAGATGTATCATTTCCACCATCTCCAGCAAACGCAAAGACATCATAAAAGGGATTGAAATCATCCATCTTGTACCTGAAACGAAATCAACAAACACTTCAAAAAATATTTTGATTTTTGAAAATCAACAAGTTCAAACGAGATCATTTGAAGCGAAATAGCTTCAAGTAGAATCAGCAACTTTCAAGTGAAACTGATAATGTAAATTCAAACGAACTTGGATAATGCAAGTTCAAGCGAACAGTGTTGTTCAAGCGAACTCACAATTCAAGGAATTCACTTTCAAGCGAACTAAGATTATCTTAGTTCGCTTGAAAATACACAAGTATTTCAATCGATCAGGTTCGTTCAAGCGGACACCAATTCAAGCGAACTAGTTGATTATTTTCAAGCGAACAAAGTTGAAATACACGTTTCAAGCGAGCTAAACAAGTTATTTCAAGCGATCAGCCTATGACGTCATCTTTTTACGAACCAATTTCAAGCGATCAATTGATTTTGATCAGTTTTAAGCCATGTTTTAGTCCGAAACTTTCAAGGATTAGTTAACTATGTATTTCGCTTGATATGTGTCAGTTTCAGGCCATTTTAACCGTGAATTATGTCCGAATCATAAAAAGAATGAGAAGAAGTAAGTAGAAATGAGAAAATCCAGTAGAATCAAGCTGCTATGGTATGAACTCCTTGTCCTGAGCTCTGATACCACTTGTTGGACCATTTGCGTAACCCTAAATGTTAGTAAAAGTAGTTCATCTCAGTTTACAAAGGCGGAATCAAAGTAAACCAAGTCACAAATAGCTCGGATCCTTTTAACTTCTTTCTATTACTGATTGTGAATCTTTACACGTATTCTGAATGAATTTTGACAGAGTTTCGACACCCACACCAAGATCCATGTCCGCTTCAAATGACACACCAACACACATATATATAGTGATGGTCTGTTCGCTTGAAAATAACAAGGTTGTTCAAGCGAACATGTTCAAGCGAACATGCAATACCTGATTGGTTTCAAGCGAACATGACTTGGTTGTGTTCGCTTGAATATGTCACATGTATATTCAAGCGAACAACCACACTTTTACATGTAAACCCTAATTACATTCTATCTAGACTTAAGACTTGATTAAAACGTAGTCAACAGACATTCAGTGCACCAACACTAGGTTTAGCAGGAGCTTGCATGGGGAAGAGTTATTGTGGAGCATGGACATTGGGTGTTCATGATCAACTTAAACTTTATTAACTTATGCCTTGGTTTAGACATTATACTTCCGCTTGCAACTTAAACTATGTTTTGATTTGGACACTAATTATATTGTGTTGGGTTCTATGTTTACTTACATGCTTGTTCAATATGATTGGTGGCTTGATCCTGGTCAGTCACGCCTCCAAGCGGTGATACTCCGCATGTGGATTTTGGAGATTGGTATTAGAGCCATTGGTTATAGTGAACTTGGTTTTAATAAGGGATTTTTTTTTAAAACCAGACTATAACCTGTGCAGTGCTCAACGATCCACAACGACGCTTCGCTCCACGTGCAAGACTCAATACTTTAGGTAATGTGATTTAAGTTGATATTGCCTACCTGCTAGGGTACTTTTGCATGACGTGTTGTCTATGGTATAATTATTAGTACAGTAGCATCTTGCCTGTTATCCCTACTGTGCCCCATGTGGCACACAAACATTTAACTACTTGACGAGAGGTGGTCAAACCCCCTTTCTAATTGCTCGTCACCCTGCTACGACTGTTTATGCATTCTATCTATTTGTACGCTTATCTCGACATGACGTCGCCACTTGACCCTCCGTACATCCGGCTTGTACGCCAACAACCACATAGACCAGAACCGGCTTAAATGAACTTGGGTTAGGAGAACTACACCCACACATCCTGTTGACGAACCTTATCATCCCCACTGGCCGTCTATACCAGAAACGAAGCAGCCACAATTACACGCGTATGTCGTTTCCCAAACTAGCAACCCTACCAACCAAATTCTGCTTTGGACAAGTGATATACCCTTGTGATTGTGATGCAACGAACTTCTCTTTTTGTGCCATGCCGCCATGTACCACTACTGGAAATTGCTTCTAGACAGCCGGTTAACTGGTTGAAATTTTCGATTATCGATGGACCCTGTTTACACTCGATTCTTCGTATGAACCTCAGTAACTCCCTGTTATTTCGGATGGCAACCAATTTAATGAAACGCCAACAACCATACCACGAATTTTCCCAAATGCGAGACTATCTTACTACTCTGTTGGATGGTTCATTTTTATTCTATTTGACTAACTCTATCGTATACCTAACTTAGCGAATGGATGCCATTATTGGTGAAATAGTCTTCAAGACATTTAGGGACAGAGTTATGAATCAGTCAACCTACCAGCAAGCACGATAGATTACACGTTTGCATGACCCATCTTACACTACAAGAGACGTACTCCATTTTATGATAGTTTTCTTGCGTATACAAAATCTCTGCACTAACTCTTGCATCGACTCATGATTATTGGCTAGTATGTCCGCTCCATACCATTGGCTTAAGGCAAACCATCACCACAACAACGTTACGCTCTCGCTCCCCCATGACGAGCCACTGAAACGAACTACTCTCTAGCTTAGAGAATTTAGAAGGCTAGACTCATGATCACTGGTGATCACTCCACGAAACCTTGAGGATAGTGATGTAATGTTGATATGATTATACTTTCTTGAATGCGTTCACACGCCTTTCCTTGGAACCTCATAAATACGCATACGTACTTTGGACTCAATGGCACGACTTAAGGAAACCCCCCGAACTTGGTTACTTACTTGATGAAACACACACCTAAGTTCATGGATTTAGGTAAATTGTCCCTCCTTCACATGGGGGCGAATCCAATGGCTCCTAGTGGGAGTCACAGTGAAACTTAACGCTACACGATTTTACAATAACCATGCTGCTATGTTAAGTTCTTGTTCTGATTGATTTAGCCCCGTGACAACAATATGTAGTCAACAACATACTTTATCTTAACTATACCCAACTGGCGTGCAGCCAGCTATACATTCAATATTGAGTAAACCCTTGCTGTGGATTCTTAAACGCTTACCCACCGAATGAGACTACTCTTTCTTATTTTGCCATACCAATGCATGATATACTTTTGGGATTCGGTGATCCTAACAACAATCCCCGCAGACACTTGCTTGGACCAGTTACACTCTACGAATAATACTCGATGAGCATTGGGCTATACCTGTGATGATACCACAAGTACTGATCTTTGAACTTGATACGACCGATATGGATTCGCAGACTCGACGTTCGAACCTAGACTAACCAAATGAATGTGCCACTTGCTCTCATCGACGACATTCTGATCTACTTCAAGAGTCAGGAGGAACACGAGCAGCATGTGCGACTTATTTTGGAACTCCTTTGAACAGAACAGCTTTACGCAAAGTTCTCAAAATGCGACTTCTGGCTTCGTGAAGTTCATTTCCTAGGCCATGTGGTAAACAAGGATGGGATTCATGTTGATCCATCCAAGGTAGACTCGATCAAGAACTGGCCTGCACCCCGTACACCAACAGAAATTCGCCAATTCTTGGGCTTGGCAGGTTACTACAGAAGGTTCATTAAGGATTTCTCCAAGATTGCGCAACCTCTCACCTCACTAACTCAGAAAGGTGTCACCTATTGCTGGAGTGATGCACAGGAATCTGCGTTTCAACACTTAAAGGATAGACCTTGTAGCGCCCCTATCCTCTCATTGCTTGAAGGCACAGACGATTTCATGGTTTATTGCGACGCATCCCTTCAAGGACATGGATGTGTACTGATGCAACGTGACAAGGTTATTGCTTATGCGTCACATCAACTTAAGATTCATGAAAGGAACTACACTACACATGATTTGGAGCTGGGAGCTGTTGTTTTCGCACTTAAGATATGGAGACACTACCTGTACGGTACCAGGTGCACCATTTACACCGATCACGGGAGTCTCGAGCATATCATCAAGCAAAAGGAGTTAAACATGCGTCAACGACGATGGGTTGAGCTTTTGAACGATTACGAATGCGCAATCAAGTACCATCCGGGCAAAGCCAATGTTGTGGCCGACGCCCTCAGTCGAAAAGATACTACACCTAAGCGTGTGCGAGCATTACAACTCACTATCCAATCTAGTCTTCCTGCTCAGATACGAGATGCTCAGGTAGAAGCACTAAAACCAGAGAACGTCAGGGCGGAGTCCCTACGAGGATCAAGGAAACGACTAGAACAAAAGGCAGACGGTGTCTACTACGTAACAGGACGCATTTGGGTCCCACTTTATGGCAACTTACGAGAACTTGTAATGGATGAAGCACATAAGCCTCGCTACTCAGTACATCCTGGTTCAGATAAGATGTACCACGATCTCAGAACTACGTATTGGTGGCCTAGCATTAAAGCTCACAGAGCAACTTACGTTAGCAAGTGCTTGACTTGTGCGAGATTCAAGACTGAATATCAGAAACCATCAGGCCTACTCCAACAACCAGAGATACCACAATGGAAATGGGAGCAAATTTTCATGGATTTTGTTACTGACCTTACTAGATCTCAACGGGGGAATGATACTATTTGGGTGATCGTGGATCGACTCACAAAGTCTGCACACTTCTTGGCTATCAAAGAAACAGACAAGTTCTCTACTTTAGCAGATGTTTACTTGAAGGAAGTGGTTTCGAGGCACGGGGTGCCAACCTCCATTATCTCTGATCGTGATGCATGTTTTACCTCTGAACTGTGGCAAGCAATGCACAAATCCTTTGGCTCACGATTAGACATGAGCATAACTTATCACCCTCAGACGGATGGGCAGTCTGAGCGTACTATTCAAACTTTAGAAGACATGCTTCGTGCATGTGTTATCGATTTTGGCAACGGCTGGGAAAAGCATTTACCATTAGTGGAATTCTCGTATAATAACAGTTACCACACCAGCATTCAGGCCGCTCCATTTGAGGCATTGTACGGGCATAAATGCCGATCACCTCTTTGTTGGGCAGAAATTGGCGATAGCCAGATCACTGGCCCAGAACTTGTGGTAGACACAACAGAAAGGATTGCTCAAATACGACAACGAATGGCGGCAGCTCGTGACCATCAGAAAGCATACGCTAATAAGCGCAGGAAACCACTCGAGTTACAAGTTGGGGATCGAGTGCTACTCAAAGTTTCACCCTGGAAGGGTGTGGTTCGTTTTGGCAAACGAGGCAAACTTAACCCGCGATACGTTGGACCATTCGACATCATAGAGAAAATAGGCAAGGTGGCCTACAAACTGAACCTACCAACAAAACTCAGCAGAGTTCACAACGTTTTCCACGGGTCGAATCTGAAGAAGCGTCTGTCAGATGAGACCCTCATAGTTCCTTTGAAGGAGCTCACTATCGACAATCAGTTACGATTCGTTGAGGAACCAATAGAGATTACTGACCGAGATGTGAAGATTCTCAAGCGCACTAGAATTCCTCTTATTCGAGTTCGTTGGAACTCACGTCGTGGCCCAGAGTTCACCTGGGAACGCGAAGATCAAATGAAACAAAAGTATCCCCACTTGTTCGACAATAGTACAACCACTACTGAGGCTGAAGCTACCGCGGAATTTCGGGACGAAATTCCAAACCAACGGGGGAAGGATGTGACACCCCAAGAAAACCAGGAAAAACCATGCAACTTAACTAGCTTCCTCAGTGAGTACGTACCAAATTTCGGGACGAAATTTCTTTCAACTTGGGGATAATGTGACAACTCGCATTTTAGAACCTCCTTGCTATGCTTTGATGTAACTTATTTGAACATATGTGACTAGTTAATGTACTTGGTATCAACAGAATGTTACGTTTATCATGCTATGTGTTATATATGTGATTTGAATGTATGTATATATACTTAACCGTGGTCGCACAACACCAACCTAGTCGCACGAGACCTAACCGATAGCACATGATGGTGCTCGGCCCAAATCCAACACAAACGGAGCCCAAGCTGAGCCCGATCCTTATAATTTTTGCTTAACACTAAGGGGGTTGGTGTATAACCCTCATTATCCTTTAAACACAAGAAAATACACAAACCCTAGCTCTCTCTCTCTCTCTCTCTCTCTCTCTCGCCTTCCCTCTTTGTTCGACAGCAGACTCTTACTCGAAGCCCTCCAACCTCGTGCGAGTTAGTTATCCGATTTCCTGGTTAGTGTTCATCATGTACTGATTTTTATATCCTGGATGATAGTTTTGTGGTGTGATCGATTAGGGTTTCCTGTTAGTGGACATGTTGCTAAAACTATGATCATGAATTTAAGTATGTATTTGATTTCTGTATATATGTGATGAACCGAATTATTGATGAATTTTAAGATGATTTACGCTGGGCTATGACCGAATGCGTGATGGATGGGTTGTTGATATTGATCGAAGGTTTTTGATGATTGGTTATCACATGTTTGACTAGGGATTCACGTTAGTAGATATGTTAATAAATTGTGATAATGAGGATTGTTTTGATATACATGATACTGTCTTGGTATAATGATATTAGAGGGAAAGAAGTTGGGGATATGTTAAACACATGATCTAATGTTGATACATTTTGTATGATTAGGAATCGAGTATATGCTATTGTAATCATGATTCGTAAATATGTGTTACGTGTATTATTGGAAATCGTTGATTTGATTATATGATTAATTGTTATGCTAGATTATGATCATGATGAGAGGTTAGTTGGAGTTTATAAGAAGTAATTGATAATTCATTGTTTTGATCGATAAATGCATAGATGGAAACTGTTGATAATTATAACTGATTGCATGATCTAAGGAAATCCATAACTAATCGCATAAGCCCTTCAGTCGCACAAGAGCTGGTCGCACATGTTCTGGTCGCACAAGGGACTCGCACAAGCTAGGTACAACATATTTTAGCACTATGTACAACATATACCTTGCATGATCGCACAAGACCTTGTGGATCGCACAAGACAGTGCTGATCGCACAAGGCTTGGCCACACACACACTGTTTGGACTTTATTATGTAGTTTGGGCCTTAAAGCCCAAATATCAGTCGCACAAGACATGTTGAAATCGTACAAGGGCATACCAAGCGCACAAGATTATTTGGATCGCACAAGATTGATTATCTGTTTATTAAATTGGGCCGTGTATATGTAAATAGATGTGTTTGGGCTTCTAGTTATTGGGCCGGGTACTATTGGGCGTTAAAGGGTGAATCGCACAAGGTTGTTGAACTTGTGCGAGCCCAATCTTTTGAATCGTACAAGTATGAGTATGTTATATTAATGTGTTGCCATGATCAATACGTGTTCGTAATCTGTTAACTTATGTGTAAACATACGTGCATTACTTGAACCTAGACCTGACTTGTATGGTAACCATGTTAGGACGTGGTTGACCCCTAGCAGCTCGATTGACCTTTACTTATCTGCCGAGCTAACCTAAGGTGAGTTCACACTTTCTACAAAGCATGGGATTCCCAGGGGTTGGGAATGGGTTAAGGAATATGGATTCCTCGTCCTTCTTGGGTAGGACAGTACGGGTTAAGGAATGTAATTCCTCGTCATCATGGACAGTTAAACTTCACTAGACCAAAACTCTATCACGAAGTCCCTCCTTTTTATATCGACTTAATCACCCGGCCAATGGCGAGCGGGTCATTAGTTAGATAGCGCTATTTAGGTCTGATAAGCCTCACACCGTGCCGCAGAGGACGGGCGTGAACTAATGGATCTGGGCACGTCAATGATGATAGACATTGACACTAAGGGCACATAAACATGACTAAAGTCAGTGGTCGATATGGTAACGAGTCTACTAGTATAAACATGGGGTAGCCCCCACGGCCGGAGAGCCAGAGGATTAATCATGGGGTAGCCCCCACGGCTGGATAGCCAGAGTAAACGGGATTTAAACAGAACACGTTTTCAACTATGGGGTAACCCCCACGGCAGGGATGCCAGTTAAAGGAAACTGTTTTTGGAACAACTTAAAACAAACACCCAACTGTGAACTTGCTCAACTTTGTTGTTGACTCGTTACTACATGCTTTGCTGGTCACGAGGTTTAGCAGGAGCTTGCATGGGGAAGAGTCGTTGTGGAGCATGGACATTGAGTGTTCATGATGAACTTAAACATTATTAACTTATGCCTTGGTTTAGACATTATGCTTCCGCTTGCAACTTAAACTATGTTTTGATTTGGACACTAATTATATTGTGTTGGGTTCTATGTTTACTTACATGCTTGTTCAATATGATTGGTGGTTTGATCTTGGTCAGTCACGCCTCCAAGCGGTGATACTCCGCATGTGGATTTTGGGGGTGTGATAATGATCGGATCTCGTATGTATCTCCCCGTATCGAGGCCTGACATAATGTATCCTACGTGCATGCTCGCCCGATATCAAGCCAACCCGAAGGCCTCACATATGGCAGCTGTAAAAAGGATTTTCCGCTATTTGAAGGGTTACCTAGACACCGGTCTCTGGTACCCTAGGGATGATAGCTTCGAGTTGATCACGTTCAGTGATTATGATTTTCGTGGCTGCAAACTCGACGGCAAATCCACAACGGCTGGATGTCAGTTTTTAGGAAATCTCCTGGTCACATGGCAGTGCAAGAAGCAGACTTGTGTTGCTACATCAACTTGTGAAGTCGAGTACATTGCTACCTCAAGTTGCTGCTCCCAAGTTCTATGGATTCAACAGCAAATGCGTGACTACGGTTTTGAATTCCTATCTACTCCTATTTTCGTTGAAAATTCTGTTGCTTTACAGATCACTAGAAATCCTGTGCAGCATTCAAAGACCAAACACATCGATATCAAATATCACTTCATACGTGATTTTTCGATAAAAGACTTATCGATGGTGTTAAGGTCCACACTGATGACCAACATGCCGACCTTTTTACCAAAGCTTTTGACAAATGACGTTTTTTGACTTTTTACTTATGGTAAACGACATTAAGGTCAAGCAAGAATAAACCAACATCGGAAAATTGTTTTTGTAAATATCTATTTGTGTTTTTAATTTATCGTACTTTTTGCATTTTAGGGGGAGTAATTTCCAAAAGAAAAATACAAAAACATTAAAAAAATTTCAAAAATACAAAAACATCAAAAAATTTCAGAAACACAAAAGCAATAGAAAAACAAAAATGAGTTTCCTGTTGAGCAAAAGAGAAAATGATAGTACATCAGTGGTCTGTCGAAACCTCTTCGAACTTAAAACGATAAGCAGCTCTATATAAGATATATTGGTAGGCTCATAATCATTTTAAAGTGTTCAGGGTGATATAAACTTAATCGACTGAAGACCGTGTGGGAACCGCTCATTGGCATATGGTCTTGGTACCGAAATTTTGTTTGATGGATTGCCGAGGTTCTGAGATATGTGGTCTTTATATTGTTTATCATCTGGGTATCATGGTTGTTCTTTTACCGAAAATAATGGAGACGCAAGTCTAGAACTTCCATGATACCATACATACGTGTCACAACCCCCGACCCCACCCTGGGAGCGGAAGCCGTGAACCAGTAAAGTGGTACCGGTGTTTATTAATTTGGTAGCAGAATTTAAAAATCAGGACCGTAGTTAGGAAATATTTATCAGAGTTTCAAACACCAAACTTTTTATATATAATAAATACATGGGATAAAACCCAAGTTTCCTTTACAATACATTTATAGGGATAAACCCTAATTATTGAAAACAAAATCTCCTTTTTATTTAGTTAACTTTTATAGCCACTATTCTAAGCCTTCAGTGTTCTCCGGCTGACTTTTATTAGCTTCACATTAAATTACCTGAAACGCGTTTTAAAAAGATTTTATCAGCAAGAAATACTGGCGAGTGAATCCCGGTTTAATCAAAACATGCTTTTTATATCAGTTACAGTATTGAGGGCATCCACAATTACATTTGTTTATATCTACCCAATTACCACCCACGGTACTATCAATCTTGACTTGTGGTCATGCTACTACTCACATTGTAGTAACAAGTAATGTATACAAAACCCCAACATACCGACAGTAATTGTAGAATCACAAATACTCAATCACTGTTAAATGTAATTTAAAATAATTGAGGTTTTGTAAAAACAGTTTGCAAAAAGGGGAATAACTCACATTTGTAGACTTAGGTATTTCTACAGGCTTCCTGGTTATATTATAGCTTCCTGTTGCTTCTCCTGGTTATTATTTATTAAATTTAGACAAAGCACACGTGTTAGTAAGATAACCCAATTTACATTAGCTATACCCCCGAGATAGAACTCCAACACCTGAGTCAGGCAGAGCCTTGACATGCGTTACGGAGCTCTAGTTCAATCGGGCAGCGTAACTAATACGTAACCGGGGGTTATAATACTTACAACGAGGCAAAGTTTCGCTTTTTAGGGGTATTATTCCCGAGAATTTTAGCCTACTAGAGGCTCTGAGAGAGAATAGAATTTTGAACGACGACTGAATGTGGCCTGAGGCCCCTTTTATAGGGTTGCTTGTATGGCGGCTCGCGACCCGCGATGATCATGGGGTCGCCCTTCGCGGCCCGTGAGGCATGTAGGTTAGGCTGTAGGCATGGCAAGTCACCCGGGTTGGCTTCACACGCGTTGGGACACGTGGCGCAAGCGGGTTCCGCCTGGTGTCACTATGTTGCGCCCCGCGACAGACCCAGGGAGATGGGTCGCGGCCCGCGAGAACCCTCAGAAATTGTTTTTATTTGATCTTTAATAATATAAAGGTTATTTGGGTTCGTTTAAGCATATACGAGTGTATTTAGGAGCGATTAGGGTGTTTTATGAGGGTTGTTATACTATTAATAAAATATGTATTGCACTCGCGTTAAGTATAGTAACCCAATTCAACTTTATCAATATGTCATGAGACAGAACCCCAACGTACTTAGTCGGGCAGAGCCTTGACATGCGTTGGTGGGTCCTAATTCAATCGGACAGGGTATCGACTCAGTGATTAGGGGTTAAAACACTTAAAACGGGGCAGGGCATTATTATTATTATGGTGTGAAAAAATAAAAATAGAATTTAGAATTATAGAGAGAGAGCAAGTAGTAGAAAGCAGGCAGTATGCAACTTTTCCTTGAATCATTCTTTGCATATTTATAGTGAAAATATGGTGTTTCTTGGAAGCTAAGCTTCCTGTCCACGCATACACACATATTAAATGTTGAGTTTTGCATTGATGTCCACGTATCATTCATTTTGAATGTTTTAACTTTGATTATTTTATTTATATATTTTATAATTAATTCAGCTGCTTCACTCTTTTGGCGCTTATAACTTATAAAATATGACCTTTTTTAAAACAATGAATACGCCATTAAAACGAGAATATTTTTATCTACATTTTGGCCTAAGTTTCATTAAAAACGGAGTAAGGTTAAATATAACGTATTTTTATTATTATAATTATTAAACGGTTCCTACGTTCGCCAAAATATCCCATATTTCTTGTAGTCAACTTACCCAAGATCTATCCGTTTAATAACATAAGTTTTTATACACTTTATTTTAAATTTTATAAATAAAATTTTTGGGAATGTTACATCCTCCCCACCTTGTTTTAAATCTCGTCCTCGAGATTCACTGAAATGTGGAGGAATACCTTTAGTTTATTACTGATCATAGTTTCTAAGTATATTCTGGTCCTTGCTTTGAATTTTGACCAGAACTATTCTCTATGTTTTGAGACTCTTATCTTCTCAATAATTCTTAATGAAGGTAAAAATTACTCTTGTTAGTGTAAGTTTTTAGATGTTTTGCGTCTTAGCATAATTCTTAGTTACAGGTTTCCTAATGAGTCAATAATCTAAAGTAAGGCAAGGGAAATTCTTATATTTTCGATGGCGTCCCAACTTAAAGAGTTCATGTCGTTCATCTTGTCACACGAATTACGAGACGGATGATCAAACGAAATAATGTTTGATATTGGAATTATAGATGTATACAAGAGATTCCTGATAATTAAATCTAAAATTATCATTGATACACCTGTTCGTGATTTATCCCTAATTTGTCAATCATTATAGTCCTTGGATTTCCTCATAGATATACATATCTATATAATCATATATTTCACATACTATAATATACACATCATTCATAATGTGACACCTGTGTCACTTCAACCATCAAACAAATACCAAACCAATGAAATATTGTATTTCATACTTGGAATTTGTAAAAATATGTGTATCGTTTGCACATATCAATTCTTGTTCGATTTCGGGCTTTAAATCTCTTTCTGGAAGGTTATATGCGCACTGATGCGTAAATATAACCAGTTTAATGCAAAATGTCACACCCTGGCTTTGCGGAAGCGTGGTATATTTTGGTGTGACTTCTTAATACCATAGCTTAATCATAACAAAGCTATATGAATTTAAAAACCATGCAAGTCATCATTAAGTTTAGAAATCAACATACATTACCATTGTTTAACGCGGACATACTCTAGTATCCATAACCTTGTTCAATAACGTTACAACTTAAAAATAAAACATAAACGTGATTTAGGGATTATGCCTTGTCCAGGAAAGAGGCACAACCCTAAACCCAGATGACTTCATGAAAGGTTGCAGCGGAAAACGTTCATACCGTGCCAGAATCCGTTAATTTCCTGAAATACATGTGAGTTGAAAAATCAACAATAATGTTGAGCGAGTTCATGTGCAAGTGAGTAAGTAAAACACTTGTAAGTATAAAAGTTTCCTGGTATGTAGCAGTGTAAGAGGACTTGTGATCACCAATGGTTTGCAAGGCCATTAGCATGTCGTGAAATGCAAGTAAGTAAGATACAACCCTAGCATATTTTGCGTTGGGTACCAAGTCACTCCGGATCCGTTCTGTTAGTCCTTCGAGAGGCCTGTTCTGTTGGACCGGGAGCTGGGCTCGCTACACCCAAATAGATCTACCGCTCGAGTCCCTCGGGGTTCTAACTACCCATTCACATGATCTAAACCTCCTTACGTTATACCGTGTATAAAGTACTTGTAAACAAAGTAACATGTATTTCACCCCCGCAGTTAAGAAAACTGAAAACAGTTAGAGAAAAGGGGGACATGAACTCACAGTGGATGCGTAAACTCTATCAAGCGTCTCCTGGTACTGTAAGCTGTGCAATGACCTACAAGTGCTAAATCTATTAGACGGACGGCCGTGCTTTAGCTTTACAGTTTATGTTGGCGGGAAATAGTTAGACAACTATTTCATGTTACATTTTGTATGTGCTTGATAGTTATTTTCCTTCCCAAGGATGGGGGATTTAATACATGTGCGTAATATTTTCCATCATTAAGTCTCACTTAACCTTCATATATATTCAACTCCAAAATATATGTATTTGTCAAAAATACGTTGTTAAAGTACGCGTTCATAAATATTTCCGTAATTGTGTAAGTTACGTTTTAACGTGCTAGTGGTAATATAATTACCGGTGTAACTTATATATTTATGGCGAAAGCGTTTGTATTACTTTTGGAGTCGTTAACGTTTGTAAACATTATTTTTACTCTAAAAATAATATTTATGCGTTTCACAAAATAATCATAAACAGTGTGTGAAAATATATATTTATCACGTTAACATTTTGTGAAAATCCCACCTCCGAATATTTAGTAATTTAAGTCATGGCGAAATTTATGTTTTGAAATCATGTCAAAAATGATTCTAACACTCGTAATGTAAACAAGTTTAAGTGTTAGGTTTTTGGAAAAATTTCGCCAGAGTTTCCTCTGTAACTGGAGGTGGCCACGCTTTCAAGCGTATCATTTTCTTTTAATAATCAAATCAATCAACTTCTTTATTCAATCAAACAACTTCCGACAAATCAAACTAGTCAATAAATATGTAAATTTGCATAGTCGCATGAACTTGTAGTTTTTCCGAATCTATATTATAAATCCCATTTATATATGTAGGTCTTTATATAAAGTACTTTCAATCTTGTAAAAACCTCGTTTTTAGAGAGTCGTCTTTTACAACTTCCAGTTATTTTTCCCAAAAATAGTTACTTTATCAAAACATGTGTCACACAAGTGTTTACACACTTGTGTGTTCTAAATATCATTCTTAACATTGTAAGATCCGTTTCTTTAAAAACATGATTTCTTTAAAGTGTGGTCCTTTGGAGATACCACTTGCGGATACGTAGATCCGCTAGTTTTAAACACCCTTTTACCGGTTAAAACACTTTTACACAAGTAAAATAATTCTTTACAAGTTCATGTCTCTAAAATGTGGTAGTGTTTCACTTTTAACCCTTGTATCTTTCAAAAAAAACAAGCTTATGTGATGAAACACGATTTTACAAAGTCGGGTTAAACGAAGGTTCGAGCTACCACATTATAGATCGGGTCACAAGAATCACATATTTCAAGTCCTACGACCTTTACACAAGTTACATGTCTTTAACCACCACTTTTATGATTTTACTAGACTTTAAAGATTCAAAACGCGTGTTAACGATATTTCACCGATAAAATTCCTTTTAACCACATTAAACAAGCGTAAAAACAAGTTTTAAACAATATACCTCTAGCTCGGGGCTAGGGAAGAATCGTGACGAAAACGGGGTGGATAAAAGCTATCGGTTGAGGTCCTTCGCGTTCCGCTTGCACCAAAACTCCTAAAACGCGTCTTGTGATGTGTGAATGATTTTGGAATGCAATAATTACCAATCGAAAATATGATGGTGGGTGGGATGGGGTTCGGCCGTGAGTGGGAAGGAGCAAGAGAGAAGGTTTGGAAGTGTAGTGTTTAGTGATGAATGGTCTTAAGTGGTGAGGGGTTATTTTATAGACAAAACTAATGTCATTAACTAGTGGTTAACATGCCGTATAGATATCCAACATTTGCATTATTATATTCTTTCAAGTTCTAAGTATGTCCCCTAGTGGGGAACGGTTTCAAATGGGATGGGGGTTGGGTTAGTTCGATTGTAAGTAGTGATTAGGGAGGTTAGTTTAGTTAAGTAGGGTTAACTAAGTATCTAACTTAGTTAGTGTTATGTTATGCGTTATGATGGGTGTTAGGGTAATCAGGGACCCTAACTGGTTCAGAAAAATATAAATAGTGAAAATATAAATATTTTCGTGTTCCGGGTAATGTCCGGTTGTTCGGTTGGATAGTAATCCGTTAAAGCGTTACAAAAGCTTTAAAAGTGTCGTTTTTGATACTTTTAGTGACACAGTTTAATTTCCAACACTTTAGAAAGTGTCTAGTAATATTTTTTTTTTTCCCATATTTTAGCACTTTACTAGTTAGCTAGAAGCTGGTTAAATTATTAAAGTGCTGTGTTTTGTACTTAAAGTACTTTTTAGGCACATCCGTTCACTGTAACTTATCCTTAGAGACGCGGTTCTACAATACTTGTATTCCTACACTCTCCACTAGTGTAGTAACTTTCTCAGGCTCTTACAGGCCTTAGAGGCAGTGTCTGCCTGATGCTGGTTATATCAGCATGTTCACTGTGTATCCGTTTAGTGCTACTGTGCTTTTTGTGCATCATGTTTGTCACTAGGGTTCAGTATGTAAATAATGTAGTGACAGCAAATAAAGTATGATGCAAGTAAGTGCATGTATCAGTATGCAGGTAGCAGTTTATCAGCTAGTTTCAATCAAGCACAGTAATTAAGCAGTAATCAATCATTAATTAAGTTGTACGGATACCTGGTTTTGTGCGGGTTGTCACATACTCCCCCCGTTAAATAAATTTCGTCCCGAAATTTTAAGTTCTGCTTGTAGATGCAGGGTTCTTGGGAAATAAGTGGGGGTACTTTTCTTTCATTCGGTCCTCACGCTCCCAGGTGTATTCAGGACCATGTCTGGCATTCCAGCGAACCTTGACGAGTTTGACACTGCTCCGGCGGGTCCTGTTAACTTTCCAATCTGTGACCTCGACGGGTTCTTCTACGAAGTGGAGCGTGTCGTCAACATGAATTTCGTCAATAGGAATGGCAACGTCAACTTGAGTTGGACTTTTCTTTAAATTGGATACATGAAATGTATCGTGAACACCGTTAAGTTCGGCAGGTAGATCCAACTTGTATGCTACTGTCCCGATTCTCTCTAGAATTCTGAAAGGACCAATGTAGCGCGGATTTAGCTTTCCTCGTTTCCCAAAGCGTGCTACCCCTTTCCAGGGTGAAACTTTCAACAACACCATTTCTCCAACTTGGAAATCCACATGTTTTCTGTTTGGATCCGCATAGGCCTTTTGTCTGTGGCGAGCGGCTTCGATGTTTTTAAGAATCTGTGCAATTTTGTCCGTCGTCTCTTGGACGATTTCGGGACCGGCAAGCTGTCTATCACCTGCGTCAGCCCAACATAATGGTGATCGACACTTGCGTCCGTATAGGGCTTCAAAAGGCGCGACACCAATACTGGTGTGGTAGCTGTTGTTGTAAGAAAATTCGACCAAAGGTAAGTGTTTATCCCAGCTACCGCCCAAATCCATAACACATGCTCTCAGCATGTCTTCCAAAGTTTGTATCGTTCGCTCGCTCTGGCCATCAGTTTGCGGATGAAACGCAGTGCTCAGATTCAATTGAGAGCCAAAAGCTTCTTGGAAGGATTGCCATATTCTTGACACAAACCTTCCGTCTCTATCAGAAATGATTGAGAGAGGCACTCCATGACGTGCGACGATTTCTCTCATGTATATTTCAGCCAATTTGCTCGTGTTATCCTTTTCTCTGATAGGTAAGAAGTGTGCCGTTTTTGTTAATCGATCCACTATCACCCAGATAGTGTCATGGCCTCTTAGCGTTCTTGGCAGCTTTGTAACAAAATCCATGGAGATTTGTTCCCACTTCCATTTGGGAATCTCCGGTTGTTGCAGAAGTCCCGAAGGCCTCTGGTATTCAGCTTTAACTTTAGCGCAAGTTAAACATTCGCTCACGTAGACAGCAACATCGCCTTTCATTCTAGGCCACCAATAGTAATCTTTGAGATCGTGGTACATCTTATCCGCCCCGGGATGTATAGAGTACCGTGACTTGTGCGCTTCGTCGAAAATAACATTCCTTAAATCTCCAAACAAAGGAACCCAAATCCTTTTCTCGAAACATAACGTTCCTTCATTGTTTGGTACCAGTAACTTCTCCATCCCACGGAGATATTCTTCCTCACGATTTTCTTCCTTAAGGGCTTCTTTTTGTGCAGCGCGAATGCGCGAGGGAAGATCGGTCCGTATGATCATTTCTAAAGCCCTAACCCTTATGGGCTTGATTCTTTCTTTACGACTTAGGGCATCGGCGACCACATTCGCCTTCCCTGGATGATACTTGATCTCGCAGTCGTAATCGTTTAGTAATTCAACCCAGCGTCTTTGCCTCATATTCAGCTCTTTCTGGTTGAATATGTGTTGCAAGCTCTTGTGATCTGTGAAGATTGTGCACTTCGTACCATACAGGTAGTGTCTCCAGATCTTTAAGGCAAATACCACGGCGCCAAGTTCTAAATCGTGTGTGGTATAGTTCTTTTCGTGCACTTTCAATTGGCGAGATGCGTAAGCAATAACTTTCTGGCGTTGCATCAACACGCAACCCAATCCCTGACGCGATGCGTCGCAGTATACCACAAAATCATCCGTACCTTCTGGTAGTGCTAAGATTGGCGCACCACAAAGCTTGTTCTTCAATAACTGAAACGCTTCTTCCTGTTTGATTCCCCAATCAAACGTCCTATCCTTCTGTGTGAGCGCGGTAAGGGGTTGAGCGATCTTTGAAAAGCCCTCTATGAATCTTCTATAGTAGCCAGCCAAACCCAAGAATTGCCGAATCTCGGTTGGCGTCGTAGGTGCTTCCCAGTTCTTGATTGCTTCGACCTTTGTGGGATCAACGTGAATTCCATCCCCATTAACCACATGTCCAAGAAATTGGACTTCGCGTAACCAAAATTCACATTTGGAAAGTTTGGCATATAGCTGTTCCTTCTTTAGCAGCTCCAGAATAGCTCGTAAGTGCTGTTCGTGTTCGGCCTTTGTTCTTGAATAAATCAAGATGTCGTCGATGAATACAATCACGAACTTGTCAAGGTATGGCTTGCAAACCCTATTCATCAAATCCATGAAAACTGCAGGTGCGTTTGTTAAACCAAATGGCATGACGAGGAACTCGTAGTGTCCATATCGAGTTCTGAAAGCCGTCTTCGGGATACTTTCTTCTTGTATCCTCAGCTGATGGTATCCAGATCGAAGATCGATCTGAGAGTAACAACTTGAGCCTTGAAGTTGGTCGAACAGATCATCAATTCTTGGCAGAGGGTATCTATTCTTGATCGTCAGCTTGTTCAACTCTCTGTAATCAATGCACATCCGAAAACTACCGTCCTTCTTCTTAACAAACAGGACTGGAGCTCCCCAAGGCGAGAAGCTTGGTCGAATAAAACCCTTGTCTAACAACTCTTGAAGTTGTGTCGACAGTTCATGCATCTCAGATGGAGCAAGTCTGTAAGGTGCCTTAGCCACAGGCGCGGCGCCTGGGACTAGGTCGATGTGAAACTCGACTTGTCTCTGAGGTGGCAGTCCGGGTAAGTCTTCTGGAAAGACTTCTGGGTACTCCCTCACGACAGGGATGTCTTCGGTTCTTGGCTCAGCAGCCTTCTTATCCACAATGTGTGCCAGGAAGGCAACACATCCCTTCTGCAAACACTTCCTTGCTTTCAAACAGCTGATCATCCTCAATGGCGTCTCACGCTTTTCTCCATGTACCACAATGGTCTCACCATCATCGATTGGAATACGAATCACTTTTTCGTGGCAAACTATCTCGGCTTTGTTGCCCGATAACCAATCCATTCCTACTACCACGTCGAAACTTCCCAATTGGACTGGTAGTAGATCCAAAGAAAACTCATGTTCTCCTAACTCAATCACGCAACCTCTGATAACTTCATTTGCTTCAACTAATTTCCCATTGGCCAATTCAATCGAATATGGAATATCTAACTTATTTGTGGCTAAACCAAGCATATCCTTAAATTCTAACGATACGAAGCTATAGTCGGCACCAGTATCAAATAAAACAGATGCATAGCGTTGATTTACAGGGAACGTACCGGTGACAACGTTGGGATCCTGGCGCGCTTCCCGTGCACCGATCTGGAACACCCTTCCACGGGCTTGGTTTAGCTCTGGGCAATCTTTCTTAAAATGCCCAACGTCACCGCAGTTGAAGCATCCAAGCCTCTTACCACTTCCCGCACCATCCATAACTGGCGGGTTGTTCTGGTTAGCATTTCCAGCTTGGTTGGCATTGTTGTTTCGATTATTCCCCGGTTGGCGACCTCCAAAACCACCCCGGTTGTTATTCCTGTTCATAAATCCTCCTTGGCCTCCCTGGCCCAAACTAGCCCAACATGATTCCTTTGAGTGGCCCGGTTTTCCACAAGATTCACAAACTCTTACGTTACAAGGGGCAGCATGGTGGCGTTGGCAGTTGTTGCATTTGGGCTGAGTGCCCTGGTACCCTTTTCCTTTCTTGGTACTGCCAGCTGATTTTCCTTTCTTCACTGCCGTACTGACACCTTGCTTGAAGTTTGAAAACTTCCTTTTGTTATCCCCCGAGGACTCAACGTGAGTCTCTGTTTTCTTTGCCTTGACTTCATCAAATTTGTTTAAACGAATTGCCTCCTCGGTAAGAGCCACACTCAGATCAATGGCTTCTGTGATAGTTGCTGGCTTGGAGGAGGTTACCATGCTAATAATTTGGGGAGCCAAACCCCAAATGAAGCGCTCAATACGCTTGTATTCCGGCGTAACCATGTAAGGAACCACTTGAGATAAGTCGTGAAACCTCTGGACGTATTCCGCAATCTTTGGCCCATCCATCCTTAAGTGCCAAAATTCAGTCTCCAACCTTTGAATTTCTGCGCGTGAACAGTACTTTCGGCGCATCAGTTCTTTCAATTCGGCCCAAGTCAGGGCGTAGGCGGCAGCTTCGCCTAGAGTTTGGACTTGTAGGTTCCACCATGATAGGGCTCCGTCGAGAAATAGCCCTGAAATGTATGTGACTTGCTGATCCTCAGCACATTTGCTCATGCGTAAGACGGAATCGGTTTTCTCAGCCCAGCGGGTGAAGGCAACTGCACCTCCTGTGCCATCGAAGTTAACTGGTTTGCAGTCTAAGAACTGCTTGTAGGTGCATCCTGCACGTATGTTAAAACATGTGATTGGCATTAGCATCATCGCTAAAATCTCCAACTAGTTCATGGTAGGTTCGAATGGCGTGGTATTACCGTGAGGTGGATTGTTATTGCCTTGGTTAACACTTCCGCTTCCTCCTGGCTGAGAAGCTGCGTACTGCGCTATGGCAGCTGCAATGACTTGTTGTAACTCTGCCTCATTAGTCGGCATTGGTGTTGGGCGTTTTGGCGGCATCTTCTAAAAGATGTGTTCACGTTGGTCAGGACATAGTACAGAGTACGTATATAGTAATAATAATAGTATAACCACATAATGTCTCATGTTATCACATATCACCAATATCAATCATACAACATCCCATGTCATAAAATATAAACGAGTAATCAAGCGAATCAAAATATGGTGAGAAAACCGCGATTGCCATATAAATGAGACCACATCGTAAGTGTATACATACAATCATCAATCACTGGGGCTACATCACCCCTGTCAAAAGCTACATCAGTATCAATACAACATCAAGTACGTAACAAAAGTCAAATCATAACGTAGTCTCCCCAAAATGCTGTGCAAGTAAAAGCAATCGCCGACTTCTCACCTCGCCTACCCATGTGGCACCGATGAGCTCAAGCAGGTGGTGGTGGAGGAGGAAAACGGGTATAAAACAAACGGCGCATCTCTAGCCAATCTGCCTCCATCGCCTGCTGCGTGCGAATAACGGAGGCAATCTGCTGCTCCAAAGTAGTAAGACGAGCAGCATAGTCAGGGGGTAATGATCGAAACGGCTGTAACGGAGAGGGTGCCTGACCATGGCACTGACATGGCCGAGCTCTCTCGAGCTCCTGTAGTCGCTGCTCGTGCGACTCATGCTGGTAAACAAAAGACATCAGTACATCCTCAATGGTGTGGCCCACATGGAACCTGTGGTATGGGTCAGTGGGTGGCATAGGGGAAAACGGAGACCAAAGCAGTGGATCTCGTGTGGGATCGAAGGGTGCTACGCCAAAAGGAGCAGTAATAGGTGGAACAAAAGGCATCTGTGGTAAGAAAGGCATGGGCATCGGTACATGCCCTGATGGGTGGGCTGAAGAGCCCTCTCCAGGCCCCGCTGGAGGTATGTATGTGGGAATCTGAAACGAAAAGTCAGTGTGTCTAGCGTCTGGAATCTGTGGGGGTAGTGGTGGGACGTCCTCATCAGCCGGGATCCACCCGTGCTGTGCGGCCTCGTCCGGTGGATCCATCTGTGCCGCGAACGGTGCATGTCCGGGCTCTATGGGAACGGGATCAAATAAAGGGGCTACAACAGGGTCGACAGGTGCCAAGTGCTCAAATGGTGGGTCAACAGGTACAGCAACAAGGGGTAGAGGATCAATGGGATCAACAGCAATGGGCTCAAGGGGTATATCTGCATGCATAGGGTCATGCTCTGGTAATACATCAAGAGCAGCTGCCTGCTCAGGAGCAATGGCAGGCTCAAAGTCATCAAATGCCATATCAAAGTCAAAG
Source organism: Helianthus tuberosus (assembly GCA_030545235.1). Lineage (NCBI taxonomy): Eukaryota > Viridiplantae > Streptophyta > Magnoliopsida > Asterales > Asteraceae > Helianthus > Helianthus tuberosus. Next base: position 166,656,046 of record CM060408.1, read on the forward strand.
TCAGGATCGATCGGATCAAAAGGATCAATAGGATCAGCAGGATCCTCCATCATCTCGTCCATAGGGACAAACTCCAAATCACGGTCAGGATCATAGCCTGGGGGAAACATAGGGTCTGAATCCCCCTCGTCGTCAGGATCATAAACAAGTCCCGGTACGGGAGCAACAGAAAGAGCCTGGTCAGAATCAGACCCATGGGAATAGTGCTGCACACTAAGAGTATGTGTCGGTGCAGAAGCCACAGACTCAGAGGAGTCCTGGGCTGGGGAAAGTGCAGGTGCCTCCGCAGCCGGAGCATCTGCAATCAGTAGAGGGGCAACAGCAGGTAGGGCCTCGCCCTGGGCGTCCTCCTCGTAAGGCTCCTCCTCAAATAAGTCGACGTCGTCCTCCTCGTCGATGGGTAAATCATGAGCAGGGTAAGCAGCGAGGGGTATGGGAGCAGGGATCACCGCTAGTGGCAAATCCCCGGCCGGAATATCAATAGGGAGCTCATCGTCGCCATCAGGTAGGGCGAATGGCTGGAAGTCGTCATCGTCGGTACTGGTAAAGTCTGACGTGTACACCTCGTGCTCCGAGGACTCTAAATCATCTGACACAACACGCCTGGGGTTGGTGATGTCTGAACCACCTGAATCAGCCGGATCCATGTATCTGTAACATAAACACAAGTATGCACAAACAGTCAATCACATAATCAGATAATCACATAAGTCACCAAGTAGGGCATCACATAATTTCTCCTAGTCTTACTAGCCAAAACCATCTAGTCTACAAGACTGTTCTATCCTTCACTTAAACCAGACCTCGATCCTCCAGATCGAACCTTATAACAAATCAACGTGCTCAACTACCTTATTCACCTCGATCCTCCAGATCGATCCTTATAACAAACCAACGTGCTCAACTACCTTAACCATCTCGATCCTCCAGATCGATCCTCAGCCCTCCAAGCTGAACTTATAATTAATAAAATGTGCTCAACATTTGTTTGTAAAAAGTGTGGATCTGGACTTAAGTGGTATGCAGAAAAATGTTTTCGTGAGAGCCCTAGTGATCATAGTCTAGACTCGAGACAGAATCCTAGTTCGCTATGATCAGAGCTCTGATACCAAGCTGTCACACCCTGGCTTTGCGGAAGCGTGGTATATTTTGGTGTGACTTCTTAATACCATAGCTTAATCATAACAAAGCTATATGAATTTAAAAACCATGCAAGTCATCATTAAGTTTAGAAATCAACATACATTACCATTGTTTAACGCGGACATACTCTAGTATCCATAACCTTGTTCAATAACGTTACAACTTAAAAATAAAACATAAACGTGATTTAGGGATTATGCCTTGTCCAGGAAAGAGGCACAACCCTAAACCCAGATGACTTCATGAAAGGTTGCAGCGGAAAACGTTCATACCGTGCCAGAATCCGTTAATTTCCTGAAATACATGTGAGTTGAAAAATCAACAATAATGTTGAGCGAGTTCATGTGCAAGTGAGTAAGTAAAACACTTGTAAGTATAAAAGTTTCCTGGTATGTAGCAGTGTAAGAGGACTTGTGATCACCAATGGTTTGCAAGGCCATTAGCATGTCGTGAAATGCAAGTAAGTAAGATACAACCCTAGCATATTTTGCGTTGGGTACCAAGTCACTCCGGATCCGTTCTGTTAGTCCTTCGAGAGGCCTGTTCTGTTGGACCGGGAGCTGGGCTCGCTACACCCAAATAGATCTACCGCTCGAGTCCCTCGGGGTTCTAACTACCCATTCACATGATCTAAACCTCCTTACGTTATACCGTGTATAAAGTACTTGTAAACAAAGTAACATGTATTTCACCCCCGCAGTTAAGAAAACTGAAAACAGTTAGAGAAAAGGGGGACATGAACTCACAGTGGATGCGTAAACTCTATCAAGCGTCTCCTGGTACTGTAAGCTGTGCAATGACCTACAAGTGCTAAATCTATTAGACGGACGGCCGTGCTTTAGCTTTACAGTTTATGTTGGCGGGAAATAGTTAGACAACTATTTCGTGTTACATTTTGTATGTGCTTGATAGTTATTTTCCTTCCCAAGGATGGGGGATTTAATACATGTGCGTAATATTTTCCATCATTAAGTCTCACTTAACCTTCATATATATTCAACTCCAAAATATATGTATTTGTCAAAAATACGTTGTTAAAGTACGCGTTCATAAATATTTCCGTAATTGTGTAAGTTACGTTTTAACGTGCTAGTGGTAATATAATTACCGGTGTAACTTATATATTTATGGCGAAAGCGTTTGTATTACTTTTGGAGTCGTTAACGTTTGTAAACATTATTTTTACTCTAAAAATAATATTTATGCGTTTCACAAAATAATCATAAACAGTGTGTGAAAATATATATTTATCACGTTAACATTTTGTGAAAATCCCACCTCCGAATATTTAGTAATTTAAGTCATGGCGAAATTTATGTTTTGAAATCATGTCAAAAATGATTCTAACACTCGTAATGTAAACAAGTTTAAGTGTTAGGTTTTTGGAAAAATTTCGCCAGAGTTTCCTCTGTAACTGGAGGTGGCCACGCTTTCAAGCGTATCATTTTCTTTTAATAATCAAATCAATCAACTTCTTTATTCAATCAAACAACTTCCGACAAATCAAACTAGTCAATAAATATGTAAATTTGCATAGTCGCATGAACTTGTAGTTTTTCCGAATCTATATTATAAATCCCATTTATATATGTAGGTCTTTATATAAAGTACTTTCAATCTTGTAAAAACCTCGTTTTTAGAGAGTCGTCTTTTACAACTTCCAGTTATTTTTCCCAAAAATAGTTACTTTATCAAAACATGTGTCACACAAGTGTTTACACACTTGTGTGTTCTAAATATCATTCTTAACATTGTAAGATCCGTTTCTTTAAAAACATGATTTCTTTAAAGTGTGGTCCTTTGGAGATACCACTTGCGGATACGTAGATCCGCTAGTTTTAAACACCCTTTTACCGGTTAAAACACTTTTACACAAGTAAAATAATTCTTTACAAGTTCATGTCTCTAAAATGTGGTAGTGTTTCACTTTTAACCCTTGTATCTTTCAAAAAAAAACAAGCTTATGTGATGAAACACGATTTTACAAAGTCGGGTTAAACGAAGGTTCGAGCTACCACATTATAGATCGGGTCACAAGAATCACATATTTCAAGTCCTACGACCTTTACACAAGTTACATGTCTTTAACCACCACTTTTATGATTTTACTAGACTTTAAAGATTCAAAACGCGTGTTAACGATATTTCACCGATAAAATTCCTTTTAACCACATTAAACAAGCGTAAAAACAAGTTTTAAACAATATACCTCTAGCTCGGGGCTAGGGAAGAATCGTGACGAAAACGGGGTGGATAAAAGCTATCGGTTGAGGTCCTTCGCGTTCCGCTTGCACCAAAACTCCTAAAACGCGTCTTGTGATGTGTGAATGATTTTGGAATGCAATAATTACCAATCGAAAATATGATGGTGGGTGGGATGGGGTTCGGCCGTGAGTGGGAAGGAGCAAGAGAGAAGGTTTGGAAGTGTAGTGTTTAGTGATGAATGGTCTTAAGTGGTGAGGGGTTATTTTATAGACAAAACTAATGTCATTAACTAGTGGTTAACATGCCGTATAGATATCCAACATTTGCATTATTATATTCTTTCAAGTTCTAAGTATGTCCCCTAGTGGGGAACGGTTTCAAATGGGATGGGGGTTGGGTTAGTTCGATTGTAAGTAGTGATTAGGGAGGTTAGTTTAGTTAAGTAGGGTTAACTAAGTATCTAACTTAGTTAGTGTTATGTTATGCGTTATGATGGGTGTTAGGGTAATCAGGGACCCTAACTGGTTCAGAAAAATATAAATAGTGAAAATATAAATATTTTCGTGTTCCGGGTAATGTCCGGTTGTTCGGTTGGATAGTAATCCGTTAAAGCGTTACAAAAGCTTTAAAAGTGTCGTTTTTGATACTTTTAGTGACACAGTTTAATTTCCAACACTTTAGAAAGTGTCTAGTAATATTTTTTTTTTCCCATATTTTAGCACTTTACTAGTTAGCTAGAAGCTGGTTAAATTATTAAAGTGCTGTGTTTTGTACTTAAAGTACTTTTTAGGCACATCCGTTCACTGTAACTTATCCTTAGAGACGCGGTTCTACAATACTTGTATTCCTACACTCTCCACTAGTGTAGTAACTTTCTCAGGCTCTTACAGGCCTTAGAGGCAGTGTCTGCCTGATGCTGGTTATATCAGCATGTTCACTGTGTATCCGTTTAGTGCTACTGTGCTTTTTGTGCATCATGTTTGTCACTAGGGTTCAGTATGTAAATAATGTAGTGACAGCAAATAAAGTATGATGCAAGTAAGTGCATGTATCAGTATGCAGGTAGCAGTTTATCAGCTAGTTTCAATCAAGCACAGTAATTAAGCAGTAATCAATCATTAATTAAGTTGTACGGATACCTGGTTTTGTGCGGGTTGTCACACAAAAAACACTCCGGAATAGTAACATAGGCTTATCATACCTTAAATAACCTTTACATAACTTAGAAATAAGTTTTGGAAGGTTTGGTGTGCCAAAATCAGGTTTATTCGCTTATAGGGACTAAATTCGACAAACTGTGAAAGTATGTTGAATTGTACTGTAACGAACATTCCGGGACTTGATCATAAGTTAAATATACCCTAAATATCCTTTACATAGCTTAGAAATAGGCTTTGAGTGGTTCGGTATGCTAAAATAAACTTTATGCTCATTCTTGGACTAAAAGCGTCAAAAAGTGCATAAGTTTGCACTTTCGCGCATATCTTACGTTCTGAATATATCCGAACACCCAAAAATTTATGTAAGCATTAAAATATTTTATTTTAGTGTTTAGCATGATAAAATTCCATTCGTCGCTTAATTTGGATCGTTTTTGCGTTCGTTACGACTTCCGTCGTAATTAACCGAACAACGCAATCGTATGACCAAACGAACCGACATTTGAGATATTTGTAAGCATGTTTCAAGTTCCCTATACTTTAACTTCATTTTAGAGCCTTGAAATGGGGTTAACGGGGCATAAACATGCCAAAAATGCATCAAAATGCAAGATTCTCATGTGCAGGGGCTAAACTGTCAACTTTTGAACGTTGCTGGTCTGCAGACCACATACGGTCCGTAAGAAAGGGACCATAAGGTCCGTAAGGCAGCCCTAGTTCAGCAGAAATGTATTCCAGCTTGATCCAGCTGTTCCCCTCTTGTGCAAATGGTTTTTATGATCCTATGTGCTTGTTTAGGGGCTCCCATGGTTTTAGAAATCAGTGGGTGCAAGTGTATGGCTTGGATCGAAGCTCGGATTTCAAGAAACGATCCTAACGGTTCTTGTTTTCCTATAAATACCCCCCTTTGTTTCACTTGCAACTCACACCATGATTCTGAAAGTTCTTTAAGTTGGAGCTTTAAGCACTCCATACCTGAGAATATTTGGGATCAAGACTCCATTCTTGGACCTTTTGTAAGTATTCTTTCGTTCTTTTATCGCGTTTCGAGTCTGAAAGTCAAACTGTGTTTGACTTTCTGCGTTGACCAGTTTATGGTCAACACGAAGTTCGTTTGAACTTCGCAACGTAAGCGTAATCATGATGGTTATAGTCTCAAGTGACTATACCTACTGATTACCACGTTGATTAAGTGTAGTGACGAGTCGTAGTTTCGGCCAAAATGCGTATTCTTGCGTATTTTGTAATCAAACTAGTTTTAGGTATCAAAACCGTTTGTTTTGATACCAAACCTGTTTTCTAACTTAGTTAAACATGTTTCAACATGTTTAACTCTTCACTTTAGATTTACTGCTTATAGGGTCGTAAGGTAAGCGGTCTAAACAACCGCTTATACTTTCGAACCCGACCCATTTGCTCAATCATTAGGATCCGACCAAACACATTAGGTGACCATAGTTGTGTAGGGAATAACCTTCCGAGGTTATACCTTATGGTCACTTCGTTTAAGTAGTTGTATGATAGGTAGTTTATATGCCCTAGGAAAATGACCAAAATGCCCTTTTTATGCATAATTGTTATATAAGCATATGTAACCCAAACTTTTATCATTTAAATGATTATGCAACGTAATTAAACATGTTAGGGCATATAATACTTGTCATAGGATTAGTAAGGCGTTCTGAACGCGTTTTACGCGAACGACGTGTTAAAGTAGCATAAGCTACCTAAACGGGTCGTAATGGGTCGTAAGCACTTAGGATATGTTTCCTTTTAATATGTAGGCCTTGTTAAACCATATCATATGAGTTCCCACACTCATTTGGTTTACGAGACCTCATCCTATCCGATCTTCCGATTTAGGTCCAGTTTATTAGGTGCCGTTTGATTTCGTGCTCCCTCTAGCTTTGCTTGGTTGTTGTTCAAGACTTCTAAGCATTCTCAAGTGAGTACATAGTCCCCTCTTTTACTGATTTCAATGTTTTGGGGTGAAGCATGTGTACCTATTTGTTATGTTCTTGTTTTCAAAAGTATAATTGATTATACATATTAGTACTTATCTTTTTACAAACTGACTGATTATTTATGGTTTAAACTCTAATTTTTCCAAAGATTATAAAATTAAATTGTTGGATAGTACTTATTTTTGTTCACCAGACCGGTTGGTAGTATGATATAGCGCTATAGGATTTGACACCCCATTCCTGTTGTCATGGAATGTCTGAAACCGATTTATTTTTATCCAAATAGGGATTGCCTTTGTGGTATTCCAATAGTCTCAAAGGTGTAGTTTGATGCACTAGGTCTGAATGATTTCTTAAATCACATTATTTTTGTATATTTAGTTATACTCCCAAAAGTATAATTTGATATGCTCTCATATGTGATATTGTACAAAACCATCATATATTTTGTTAATAACCAAAACGTAGTTTAATATGTTATTTTCAAAACCAAAGCATAGCCTAATATGTTATTTTCAAAACTAAAGCATAGTTGATATATGATATTTATAAATCCAAAGTATACTTTTGATATACTACTGAAAATTATTAACTTTAACAACTAAAGTATATTTAATATACTATCTGATTAATTATTTTGGAACTGAAATATACTTTAATATATTACTTATTCGACTTTCTTAAAACGAAATTATATTTATATATATACTATAAACCTTTTTATCAAAATATTGTTTTATTAACAATATACTTTATACAAATTCATTTTATTTAGTTACCTATGTATTATTATTTTATATCATCTGATTTCTTATAAATTTTAGTATGATTTATAAAAGAAAACCTTTTACAAGGATCATGACTACTTTTGTTAAACAACTTTTTCTAAAGTTATAAGTCATGAATCCTAATTATAATAAAACCTATGTATCTCACAGGCATTTTTATGCTGACGTACCTATTTTTACACATGTTTCAGGTGCTATTATGTGATGATTGTTGATGCATGCTATACATAGGAGGGACTCGTGCCTTAGCGACTTTAAAACTTGAAAGATAATAGTTGTATTTATCTGATTTGTAATAAAACAATGAGTTCAATAATTCAATAAAACGAAATTATTTATTCCATGGTTGTGAAACAATGATTCTGTTACAACACTCCCCGACGTTTCCGCCACGTTTTGTTGTTTTACGTGGTCGGGGTGTGACAGAAAAGTTGGTATCAGAGCCAATGCTTATAGGGAATTAGGTTATTAGTAATGCTTTGACCTAGACTATAACCTTCCTAGGACCCTAACACAAGTTACCTTGTGTTTAGCTTTAAAACAATACCGTCGCCTATCTTAAGGTGACAAGCACAATAAGGACACAATTTTCAATTCCGCTTTGAAAACCAATCATCTGTTCTAGGATGATTTATTGTAAGGTTTTGAAACCCCCCCCCCCTACGTTTTCAAAATCCCGTCAAAGTTTGGTCTAAATAATGTGAACACGTGCAAACTGGAAGGGTGGGTTCCTGTACCCTGGGTCTTCTGTCTAAGGCTAGAGTGTTCGTACAAATCCGCAATATCGGACCAGTCACTCTTACCTGGGAACTCTTGGGGTGAGTGTACACTTATAGGCGAGCATGTCTTCGCGATACATTATTTTTTACCCATTTACTTTGATTAATCACTGTGTGTCGTTTGTTGCCTTGTGGTAACAAACAAATGACCACCACCTTTGCTTTCGTCGATTTTGTTTCATCTCATTCTTTTCATCTAATCATTTCACTCGTTTTGCTTCATGTTTCCTCTTTTAGAATGCCTCCTCGACGTGAAAATCCGCTACCAAATGCCGAAATGGCAAATATTATGGCACAACATATGGCTGCTGTACTCCCAGATATTATTGCTCAAGTAAACCAAGCCAACAATAACCAGAATGCTCCATGCAATTTCAAAAGCTTCAATTCGGCTAACCCACTCAAGTTTAGTGGTTCTGAAGGAGCAACTGGGCTCCTACAGTGGTTCGAGAGCATTGAGAGTACATTTCGTCACGTTCAGTGTCCTGAAAATTGGAAAGTCGAGTTTGCTTCAAGTGTGTTTCAGAAGAGGGCTCTTACATGGTGGAACAGAGTTATGAGGGACCGCGGTGCTGAGATTGCGTTAGCACAGACTTGGGCTGAGCTTAGGGCTCTTATGATGAGGGAGTTTTGTCCTCGTCATGAATTGAGAGCTTTAGAAAGAGAATTTGATGACCTAAAGCAAGACAGCGGTGAGCATCGCGCCTATACTGACCGTTATGAGGAATTGAGCCTGTTGTGTCTTGCTTTGGTTACCCCTGTGGATAAGGCGATTGAGAAATACATTGATGGTCTTCCTGACTTAGTTCAGGATATCGTTATTGGCAGCAACCCTACTACTGTCAGACAAGCCATTGAATTGTCTGCCACCCTGACTGAATCCCATATCAGGAAGGGTAAGCTGTTTCGGAAAGGCGACCCAAGACCATCTGACAAGATTGCTCAAGTTGAACCGAAGGAAAAACAGGCTGAGGTATCCAAGAAGAAGAAGCGTAAGGCTTCTCAAAACTGCGCCATAACTGCTCAGAACAATCAGGTTGCACCAAACCAGCCAGCACAACCTCGCAAAAGGCAAAATTATGTTGGTACCGCACCCTTGTGCAACAAATGCAACCGTCATCATCTAGAGCAAGAGCAGTGTCACAAATGTACCCACTGTGGGCGGTTGGGACATTTGATCAATGTTTGCAGTTATGCAAATCAAGCTGCTGCAAACCCTGCTGTTGTTCAAGCACGGTTCCCACCGGGATCATGTTATAACTGTGGTGACCTTACTCACTACAGAAACAATTGCCCAAGACTTGTTAACGTACCTCCAGCGCGTGGACGACTGTTTAACATCAATGAGGCAAACATGAACAATAATGCAGCAGTAAACAATTAGTGTTTTGTAATTCCTCTGGTTGTTATTTAAAGACAATGCGGTTGTTATATAAATAAAAATTTGTTTTTTTTATTTTTGAACTAATGCGATTGTGTGAATGTTTGATGCAACCTTATGATGACAACACAAAGACAAACTACTCGTGTGGTTCTGTCATTTTTATGATCCCTTGTGATCTCCCCAAAAATCATAAATGATCGTTTCTTTTCAAGAAACAAAGATGAATTCCTATTAAGATCTTCCTATCTTCATAGTTAGATTCTTGAAAATGTGTAAAGTGCCAAAAAGGAGTTCACGGATTGGATTCCTGGTGTGCTTTGAATACTCGTGTGTTTAATTTAACAAGAAAATTAACAAAATGAAGATCAAATTAAACAAATTATGTGATTATGTGCTTATATGTTATCTGTTATGTTTTGTTTTTTGGTGTAATCTGAATTTTCAATATCCAAATCCTCATAGAATCTTCCATATCTTCGTATAAGAGATTCACAGTAGGATATCCAAAGGTACTATCTTAATTCCTTAATGGACTTCTACGTTGTAGTTAAAGTCCCTTGGGTTATAAAGTACTATTCTATAATTGGACCCCTTGAGTGGTCTAGTTAAACAGATTGATTTGAAAATCTGGTTAGGAATATCATGTGATGATATAATTGAAAAGATCCCTTAAATGGTCTATTTAAGGAGATCGTATGACGATCTAGTTAAGAAGATCATGTGTTGATCCAGTTAAAAAGATCGTTTGTTGATCTAGTTAAAAAGATCCTCAGGTGATCTAATCAAGTCACATTATGTTTATTCAATTGATTTTTCCCCTACGCATTATGAAATAAACTGTGCAGACTGTGCAAGGAATTACATAATTATGGATGCATACATAATTATGGAATTCAGTGCACAGAAACCACAACAAAGTTTTGTCATGTGTTAAGACTTATAGCGACAAGAATAACGATACGGGAACAATGTGAAAAGGGGCATGGTGGATACGCCGCTGGTACTTCCTATATATAAGTGTTCCTTATTACATTGCGAACGTAGCGTTATTTAAGTTACTAGAAGTCCTGGACCTTGACCAATGTCATTTATTCTTACACTCTCCAATTCTGATTTCAAGTACACACCAAGTTTCCTGTGATAAGTCTTCATAAGAAACGTTCTTCTGTCCGTAGTTCGAAACTCCATGTTTTGTTACTACAAGGACTTCACTTTGAAAGTTGACAATTTCACTAAGAATCCTAACATGGCCCAGAGTTTTACTTAGGGTTCGAGGGATTCGTTCGAAAGCAAAATCATCACAGTTGTCTTCACAAGTTTCCTCTAAAATTAAAATTTCGGGACGAAATTTCCTAAAGTAGGGGAGACTGTGACACCTGTGTCACTTCAACCATCAAAAAAATACCAAACCAATGAAATATTATATTTCATACTTGGAATTTGTGAAAATATGTGTATCGTTTGCACATATCAATTCTTGTTCGATTTCGGGCTTTAAATCGCTTTCTAGAAGGTTATACGCGCACTGATGCGTAAATATAACCAGTTTAATGCAAAAAACACTCCATAACAGTAACATAGGCTTAACATACCTTAAATAACCTTTACATAACTTAGGAATAAGTTTTGGAAGGTTTGGTGTGCCGAAATTAGGTTTATTCGCTTACTGGGACTAAATTCGACAAACTGCGAAAGTATGCCGAATTGTACTGTAACGAACATTCCGTAACTTTATCATAAGTTAAACATACCCTAAATATCCTTTACATAGCTTAGAAATAGGCTTTGAGGGGTTCGGTATGCTAAAATAAACTTTATGCTCATTCAGGGACTAAAAGCGTCAAAAAGTGCATAAGTTTGCACTTTCGCGCATATCTTACGTTCTGAATATATTCGGACACCCAAAAATTTATGTAAGAATTAAAATATTTTATATTAGTGTTTAGCATGATAAAATTCCATTCATCGCTTAATTTGGATCAGTTTTGCGTTCGTTACGACTTCCGTCGTAATTAACCGAACAACGCAATCGTACGACCAAACGAACCGACATCCGAGATATTTTTGAGCATGTTTCAAGTTCCCTATACTTTAACTTCATTTTAGAGCGTTGAAATGGGGTTAACGGGGCTTAAACGTTCCAAAAATTCATCAAAATGCAAGATTCTCAAGTGCAGGGGCTAAACTGTCAACTTTTGAAAGTTGCTGGTCTACAGACCACATACGGTCCATAATCAAGGGACCATATGGTCCGTAAGGCAGCCCCAGTTCAGCAGAAATGTATTCCAGCTTGATCCAGCTGTTCCCCTCTTGTGCAAATGGTTTTTATGATCCTATGTGCTTGTTTAGGGGCTCCCATGGTTTTAGAAATCAGTGGGTGCAAGTGTATGGCTTGGATCGAAGCTCGGATTTCAAGAAACGATCCTAAGGGTTCTTGTTTTCCTATAAATACCCCCCTTTGTTTCACTTGCAACTCACACCTTGATTCTGAAAGTTCTCTAAGTTAGAGCTTTAAGCACTCCATACCTGAGAATATTTGGGATCAAGACTCCATTCTTGGACCTTTTGTAAGTATTCTTTCGTTCTTTTATCGCTTTTCGAGTCTGAAAGTCAAACTGTGTTTGACTTTCGTCGTTGACCAGTTTATGGTCAACACGAAGTTCGTTTGAACTTCGCAACGTGAGCGTAATCACGATGGTTATAGTCCCAAGTGACTATACCTACTGATTACCACGTTGATTAGGTGTAGTGACGAGTCGTAGTTTCGGCCAAAATGCGTATTCTTGCGTATTTTGTAACCAAACTACTTTTAGGTATCAAAACCGTTTGTTTTGATACCAAACGTGTTTTCTAACTTAGTTAAACATGTTGCAACATGTTTAACTCGTCACTTTAGATTTAGTGCTTATAGGGTCGTAAGGTAAGCGGTCTAAACAACCGCTTATACTTTCGAACCCGACCCGTTTGGTCGATCATTAGGATCCGACCAAACACATTAGGTAACCATAGTTGTATAGGGAATAACCTTCCGAGGTTATACCTTATGGTCACTTCGTTTAAGTAGTTGTATGATAGGTTCTTTATATGCCTTAGGAAAATGACCAAAATGCCATTTTTATGCATAATTGATATATAAGCATATGTAACCCAAACTTTTGTCATTTAAATGATTATGCAACGTAATTAAACATGTTAGGGCATATAATACTTGTCATAGGATTAGTTAGGCGTTCTGAACGCGTTTTACGCGAACGACGCGTTAAAGTAGCATAAGCTACCTAAATGGGTCGTAATGGGTCGTAAGCACTTAGGATAGGTTTCCTTTTAGTATGTAGGCCTTGTTAAACCATATCATATGAGTTCCCACACTCATTTGGTTTACGAGACCTCATCCTATCCGATCTTCCGATTTAGGTCCGGTTTATTAGGTGTCGTTTGATTACGTGCTCCCTCTAGCTTTGCTTGGTTGTTGTTCAAGATTTCTAAGCATTCTCAAGTGAGTACATAGTCTCCTCTTTTACTGTTTTCAATGTTTTGGGGTGAAGCATGTGTACCTATTTGTTATGTTCTTGTTTTCAAAAGTATAATTGATTATACATATTAGTACTTATCTTTTTACAAACTGAATGATTATTTATGGTTTAAACTCTAATTTTTCCAAAGATTATAAAATTAAATTGTTAGATAGTACTTATTTTTGTTCACCAGACCGGTTGGTAGTATGATATAGCGCTATATGATTTGACACCACATTCCTGTTGTCATGGAATGCCTGAAACCAATTTATTTTTATCCAAATAGGGATTGCCTTTGTGGTATTCCTATAGTCTCAAAGGTGTAGTTTGATGCACTAGGTCTGAATGAATTCTTAAATCAAATTATTTTTGTATATTGAGTTATACTCCCAAAAGTATAGTTTGATATGCTCTCATATGTGATATTGTACAAAACCATCATATATTTTGTTAATAACCAAAACGTAGTTTAATATGTTATTTTCAAAACCAAAGCATAGCCTAATATGTTATTTTCAAAACCAAAGCATAGTTGATATATGTTATTTATAAATCCAAAGTATACTTTTGATATACTACTGAAAATTATTAACTTTAACAACTAAAGTATATTTAATATACTATCTGATTAATTATTTTGAAACTGAAATATACTTTAATATATTACTTATTCGACTTTCTTAAAACGAAAGTATATTAATATATATACTATAAACCTTTTTATCAAAATATTGTTTTATTAACAATATACTTTATACAAATTCATTTTATTTAGTTACCTATGTATTATTATTTTATATCATCTGATTTCTTATAAATTTTAGTATGATTTATAAAAGAAAACCTTTTACAAGGATCAAGACTACTTTTGTTAAACAACTTTTTCTAAACTTATAAGTCATGAATCCTAATTATAATAAAACCTATGTATCTCACAGGCATTTTTATGCTGACGTACCTATTTTTACACATGTTTCAGGTACTGTTATGTGATGATTGTTGATGCATGCTATACATAGGAGGGACTCGTGCCTTAGCGACTTTAAAACTTGAAAGATAATAGTTGTATTTATCTGATTTGTAATAAAACAATGAGTTCAATAATTCAATAAAACGAAATTATTTATTCCATGGTTGTGAAACAATGATTCTGTTACAACACTCCCCGACGTTTTCGCCACGTTTTGTTGTTTTACGTGGTCGGGGTGTGAAACATAAGGTCAATGTATTTAACAGATTCATATCAGGTCATGGTACTATTTAGGGAATTTCATTAACATAACATATACCCCATCTTACCCGGTCTTGCCAGAGAGGTACCCCCATCTTACCCGGACAAGCTGGAGAGTCTACTACACCATACCCAGTCTTGCCGGAGAGGTAATTATCATTGTATTTCCCTTAAATAGAATTTCCCTCAAATCATGATTTTAAAAGTGCATCATTTATTATGACTTATATCAAGAAATAAGGAAATTAGTATTCTCATGAATGATCATATTCCAGAACCGAGTAGTACTAATAAACAAGAAATAACAGTGGCTAGGTGTTATCGCTTATTTATCATACTTGCACTTTTCTAGTCATCATCCTCACGGCATACCAATACCCATCATACTTTATCGACGCAAGTAATTAGCTTATCTTGAAGGTTTATACTAAGGCATTTTACTTAGGTTCAAGTCTAAATACAATCCTAGGTGTTACCAGTAATTATCAATATCCTAACTCTTTTGTTTAAGCATAGATATTATTATGGTTGTGGTTTTCTTTTGTTTGGAAAGTGGAGTTTTGACAAAAATATCATTGTTTCCATTGACTTCATGGCTAGGTTTGCTATGATGAGTATGCTTACAGCTAACTCTATTCACACTTATATAACATTAGATTCCGTCGCAAGAATGTTTTATTGAGACAGATGACATTTTCAAAACATAACACGTTTCATGATTCATCTTTATACTTGATGTTTTCATATGAATTATCAGTGATATTTTCTTTTTATTTTCAGAAGATATTTGATTATTATATGATGTATATCATGAAGAGATTCTATTATGTATATGCATATATGTGTATAGTTATCATTTAGAAACATAAAATTTCAAATCACTTGTTAATATCAAAACTTAAATAATATATATACATACACACATATATATAATATTAAATTATTTTGTAATATCTTTCATTTATATATATCCGATGGTACCAATTATCAAGCTTATTCCCTAGCTTTATTTACCCTTTTTATAAAAGTAATATATTGAAATAAACTTTTGTTAAATTTATTGAATATAATATTTTGAAATTAAAGGATGGATAAATAAAAGTTTAGGGAAATAAATTACTCAAAATATAAACTTTCTGGACTCATGGGAACAATTTTATTTTTAACTAGTGGGTTGAACCATATTGATTTAAAATATTAAAACTTAACTCTTAATTTATTGTATATTCTATTATTTATTCAAAGAAGTATTATACTAAGTAATACAAAGTTTAACGTTTCTAAAATTGATTCTAACAATAGTAGTAGTAATTTGTTTAAAGATATTACAGTATTAAAATTGTAATTTGATTTTTAAATAAATCTATATAAAGGACAATTGTATTAAACACATATTTGAGTTAATTATTTTTATGTGGGTTATCCATTTTAATTCTAGCTTAAAAATGAAATAATAACTAGAATGTTTAGGAAAATTTTAATGTGCTAGAAAAAGAAATAAATAAATAAATACTAAATTATTGATGTAAGTCGAGTAAGAAAAGTGGTTTTCATTTTGTAATATCTTTTACTTCTAAAAATAAATTTTCTAATCTCTTTTATATGTATCGATTGTACAAACCATCAGACCCATCTTTTATAATACATATAAAAAAAATTATTACTCCTTTTGAATATAATATTCTAAATGATAAAAACATGATTATTTATATATGTTTATAGTAATACATATAACAATCTTTTGAACATACACTTTCTTTAAATTATGTTATTATAGGTTTAAACGTATAAAATTTTATATGTATCCGACGTAATATAAACTTTAGTTTACTTTATATACACCTATAAATATATAAACACTATTTAAAATGTATTATAATGTATATATATTTCAAATAGAATTGTAATGTATTTAAAATACTTATATATTATCCTAAATTAATAATGGAAGCCAATGAATAGTATACATAGTTCTTTTAATATTTTTATGTTTTAATATTATAATAATAATGACTATTATTATTATGATTATTATAACTATATTTTTTTTCCCAAGTTACATTTTAAGTAGGAATATAAATATAAATCTTAAAAAAAATAACAAAGTCTTGCTAAATGCCGCCTGTTTCTGTTCCTCGATATCTAAAAAAATAGATAAAAAAAAATTAAATAGATTATGACTTTAAATGTAAAAAATTCTAGCTTTGACTTTATGGGAACCCTATCTATATTAGACACCAACTCCCCCTTTTTTTCATATTAAAATCAAACATTTAAATCTCTTAATCGGTAACGAGAGAGTTAGTATTGAAGATCTAAATATTATCTTTTCCCAAATATGTGTTGTAATTAAATAAAAACATTATTATTATTATTATTATTAATATTATTATTATGATTATCTTTTTTTTTTCCTTTGCCAGAAAATTTTACTTTTAAGCTCAAAGGTGTCGGTTTTATAATAGCTTTTATAGAATTATACAAAGATCCAACGTAGGTTATAATGAATAGTGGTACCTTTGATCATGAGAAGTATTTAACACTGTATCGTATAATTATATTCCATAATATAATTTTGGGTTCCACTGTATATATATATATATATTTAAGCCTAATGCCTATATATAACTTTATAACTATGATCTCTCTTTACATATAGTTAAAGCTTTTAATATATATTTCAACTGTTACCATCAATATACGTTATAAGAATCATAACGAAATTTTATACTATTATTGTATATAATTTCCTATACATACATTTCCCAAACGGGAATAGTGCCATTTCCTATACATACATTTCCCAAATATGGGAATAGAAATAGGGGAATAGTGTCAGGCAGCTGCCTGACACTTCCCCATTGGACCAAACAGTTTATTATTTTATATCCATTTTAAATTACGTTTTTGCTCATGTTTAAAATTACCGTTTTGCCCCAGCTTAAAATAAAATTAAGCTTTTGTCCCCATCTTAAAATTACGATTTTGCCCTTAATTCAAAATTACGATTTTGCCTGACACTCCCCCATTGGACCAACCAATTTATTATTTTATATCTATTTTAAAATTACGTTTTTGCCCCTCTTTAAAAATACGGTTATGCCCCCAGCTCAAAATAAAATTACGCTTTTGTCCCCAGTTCAAAACTACGATTTTCCCTCGATTCAAAATAAAATTGTGGTTTTGCCCTCAGCTCAGAATTACCTTTTCGCGCCCAGTTCAAAATAAAATTTTGTTTTTGTCCCCAGCTAAAAATTGCGATTTTGCACTCTGTTCAAAAAAGTGATTTTTCCCCGTTTAAAAAATTATGATTTCGCCCTCAGTTTAAAATTACATTTTTCCCCAGTTCAAAATAAAATTGTGATTTTGCCTCCAGCATAAAATTACGATTGTGCCCTTAGTTCAAATTTATATTACGTTGTTACCCCAAGTTCAAAATTACGAACTTGCCCCTGTGAAAATTTACAATTTTGCCCCTGGTTCAAATTTACAGTACTACCATCACTTTAGCTTTTGGCAAATTACGATTTTACCCCAGTAAAAAAATACAACTTTCTCTTAGTTAAAAATTACAACATTGCCATTGTTTTAGTTTTTTTTTATCAAAACTATAAAAGTGTTTTGTTTTAATTGGTTGACTCGATTTAATTGTTTTTCGTGTCAATGAGCTGCCTAACGCTCGCTCATTATTCGGCCATCGCCCCGCAACGCGGGCGGGGCATCAACTAGTTAGATATATTCATGCAGTTATAAATATATTAATATATATAGAGGTAAGTTAACGTACAACAGGGCTTATCGTACGATACGTACGCAATCATCCCAGCCGTACGATCTGGCGCGAATTCAATCTTCTGCATGCGATTTTGTCCTTGCACACCCCATGCCATTTTTCACATTATCCCATGCTAGCCATTTTTCACATGCGATATTCAATCTTCCATATGCGATTTTGTCCATCTACACACCCCATGCCATTTTTCACATTACCCTATGCTAACCATTTTTTTCACATGCGATATTCAATCTTCCACATGTGATTTTGTCCATCTACACACCCCATGCCATTTTTCACATTACCTTATGCTAGCCATTTTTTAACATGTGATTTCATTTGCATGGGATTTCAAAACATGCGATTTCATTGCATTTTCAAGCCATGCGATTTCATTTGCCTTTTTATAACATGCGAAGATTGAATTCATACCAGATCGTACGACTGGGATGATCGCGTACGTATCGTACGATAAGCCCTATTGTACGTTACACTTTTTCTATATATATATATATATATATATATTAATATATATAAATAATTAGGTATAAATAATACTTCAAATTAATACTTATTTCCTAGGTAGTCTATGGGTACATCTAATCATATTGGTCATTCATACTGTGGACTCAAAATTTGTGAAAATACCCTAAAAATCATAATATAAATATTAAGATTTATCTACACAGAATAACACATAAGTTATTACATTAATTTCCTAACATAATGTTTAAGTTAAGTATGAAAAGAACACCTACATAGCTTAAACCAGTGGCTCTGATACCACTTTCTGTCACAACCCCCGACCTCACCCTAGGAGCGGACGCCGTGAACCAGTAAAGTGGTACTGATGTTTATTAATTTGGCAGCGGAATTTAAACATCAGGACCGTAGGTAGGAAATATTTATCAAAGTTTAAAACACCAAACTTTTTATATATAATAAATACATGGGATAAAACCTGTAACACCTCGTAAAATCATACCCAATAAAATAAAGACACGTGTCATGTAAGGTAAACGTGTTATAAACCCGGATCAAGTAAAAGAATGTATGGTAGAATTAAAAAGTGTCAACATGTTAATTAAACACCTCTGAGTGACTATTTTATAAATCCCAATCCTTAAATTTTTTTATAAACATCTGAAAATACATTCAAGTCCGGTTAACTAATATAATGAGAAATTCAAAAATCTCAAAGAATGGAGTCTTAGTGCATTTACGACAATTCTCATTCATTAACCTTATCAATAAGGTCCAAGAACTTTCAAATGCATGGCTGCACATGCAAAGGCACCCTTAAAAGGTTTGACTTAGTGATTAGTCACTAATGGTCCAGTCAATTCCCGAATTAAGAGTAGCTTTGAGTTGGTAATTATGGGGGTAATAAACCCTTAAAAGGGCACCCTCTGATTCCCACTCTAACTAGGTCAATTGTCGGGTCAAACTTAATCATAAAAAGTAAACAGAAAGCTAAATTTTCAAATAAATGCAAAATTAACAATGTAGAAGCCATGCAACCTATCTTATCACTAATATAACTTGGTAATTAATGTAAGAACATGTCTAAACATGTTCAACCCGACAATTTTCAGTTTAGGCTCGGTTTGGAACCGAAAGTCCCATAATTTGACTTTTGCTTTGACTTTCAGTTCTGACCCATTAGAGCATAGTTTAGAAACGCCGTAGAGCTTTATTAGGACCAGGTTACATGTTAGTATAACCCTCTGTGATTATACAACTTGGTTCATTAGTTATCCGATTCATATGCATGTTTCCGTTATATGCTTAAATGTTGACTATTATGCCCTTTTGACTTTAAAATGATATTTTTGAAAATGTGAATGAATAGAAACCTTTATTACTGAAATATAAACATGTCCCTAAATTTTCAAATCAGTTTGAGGTCTAGATTAGGAGTTATGCTCAATAGCGTAATTAGAAAGCTCTTTATTAATTAAACAGCGTAATTAGCATATAGCCTATTTAAACCAAAATTTTTATACCAAACTTTTTACCTACTGATGTAAAATAATATTTTGGGATTTTTGAAGATTTTTATTTATTTTTAGGCTGAGCATAACATAGAGTTGTACCTTTGATTCGGTAATTGTCGGTTTTGCCCTTTTGGCCTATAAAATGAGTTTTACAAAACATTTTGACACCAAACCTTTTTTCTACTGATTTTATATGATAAATAAAGTATTTTAAGCTTTCTGGAATAATAAAAATATCTGCTTTTCTTATAAAACCCAGAAATCACTTAAAATCGCCTTTTTACGCGTTTTAAACGCATAGTATGTATTAAAACTATTTTAAATATATAAGACTTGATACCTACTGATATTTTAAGTAAATTATTATACTTCAACAGTAAGCAAAAGTTTTAAACTCAGATTTCCAGTTTTGACCTTTTAGGCTTATGTGAAATTACCAAAATGCCCATTCGGTGCATAGTTTAGTTATAAAAGATATATTTCACATATATGCAATACCCTACTGAGATAACTTATTAAATTAAGTATTTTTAATGATTATATCAGACCTGTTACCCAGATTAATATTTAATCTCTTTTATAACCTTTAAAATGACCAAAATTCCCCTACGGGGCGTAATTTGAATTTAAATTTCGTTTTGGGCATAATAGAAGGTATCCTACTGATATCACAACATGTTTAAGGAATATTAACTTAGTAAACCTGTTCATGATTCATTTGGTTACCCGTTACACATTTATCGCGTTCGGATCGGTTTATGTAACTAGTTTACATAAATTAGCCGAAACGGGTCAAACCTTATCATTTTTGTCTCAAAATCCAGAATATGTTTAGTTTACCCACATTAAACAATTATACAAACTTGTCAGGGCTAAACCACATTCTAATCCGGTCCTCGCTTAATTGTGCGTTTTGAACCATATCTTCTTTTAAAATTAACCGGTCTAAGTCTAGGCTTAATTAAGACCGTTAGGAATCTAATAGGTTATTAAAAACCTTCATTCCAGATTAGGAGCCCGGTAAAAGCTATTTGCACTTGCTGTTTGTGATTTATACTTGCTTAGGTAAATACTTTTAACTTATTTTCCCTATACGGGCTTGGGATACGGTATTATAATAATACCGCTTGGTCGGGTATGTAGTCATTTAAAGCGGATTGTGATTAATGCATTTACATAACTCGTTTTAATCTGTATTATTTGGTGTATGGCCTTTGGGGGTTAAATGACCATGTCCAGGATATCATTGGCATCATTCATGAAATGGCCACGACCTAAGCACGGGGTGTAGGGATACACCTGACAGTTGCATTATGTAAAAACTGGTAATCCACTTAAAGGAATCAACCTTGTGGGCATTATACCTGTGGCGTGTCACTTAATCTTGTCCGGCTCTTCTAACCGGCCCTGACGGACGACAAATAAGTAAAACTGTATACAAGATTATTTTTAAATAATTGTCCCAAGTTATAAAAGATATTTTGTGTCGTGTGCATTCAAACTGATTTTCTTAAACTCTTTTCAAAATGAGTCAGTTAATTGTATTTACCAGTGTAAACTGACGTATTTTCCAAAAAGGCTAAGTGCAGGTACTAGACGAAATAGGCTGGCTACTCCTGGCATCATTAATCAAGTCTTGCAAGCTTTAGATGTTAAAGTCTGTTGAACAATGATCCTTTTTATCTTTTGATCCGCCTGTGGATCCTTTACAGTCCGGTTGTAATACTTTGATATTACTATTTATTCGGTTTGTAATGTGATTCATCTTTTGCTTCCGCTGTGCATTTAAATTATATTGTTTGACTATGATGATATCAACTACGTTACGATACTCCCCACCGGGCCCACCAGTAATACGTGGAAATATCGGGGTGTGACAGGTTGGTATCAGAGCCAACACTGAGTGAATTAAACACTAGCCTTTTGTGTTTAATCTTAGTTACACAGTTGCACATTCCTCAATTTTTCGAGTCTAGACAAAGAACTTAGGACAAATCCTGATTTGTTTTATTTTTGCTCTTTATATATTTCTTTATTGTTATCTTTGTTTATGTTAACAGGATCAGTCATGCCACCAAGATTCAGGAGGGGAAGAGGAAAGGCACCGATCACAGGTCACGACCATGAGGCCGGGCCATCACACAGATGAACCCCATCTCTCACTATGAGTACAAGCCCACATGAACATTGGAGGACTTATATTGAGCCAGCGAGGCGATCCGTCTCGCTAAGTTCGTCACCATCCTATCACCATTCTTTTGGGCCCCAATCTGAAAATGATCCCCATGACCCTCATCCTTCCTTCATCCCCCTACAACGCTCCAACTCTCACCATTCCTTCAATGACCCGACACCTGTCTTCCAAAGCCGGTTCAACCCGGCAAACTACATTGAAGAACCAGTGGGTTTTAGCCCATTGGGACCTGAAGACCACTTCTCGGGCGACCATGCCACGGACATGGACGAGGACACCGATCCCGCAGAGCCACCGTCCGGAACCCCTACACACCCCATCGAAATCTCTGATGGGTCATCATTTCATGGATCACCTTACCGTGGTCCAGACAGCTACCAGGCGAGATTTGCCCAATTTAACTGGTATTTTACCCCCTCCGAGCACTCATCGCCTCACCAGCAGCAGCAGCAGCAACAGCAGCAGGATCCCTCCAAGGATTCTCGTTTTGTCGCGGTCACTCCACCGCCACCACCACCAGTTCAGCAGTCGCCTCCGGAGCCACCGAGGCAAAGGAGATCAAACGCACGGATGTCCATGCGAGGAGGAGTGCGTATAAGCACCCCCCAACCTTCAAGTGGCAGCCATTACCCGCCACTTTATGAAGACCCACAGATGGGAGGGGCTTCAAACCCCGTCTCTGAGGTAGACTCCGCGCCTGTCGCGCCACCACCATTGGGTTTTGGTAACCCAATTCCTGCATACGCCGGCTCAGCGGCGTATAATCCCTTTGAGCAGCCGGCCCACACCAACAACAATTATGCTGAGGTCGACCCATACCAGGCAGCATGGGACTACAACGCTCTCCACCCTGAGGGTCCCTATGGAGCTCCCTGGGGAGTTGGATACCCAGCTTATGGGTACCAATAACCGCCACCTCCTCAACCACCACATCAGCAGCTGTCGCAGCCGCAATTGATACCACCAGAATGACAACAGGAGGTTCTGGAAAGGTTGAGCCAGGTTGAGCGAGAAGTTCAAGCAGAGCGCAGGAACAACCGTGGATTCTTCAAAGGTTTGGCAAGCCTAATCAAGGGAAAGACCAAGGGAAGGGATTTTTGAAGATCCTTGTTTATTTATTTTTGTTGTAATCAAGTCCCTGCGTGGACATCTGTTTTTGTATTCAGCCCCTGCGTGGGCATGTCTTTCTATTTAGCCCCTGCGTGGGCATGTTATTTCTATTTAGCCCCTGCGCGGGCAAGTCATTTCAGTTAGTTCTCTTCAAGTCCCGTTTAGGGCAAACCATGTATTTTATTTTGTAGTGGAATGATTAAATTTAAATTTTCATTTTTTATTATATGCATAAACATAAAATATGAAATAAATGAAAAAAATAACATTCCTTTTATAAGATCTACCATTATAATAAAATGACAAAATCTAAAAAGGACAAGACCTAGCCCATGTGTCATCTTAAGACAGGGCCAAGGTGGTAGTTCCTCAATTAGATTCAGATCCTTATTAACATCTCAAATTAGGATTGTTCTGCGTTAAATATTAAAAAGAATCTTAAAGGTAAAACCTAGCCTATATGTCATTTCAGATATGGCCAAGATGGTAAAACCTATTCAAAAGATTCAAATTCTTGTTAACATCTGAAAATATGTTAACATTCTTGGCAAAGTGTGATTCGATAAAATCACATAAGTCATCTTTAAATTGGGATTATTCCAATTCCCTTCTTATTATATAATCATCCATTAGGGATGAAGTGCCTGCGGGCCATAATTAATATCCTTTGGGAATAAAGACAGTGGTGGTCCACGACTCCCTGTCAAGAAAAGCTAATGAACTTTGATTCAAACCTTAATGCCTCGATTCTATAAAAATCCTGGCTTATAAATTAACTCTGTCCTTGTGACTAGGCCTTTTGTGCTATTATTTAATTATAATTAAAGGATTATTATGATAAAGATCCTGAATAAATATATATATTTAACAAATTAACCAATATGGTTATCAATACCATGGTTAATGAAATCGTCAAGGACGATAGTACTGTTATAAGCTTCTAAATAAACCTTTGTCATTATTTTTATGTAGCAATTAAAGCTACATGGCTAGGTCGGAAGAAGTAAACAGTTATCCCCTGGAAAACCATGAGAATACCAGGATTAATATAACCAGGGAGGAGCTCCGAACACTGATTGATACAGCTGTATCTAAAGCTGTGGATAGGCAATTCAGGGAATCTAGTGGGATGCATAGTAAAACCTCGTCAGTACCCCACTCTAGGTCTCACCCTAGGACACAATCTGAGGCTCATAGTAAGCCACCCTCTAAGAAAGATGAACCCAAGAAAGAGGATGCTCAACATTACTCGAATCAACACAGTGTTCCATCCAAAAGGATAGTATTTGATAATGAACCACGTACCAAGTCCTGTACTTATAAATATTTTGTCTCATGCAAACCCTGGGATTTCACTGGGGAGAAAGGAGCGGTTGACTGTATGACTTGGTTTGATGAAATGGATACTGTGGTAGATATCAGCGGTTGTGCTGATAGAGACGTGGTGAAGTATGTATCCCAATCATTCAAAGGAGAGGCATTAGCATGGTGGACGTATCTCATTCAAGCGGCTGGAAAGATCCCACTATACAATCTGACATGGGATCAGTTTGTTGCTCTCATTAAAGAGAATTACTGCCCTTAACATGAGGTTGAGAGGATTGAGTCAGATTTCTTATCATTGGTGATGAAGAATTTAGATTGTCAAGCTTACCTCACCAGTTTCAATACCCTATCTCGACTGGTTCCGTATCTGGTAACACCGGAACCCAAACGAATTGCTCGTTTCATTGGGGGTTTAGCCCCAGAGATCAAGGCCAGTGTCAAGGCATCTAGACCTGCTACTTTTAGTTCAGCAGCTGATCTATCTCTGTCTCTTACTTTAGATGCGGTCAGGCTGAGATCGCTAAAGAATTCGGAAGAAGGTAAGAGAAATCCTGAGGACGATAACTCATGACGGTCTGAGAAGAAGTTTAAGGGAACCACGGACCATAAGAAGAAGTTTGGTTCTGGAAAGGGTAGTCAACAAGCAGATGAAAAGCCAAAGTGCAAGACTTGCCAGAAACATCACTTTGGGAAATGCAGGCTTGAGTCCAAGTCTCAGTCAGGACCATTTGCATGTGGATTATGCAAGTCCAAGGAGCACAAGACAGTAGACTGCAAGAAAATTAAGGAGGCTACGTGCTACAACTGCAATGAAAAAGGGCACATCAAGACCAACTGCCCTAAATATGCCAAAAAGCCGGAAGAAGCCAAAAAGACCAATGCATGGGTCTTTCGAATGGATGCACGAGAAGCTGTTCAGGACGAAAACGTGATCACAGATACCTTCCTTATAAATGATATTTACGCAAGGGTGTTATTTGATTTAGGTGCTGATAAGTCATTCGTAGATAATAAGTTTTGTAAGTTGCTGAATTTACATGTTAAAACCCTAAGCGTGAAATATGAGGTAGAATTAGCTGATGGTACCCTAGAGACAGCCTCAACTGTGTTAGATGGATGTGTTATATCCATTAGGAACCACTCATTCTCGTTATCATTGCTTCCTTTAAAGTTAGCCGGTTTCGACATAGTTATAGGCATGGACTGGTTACCCCATAACCAAGCCCAGATCGTTTGCAAAAAGAAGCAAGTGGTGATCAAGACTCCGTCTGGTGAGCCACTTACCATTCAGGGAGATGCCCAGTATGGGTTGCCTGAGCAAGTGTCTATGCTCAAGGCATCTAGATGTCTGAAAAAGGGTTGTGTCATTTATATGGCACAAGTAACTATTGATGAACAGAAGCCCATGATTGAAGACATCCCTGTCATTTCTGAGTACCCATGAGTTTTTCCTGAAGAACTACCTGGTTTACCACCAGATAGGCAAGTAGAATTCAGAATTGACATCATCCCTGGAGCAGCACCTGTTGCAAGAGCGCCTTACAGGTTGGCACCAACGGAAATGAAAGAGCTGAGAACCCAACTAGAGGATTTTCTAGCCAAAGGTTTTATTAGACCTAGTTCGTGCCCTTGGGGAGCACCAATCCTGTTTGTAAAGAAGAAGGATGGATCGATGCGTCTATGTATCGATTATCACGAACTTAACAAAGTCACCATCAAGAATAGATATCCATTGCCCAGGATCGACGATCTGTTCGATCAATTGCAAGGGGCAAGTTACTTCTCTAAGATCGACTTGAGGTCAGGCTATCATCAACTGAAGGTTAAAGATGAAGATGTACACAAGACTGCATTTAGGACTCACTATGGTCATTACGAGTTCTTAGTGATGCCTTATGGGCTCACTAATGCACCTGCAACGTTCATGGATCTCATGAACCGCGTCTGTAAGCCCTACCTAGATAAATTTGTCATCGTCTTCATCGATGACATTCTTATATACTCAAGGAGTCAAGCTGACCATGAGAAGCACCTCCGTTGCATCCTGGAACTGCTTCAACAAGAAAAGCTCTATGCCAAGTTTTCAAAGTGTGAATTTTGGCTTCGTGAAGTCCAATTTCTTGGACATGTTGTTAGTGAGCATGGTATCCAAGTGGATCCCGCTAAGATTGAGGCCATTATGAATTGGCAAGAGCCAAAGACACCCACGGAGATTCGCAGCTTTCTAGGACTGGCAGGATACTACAGGCGATTTATTGAAAACTTCTCAAGAATTACAGCGCCCCTGACTTTATTAACTCGCAAGAATAGCAAATTTGACTGGGGACCTAAGCAGCAAGAATCTTTTGATATTCTTAAGCAGAAGTTGAGCAATGCTCCTGTACTAACATTGCCTGATGGAATCGAAGAATTTGTGATATATTGTGATGCATCACACACCGGTATGGGATGTGTGCTTATGCAGAAAGGCAAAGTTATTGCCTATGCTTCTCGACAGTTAAAGGTACACGAGAAGAACTACACCACCCATGACTTGGAGTTGGGTGCCGTTGTATTTGCACTAAAACTGTGGAGGCATTATTTGTATGGTGCCAAGTGTGTGATCTATTCGGATCGCAAAAGCCTTCAACATCTGTTCAATCAGAAGGACTTAAACATGAGGCAGCCACAGTGGATGGGAACTTTGAATGATTATGACTGTGAGATACGATACCATCCAGGCAAGGTGAATGTAGTCGCCGATGCTTTAAGTAGGAAAGAAAGGGTGAAGCCCATAAGAATCAATGCCAAAAGCATAGAATTAAAGAATAGTTTGAATGAAAGGCTGTTAGCCGCTCAAAGAGAAGCTGTATTAGATGCTAACTATCCTGATGAAAAGTTAGGAGTAACTGCTGAGCAGTTATCATATGGAAAGGACGGAATCCTGAGGTTAAATGGACGAATATGGGTTACAATTTATGGAGGACTTCGGGATGTTATCCTCCAGGAAGCCCACAGTTCTAAATACTCCGTTCATCCTGGAGCTGACAAGATGTACCAGGATCTGAAGGCAAATTATTAGTGGATAGGCTTGAAGAAGTCTATAGCTACCTATGTCGCCAAATGTTTGACGTACGCACAAGTTAAAGCTGAACACCAAAAGCCGTCAGGTTTGCTACAACAGCCTGAACTTCCCACCTGGAAATGGGAAATGGTGACAATGGATTTTATCACCAAATTGCCAAAGACAAAGAAAGGAAATGATACTATTTGGGTTATAGTGGATAGATTGACTAAGTCAGCCCATTTCCTACCTATTAAAGAAACACACTGCTCAGATAAGTTAGCTCAGCTGTACGTGGACGAGATTGTATCTCTCCACGGGGTGCCAGTGTCTATCATCTTTGATAGGGATACAAGGTATACGTCACATTTCTGGAAGAGCTTTCAACAATCCCTAGGCACCCGACTAAACTTCAGCACTGCATATCATCCGCAAACGGATGGTCAAAGTGAGCGAACAATTCAAACACTGGATGATATGTTAAGAGCATGTGTTATTGATCTAGGTGGAAGTTGGGATATTCATCTTCCATTGATCGAATTTTCGTACAATAATAGTTATCATTCCAGTATTCAAGCTGCACCATTTGAAGCCCTATATGGAAGGAAGTGCAGAACGCCCGTTTGTTGGGTGGAAGTTGGAGACATCCAACTAACGGGACCTGAGATAGTCCTGGAGACGACAGACAAGATTGTGCAGATAAGAGATCGTCTCAAAGCTGCCAGAGATAGGCAGAAAAGCTACACAGATAAAAGGCGTAAACCTCTAAAGTTCAAAGTAGGTGATAAAGTTCTGCTTAAGGTTTCACCCTGGAAAGGGGTGATGCGATTTGGTAAGAAAGGTAAGTTAAGCCCAAGGTATATAGGACCATTCGAGATCATCAAATGTGTCGGAACAATGGCTTATAAGTTAATCTTGCCTGAAGAGCTCAGTGGTATTCATAATGTATTCCACATCTGCAATCTAAAGAAATGTCTAGCTGATGAATCGCTAGTCATACCCCATACGGATGTGCACATAGATGAGAGCTTGAAATTTGTTGAGAAACCTTTGTCAATCAAGGATCGACAGGTTAAGAAGCTTCGAAGGAAGCATGTGCCGATAGTAAAGGTCAAATGGGATGCCCGAAGAGGACCTGAGTATACGTGGGAGGTAGAGTCCACAATGAAAGAAAAGTACCCTCATTTGTTTCAGTAAATCTCGAGGTCGAGATTTCTTTTAAGGGGGTGAGGATGTAACACCTCGTAAAATCATACCCAATAAAATAAAGACACGTGTCATGTAAGGTAAACGTGTTATAAACCCGGATCAAGTAAAAGAATGTATGAAAAAGTGTCAACATGTTAATTAAACACCTCTGAGTGACCTTTTTATAAATCCCAAACCTTAAAATGTTTTATAAACATCTGAAAATACATTCAAGTCCGGTTAACTAATATAATGAGAAATTCAAAAATCTCAAAGAATGGAGTCTTAGTGCATTTACGACAATTCTCATTCATTAACCTTATCAATAAGGTCCAAGAACTTTTAAATGCATGGCTGCACATGCAAAGGCATGCAAGGTCTGAATACATGGTCCCCTATTCTAGAAAAGGACATAAGATTAGGAGATAGAAAGATTGCATGGTCAAAACTTGAAAGTTTTCAAGTTTTTGTCTTCTGGCCATCGGATACGGACCGTATGTCCTTAGGCTTACGGTCCGCAAGGAGTGTAGCTGGGCGATGCAGTTCAAGGTTGGTTACGGACCGCAAGGGTTTTGCTTACGGTCCGTAAGAGGTGCATATGGACCGCAAGAGATTTTGCTTACGGTCCGTAAGACCGTCGCTGGCAGTTAAAAACTGGCAGTTGTCTGTTATAACCGGTTACACCGCCTTAGTTGCATGGTATTCGAAATACAGGAGTTGGGCCAATGGTTTTACAGGCATAGGGACACATGGGATCATCAGGGAACATTTGTAGACCTTGTTGGCATGATCATGTGCAATTTAGATGCATATATAAGGAGTTCATGTTTGCAACATTGAACTTGCTCACTTGAAAATTGTTCAAGCTTTTCTCTGGAACTCTTGGGACTTCTAGCAGACTTCCATCAACTTCTAATTCGTGCTTAGGACCCTTGTAAGTGTCCTTAACCTCTCTTAATTCAGTTTTACTTAGTTTAATGGCCTAAAGTCAAACCGTCGTAATTAAGGTTTGACTTAGTGATTAGTCACTAATGGTCCAGTTAATTCCCGAATTAAGAGTATCTTTGAGTTGGTAATTATGGGGGTAATAAACCCTTTAAAGGACACCCTCTGATTCCCACTCTAACTAGGTCAATTTTCGGGTCAAACTTAATCATAAAAAGTCAACAGAAAGCTAAATTTTCAAATAAATGCAAAATTAACAATGTAGAAGCCATGCAACCTGTTTTATCACTAATATAACTTGGTAATTAATGTAAGAACATGTCTAAACATGTTCAACTCGACAATTTTCAGTTTAGGCTCGGTTCGGAACCGAAAGTCGCATAATTTGACTTTTGCTTTGACTTTCAGTTATGACCCATTAGAGCATAGTTTACAAATGCCTTAGAGCTTTATTAGGACCAGGTTACATGTTAGTATAACCCTCTGTGATTATACAACTTGGTTCATTAGTTATCCGATTCATATGCATGTTTCCGTTATATGCTTAAATGTTGACTATTATGCCCTTTTGACTTTAAAATGACATTTTCGAAAATGTGAAAGAATAGAAACCTTTATTACTGAAATATAAACATGTCCCTAAATTTTCACATCAGTTTGATGTCTAGATTAGGAGTTATGCTCAATAGCGTAATTAGAAAGCTTTTTATTAATTAAACGGCGTAATTAGCATATAACCTATTTAAACCCAAATTTTATACCAAAATTTTTAGCTACTGATGTAAAATAATATTTTGGGGTTTTTGAAGATTTTTATTTATTTTTAGGCTGAGCATAACATAGAGTTGTACCTTTGATTCGGTAAT
Organism: Helianthus tuberosus; assembly: GCA_030545235.1. NCBI lineage: Eukaryota > Viridiplantae > Streptophyta > Magnoliopsida > Asterales > Asteraceae > Helianthus > Helianthus tuberosus. The sequence goes on from CM060408.1 coordinate 166,686,659, forward strand.
TGTCGGTTTTGCCCTTTTGGCCTATAAAATGAGTTTTACAAAACATTTTGACACCAAACCTTTCTTCTACAGATTTTATATGATAAATAAAGTATTTTAAGCTTTCTGGAATAATAAAAATATCAGCTTTTCTTATAAAACCCGGAAATCACTTAAAATCGCCATTTTACGCGTTTTAAACGCATAGTATGTATTAAAACTATTTTAAATATATAAGACTTGATACCTACTGATATTTTAAGTAAATTATTATACTTCAACCGTAAGCAAAATTTTTAAACTCATATTTCCAGTTTTGACCTTTTAGGCTTATATGAAATTACTAAAATTCCCCTTCGGTGCATAGTTTAGTTATAAAAGATAAATTTTACATATATGCAATACCCTACTGATATAACTTATTAATTAAGTATTTTTAATGATTATATCAGACCTGTAACCCAGATTAATATTTAATCTCTTTTATAACCTTTAAAATGACCAAAATACCCCTACGGGGCGTAATTTGAATTTAAATTTCGTTTTGGGCATAATAGAAGGTATCCTACTGATATCACAACATGTTTAAGGCATATTAACTTAGGAAACCTGTTCATGATTCATTTGGTTACCCGTTACGCATTTTTCGCGTTCGGATCGGTTTATGTGACTAGTTTACATAAATTAGACGAAACGGGTCAAACCTTATCATTTTTGTCTCAAAATCCAGAATATGTTTAGTTTACCCATATTAAACAAGTATACGAACTTGTCGGGTCTAAACCACATTCTAATCCGGTCTTCGCTTAATCATGCGTTTTGAACCATATCTTCTTTTCAAACTAACCGGTCTAAGTCTAGGCTTAATTAAGACCGTTAGGAATTTAATAGGTTATTAAAAACCTTCGTTCCAGATTAGGAGCCCGGTAAAAGCTATTTGCACTTGCTGTTTGTGATTTATACTTGCTCAGGTAAATACTTTTAACTTATTTTCCCTATACGGGTTTGGGATACGGTATTAGAATAATACCGCTTGGTCGGGTATGTAGTCATTTAAATCGGATTGTGATTAATGCATTTACATAACTCGTTTTAATCTGTATTATTTGGTGTATGGCCTTCAGGGGTTAAATGACCATGTCCCGGATATCCTTGGCATCATTCATGAAATGGCCACGACCTAAGCACGGGGTGTAGGCATACACCTGACAGTTGCATTATGTAAAAACTGGTAATCCACTTAAAGGAATCAACCTTGTGGGCATTATACCTGTGGCGTGTCAGTTAATCTTGTCCGGCTCTTCTAATCGGCCCTGACGGACGACAAATAAGTAAAACTGTATACAAGATTATTTTTAAGTAATTGTCCCAAGTTATAAAAGATATTTTGTGCCGTGTGCATTCAAATTGATTTTCTTAAACTCTTTTCAAAATGAGTCAGTTAATTGTATTAACAGTGTAAACTGACGTATTTTCCAAAATGGCTAAGTGCAGGTACCAGACGAAATAGGCTGGCTACTCCTGGCATCATTAATCAAGTCTTGCAAGCTTTAGATGTTAAATTCTGTTGAACAATGATCCTTTTTATCTTTTGATCCGCATGTGGATCCTTTACAGTCTGATTGTAATACTTTGATATTACTATTTATTGGGTTTGTAATGTGATTCATCTTTTGCTTCCGCTGTGCATTTAAATTGTGTTGTTTGACTATGATGATATCAACTACGTCACGATACTCCCCACTGGTAATACGTGGAAATATCGGGGTGTGACAAAACCCAATTTTCCTTTACAATACATTTATAAGGATAAACCCTAATTATTGAAAACAAAATCTCCTTTTTATTTAGGTAACTTTTTATAGCCAATTTTCTAAGCCTTCAGTGTTCTCCAGCTGGCTTTTATTAGCTTCACATTAAGTTACCTGAAACGTGTTTTAAAAAGATTTTATCAGCAAGAAATATTGGCGAGTGAATCCCAGTTTAATCAAAACATGCTTTTATATCATTTATAGTATTGAGGGCATCCACAATTACATTTGTTTATATCTACCCAATTACCACCCACGGTAATGTCAATCCTGACTTGTGGTCATGCTACTACTCACAGTGTAGTAACAAGTAATGTATAGAAAACCCGAACATACCGACAGTAATTGTAGAATCACAAATACTCAATCACTGTTAAATGTAATTTAAAATAATTGAGGTTTTGTAAAAACAGTTTGCAAAAAGGGGAATAACTCACATTTGTAGACTTAGGTATTTCTACAAGCTTCCTGGTAATATTATAGCTTCCTGTTGCTTCTCCTGGTTATTATTTATTAAATTTAGACAAAACACACGTGTTAGTAAGATAACCCAATTTACATTAGCTATACCCCCGAGACAGAACTCCAACGACTGAGTCAGGCAGAGCCTTGACATGCGTTACGAAGCTCTAGATCAATCGAGCAGAGTAACGAATACGTAACCGGGGATTATAATACTTACAACGAGGCAGAGTTTCTCTTTTTAGGGGTATTATTCCAAAGAGTTTTAGCCTACTAGAGGCTCTGAGAGAGAATAGAATTTTGAACGACGACTGAGTGTGGCCTGAGACCCCTTTTATAGGGCTGCTCGTATGGCGGCTCGTGCCCCGCGATGATCATGGGGTCGCCCTTCGCGGCTGTCACACCCCAACCGATGGCGGAAACATCGGAGTGAGACGAAATAGATTGCTTGAGACATCATAACACTAATAATCATGACAAGTATTTAAATAGTGAATTTCATTTCATTTCTAAAGAATCAATTACAAGAATTTGATGTAAATACAACATCATGAATAATGAAATACAAGAATACAAATTAAAGTGTGTATCTAAGCATCCTACTAGATTCCATGCATCACCAACATCATCGCTAAACCTGCAACATGTTTTAAAAGTGTAGTTCAATACAAAAAGTATTGGCGAACATACAAGTTTGGTGCGTAGTATATAAGTATAAAATAAGGAACAGTCCACATGGCAAACCTAGTTATCAAGATTAACGTATAAACTGGCATGCGATTTACAAGTCAACCCTCTGTTTACGCAAGTATGTATGAATAAACCTAACATGACCACTAGTTTACGGGCGGTGCGTTACTCCTATAGCGCTATACATGTTAAGTGGAGGCTTGTACGAAGCTAATGACAAGTTCATCACATAAGTATGGTCCAGGAAACACGAATCAAGCAAAAAAATAGTAAGCATGTATTGGATTGTTTGTTTATGTATTTGCATAAGAATATGTAAACTAAGTGTGTTTTGTATATAAAAATATGTTACACCCAAAAGTATGAAAACGGTAAAATGGGTCAAGTATACTCACATAATTGCTAAGCCTTCTGATTATCCAAGCGTTGACGAGTGTACGAGATTAGGAGGATGGAACGCCGAGGTCACCCTATATGGGCAAACAATGGTGCATGAGTAAACGGAGTTATGACGGAGGATTTGGATTGGAATGTAGAGTATAAATTGTTGATATAAATGTATATATTATGTATAGTTTATGTAAAAATTCTGAATTAAATCCATCAAGAGTATTGTAGAAGTGTTGACAAAGATAAGTATACTTTTATACTTATGGTTATAAAAATTATTCGATTTCAATATGATTTCATTTGTGGGTTGACTAAAAAGTATATGTTTATTGTTTTAAGGAAAATTGGGCAAAGTTTCCTCTGTTTTTGGACGATCCCCAACAACTAACGTGTCGATATATTTTCCAAAACGCAACAATAATCGCAACAATATATTCATATAATCATACACATGATTTTAAGTACAATTTATTTAAGGTTCGGTTCCGCGATAAAATATACAACACTTATTAAATATGAAACAATGAAATTAGTATTTTCGTTATTAATATACTGAGTCTCGTGTTGACCAGCTTGATTGTTTGACCGTGTTTGACCGAGTCAATTGAGTTGACTCACTTTGACTGTGTTGACCGAGTTGACTCAGGTTTGACCAAGTCGACTCAGACCCGAAATCTGACCCGAACACCGAACCGAGCAATCTGATGTCGTTGACCATAACCAACCGAGTCATGACCATCTTTGACCCGAACAGAAAACAGAACCGAGACACGAATTAAGACCCGAACATTCTCACTCGAATCAAATCCAAAACTGAACCAAATAAACTGAAAACTTTACCTGAACCGAGACCCGAACCGGAACCTAATGTTGACTGAGAGTTGACAGAACTTGAACCCGAGATAGGAACTGCACCACCTCCATTGCCGACGCCGGCTACCGCCGCGCGTCGGCTCTGTTGTTCGTCATAGACCCGAGCCAAAACAAACCACACTCAAACCAAACAAACCCGAATAGAGACTCGAACTGGAACCGGACTGAAACAATGTCGACCGGAGCTCAAACCAGCTCTGAATCGCAGGAAAATGTCATCGTTTATCACCACCTCCGCTTGTTCCACGTCGCCACCGCCAGCGAAGGCACTACCTTCACCGTCGACCGCCAGTGTTCAGCGGAGAAGAACAGGGGGGGTTGTATGTTGCCGGTGGGTGTCATCGGAAAAGAAAGGGGGCACCGGAGATCTTGATCGGAGCAGGAGCGAGAGAGATGAGGGAGATGGGGGAATGTTTGTCTAGGTTTTGTAATGTAGAAGATGAATTAGTGCAGTGTTTGATATGCGGCTGCTTCAAAAAAGGGTATTAGGGCAAGACCTATTTATTATGTTGTAATAGATCTAATAGTTTAGAAATTGGCACAAACAGTCCCTATGGTTTAATTAATCCAAGTTTATGTTATAATTTCAAAGAACCAACTTCATCGTTAAACTAACTAGGTTAGTTTACTAACTTTAAAATATTAACGAGACTAACTTAGTTTATTAAAAAATAAACTTTTTAAATTGTAAAATTAATTAATTTAATTAATTAAACGATGAAAAGTTAACCATATTTATAACGAATTAAAATAGAGATAAAAGATTTCCGACGTACGGCAGATTATAATTTTGCAAGAGGCAAGCTTCTAAAAATAGATTTTTAAGACTTGAATTCTAAATTCAGAAAGTCATGAAAACACGGAGCGTTACAGTCACCCCTCCTTTAGGAAATTTCGTCCCGAAATTTATTCAGAAGGAAGACTTGAAAGGGTTTTGGCAAACAGAAGAGGATTGTTTAAAATTTAGGCTTTGGAGTTTGAGACAACAGAGAATAATTGAGGTATAAGGGTAAACGATTGATCTAATAACGATTATGAGTGTAAGAATAGCATAAGTATCGGATAGACGGAAGTAGTGTGCTAAGAATGAAGTCTCGTCGGGGATAATCGGATATAATGCGTTTGTGAGTTGTTTAACGTTTAAATTAGGTCCAAAAGGTCTGCAAAACACTGAATTTCTCTTGGCACGTTTCAAGAAAGTTTGGTAATATGATGAAAACACTTATATATAGGAAGTACCAGCGGCGTATCCACCATGTTTTGACCACATTACGTTTGTTTCGTATTGGGTGTAATGTTACGTTCCGTGTCTTACCATACACAGTAGTACACTCTATGGTTTTCATGCGCTTATTACTATAATCCCGTGTGCACCCGCAATTATACCAATTGTCGCATGATTCGCATAGCTTGTACTAGTTGCATATGAATCAAGGTATACATAAATTTTGAAAATAAGATTGTGTGTGTATAGAAATGTAGCATGTAAGCACGTTTGCGTTCCAAATAGTATAAGACCAACGTAAGCGAATCCCTCGGGTTTCACTCTCGTACAGGTGCGAGTGTATAAATTTTGAGTAAAACAAAAAGCATGATCATGGTATAAGTTTAAACATGAATACACATGTGAGCATAAACACAAATGGCATGACAAGAGTAAGATTACCAGTATAAGTATAACGTGTATGAAAAATGAGTATAAATGTGAGTACAAGCATAAGTATAGGTATAACCACAAAGCGTGTGAGTATGAATACGTGAATATAGGTGTAAAACATGAAGGTTTAAGTATGAACAAATTATATGTGTATGAATATAAGTGTAAACAAAGTTGTATAAGTGTAAATGAAACCATAAAATGCATAAACATGAATATGATTATGAATATGAATGTAAGTACAACGTAAATGTATAATTGTGAGTGTATGTATAAACGTAAAATGTATAAATTTTGAATCATGAGTATAACATAAGCGTGTAAGTGTGAACATACGTGAAGGCGTAAAATGCATAAGTATGGATGTAGGAAATAATGATTTTGTTTATAGTATCAATCGAAATAAACGAGTTTATGCGCGTAAAAGATTAAAAGTTTTGAGTATGAAGGAAAAAAAAATAGAGAACGAGTGACACGCGTGAGATAACAAACCTTCGTGACTCGACTATCTCGCTTCTCGCATTAACAAACCACCAAAGGGTAAGTTAACTATCACAGATTCAGTCGTTACCCACAACCCCCACACATAACCATGGGTGCAGTCTGATAACGGGATTTGTCAGATCCTATGGTACCATAACCTAATACTGGTCGGCTTGATCAATGCTAATGAATGTCATTCGTTATGTAACTACGTCCAACAAGTTCGTTCACATTATCGAAATCGTTATTAATTTAATATAAACCATTTTAATCGTTTTTGAAAACCATTGTTAAAACATCGAAAATCATTTAACACATATGAATCACCCCAAAACAATCGAAAAAAGTAAAATAGGGGAACTATGTACTCACATGAAGTGCAAAGTATCCTCAATCAAAAGAACTTCAACAAACTCAAGCAAACCAGACAAATCAAGCAACTCCTAGTAATCGAATCACTAGTCAAATAATCGACACCTAAATCGAAAGATCGGATAGAATGAGGTCTTCTAAACCAAATGAGTATTGGAACTCATGTGATATGGTTTAAAAGCCTACATTCTAAATTGAAACCTAACCTAAGTGCTTTCGACCCATTACGACCCATTAAGGTAGCTTACGCTACTTTAACGCGTCGTTCGCGCAAACGCGCGTTCGAGACGTCTAACTAGTCCTATGATAAGTATTATATGCCTAAACATGTTGCATAATCAATAAAGTGGCAAAAGTTTATGTTACATATGCTTAAATTCAATTATTCATGAAAAGGGCGTTTTGGTCATTTTACCTAAGGCATATAAACTACCTATCATACAACTACTTAAACTAAGTGACCATAAGGTATAACCTCGGAAGGTTATTCCCTATACAAATATGGTCACTAAACATGCTTGGTCGGATCCTAATGATCGACCAAACGGGTCTAGTTCGAAAGTCTATGCGGTGGTTTAGACCGCTTGACTTACGACTCTACACAAGCACTAAACTAAAAGTGACGAGCTAAACATGTTAAAACGTGTTTAGTTAAGTTAGAAAACAGGTTTTGATATCAAAACAAAGTGTTTTGATACCCAATAGTAGTTTGGTTACAAAATACGCATGAATACGCATTTTGGCCGAAACTACGACTCGTCACTACGCCTAGTCAACGTGGTAATCAGTAGGTATAGTCACACGGGACTATAACCATCGTGATTACGCTCACGTTGCAAAGTTCAAACGAACTTTGTGTTGACCATAACCTGGTCAAAGCAGAAAGTCAAACACTGTTTGACTTTCGTGCTTAAAACGCATAAAAGAACGAAAGAATACTTACAAAGGGTCCAAGCTAGGAAGATCTTGATCCAAAACACTCAGGTATGAAGTTTTAGAACTTCAACTTAGAGTTATTCTGATCAAGGTGTGCAGAATTCAAATGAGAGCTTGGGTTTATATAGGATTCGGTAAACCGTTAGGATCGTTTCTCGCATTTCGTGCTTCAATCTTGGCCCTCCACTTGGGCTCATGGTTTTGTTAAACAATGGGACACTTAAAAACCATCAAATTTAGCCCAAGGTATCCCAAAACAATGTTTAAAACCATCAAAAACCGGCTGGATGACCAGATTCATTGTTTCTGTCTGCAAGTACTACGCGCCCCGTGTAAGATTACTCTTCATTTTACGCGGCCCGCCTAGTATAGTTTGACACAATGTCATTTTTGGCCCTTGCACTTGAGAAACTTGCATTTTGATGCATTTTTGGCACGTTTTAGCCCCGTTAACCTCATTTCAAGGCTCTAAAATGATGTTAAAGTATAGGGAACTTAAAATATGCTCAAAAACATCTCGGATGTCAGCTCGTTTGGTCGTACGGTTGCGTTGTTAGGTTAATTACGACGGAAGTCGTAACGAACGCAAAAACGATCCAAATTATGCGATGAATGGAATTTTATCATGCCAATCACTAAAATAAAATATTTTAACGATTACATAAATTTTTGGATGTCCGGATATATTAAGAACGTAAGATATGCGCAAAAATGCAAACTTGTGCACTTTTGGACGCTTTTAGTCCCTATTGACCAAATAAGTTTGTTTTAGCACACTGAACCCCTCAAAGCCTATTTCTAAGCAATGTAAAGGGTATTTAAGGTATTTTAACTTATGATCAAGTTTCAGAATGTTCGTTACCATACAAATCGGTATAGTTTCGCAGTTTGACACAAATAGTCCCTGCGATCGAACAAACTTGTTTCCAAGACACCAAACCATCCAAAACTTATTTCTAAGTTAAGTGGAAGTTATTTAAGGTATGTTAAGCCTATTTCACTATCCTGGAGTGTTTGTCACGTTAAACTGACTGCGTTTACGCACCAGTTTGCGTATAACCTTCCAGAAAGCGATTTAAAGCTTTAAATCGAACTCGAATCAAATCGTAAAATCATCAAACATAATTACACACATAATAACACCAAAACACATATAATAACACCAAAACACATTGTTTTATTGATAATTAACATTGTTTTACATTATACATCGATTAGAGAACACAGTTGTCACTGTCTCCCCAACTTTAGGAAATTTCGTCCCGAAATTTTAACTAGAGGAAGCTTGTGAAAACAAATGTGGATATTTCGCCTTCATTTGGTCCTCACGTTCCCAAGTAAACTCTGGGCCACGTTTGGACTCCCAGCGAACTTTGACCAATCGAATCCGTTTGTTCTTTAACTGTTTGACAGCACGGTCCATTATCTCCACGGGTTTCTCGACAAAGTGCATCGTTTCATCAACTTGAATCTCGTCGAGAGGAATGTGAAGATCAGCATCAGCTAAACACTTTCGCAAATTAGACACGTGAAAAGTCGGATGAATATTTCCAAGCTCTGGAGGTAGCTCTAGTCGATAGGCAACCTTTCCAATTCTTTCAACAATCTTAAACGGTCCAACATATCGAGGTGCAAGTTTTCCTTTCTTTCCAAATCTCACCACTCCCTTCCAAGGTGACACCTTGAGTAGGACACGGTCTCCGACTTGAAATTCTAAGGGCTTGCGTCGCATATCCGCATAACTCTTTTGACGGCTTCTAGCAGTCTCAAGATTATCGCGAATTTTCTTGATTTTGTCTGTTGTTTCCAGAATGAGTTCAGGTCCAGTAAGCTGAGCTTCACCGATCTCATTCCAACAGAAAGGTGAACGGCATTTTCGACCGTAGAGAGCTTCGAATGGTGCCATATTGATACTAGCATGATAACTATTGTTGTAAGAGAACTCGATCAATGGAAGATGAGAATCCCAATTACCACCAAAGTCTATCACGCATGCTCTAAGCATATTCTCCAAAGTTTGAATCGTCCTCTCAGATTGTCCATCTGTTTGGGGATGATAAGCAGTGCTTAGATTTAGTTGGGTTCCCATAGCAGATTGCATGGTCTTCCAAAAATGAGATGAAAATCGAGCATCACGATCAGATATGATATCCAAAGGAACACCATGTCGAGATACAATCTCATCAACATAAATCTTTGCAAGTTTATCAGCAGATAGATCCTCGCGAATCGGAATAAAATGAGCTGACTTCGTTAAACGATCGATAACAACCCAAATAGCATCATGACCTTTAGATGTACGCGGTAATTTAGTGATGAGATCCATCGCAATGTTCTCCCACTTCCAAACCGGTATCTCTGGTTGTATAAGCAAACCAGATGGTCGTTGATGTTCAGCCTTGACTTTGAGACAAGTTAGGCATTTCGATACATACAAGGCAATATCCTTCTTCATACCAGGCCACCAATACTGAGTACGAAGATCCTTGTACATTTTGTCAACACCAGGATGGATAGAATATCGAAACTTGTGAGATTCGTCCATTACCAAGGTGCGAAGATCGTCTTGTTTCGGAATCCAAAACGATCCTTGAAATATAGCAAACCATCGTCCTTTATTTCGAGTTTAAGCTCAAGTTGAAGCGGTAGCTCATATTTCAATAAGCCCTTGATCATACAAGATCGTTGAGCTTGAAGGATACGAGATTGAAGATCAGATAGAGTGTGAACAAAATGAAGCTTGACTCGTTCCTTTCGACTAAGTGCATCAGCTACGACATTCGCTTTACCAGGATGGTAGTGAATATCACAATCGTAATCACTTAAGAGTTCAACCCAACGTCGTTGCCTCATGTTCAACTCCTTCTGATTGAGAATATGCTGGAGACTTTTGTGGTCTGTGAAAACCACACACTTCGTGCCATAAAGATAGTGTCTCCAGATTTTAAGAGCAAAAACCATGGCACCCAACTCAAGATCATGAGTGGTGTAGTTCTTCTCGTGAACTTTCAGCTGTCTTGACACATAAGCTATCACTTTACCTCGTTGCATAAGAACGCAACCAAGGCCTTAGTTGGACGCATCACAATAGACAACGAAATCATCGTTTCCCTCAGGCAAAGATAGAACAGGAGCATCACAGAGCTTCTGTTTCAGCGTTTGAAATGCTTCTTCTTGCTTGGGTCCCCACTCAAAAGGCTTATTCTTCTGAGTCAAAGCAGTGAGTGGAACCGCAATCTTCGAGAAGTTTGAAATAAACCGTCGATAATATCCAGCAAGACCAAGAAAAGATCGAATCTCTGTGGGTGTCGTCGGTGTATTCTAATCCTTAATTGCTGCAATTTTGCAAGGATCCACATGAATTCCCTGCTCGTTGACTATATGTCCCAAAAACTGAACTTCTTTAAGCCAAAATTCACACTTGGAGAATTTAGCAAAAAGTTGTTCCTTCTTCAGGAGTTCCAATGTCAAACGAAGGTGTTGCTCGTGATCGGCTCGAGACTTCGAATAAACAAGAATATCGTCGATGAACACAATGATGAACTTGTCTAAAAAAGGTTTACAGACCCTATTCATTAAGTCCATGAAGATGGCTGGAGCATTCGTCAAACCAAAAGGCATGACAGTGAACTCGTAATGCCCATATCTCGTGCGAAAAGCGGTTTTGGGAATATCTTCTTCGAGAACACGAAGTTGATGATACCCAGAACACAGATCAATCTTGGAAAAACAGGTAGCACCTTGCAGCTGATCAAAGAGTTCATCGATTTGAGGTAGGGGATATCGATTCTTGATGGTAAGCTTATTAAGCTCACGATAATCGATACACATTCGAAAAGATCCATCTTTCTTCTTCACAACCAGACTGGAGCGCCCCACGGTGAATAACTCAGACGGATGAATCCTTTATCAGATAACTCTTGAACCTATTTCGATAATTCTTGCATCTCAGATGGTGAAAAACGATAAGGTGCTTTCGCAATCGGGTTGGCATTGGGTACAAGATTAATATGAAACTCGACTTGACGAACTAGAGGCAAACCAGGCAGTTCATCAGGAAACACCTCTGGATAATCCCGAACAATCGGAATATCCTGAATACTCTTGCTCTTGCCTTTCTCCTCGGTGACATGTGCCAGAAAAGCAACATATCCTTTTTGTAAATAACTTCGGGCTTTCATACACGACATGAGTTTCAAACCAACTGATGGTTTCTCGCCATGAACTTCCAGAACATCGCCAGGCGAAAGAGGAACACGGACGATCTTATCGAAACAAACCACCTCAGCATGATGTTTGGTTAACCAATCCACCCCCACGATAATATCAAAACTCCCAAGTTGCATAGGTGTGAGGTCAATGGGAAAAAGATGGTTATCAAGGTTCAACTGACAACCACGAATAACAGAATTGAGTACAAGAGGTTTACCATAGCAACTTTGACAGATAAGGGTTTCCTCAGTTTAGTTCTAGGTATCGCAAGTAAAGACTCAAAAGATAACGAAACAAAACTTCTATCGGCACCAGAATAAAAAAGAACAGATGCAGGTTGATTGTTAACAAGGAACGTAGCATTGAAAACCTCGTTGTCAGCCCGAGCCACGTTAGCATTTAGATTGTACGCTCGTCCACGAGCGGGATTCACATTCGCATTCGCATTGACATTCGCGTTCGGATTCTCATTTGCATTCACCAACCTCGGGCAATTGTTGCGGAAATGACCAAACTCTCCACAATTAAAACATGAACCAGGTGGGAATCTAGCAGCATTCCCCTGAACTGGAGCTTGATTCTGACCCAAACGACAGATGTCTAAGTTTACCACATGTAGTGCATTGTTTGCAAGCTTGTTGTGCAACAAGATGACCGTTGCAGCGAGCACAGTGAGGTGCGGTACCAGCATACTGTTTCTTCGCATGAGGTTGAGCCGGTGGGTTCTGAGCAGTAACAGCAAAGTTTTGGGAAGCCTTGCGCTTCCTTGACTTTTTCGAAGACTCACCCTTCTTCTTTCCCTTACCCTTATCCTTGTCTTTAACATAATCGGCTAACTTTTTCTTGTCACCCTTGCGGGTAAGTTTACCCTTCCTGACTTGAGTCTCAGTCAGGGTAGCAGACAACTCGATCGCTTGACGAACAGTAGTAGGATTACTGCCAGTCACAATGTCTTGCACAGAATCGGGTAAACCATCAATATACCTCTCAATTGCCTTCTCGAGTGGGGTAACCATAGTGGGACACAACAAACTCAGCTCTTCATAACGATCCATATACGCACAGTGTTCTCCCCCATCTTGTTTCAGATCATCGAATTCTCATTCCAACGCTCGAATCTCGTGACGAGGACAAAACTCTTTTATCATGAGAGCTCGAAGCTCTTTCCATGTTTGTGCCAATGCCACTTCGGCACCCCTATCACGCATCACTCCGTTCCACCACGTAAGAGCACGCTTCTCGAACACACTTGATGCAAATTCAACCTTACGCCCATTCGGACATTGCACATGTCTAAATGTGCTCTCGATACTCTCGAACCATTGCAGGAGCGCCGTTGCTCCTTGCTACCTAGAAAACTTCAATGGCTTAGCAGAGTTGAAATTCTTGAAATTACACGGAACATTATTGTTATTATTGTTGTTCTATAACTGATGGATCTGGGTTACTACGCCAGGAAGCACTGCAGCCATTTGTTGAGCGACAAGGGCTGTGACATCTTCAGCAATAAAAGGTTGAGCATCACGTCAAGGAGGCATTTTCTAAAAGGAAATATGAGAAACAAGTGAGGTCGACAATTAGGAAAAACAAAAGAGGTATTGAAAATATCGACAAAACACAAGGAAGGCGATCATTTGTCCCTTACCTCGAACAAACAAACGACACGCAGTGACTAATAAAAGTAAATGGGTCAAAAATAATGCATCGCGAAGACATGCTCGCCTGTAAGTGAACACTCACCCCAAGAGTTCCTAGGTAAGAGTGACTGGTCCGATTATGTGGATTTGTACGAACACTCTAGCCTTAGACAGAAAACTCAGGGTACAGGCATTCACCCTTCCAGTTTGCACGTGTTCACACTATTTAGACCCAAACTTTGACGAGATTTTGAAAACTTAAAGGGTTCAAAACCTTAGATGATTTTTATAAGGTTTTTAAAGCGGATTCGAAATTTGTATTCTCATTGTGGTTATCACCTAAGGATATGTGACAGTTTTGTTTTAAAATCTAAACACAAGTAAACTTGCGTTAGGGTCCTAGAAAGTTATAGTTTAGGTCAAAGCATTACTAATAACCTAATTCCCTATAACCATTGGCTCTGATACCAACTCTTCTGTCACACCCCGACCACGTAAAACAACAAATCATGGCGGAAACGTCGGGGAGTGTTGTAACAGAATTATTGTTTCACAACCATGGATACAAAAAGTTTCGTTTTATTGATTCATTACGTAATTTACATTGTCTTAACACAAACTAAACAGGTTACATATTGACTATCATTGTTATTGTGTCACTAAGGCCTCGTCCAGATCCGATGAGACTCATGCATCCTAGCAATCAACATCAAGCAACATCACCTGAAACATATGTAAAAACAAAGTCAGCAAAGAAATGTTGGCGAGCACATAGGTTTTATGAGAGTATCGGATTCATGGCTTCGTTTACATGTTGCAATACCTTATTATAAACCTTGTTTTGAAAAAGTGTATAATATTACAACATAATTAACCAACTCAAATCAAGATGGTTATGGTTTATAAAAACTCGTAGCCATGATTCTTAACCCCAAAACATTTGTTTTAGTAAACCAAATTGTAAAACATCTCGTGAAAACTCGTTAATAATACTCGTATGGTTTATATCTTTTCGAAAACCTCGTTGTGTGACATCATTTAAAAATCGTTTCCCCAGTGAACTAAATAATGACACAAAATGTAATATGATAAGAGCACTTATATATAAGATGTACCAGTGGCGTATCTACCATGATTTTATCATGCTACACACGTCCCATTATCTAATCACAACCCAAAACCAATCGTTTAATCAAATCGTTTATCTCGTTTAAGTCTTTTCAAATCGTTTAACTCGTCCCAAAATCGTTTAACTCGTTTTAATTGTGAAAACTACTTTTGGTCGTCTCGCTAATAATATCCAAACCTTCGTAAGTCGACTATCTCGCTTCTCGCATTAACAAACCACCAAAGGGTAAGTTAACTATCACAGATTCAGTCGTTACCCACAACCCCCATGCATAACCATGGGTGCAGTCTGATAACGGGATTTGTCAGATCCTAAGGTACCATAACCTAATACTGGTCGGCTTGATTAATGCTAATGAATGTCATTCGTTATGTAACTACGTCCAACAAGTTTGTTCACATTATTGAAATCGTTATTAATTTAATATAAACCATTTTAATCGTTTTTGAAAACCATCGTTAAAACATCGAAAATCGTTTAACACATATGACATACCCCAAAACAATCGAAAACAGTAAAATAGGGGAACTATGTACTCACATGAAGTGCAAAGTATCCTCAATCAAAATAACTTCAACAATCTCAAGCAAACCAGAGAAATCAAGCAGCTCCTAGTAATCGAATCACTAGTCAAATAATCGACACCTAAATCGGAAGATCGGATAGAATGAGGTCTTGTAAACCAAATGAGTATTGGAACTCATGTGATATGGTTTAACAAAGCCTACATTCTAAATCGGAACCTAACCTAAGTGCTTTCGACCCATTACGACCCATTAAGGTAGCTTACGCAACTTTAACGCGTCGTTCGCGCAAACGCGCGTTCGAGACGTCTAACTAGTCCTATGATAAGTATTATATGCCTAATCATGTTGCATAATCAATTAAGTGGCAAAAGTTTATGTTACATATGCTTAAATTCAATTATGCATGAAAAGGGCGTTTTGGTCATTTTACCTAAGGCATATAAACTACCTATCATACAACTACTTAAACTAAGTGCTATAAGGTATAACCTTGGAAGGTTATTCCCTATACAACTATGGTCACTAAACATGCTTGGTCGGATCCTAATGATGGACCAAACAGGTCTAGTTTGAAAGTCTAAGCGGTGGTTTAGACCGCTTGACTTACGACTCAATACAAGCACTAAACTAAAAGTGACGAGCTAAACATGTTAAAACATGTTTAGTTAAGTTAGAAAACAGGTTTTGATATCAAAACAATGTGTTTTGATACCCAAGAGTAGTTTGGTTACAAAATACGCATGAATACACATTTTGGCTGAAACTACGACTCGTCACTACGCCTAATCAACGTGGTAATGAGTAGGTATAGTCACACGGGACTATAACCATCGTGATTACGCTCACGTTGCAAAGTTCAAACGAAATTTATGTTGAACATAACATGGTCAAAGCAGAAAGTCAAAGATTGTTTGACTTTCGTGCTTAAAACGCATAAAAGAACAAAGAATACTTACAAAGGGTCCAAGCTTGGAAGATCTTGATCCAAAACACTCATGTATGAAGTTTTAGAACTTCAACTTAGAGTTGTCAGATCAAGGTGTGCAGAATTCAAATGAGAGCTTGGGTTTATATAGGATTCGGTAAACCGTTAGGATCGTTTCTCGCTTTTCGTGCTTCAATCTTGGCCCTCCACTTGGGCTCATGGTTTTGTTAAACAATGGGACACTTAAAAACCATCAAATGTAGCCCATGGTATCCCAAAATAATGTTTAAAACCATCAAAAACCAGCTGGATGACCAGATTCATTATTTCTGTCTACAAGTACTACGCGCCCCACGTAAGATTACTCTTCATCTTACGCGGCCCGCCTAGTATAGTTTGACAGAATGTCATTTTTGGCCCCTGCACTTGAGAAACTTGCATTTTGATGCATTTTTTGGCACGTTTAAGCCCCATTAACCTCATTTCAAGGCTCTAAAATGATGTTAAAGTATAGGGAACTTAAAATATGCTCAAAAACATCTCATATGTCGGCTCGTTTGGTCGTACAGTTGCGTTGTTCGGTTAATTACGACGGAAGTCGTAACGAACGCAAAAACGATCCAAATTAAGAGACGAATGGAATTTTATCATGCCAATCACTAAAATAAATTATTTTAATGATTACATAAATATTTGGATGTCTGGGTATATTCAGAACGTAAGATTCGCGCGAAAATGCAAACTTGTGCTCTTTTTGACGCTTTTAGTCCCTATTGATCAAATAAGTTTGTTTTAGCACACCGAACCCCTCAAAGCCTATTTCTAAGCTTTGTAAAGGATATTTAAGGTATGTTTAACTTATGATCAATTTCTGGAATGTTCGTTACCATACAAATCGGTATAGTTTCTCAGTTTGACACTAATAGTCCCTACGATCGAACAAACTTGTTTTCAACACACCAAACCATCCAAAACTTATTTCTAAGTTATGTGGAAGTTATTTAAGGTATGTTAAGCCTATGTCACTATCACGGAGTGTTTGTCGCATTAAACTGACTGCGTTTACGCACCAGTTTACGTATAACCTTCCAGAAAGCGATTTAAAGCTTGAAATCCAACTCGAATCAAATCGTAAAATCATCAAACATAATTACACACATAATAACACCAAAACGCATATAATAACACCAAAACACATTGTTTTATTGATAATTAACATTTTTTTACATTATACATCGATTACAGAACACAGTTGTTACAAGATATTGACTAAAACGTGTAAAATGATATGCATGTATAGTTGTTTGCGCAAAACGTGAAGTTAAAATAGATTGAGTTGTCATGGAATGTAGAAGCTAGTTTGTGAACGTAAAGGGAGTATAAAACGTTTATTGGTTATGTGAAACGTACCTTGTAAAAAGGATGGAAATGCTACTATGGTTTTTGAAGGATTGATATAGTTGAAAATTATTGGTTCCTATGAAGTTTCCTTGCCCACGTGTTTTGAATTTAACTGACGTATCGAGTGAGGTTTTGAAAAGTTCTAGATATTAATAAGTCAGCATCGTTTTAAGTAACTTTGTATTTGAAAATTTTGAAACTTACAAATTTCTGTGAAAAAGTTGATCCTTAGTAAAAGGAATTTGGTATACGAACTTAGTGATTAAGAAAGGTGTTCTAAATAAAATATTTTCTTGCCTTTGAAAAGGGTTTTGATAAACGATCGGATAATATTTGTAATATTTGTATGAAAAGTTGGTTTGATTACCACTTGAAGAAGTAACAGTCTTTAGTATAATGATGCAAGATGAGCGTGTTTTAGTAATTACGTGGAATTCGAAATTTCTGTGGGCAATGGATTTATTAGACCGACTAGATTAATAAGTAGCATTTCGTGAAATTTTGAAATTCAAGAAGTGAGCGTTCATGGTAATATTAAGAATTTCGTGTATGTGAGTGAACGTGAAAATAGGTTGTAGTATAAGAAGTAAGTTTAAATAAACCATGTATTTTGAAATAGGTAGGAATTTGACTAATGCTAAACGATTTAGATATAAATACGATCGTGTTTATATAATATAGTATATTAAAAGGAAAGTATAGGTAACGATCACCTAGGTAAGGGAATCAGCCCAAATCCGTTAGTGAGGTCGTTGTAAGATGAGAAAAGAAGTGGAGTTAATCGTCAAGGTAAAGAAATCACTCCTATCTTGATGATTATGTCTCCACTCGTTGTTACAAAAGTGTGAATAGAATTACGTGAAATTATGCATGCTAATAATGTATATTCGTTTGAAAAGTAATAGTATGATGTATGTGCAAAAGTGAAATCTCGAAAATGGTTCAAAATTGACAAGAGAGAGTTTCATCATAAAAGATCGAAAATAATAAAGCGTAAGTTTGATAAAAAGAAACTTGGATGGTTCCAAAACGGAACGTTGACTAACCAAAGTGGTCGAAGAGTCTTTTGAATTTGAGAGCATGCTTTGGCCTAATAGGTGAAAAACTCTCGCTGACACATCGGTTAACGATATTTACCCTTATGGTTATTACATGTTCCAATTCAATCGACAATTCGAGACTTGGCAGGATTTATAAAATTCAAGGAGTGGGACTAGTCGACGAGATGCGGGTTTCACCCCTAACTTGACGACTTCGTACCCTAAGTGTGGTTGTCACTTGTCGGGTCAAAATTAAATTTCGACACGTTGACGAGCGTCCAATATAATTTAAACTTGAAATTTCCATTAAGATGTGGATTTCACCCCTAACTTAATGGTGAATTTCGTGCAAAAATAGAATCATGCGGGATGATAGTTGTTTACCAAATTGTGGGTTTCACGCCTATTTTGGTAAACTCGTCTCGTTTGTATAATACAAGTGTTTTCGAGTTTAAGAAAATCGAGTGAAATGCCTTAGGAAAGGCGTATGTTAAGGGAATAAGCAAACAAGTATAAACACATAAGAAAGCATATCAAGAATAGGACAATAAAACAAGTACTAACACGTAGAGAAATATGTCAAGAATACACATAAAGAATCGAACAATGGAACAAGTATTAACACATAATAAAACAAGTATAGCATGACAAGTGTTAACACATAAGTGACATATATGTTTAAAAGGTCAAAAGAGAATAGATAAAAGCAAATAAAGTAGCATGCAAGTAGTTTCAAGCAAGACGTAAGAATAAGGCTCTAAAACTAAAGACTAGGTTAAAGCATTCCTACTTTTCCTACTTCCCTATAGTTATGGCTCTGATACCAGTCTGTCACACCCCAACCGATGGCGGAAACATCGGAGTGAGACAAAATAGATTGCTCGAGACATCATAACACTAATAATCGTGACAAGTATTTAAATAGTGAATTTCATTTCATTTCTAAAGAATCAATTACAATAATTTGAAGTTAATACAACATCATGAATAATGAAATACAAGAATACAAATTAAAGTGTGTAACTAAGCATCCTACTAGATTCCATGCATCACCAACATCATCGCTAAACCTGCAACATGTTTTAAAAGTGTAGTTCAATACAAAAAGTATTGGCGAACATACAAGTTTGGTGCGTAGTATATAAGTATAAAATAAGGAACAGTCCACATGGCAAACCTAGTTATCAAGATTAACGTATAAACTGGCATGCGATTTACAAGTCAACCCTCTGTTTACGCAAGTATGTATGAATAAACCTAACATGACCACTAGTTTACGGGCGGTGCATTGCTCCTATATCGCTATACATGTTAAGT
Source organism: Helianthus tuberosus (assembly GCA_030545235.1). Lineage (NCBI taxonomy): Eukaryota > Viridiplantae > Streptophyta > Magnoliopsida > Asterales > Asteraceae > Helianthus > Helianthus tuberosus. The sequence continues at coordinate 166,706,500 of CM060408.1, forward strand.
GGAGGCTTGTACAAAGCTAATGACAAGTTCATCACATAAGTATGGTCCAGGAAACACGAATCAAGCATAACAAATAGTAAGCATGTATTGGATTGTTTGTTTATGTATTTGCATAAGAATATGTAAACTAAGTGTGTTTTGTATATAAAAACATGTTACACCCAAAAGTGTGAAAATGGTAAAATGGGTCAAGTATACTCACATAATTGCTAAGCCTTCCGATTATCCAAGCGTTGACGAGTGTACGAGATTAGGAGGATGGAACGCCGAGGTCACCCTATATGGGCAAACGATGGTGCATGAGGAAACGGAGTTATGACGATGGATTTGGATTGGAATGTAGAGTATAAATTGTTGATATAAATGTATATATTATGTATAGTTTATGTAAAAATTCTGAATTAAATCCATCAAGAGTATTTTAGAAGTGTTGACAAGGATAAGTATACTTTTATACTTATGGTTATACAAATTATTCGATTTCAATATGATTTCATTTGTGGGTTGACTAAAAAGTATATGTTTATTGTTTTAACGAAAATTGGGCAGAGTTTCCTCTGTTTTTGGACGATCCCCGACAACTAACGTGTCGATATATTTTCCAAAACGCAACAATAATCGCAACAATATATTCATATAATCCTACGCATGATTATAAGTACAATTTATTTAAGGTTCGGTTCCGCGATAAAATATACAACACTTATTAAATATGAAACAATGAAATTAGTATTTGCGAAACAATGAAATTAGTATTTGCGTTATTAATATACCGTGTTTGACCGAGTCAATTGAGTTGACTCACTTTGACTGTGTTGATCGAGTTGACTCAGGTTTGACCGAGTCGACTCGGACCCGAAATCTGACCCGAACACCGAACCGAGAAAATCTGATGTCGTTGACCATAACCAACCGAGTCGTGACCATCTTTGACCCAAACAAAAAACTGAACTGAGACACGAATTAAGACCCGAACATTCTCACTCGAATCAAATCCAAAACTGAACCGAATAAACTGAAAACTTTACCTGAACCGAGACCCGAACTGGAACCTAATGTTGACTGAGAGTTGACAGAACTTGAACCCGAGATAGGAACTGCACCACCTCCATTCCTGACGCCGGCTACCGCCGCGCGTCGGCTCTGTTGTTCGTCATAGACCCGAGCAAAAACAAACCACACTCAAACCAATCAAACCCGAATAGAGACTCGAACTGGAACCGTACTGAAACAATGTCGACCGGAGCTCGAACTAGCTCTGAATCGCCGGAAAATGTCGTCGTTCATCACCACCTCTGCTTGTTCCACGTCGCCGCCGCCAGCGATGGCGCCGCCTTCACCGTCGACCGCCAGTGTTCGCCGGAGAAGAATAGGGGGTGTTGTATGTTGCCGGTGGGTGTCGTCGGAAAAGAAAGGGGGTACCGGAGATCTTGATCGGAGCAGTAGCGAGAGAGAGATGAGGGAGATGGGGGGATGTTTGTCTAGGTTTTGTAATGTAGAAGATGAATGAGTGAAGTGTTTGATATGCGGCTATTTCAAAAAAAGGGTATTAGGGCAAGACCTATTTATTATGTTGTAACAGATCTAGTAGTTTAGAAATTGGCACAAACAGTCCCTGTGGTTTAATTAATCCAAGTTTATGTTATAATTTCAAAGACCAAACTTCATCGGTAAACTAACTAGGTTAGTTTACTAACTTTAAAATATTAACCAGACTGACTTAGTTTATTAAAAAAATAAAGTTTTTAAATTTTAAAATTAATTAAATTAATTAATTAAACAATGAAAAGTTAATCATATTTATAACGAATTAAAATAGAGATAAAAGATTTCCGAGGATACGACGGGTTATAATTTTGCAAGAGGCAAGCTTCTAAAAATAGATTTTTAAGACTTGAATTCTAAATTCGGAAAGTCATGAAAACGCGGAGCGTTACAGCGGCCCGCGAGGCATGTAGGTTAGGCTGTAGGCATGGCGAGTCACTCGGGTTGCCTTCACACGCGTTGGGACATGTGGTGCAAGCGGGTTCCGCCTGGTGTCACTATGCCGCGCCCCGCGACAGACCTAGGGAGATGGGTCGCGAACCGCGAGAACCTTCAGAAATTGTTTTTATTTGATCTTTAATAATATAAAGGTTATTTGGGTTCGTTTAAGCATATATAGGTGTATTTAGGAGCATTTAGGGTGTTTTATGAGGGTTGTTATAATATTAATAAAATATGTAATGCACTCGCGTTAAGTATAGTAAGCCAATTCAACTTTATCAATATGTCACGAGACAGAACCCCAACGTACTTAGTCGGGCAGAGCCTTGACATGCGTTGGTGGGTCCTAAATCAATCAGACAGGGTATCGACTCAGTGAACAAGGGTTAAAACACTTAAAACATGGCAGAGCAATTTTATTATTATTATTATTATGGTATGAAAAAATAAAAATAGAATTTAGAATTATAGAGAGAGAGCGAGTAGTAGAAAGCAGGCAGTGTGCAACTTTTCCTTGAACCATTCTTTGCATATTTATAGTGAAAAGATGGTGTTTCTTGGAAGCTAAGCTTCCTGTCCACCATACATACATATTAAATGTTGAGTTTTGCATTGATGTCCACGTAGCATTCATTTTGAATGTTTTAACTTTGATTATTTTATTTATATATTTTATAATTAATTCAGCTGCTTCACTCTTTTGGCGCTTATAACTTATAAAATATGACGTTTTATAAAACAATGAATATGCCATAAAAACGAGAATATTTTTATCTACATTTTGGCATAAGTTTCATTAAAAACGGAGTAAGGTTAATTATAACTTATTTTTATTTTTATAATTATTAAACGGTTCCAACGTTCCCCAAAATACCTCATATTTCTTGCGGTTAAATTACCCATGATCTATCCGTTTAATAACATCAGTTTTTATATACTTTAATTTAAATTTTATAAATAAATATTTTGGGAATGTTACAATATGTGTACATATCATTCATACATGTATATAATACATGATGCATACGACCATCAATAAGTGATAAAAAAATCATATTCACCCACCGAATAAGTGATTCTAAATCACATCTATCATCCGAGAGTCAAGTTCATCTCTTTGTCGGTACGATGGTACTAACCTGTTCACGGACTTGCTCTTGTGCCCTGCATGCATTTGAATATCAAGTTCCTCATTAATAAGTTATTTAATCACATAGGGCTTCTATTCATTCTCGAATAAGTGAGTATCTCACATCATATACGTTGAAAACAGATGAAAAATGGTATACTCACCAGTAAGATGAACTCTCATGCATACCTTGATACAGGAATGTGTCGTGTGTGGATGAACACTGGTCAGTAAGTATAAATCATACCTTAATCGTATCCTCTAACCGCGAGTACATCTGATTGTTGAGTTTAAGTGGACAACACCATTATAGCATGCTTATCTAAATATTATCTAATTGAACAACAAGAGTGTTTTGGCGTGACCGTACACTGATATGATTCACTTACCCTCGAAACTCGCAAAAAGAATGTCTGTAAATATTTATTTACTGCTTTTCGTCTTTACATTTGAAATATTCAAAAATACCAAAAAGATTTTAGGTGTGTTTTAATATAAACCTTATAAAATCCAAAAAGATTTTATTTCTATTTTATTTTTGATCGCCCGATGTTGGATCTCGAGTCTTATCCACCTGAAACCTGATCGAAACCGAAACAATTGCACCTTCATAAATGCTCAAAGTTAACAAGTTTTTGAAAGTTAAAAATCTTAAATTGATTAATTTTAAAACTTTCAAACTGTTGTCGGTTGGTAGTTGATTGAGAGTTAGTAATATGTGTGTCGTGTGATTGTATTCTTAGCGGTTGTTCTCATTACGCATTTAGATATGTTGTATGTGCAGATGTAGCATTCGAACTAGCTAAAGGCAAAGAGAATGTGTCAGATGACAAGCCGTAAAGTAAAGACACGACATGACATGGATGCAATCAAAGGATCAAGAAGATCGAGTTGCCGCTGACCACTCATGAACACCACAAGGAACTAAAGATTTGAAGAACAACGTCTCACGAGAAACGTTCAAGGGGGAGTTTGCTGATGCACCTCTTGACTGTGACAAGTGAAGACATCTGATGATCCGACAGTGTGAAGAACGAACCATCACGAGCAACATCCAAGGGGGGGTTTGTTGATGCATATTAGTGTGGATGTGGCTCATTTCGGTTCGACTCGGTTATGAAGTGAAGACCGAGGTTAAGATATTCTCCTATCTTGACTCTCCGTATGATGTTTAGATTGTATTTAATGTAAAATAGTTGCGCGTGTCCAGACTGTTAGATGTTAGTGTACTATTTGCTGTTGTATGTTTGTGTTCTGCAAGTTCTGTTTGTGCAACCTTTCCACGAAAGACTTTGATCCCACCATGGAAGTCCACGAAGAACCTTCTTCGTGGACATGATAGTTCGCTGATATTGGCCCTCACGAAGAACCTCATTGGCGAAGAACCATGATACTTCGTCATGTTGCTTCTCACGAAGAACCCTCAATGTTTCGTAACTGCTATAGACGAAGCATTAATTGTTGTTGGGCCTGGAGTCTTTCGTAAGGTTTATGAGGCCCAATAACATTCTTCGTAATGTTACTAGGTATTTAGCTATATAAACAGACTTGCATCATACAGAACACAGAAAAGAGAACACAAGAGAGTATTGAGAGTTTCTTGTTTAAACATTGTACTGTTACTCTGCTGGATCAAAACACTTGAGCTTTAAACTTTGAATCTTTTCTTGTGTTTGTGTGTTCTTCGGCTTGGTTTACATACACACTTGGATTCTGCACTCGTGTGTGTGTTATATAACGAGTAGGTTTATCTTGATCCTCCGAGTGGACCTACACCTATAATCTATATTGTGAGCTAGTCATTCTCTTAATCATAATAACCCCTAATTGCTTCTCTTGATGACACAACATTAGTAAGACCACTTTGCATCATACATGTGACATAATAAGTGTTGCTGAAATTATAAAAAGATGTAAACTATTTCCTAGTTTTATAGCTTCCTATGGTGTTAAATGGATAGTATTTAATAGTTTTACAACTAATAAAAATAAACAGATTAAATAGGTCGCGAAACTGCCAGGGTGTCCTGAACACAACATATTTAGCTAAGCGTGTTTGCGGGTTCGATCCTAAACTGACCCAAACCTGTTTAGGCTTAACTCAAACATGTGAATTTCATGTTATGTTTGTGTTGTGTCAAAATCCATACCTCAGTTTACCTTAAAAATAAATGTCAAAGCAGGAAAATCTTTGATCCTAAATAGTGTTGGTAATCTATTAAACTTGGATAAGAATTTGCCTAGGGTTTTGCAGAATTCGGATGATAATGTTCATATATTATGAATTGATGAAACTGAATGTTAAGTTACATGAATATATATACGAAATGGAATGGCTGATAACTACCATATACATATAAACTTATGATAGACAAAAATATAAACATAAATAATAATAGTAACGATATCTAGCTTATATATATATATATAGTGTGAGGTTCATTGGGGAACACTAAAAAAGTGGGGAACCGACTCAAACGAACTCCGATTTGACTCATTCCAGCGGCGTTGGAACCGGCTCGTCGAACCCTAACTAGGATCTTTTAACCCTGAACCCTAAATCATAACCCCTAAACCCTAAATATATTAGGGTTTGGCTTTTAGGGTTTAGCTTTAGGGTTTAGCTTTAAGGTTTAGATTTAGAGTTTAGGGTTTAGCTTTAGGGTTTAAGGTTTAGCTTTTGGGTTTAGCTTTAGGGTTTAGCTTTAGATTTAGCCTTTAGGGTTTAGCTTTTAGGGTTTATAGTTTATATTTTACGGTTTAGCTTAGGTTTTAGCCTTATTTTTTAGCTTTAGGATTTAGAGTTTAGGGGTTAGGATTTAGGGTTTAGGGTTAAGAGATCTTAGTTAGGGTTCGACGAGCTGGTTCCAACGCCGCTGGAATGAGTCCAATCGGAGTTCGTTTGAGTCGGTTCCCCGCCTTGATTAAATCTCTGATGAAATGATACTTAACCCTTATATGCTTGCTTTCTCCATGATAAACAGGATCTCTTGCCAAGCATATAGTTGACTTATTGTCACAGTATATTGGAATTGAATAATCATTCTTTCCTTGTAGGTCATCTAGAATTCCTTTGATCCATATGGCTTGACAGCCAGTTAAGGATAAAGCCATATATTTGGCCTTTGTTGAAGATAGTGCTATCACATTTTGTTTCTTTGATTGCCATGAGATAGGACCAGATCCTAAATGCAAAATGTATCCGGATGTACTCTTGCTATCATCTATATCTCCTGCATAATCACTATCACTGAAACCCACAAGATTTTTCTTTCCTCCTCTAGAATACGTAATTCCTTGATCTCGTGTCCCTTTGATGTATTTCAGTATGCGTTTCGCTGCTTCCCAATGACTCTTCTTTGGACATTCCATGAACCTGCTTACTTTGCTTACTGCAAACATGATGTCGGGTCTTGTGTTGGTTAAATACATCAGACTTCCAACTAAGCTTCGATATATTCCCTCATCTACAAACTCTTTTGGATCATCTTTGGACAACTTTAGTCCATATTCCATCGGTCTAGAGACGGTATTGCATTGTGTCATCCTATATTTTTCTAATAAATTTCTCATGTACTTTCTTTGAGAGAGAATGATATTCCCATTCTCATAGAGTACCTCCATTCCAAGGAAATAGTGTAACCGACCCATGTCAGTCATTTCAAATTCCTTATTCGTTGAGCTTTTAAATTCAGTAATTAAGTGCACGGAGCTGCTTGCAAATATTAAGTCATCTACATATAAGCATATCACGAGCTTCCCTTCTTTGGTGTCTTTGATGTATAAAGTGTGTTCATAAGTACATTTCCTAAACTCGTGTTGCATGAAGTATGAGTCTATGCGACTGTACCATGCCCTAGGTGCTTGCTTTAGGCCATAAAGAGCTCGTTTGAGATGACATACCTTTCGTTCTTCTCCTTGTTTAATGTATCCTTGAGGTTGTTCTAAATAGACTTGCTCTTTCAACTTCCCGTTTAAGAAGGCAGTTTTTACGTCCATTTGATGAAGATGCCATCCATATTGTGCCGCTAGAGCTAACACTAAACGAACCGTTTCAATTCTTATTACTGGTGCAAACACCTCTTGATAGTCTATTCCATACATTTGCTTGTATCCTTTTACTACCAACCTGGCTTTGTATTTGTCCACATTCCCTTTTTCATCATACTTCGTTTTATAAATCCATTTTACCCCTATTGGTTTTTGATGTTTTGGAGGATCTACTAGTACCCATGTTTGATTTTTGTTGATGGATTCCATTTCCTTATCCATTGCTTCTCTCCATCTCGAATCTTTACTCGCTTCTTCATAGGTTGTCGGATCTGTGGTTGTAAAGAGAACAATGTTCACCACTTGACTTTCATTGTATTTTTGTAACACTTCTGTATCAGTAAGTGCTCTAGTGTTTCGGTATATATTATTGAGACTCTTAGTTCGAATAACTTCATTTTCTGAGTCGGTTGATGAGGAATCATCATTCTGTCGTTGGACCTGATCATCATTCTGCTGTTGGACCTGATCTGCTCCCGAGTTACTATCAAATTGTTGGTTATTGTTACTCGTTTCCTGAATTTGTTCTTCATTTATGGAGTATGCAGCCGAGTTGTTTGTTTCCTGACCTGGTGCCTTATCCGACGCAGCATTATCTCGGACTTGCCTCTCATCTTCATCAGATATAACGAATGGGATGTCTGATACTCCATAATCGAAAACCCACCTTTTATTTTCATTGAATATCACATCACGGCTGATTATGATCTTGTTGGTTTGAGGATTATACAACTTGTAACCTTTACTGTTTTCACTGTACCCAACGAAAATTGTTTTTTCAGTCTTATTGGACAGTTTATCTCTATGTTGCTTAGGTATGTGAACATAAGCCAAACAGCCAAACACTTTCAGATGTTCCACATTTGGTTTCTGTCCGTTCCATGCTTCATATGGAGTGATGTTGGGTCTAGTCTTTCTAATAGTTCGATTAAGAATATAGGTAGTGCATGATACCGCTTCAGCCCAATAACAATTCGGTAATTGTTTGATATTCATCATGCTCCTACTTAGTTCCATTAGTGTCCTGTTTTTCCGTTCGGGAATGCCATTTTGTTGAGGTGAATAGCTATTCGTAAGTTGATGACGAATTCCATTAAGTTTAAGATAATCCTGAAACATTTTGCTGCAATATTCTCCTCCACGATCCGTTCTTAAGGTTTTAATCAAATGATCTGATTGCTTCTCATTCAAGGTTTTAAATATCTTAAAATAATTTAATGCCTCAGATTTGAATTCAAGAAAATATACCCATGTCTTCCGAGTATAATCATCGATAAATGTGATAAAGTATCTACATCCACCTATTGATTCCGTTCTCATCGGGCCGCATATGTCTGAGTGAACGAGTTGTAGAGGTTCACTAGCTTGCCACGTCATTTTCTTAGGAAAAGGTTTCCTTGCTTGTTTTCCCGATATGCATCCCTCACACACACACTATCATCCTTTTTCATTTTTGGCAATCCAACCACTAGTTCCTTGTTTCCCATATCAATCAATGTGTCCATGTTCACATGGCCATAACGTTTATGCCATAGATTTGAGGTGTTCTTAATTGTCATATTCATGACAAACTATAAATCACTTTCGGGATATAAGGGAAACATCTTATTGTTCGCCATCTTGACGATACCCATGACTTCACTACTCGCATCTTTGATGATGCATCTGTCGCTTTTAAATGAGACATCATACCCCTTTTGTATGAGTTGTCCTACACTTAACAGGTTATGTTTCAAACCCTTCACATAAAACACGTTTGGTATCTTCCTTGCTCGTCCTCGTATCGAAATAGAGACATCCCCGCTGCCCAATACCTCTAACCGTTTGCCATCACCCGTCCTCACCTCTTTCTTTAGTGATTCATCGAGATGAGTAAAAAGTTTTTGGTTACCTGTCATATGATTGCTGCAGCCACTATCGAGATACCAACAGTCACTTTTGACTGTCTCTTCCATATTGAATACAATGAACATGGTGTCTTCTTGTTCATCTGTTTCTTCTTCCTTGTGATTAATACATTATCCGATCGGTCATGTTCATCCTTTTGTTGACAGAACTTGGAGGTATGACCAATTTTGTGGCAATTAAAACATCTTATCGAATTCATATTCCGACCCCTGTTCTTGTTTCGTTCTCTTCCTGCAGATTCGATTCTATATGTTTGTATCGGTCTTGATTTGCACTTGAAACTTGGAATGCATGTTCCACGGGATTATCATCATACCACTTTAATCTCAATTCATGAGACTGAAGAATCCCTATTAATTCTTCAGTGGAAACATCATCTAGATTTTTTGTTTCTTCTACAGCGATCACAACCGACTCAAAGTTTCGAGTCAGGCTTCGTAAGATTTTTTCTACAATTCGCTGTTCATCTATTTTTTCTTCATTCATTCTTAATTGATTTACTATGTGGGTTGTTCTGTTGAAGTAGTCTTCGACAGATTCACCCTCTTTCATTTTTAATGAATCGAATTCACATCTAAGAGATTGAAGTTTCACTGTTTTTACCCGATTTTCTCCCTTGTATGATTTATGCAGAATGTTCCATGCTTCCTTCGTCGATTTTGCCAGAGAGATTCTCTCGAATACTGTATCGATTATAGATTGAAAGATAATGTGTAGTGCTCGTTTATCCGTTTTTACTGAATCACGAAATGTTGCGGTTGCCTCTTCGGTAGGGTTTGATCCCAATTCTTGATATCCATCATCAACAATCGTCCATAATTCTTGTGATTCGAGTAGAACCTTCATTTGTATATGCCAATGATAATAATTCTGTCCAGTCAGTTTGGGTATCTGCGTTTGAATTCCCTGTGATTGATTCATGTTCTTGAATGGAGATTTTAGCGTGAATAAACGTTTGCAACTTGGATCGGATGTGGCTCTGATACCACTATGTTGGTAATCTGTTAAACTTGGATAAGAATTTGCTTAGGGTTTTGTAGAATTCGGATGATAATGTTCATATATTATGAATTGATGAAACTGAATGTTAAGTTACATGAATTATCCTACATATACATTTCACAAATGGGGGAATAGTGCCAGGCAGCTGTCTGGCACTCCCCTATTGGACCAACACGTTTATTGTTTTATATCCATTTTAAAATTACGTTTTAGCCCCCATCTCAAAATAAAATTACACTTTTTGTCCCCATCTCAAAATTACGATCTTGCCCTCAATTCAAAATTACGACTTTGCCTCGCACTCTCCTAATAGACCAACCAGTTTATTATTTTATATCCATTCTAAAATCACATTTTTGTCCCTCTTTAAAATTACGGTTTTGTCCCCAGCTCAAAATAAAATTACGCTTTTGTCCCCAGCTCAAAATAAAATTACGCTTTTGTCCCCAGCTCAAAATTACGATTTTTCCCTCCATTCAAAATAAAATTGTGGTTTGGCCCTCAGCTCCGAATTACCTTTTCGCCCCCGGTTCAAAATAAAATTTTGTTTTTGCCCATAGCTAAAAATTACGATTTTGCCCTCTGTTAAAAAATGTGATTTTTCCCCATTTAAAAAATTGTGATTTATCCCTCAATTCAAAATTACGTTTTTTCCCCGGTTCAAAATAAAATTGTGTTTTTGCCACCAACTCAAAATTACGATTTTGCCCTAGGTTCAAAATAAAATTGGGTTTTTGCCTCCAGCTTAAAATTACGCTTATGCCCTTAGTTCAAATTTATATTACGTTGTTACCCCAAGTTCAAAATTACGAATTTGCCCTTGTGAAAATTTACAATTCTGCCCCTGGTTCAAATTTACAGTACTGCCATTACTTTAGCTTTTGGCAAATTACGATTTTACCCCAGTCAAAAAATAGAACTTTCCCTCAGTTAAAAATTACAATATTGCCATTGTTTTAGGGTTTTTTTTTTTATCAAAACTATAAAAGTATTTTGTTTTAATTGGTTGAGTCGATTTAATTGTTTTCCGTGTCAATGAGCTAACTAACACTCGCTCATTATTCCGCCATCGCCCCGCAACGCGGGCAGGGCATCAACTGGTATATATACGAAATGGAATGGCCGATAACTACCATATACATATAAACTTATGATAGACTAAAATATAAACATAAATCATAATAGTAACGATATCTAGCTTATATATATATATATATATAGGACAAAGATCCGTTAGGAACCACCCCTTATTGCGAGAACCGCGAGAACCAATGTGAACACAACCAAAAATGCCTAAAAATAGCTAAAAAACACACAAATTTTTTTTTAATATTTTTTATGTTAAAATCGCTACTTTTTAATAATTTTTTTGGCTACTAAAAGTAGCGATTTTAACATAAAAATATTAAAAAAAAATTTAGCTTTTTTTTTATTTATTTTTTTAGATTTTTTGGGGGTTTAGTTTTTAGCATTTTAGCTTGGGGGTGGGGAGGGGGGGGGGGGGTTTAGGTTTTTGGGGGTGGGGGAGGGGGGTTTAGATTTTTTTTTTTTTGGGGGGGGGGGGGGTTAGGTTTTTTTAGCTATTTTAGGTTGTGTTCACATTGGTTCTCGCGGTTCTCGCAATAAAGGTGGTTCTCGCATGAACCTTACCCTATATATATATATATATATATATATATATCTAACAAATGGATGATTTTTACAAAAAGTAAAGTATATTTTGATGTATTAAGAAGACTAATGTCTAATGGTGCATCAGATTATTAATTTACATCAGATTATTAAAAAATTAACATCGGATTATCAATTTAACATAACTATTGAAATAATCTTCGGCATAACATAAGAATTTAACAACAAATTATCAAAAAATTAATATCAGATTATCAACAATAAGGTCAAATTAACATCAGTTAACACACCTGTGAAGAACGACCGGAGGAGGACGGTTGTCGGCTGGAGGAGGAGCGGCCGGAGCGGAGGTGGTCGCTGTGGGAGGAGGAGGCAGGTTGAGGGTGGAGGTGCCGCTGTTGTTCAGTTGTTCGTAGTCTGCTGTTGTTTTTTTTTTTTTTTGTTATTGCTTTGTTTTGTTGTAACCCTAAATGGATTTTTTCATCAAAGAAAAAATAAAAATTAAGAAAGAAACGGAATCAGAGTGTGCTCTCTTGCGTCAACTAAAATCGCTAAGATCTCAAATGAGTTCGATGAATGAGAGTGTGCTCTCTTGCGTCACGTAAGTTAAGCGGCACAAGAGATGTTGAAATTGATAGAATCGAGAATCATACCTTGAAATTCAAAGAATCGAGTTAGTCCTTGTGGAAACCGTCGGAGTTCTACATCACTGTTTTCGGATCAGGATATTGTAGGAACTAGGTTCACTTTTTTATTAAAATATATAATAACGAGACTCTCGTTATTTGTGGGAAATTCGACTAGTACAGTACCGGTTACAAAAACTAAATAAACGAATATAAATACAATATAATTGTACCAATCTTGATTCAAGTCGATGTCTTTAGAAGAACTGCAACCGCACCTTCTTGTATGAAACTCCGCTGCAAGACAAGCAAAATATCGTTGACGGATTTTGGTTGAGGCACATGTTCAACACGCTTCCCTTAAAACAGATTCCGCGCCTCCTCTCAGACGGTTCTGTCTCCCAGGGTACAACAACCGGAACAGTATGTGTACTGCCGGAGATGGCTCTCACGCCCAAGATTCCACCGGGTATAATGGTGTTCTAATTTTGTAGAAAAATGTGAAGTTGTTTAGTTTGAGAGTTCTCTTCTCAATGTGACAGAAACTCGTTTCTAACACTTTTGATTTATTGAGATTCTCTAGTATATATTCTTCCATTTGAACCCAACGTTCATATATATATATATATATATATATATATATATATATATATATATATATATATATATATATATATTTACAAAAGATGAAACCTATTAACCATTAATATTGTAATTAACAAGATCATCAATCAAGTAATAAACAATATTAATTTGTAATAACATGTACCATTAATATTGTAATTAACAAGATCATCAATCTAGTATTAAACAATATTGATGTGCAATAAAATGCAATTGATGTGGTCAAATGAAACCGTCATATCAATTCATGACATTCTAGTAACTAGTGAAGACCGGGTTGTCTGACTTAACTGAGTCGCGCACCACACGGATGCCACTACGCATACCGGGACGCCACCTGGTCATGCGCCATCCATACTCGTGCACCACCGCGCACCGCACTAGAACTCGCGCGGACACATAGCCTTGTGGAGTCGCGCGCCACATCGACATGTGCCATGCCATGGCATCCGCCTACGCCACCCAAGGGTGCGCCATAAGCGGACCCGTCATGTATCTGACCACGCGCTCATGGGCAAAAATACAAAGGCGGTGTGCGAAGTTCAAAGCACACTACATAGGGCCTATAGCCGACGTCATGCGCGCATATGTGCAGGTGCGATGCACCCTTTGGGTCCCCACTAGTGTTTGCCTTCATGGAGTGCTCCTCCTTATATACCACTTTAAGTTTTGTCATTCCACCTATGTGGGACAAGGTGACAAATCTCAATCCATTTTTCTCATCTTTGTTTGTTCCAAACATACAACTTCAAGCTTCGATATCTCATTCATCTTAGATCTATTTGGACATAGTTTGAACACAAACCCATAAATAATTATTTATACAACACATATATAAATATTATTGATGTCCAAATATTTAGTGAAAAACTCATTTTCACTAAATTTCCAACAATCCCCCACATGAATGGAGATCGATGAAAACACCGAAAAATCCCCCAATAAAACCTCGACAGTCGAGTATTGCAGGATATGTAGGTTTTGCCTTTGAACCTTCCTTTGTGAAGCATACTTAGTCTACTAGGGTTTTGTAGACGTGATGTCCTTGAACAACCCCCCATTTGTGTAAACGACAATATACATTCACACAATACTTTCCCTAGCCGGGCCATCCCCTCACTATCGTGTCCTGTTATGGTCCTGGAACACTTGCCTGGTTCTGCGAGAGCTCTAGGATTGCGCACCCCACAATGCCATTAGAAGCGACCCTACTTCTCTCTCACATAGGTGATTCCTTTGAATCATTAAAAGCATTATGGCTTACTATGATTTCCATAAATCAATTAGCCATATATTATGCTTAGTCTCACAACAATGTCACTGAATATTATAGGAATGGACTAGGACGTATTTAAACACCTTTTATAGCTTTAGGAGGATATATGAACATATACACTAGCTTATATATAAACATATATATTAGTTATGCCCCCACAGTGACTACCCTTTGGTTCATGATTAAGTTGGTCTATTGAACCTAGATCTTGGGATCTCCAGTCAGCTAGGTTAGGTTTCCCTCATGTCCCTTTTTTCATGGGCTTTAGTCTCATTCCACAACTTGATCTCTTATCAACCCACTGGTTGTTGGATCCAAAATTATTTGTTGACTTCGCTAAGTCAACAACAATAATTTTCAGTTTAGATCAATTGTTCTAACGTGTTCTTGACTCGCTAGTCACTTTTGCCTTTTAGTCGATTCATAAGACTTATAACTCGTGATCTCAACCTGGATCTAGTTATGTACCTTGTCTTTAGAATGACATGAAATTCAATTCATGGCTAGACACGTTTTCACCATGCCTTTGGTGTGTCATGACTAACATCTTACTAGATTTTGAATCTAACCAATTGGCATTCGAGTCCAATCTACTTGATTGACTCCATATAACCATTGTGTACTCCACTTGGTCATGCGTTTGCAATATATGCAAGTCACCCCCACATTTAAGTGTAATTGGATAGCATCCAAATGGGGCGATGAAAGATTCTCCCTTTCATTTCGAGTTTGAGAAAACTTCTCAACTACCATTTCCACATTCAAATGCAAGTCACCCCCACATTTAAGTGTAATTGGATAACATCCAAATGGGGTGATGAAAGGTTCTCCTTTTCATTTTGAGTTTGAGAAAACTTCTCAACTACCATTTCCACATTCAAATGCAAGTCACCCCCACATTTAAGTGTAATTGGATAACATCCAAATGGGGGTGATGAAAGGTTCTCCCTTTCATTTCGAGTTTGAGAAAACTTCTCAACTACCATTTCTTCATACCCTAAAGGGTTTGTTTCTTAAATGGTTCTTCCCCCCACATTGCTTGCAATTTAATTAACTATCCCTTAGGACTAAAATGAAGTTATCTTTATAGTTTTGTTTTAACACAAAATTCGTTCTTGTGTCATCACATATTTTGAATGTTTAAAGTTAATTTAATCTCCATCGAGCATATAAATTAACAAGTATTAGTCTAGCATGCTTTAGACCACAATACTCTAGCATGTGAACAGAAGATGCATCATTCTGATTCTTCACAGCCTTAAGAGATAACGCACTATCTCTTCCGAACATTCGTTTCTAAGTTTAGACACAATAATGAAATTTTATTTCACCATTCCAAAACCATCGGTTTTAGGAAAGCCTCAAAACCATAGTTAACTTCATCCATTATGATTATAAGTCGTTTGCCTTTTTATCTCCAAGGATTCACCATTGAATTCCTAAAGACTTAAACATAAGTCTTAATCCAAGTCACTTTGATGAAAGATCTTTGTATAAAATCACTTGAGTCTTGAGATATAGCAAATTAAATTGACTCTCAACAACAAAGCATTCACGTATGCCTATAGTGATATATACATTTACGTTTTTGTTTCATTAATACCATGTATTGGGATACTCTCCCAAATTGAGGACCAAGCCTCCGCATAGTTTAAACAACATTGATGGTGGTAGAAACATCTACAAGTCCATCACTATTGTAAATTTCCATTAATAAATTTTCTAAATTTATTAAAATCATTTACAATAATAACATATATTTCTTTCATATGTTATATTCTATGAAAAACTCACATGTGCATTTCCATGTTGATACTCTCAACATTAGATGACATATCTCGTTTTCGTGCATTCCATCTCAAACCATTCACCACGTTTCTTACGACGCCGTTATGCATTTGATGTTTGAATTGTGACTTATTACATAAGTCATGATCACAACCCGCTCGTTAAACAAATTAAACTGATTGTAAGATTAAAACATTCAATAACTTACAGTACATGGGTCCAAATGATCTCAATCATGCACTAAAATTCCTATACTCATCTGAGATTGTCTTCCGCTCCACCATCTTAATTCGTCTCTCCACAACTACAATTGTAAAGAAAAGGGCAAAATCAAATACATGACTAGCACAACCTCATTGAAAGTGGGACTGTAAATGAGTACCAAATCGAATAACAAAAAAGGATGAAGCCTAAACTTTTGGGCCGGTATCACCTATCAATAGACCTTAAAACAAAATTAGTTTCTAAACAATGATTTCATGAAACTGAAAATCATTAAAGCAAACACAACAACCAACCTTAATTCAAAAGCCTGCAAATAAAAAATTGCCACATGAACAAATGAAGTACAACTTGTTGCAAAAATAATAAAGTGTAAAAACAAGCTCAAAAACTTCTCTGTAATTAAGTAGTTAAGCTACTCAATTTAGTTAACTACATAAACAATCCAACAATGAATTTACCGTCCTTCTCCTTCTCTTTCACATTTCCATCTCCTCAACAACAGTCCGACAGAGGTTGCTTCTAATCAACAAACCCTATAAAATAATAATAAAAAAATAAGCATAAAATCTATATATTCTACTTGGATTGCTAGAATAATAGTATGAAAGTTGAAATAAAAACAGAGGATCAAGAAACATAGGAGCATAAAAAATTACTAACATGGGTGAATAAATCAACAAAACAGCTTGTGAAAGACATAAACTACAAACATATCAAAATCAGTCTACTCGTAATCACATGATACAACAAAGCAAGCATCTGAATAAATAATAACAAAGGAAAGACAATATCAAAAGCTACAAACAGAGTTATTCATGTATATTTCATATATATACAATAATAAAAACATTATTACAACATATCAGTGTCACCGATTAATAGGAGCTTGTACAAAAGGGTTCATCGAGTACGATACAAAACCCTAGGAGATCTGTTGTTTCTTCTGAGGGTACAAAAGTGTTCATCGTGTTCAGTATGAGAAAATGGATAAAACGAAATAAAATTTCTGAATGAAAAAATAGATCTTAAATGAATATTATGTTCTTCAACTACTCGACGGTAGATGATTTAGGGTTTCAAACGCAGATGTATCCAATAGAAGTAACCTCTGCCGGATGTTGTTGAAGAGATGGAAATGGGAAGAAGGAGAAGGATGAACATCAGAGAGAAAGGGGATCTTGTATGGAAAGGTGAAGGAGAAGAATGAAATAGGGTTTGTGAAAATGTGAGAATAAAGGGCAGTGGTTACTGTTGGGCGGGAAAAGGGGGAAAACGATGCCCTAATTAAGTGACACGTGGCCCAAATCACTTTCATTAATTATATATAATAGATAGGGTGGGGTTCTAGAGTGAACACTAGTTTATTTGTGAACCAAGTGAACAAATCCTGGCCATTCATTTTGAAGATCTAGAGCTTTTTATCAATGGCAAGATTGTAATTATAATGTTATAACTTTCTTTTAAACTAAATGAGATGAGGGTATTTTTGTCATTTGTCATTTGTAAATTGCATTGTTTAAACAATATAATGAAAAATCTCTAAAATCTCGCTAGTTTCCGTTTACACAAGATACACAGCTGTAAGTTTATACACATGTGTACAGTCTCGCAAACTATCAGTTTATACAAAATATACAGCTATTAGTTTATACACATGTGTACAAGCTTTTATACATCTGTGTATTATATTCAGAAATTTTTACATTTGTGTATATTAACAACATATAGTATACTATGCATGCACACGAGTAGATTCATATAAAATTGTGAAATTAATTAAAACCATGTGTATCAACGATTAATACGAAAGCTACATGATACATATGTGTAAAACCAAGTGGAACATATAAAACAACAATATTTATGAAACTAATCAATTTATATACTTGTGTACGATTACAGAACTATTTTGGAACGAAGGAAATATAAAAACAATTGTCAATCATGTTATGTTGCTATGAATTGATTTTTAATTGATTTTCGAAAATGTTGTCTCAAAAAGGAAGACTAGAATCTTGGAATAAATTAAAAGATAATTAAATTAGCTTAATTATAGCAACATGTAACTGATTATGCATTAATAATGAATAATGAATTAATAAATAATTAAATGTTAAATTACAATCCTAACCTTTTATCTAAAAAATAAATGAATGGTTAAGATTAGTTCACTAGGTTCACAAACAAGAGGGTTGTTCACTCATGAACCTAACCCTATATATATATATATATATATATATATATATATATATATAGGATAATGCTATATAGGAAACCTTGAATTTTTAGAAAACCTTGGAATCCCATCTAATGGCCTACATTTGCCCACATGTCCCAGCTTCCATAATATCCTTTTTTAATCTTGAGGGCACATTGGTAATTCTACATATTCCTAGCCCACTTAAAAAGTTATCTTGCCCAAAGTGATTTGACACCCTCATTAATATCTAACATCACATCATTCTCTTCCATCCTCCTCCATTTTCGATGAACCAAATTCAAATTAGAAAGGTTGTTTTTTCATAATTTCTTCATCTTCTTAAACCACTTATTTCAAACTAGATCTACCATTAATGAACTATGGAGCATCCATCAACAATGGTAGATCTACGGAGCACCATTAATGTACTGTGGAGTATTCATCTTCCTAAACAAGATCTTTACTACGATCTGGGCTAGTGGGCTTTGGTTCGCTTTTCTTCTTCTTCTCTCACCTTCCAATGTTCGTCCAGATCTTGTGGTGAACAAGGGTGTGAATAAAGTTTCTTCCTTTTTTATTATTTGATTCGATTTGGGTCCGATATTTGTGGTGATATTTGCGATGAGGTAATCTTGATTTAGTTTCTTGATTTGATTATTGCATTGTGGGTTTTTGTTTGTTGTTTGGATATGATGATTTAGGGGGATCTCGTTAATGTGAAACATGAACAACAAGTCTATTAATGCTCACGTTTTTATCTTGCTTGTTTGCTTCAGTAGTTTTTTTTCTTTTCAGCCGATTATAGAATATGGGTTTTGAAAGACGAACACCAAGTATAATAGTTAATGTTCGTAATTAGACCGTTAATGTGTCTTATAGATTACAAATTACAGTTTGTATAATTCCAACCATTATTGTGAAACACGAACAACCGTTAATGTTCGTATAGATTACAAATTATTGACTGTTAATGTTTCATATTTTAGATCTTTAATGTTTATGTCATTATGTTCATTTGTGTCCTTATTTGATGTTGTTTTCTCATTTTCAGCCGTTACACTTGCTGAATGAAAAAACCATGGTTATGAATGTGTTAATAGTTATGTCTGGTTAACGACTTAACGGTTATCTTATCTTTTTGTTATTAGGATGGTGATGGATACAAGGGAAACAAGATCCAATTCTCGGGACCATTGGTTTCGTCAAACGTGGATCAGATGCTTAAGGATCATGACCATGTTTATGTTACAGCAAAAACACAACTAACACGTGTTATAGTTTGAACTTCTGGACATCTGTTTTTAGAAACGAAAAGCCAAGTTTGTCTTACAGCACAACCAACGTAACACGTGTTATAGTCTGAACTCCTGTTTCACAGCTAAGCCAAGTTTGTCTTACAGCACAACCAACGTAACACGCGTTATAGTCTGAACTCCTGTTTCACAGCTAAACCATAGTAACATGTTATAGAGACATGTATTAGGGTATGACGATGTATTAGAGACATGTATTAGTGTATGACGAATTAATTGCAGGTTTTTAGTTCTGTGTACTTTGTTAGTTGTTGTTTCAGTTGTGTAAGATTAATTTGCAGGTTTTTATTTTTGTGTTAAAAAGCTGTGCTTGGTTTGGTTGCTTGTTTGGGCTTTTGATCTGAATAGTAACTGTTTTTTGTTGGTTTGGTTGCTTTGTTTGGGGCTTTTGATCTGAATAGTAACTGTTTTTGTGATGTTATCTGAGAAAAAAGATTTTCTGGCTATGAATGTGTTAATATTTATGTCTAGTTAACGACTTAACGGTTATCTTATCCTTTTGTTATTAGGACGATGATGGATTCAAGGGAAATAAGATCCAATTCTCGGGACCGTTGGTTTCGTCAAACGTGGATCAGATGCTCAAGGATCATGACCATGTTTATGTTACAGCACAACACAACTAACACGTGTTATAGGTTGAACTTCTCGGACATGCATGTGTTACATGTGACATGAAACCCATGTAAAACGTAACACGTGTAACGTGTGACATGAAAACACATTTTTATAACTTCCCTGGCATACGCACACCCACATGTTTACAAACCGTTTCAAGACCGACCCAAACAATAAAGCAAGGGTAGCCGCTGAAAAGCTAAGGCAGCAAAGGTAGCCGCTGAAAAGCTAAGGCAGACTTTCAAAGGAAGCTCCACCATTTTCTTAGTGCTATGTATTTTCGTTTACTAGTAATGTGTAATGTGAGACTCTTATTTTTTTTTTGTCTAGTACATGATGTTAAAACGGTATGGACTTAACACATTCTGGAAGTCTTAACACACGTTATAAAAGAGGCTTAACACACGTTATATCAGGTATACTATGTTATTAACTTACTATTGGAGTTTATGCATCCATTCTGGAAGTCTTAACACACGTTATAAAAGAGGCTTAACACACGTTATACATGTCAGGCGCGTAACACATGTTACAGTATGTATATACAAATCATGGTGTTTTGGAAACTACTAGCTTATACATGACACCATGTTGGGTTAAACCAAGATTATAACAGAGGCTTAACACATGTTATCCCAGGTATACGGTGTTACAACATTAACTTGTATGTTCTATATTAACTTGTACACGTGTTACGATAAGTATATGCACATCATGGTGTTTTGCAAACCACTATCATATACATGAATACAAGTCGGGGTTATAATGTGCAAAACAAAGATTACGATATTAACTAAAGATTATAACAGAGGATTAACACATGTTATACATTCCAAAATGTGCAAAACAAATGACCCGTTTCATATTATATATTCCAAAATTACCGGTACATGTGTTACCATAAATGGCTAGTTTCATATTACACGTTACATACTAACTTGTACATTTATTACTTGTACAAGTTTTACGCTCAGTATCCTGATTATCGGATATTTTAAACATCAACAAAAATAAAATAGATATTACTTGTTTTTTTTAATTAACAAAAGGTTAACACACGTTATATATCATTCTAACATGGGGCTTAACACATGTTATACATGAACACATGTCAGGTTACATCATTGTGTTCTGTTACAGCATGAACCACTAACACATGTTATAAATGAACGAACAGTTCTTTCCCAAAGGATGTGACTTATTCAATGTCCCCGCATTAACGTCGCCTACATCCATCCAGCTTGTCAATTGAATATCTTTTATGGATCTGTTTCTGTAAACCAACACACGTTATATAACATTCTAACCGGGGGCTTAACACATGTTATGGGTCTGAGTCTGTGAATCAAGCAACCCAACAAAAAAACACTTACTGTTCAGATCAAAAACCCAAACAAGCAACCCAAACCAACAAAAAATCAGCTACTGTGAAGATCAAAAGCCCCTAACAAGCAACCAAACCAACAAAAAAAACCCGTTCAAAATCTCATCCTAAAGTTTTTTTATTTATTCAAGAACACTTACCGGATCTAGAACCGTCCGATGAACACGAAGAAGATCTTCAAACCTTCTTCTCACACACACACACTCGTGCGTGTGTCTTTGTGATAAAGATTGTTGTTTCTCTATCTAAAACATCAACTTTCTCTCTCTAAAAACGTTAATCTTGTCATCGTTCTCTCTCTAAAACAATATACTTCAAACTTCTTCTCTCTCACACACTTGTATGTGTGTTCTTGGTGTTATAGATGAACATGATGAAGATTGTTGTTTCTCTCTCTAAAACAAAAAATTCATCTCTCTAAAAACTTTTGTCCTGCCATCATTCTTTCTCTAAAAGATCTTGGATTAGTGTTTGTTGAAATCACTTTTAGATCTTGGATATTTGAAATCTGAAATGAGATCATCTTCTTCTTGTTCTTCTTCACGTTTGTGGGGTGGGGGAGGAAAGAGAATGAGGTAATAGAAAGAGAAATAGTTGGTGATTTGATGGTTCTAGAAAGTCACTTTCAATAAAGCACAAAAAGTACCTTTTTCACTACCCAAATTGCCCTTTAGTTGTACTAGAAAGTAATATAAGGATTATTTAAAAACTAATATTTACCTAAAAATAGGAGAACCCTTGATCTACTTAGATGAAACATAATCAATGGTTGATATTGGGTTTTCATAGTTTTTTAAAAAAGATGGGGTTTTTCATATAGCCCTTCCCTATATATATATATGGGGGATGGATAATGAGAAAAATAGTTTAAATTAGAAAAGCAAAAAACTTCAAAAAAAGTCTATAAAACACAATAAAAATCTTAATTTTTTAATTTTTTTATTAAATTTTCACTATTTTTGTATATAAAAATACTTAAAAAATAAGTACTACATGTATGCATTACTACGAAAAAACCTAACAACCCCACCCCCCACTAAAAACTAAATCCTAAACTTAAACCTCCAAAAATCTAACTCAAAAGCTAAAGTAAACCCAAAAAATAAACCCTAAGGCTAAATTGCATGTGTAACATATATGTATAATATAGATGTGTAGTACTAGTTTTTGTTTAGAATTTTTGTATACATTAAAAGTAGGGAATTTAAATAAAAGATTGTAAAAAAATAAAATTACTATGCGTTTTAGGTTTTTTTTTTTTTTTTTTTTGTAGTTTTTTAGTTTTATCATTTATATATAGTATCTCATGATCTCTCTCTCTCTCTCTCTATATATATATAATTTACTCCATGTTTGAAATTTTGAGAAAAATAAGTATTTTTAAGAAATAGTTAAATCTTATATGAGCTAAGATAGGAGTGTATGAGATTAAAGAATTATCGATGATCTAAGCAACCCTATCAATGCTTGTCCTAGTGGCGAACATCTAAAACATCACATCCTCTCAATCATGTCATGAGGTCCACATCACTAAATAAGTTTGTGTATTATTGAGAATTTGTAATTTAATCGTTCACCAAGAAAAGTAAATTTGTTTTATTGTTTATCCGAATTGGAATGCCAAAGTCTAGAATTGAGTTGCCTTTATGTTAATCATGTGTTTGAAGCCTTATCTTATTTCTATAATTACTCTTAAAAGTGTGCCTTAGTATCAAACTACATAGCAAAATTGTAACCAAACCAACATTCATGTTGACCAAGCATTATAGTAAATGTCAATTTGTACCGTATGGGATAAAAATCACTTGTACGCTCTTAAGGAAAATATATCTGAACTCCTGCCTCATCAACGATTGCAATTTTCAACACTTTGCATCCTTCCGTCAGTTGAGAGTGTGTTTAACCGTTAGAATAGTGGTGAAATGAACTTTTTGCCCATGTTCCTTATTATTATTATTATTATTATTATTTATATTATTATTATTATTATTTTTATTATTATTATTATTACTATTATTACTATTATTACTATTATTTTATTATTATTATTATTATTATTATTATTATTATTATTATTATTATTATTATTATTATATCTTCTCCACCATATCCTCTACCTCTACTACAATACAAAACAACAACTACCTCTACCGCCTACAAACAACCCCGTCACCACCATTACAACGTGAACCACCACCGTCACATTCAACCAACAACAACCACCACCATTCACGACGCTCCACCACCATCTACAACAGCTAGGATCCACCATCCAAACACCACCATGCATCACCAACAACCATCGTTGCAAGACCCAAGACTGCACCACCTCCCCGGGCTCTAACCTACGCAGCATAACCACTTAACTCCACTGTAAAGTCCAACCACCATCGTACTACCTCCACCCATTTGCAAACCCAAACACCACCGCTTACGTTAGTCTACCACCGAGTAGAACCACTAGAAGATCATCTAGCCTCTTAAATTCCCTATCGAGATAGAAAACATATGTACAACCACTAGATGAGTAGAAACCACGCTAAAAACATAGGTACAAGACTATCCATCAAGATCATGAAAGACTTATTTGATTCTTTTTATGTTGGTTCCAAATAAAATGGAGAATTTTGATTATTTGGTTGGTTGTTTATTGTAGATTTGGTGTTTTGAGTTTTGTTGATTTTTTTTAAAGGGTGTTCTTGAATTTGAATTAGGTTTTTGGCTTTTAATGGTTTGGTTGATTTTTGGGTTCAGGGTTTTAGATGTAGGTGAGTGGTGGTGAAACCAAACATTTTGTTTTCATGGTAAGGTTACAAAATACGGCGATGAGGCGATGATAGTGTTGAACGGTTGTGGAGTGGTGGTTGTGGAAGGTGGGACAGTTATAATTGTGGTGTGGATTTAAATGTGTGGTTGGAGGAGGAACAAGTGGTCATGGTGAGCAGATGGGTGTTGCAAGTGGTAAAGGATGGTTCGTATTATTGGCACACCTTGGGGGATTAAATCGACACCATCAATACACATGGTATAGGCCTATACGATGCGTATTGAGGTGGGTTCAAACTTTTATGTCAGTCAAAGGCTGACAATGTCCCCTTATAAAAAAACAATACACATCGTATAGGCCTATACGATGCGTATTAAAGGTGTCGATTTAATTTTTTAATTTTGCAAGGTAGCTTCCTGTCACGCAAACGAAGAAGCAGCACTTTGGACATTTGTTGGTTTTCAAACATCTAGGAAACATTATTTGAGGATACCCCTGAATTTATCGAAGATGTAGAATGAGATCCTCCACTGTTGGGTTATCATATTTCAACCCCATTTTCCCTAAATTTGTCGATTATGTTTTTCAACGGGAATGTATTGCAATGATTCCTCTCAATTGAATAGACAGACACTTGCTTCATAGGACTCACTTGAATCATCTCGGATGTAATAACAGTACGTTTAGCATCCGTGCCTGCTTAAATTGTAGAATGCAAAGGATAACGAAGATGGCCAGGGTCCCATCATTACAACCAAGGGCCCCATTATGTGTTTCAAATCAAGGGTCCCATCATTACAACCACTTGTTTGAAAATGGCTAGGAGAGTTAAAAAAACTGCAATTGGAATTGATCTTGGAACAACATACTCTTGTTACCATATGACACATGATAAAAGCGCTTCTCTAGACAATCTGGGATTATGTTCCCAAATTGGGAACCGCATATTTGCTTTAAGATTTACGTCTGATGTCCAAGTTTGATCACATTTGACTTCATCTGTGGCAGTCCAATGACTTTCTTCCCATGTGTCTGCATCGTGATCTTCATATTCTTGGTTCAATACCAACTCATCTTTAGTAGTGTTTGTTTGAGAACCTGATTCAGATACATAAATCTTGAAGAAAATATGTGGTTCCCAATTGGTTACAGAAACCACTAGCAGAAGAACCCGACACGCCTTCATGTTACGGAGAATGTTCTCGAAATTGAAGGAAAAGGAAAAATGGTTGCTGAAGTTTTGTCTTCTATGATGATTCGAAACATTCTGAATAACTACACAAAGATTTGTTGCGTACTGATTATTGAAAAGATTTGTTGAAATTGAAGAAAAGAGTAAAAAAGATGAAGTGAGGCATGCATTGTTTATATCTGAATCAGTTGGTATGTGTTCATATCAGCGTTATTTATCACCCTGTGTGAGCATTGGAAGCCCGACAAACAGTCTTGCAATTATATCGTGTCAAGATGTTTTTCTATCATGTCATCGACCAACTGCTCAAAATCCCTTTCGTTTCTCCCACTGAAAGGGGTGCTGGTCTTTTCTCCCACCGTGCAAACTTCCTAAAACAACATTTGGGTAGATGAAGTTTCAGTCTGCATACATTCTCACTCAACGAATGTTAGGGTTTCGTTTCTTCATGCTCAAACTCCGTAGTAAAAACGGTTGCGGTTTGCACATTCAATCTTCAATTCTTCATTAAAATTAACAATACGGTCTCGATTGATAGCTTCCGTTTAATTACATTCATACGACATATGATAAAAGCGCTTCTTTAGACAATCCAGGATTATTTTCTAACTAAACCCTTGAATCCCAATGCTTCTCTAAAAATATTTGTTTCTTTTGCTAGTGTTTCCCATAGTCACAAATGATTGCGGTTTGTATTTCGCATAGCCACCGTTTCCGGAGTAAAAAACGGTTGCGGTTTGCACATTCAATCTTCATTGCTTCATTAAAATTAACAAGGCGGCCTCGGTTGCATATTTTAGAGAGACCTTTAAGTACGGATCCTACAGCTGCATTTGGAACAAGAAGTCCAACAATCCCTTCTATCTATTGTTGTCTAAACAATATGAATGCACGCAACGAATTTGACAACTGTGACAGCTTATTAAAAGTATAAATCACCTCCAATCCTTTCCTGTTCAAATCACACACTATAAAGTTTAAACTTATAGTGTGTTGTAGTTTGGAAAGATGACCGAATAGAGATCTGAATAACAAACTGTGGAGAACATGTTTGCGTTATCCTTCAACATACGCTAAAATACTCTAAAATACGAAAAAAAACTCTAAAATACGCAAAAATACCCTAAAATACGATAAAATGAGCTAAAACACATGAAAATATGCTAAAATACGCTGCAATATGTTAATATACGTCATATTACGATAAAATACGCTAAAATACCTCGAAATACGTTAAAATACGCGGAAATACGTAAAAATACCCTAAAATAGGTTAAAATAAGCTAAAATACGTTAGAATACGCTCAAATACGTCAAAAATACTATAAAATATGTAACAATATGTTAGAATACGTCAAAATAGGCAAAAATACATCAAAATACGCGACTAATGATATTTTCACACACGTATACATTCGACACTATGCAGTACAAGTGGATTTCAAACAAAACTCTACGTAATCATAGAATACGATATTTCGCACGCAACCGAACGTCACCGAAACGACGTATGTTGAAGGTATACGTCATAAAATGACAAAATATGCGAAAGTTCGTAAAAAAACGACACGTATACGTGTCGAACTGAGGGAAACACGATAAAACTAAATTTCAAATTATGCCATATACGATCATATAGGCCTATGTTGTATCATATATCGGCTTAATACGCATCGTATAGACCTATACGATGCGTATTAAACTTTGAATTTTCTCAAAAATACCCCTGAATTTATCAGAAAAACGTATTTCAGTAATTTCCTCGATTAATACGCTTCGCATAGGCCTATACGATGCGTATTAAACTATGAATTTCTCAAAAATGCGTTTCAAAACAAGGGTCCCATCATTACAACCACTTGTTTTCAACGAGGATGTAATGCAATGATTCCTCTTAATTGAATAGACAGACACTTGCTTCATAGGACTCACTTGAATCGTCTCGGAATTTCTCAAAAATGCGTTTCAAATCAAGGGTCCCATCATTACAACCACTTGTTTTCAACGGGGATGTAATGCAATGATTCCTCTCAATTGAATAGACAGACACTTTCTTCATAGGAATCACTTGAATCGTCTCGGAAGTACTGAAAAACCGAAATAACAGCTTCGGTTTCATCAGTTGCATCGTTTACCATGGAATGCATCCTTATTTCTGTAAATCGCACAAACAATCATGTCTTGAACGAGTCTAGAACACTCGTAATCCTCAACCGGCTTTGTAACCGGACGGAATCTATGAAGAAACTGTTTGATTTCACGGTGAGTGGGGAAATTAGCGACGGAGAAACTGTTCGACACAGACATGCATCAGGAAAGAAGCATATAATGAACCTTCAAAAGTTAGAGAATACACAGACTTCAAAAGTTAAACATATTTTATTAGCTATTATACCTCGTTTAATAGCAAGATAAGAAGGATGAGATACAGGCAATTAGCTCGAAGAAGTTTCTCTCGATCATTCAACATGTGTGATCCAGAGGTCGGTCTCGGGTGGGCATAAGGTATGCAGATAGATAATCAGGTGTTCCAATAGAATTCCCCTGTTAACAATGTCCTGTTAATTGTTTCAGATGACCTGCTTGGTAATAAAGAGGAACACTTTCTTCTTTTGTTCTTCAATCTTTGTTAGTTGTTAATGTTTTATTTTTTTCTACTTTTAGAAAGGTTTGACCACCCCACGATTGTAATAAAACGGAACATATGGATGGAAAACCCGCATAGTTTGTTTTTTTTTTTTAATAATTTTACAAACGATTTAGAGAAACAGAGAATACATTACGAGATTCTTCGAGAATTAGAAAAGGAGAAAATACGGAATGACAAGGGTGCTGGTCTTTTCTCCCACGTGTGATCCAGAGGTCGGTCTCGGGTGGGCATAAGATCCGTGGACCCTATTGTTGGATCCGTGACTCCATGGAAAATGTGATTAAGGTAAGCGTGCCGTAAAGTTGCACATGTTGTCTAGAGAAGCGCTTTTATCATGTGTCATAAAACAGAAAATAATCCCAGATTGTCTAGAGAAGCGCTTTTATCATGTGTCGTATTAGAGAAACATAATTTTACAGATGATTTAGAGAAACAGAGAATACTTTATGAGATTCTTTGAGAATTAGAAAAGGAGAAAATCGGAACGACAATGGTGCTGGTCTTTTCTCCCACTGTGCAAACTTGAAGAATCTCACCATAACACATTGTAGACTGGTGGGCTTGGAAATCCGTGGGCCCTATTGTCGGATCTGTGACTCCATGAAGATGTGATTAAGGTAAGCGTGCCATAAAGTTGCATCTGATTTTTAAAACATTCCCACTTGGTAGTTGTTACCATATGACACATGATAAAAATGCTTCTTTAGACAATCTGGGATTATGTTCCGTTTTAACATGCCGCTTAAATCTCACATTTTAGACTGGTGGGCTTGCATGATTTTAATATATTTCTTCTTGGACTATCTAGTCTAATACTTGAAAATGGATATGATCGTGTTAAGATCTTTATCTATCATGTCATCGACCAACTGCTCGAAATCCCTTTCGTTAATCGGGTTCGCATTCGACACAACACAACAAAAAAAATAAACTTCAAAAAATCAGTGCCATGATACGCATCGTATAGGCCCATACGATGCGTATCAAGCCCGCCACCAGACATAACCTGCACAAGTCAGTCTGCCATGTCTTTTACTTTATTTCAATACGCATCGTATAGGCCTATACGATGCGTATTGAATTGGAAAAGTGTGCGGATAGACAGGGGGTGTGCCATTAGAAAACCCCTAAAGGATACAATGATGATGATTGGTGGTAGTGAAGGACACAAAGTGTCCGGAGTTTGAATCACAAGGGACGCAATTGCGAGATTACTAAAATACCTTGATGCAAACGGTCAAAGAAACGTTTGACTGACAGAAGGTTGTAAACTGATGAAAAAATGAAATCGTCGATGGGGAATTTATACTTTCCTTGGGGGTGTGCAAGTTAATGTTTGCCCCATACCACGAGGTGAAAATTGGCGTTTACTCTATAAATTATGAAGTCATAAAAGTGCAATTAACGTTTACTCTATAATAAATTATTAAGGAATCAAATATATCATTTAAAAAAAAGTTTGAACATATTAGGTTAATTCAAATGTTTAACCAAAAAGTTAAATTGACCTTTGTCTATGTGTTATGGATAGACTTTAAAGAGCTTTAAGATGGAAAAGTGATACCACATGGTGCCATGTAGGTGACATATAGGTGTATTTTTTTTTTTTCTACCCCAATAGGACTTTAAGGGGTGTTATGGTGGGGCTTACTTTAAACAATCATTTGTTTAATCATTAGTTTTTTTACTTATTATTTTAATGTGTAACTAATATATATGAATAAAATTAATATTAAAAAAATATTTAAAATTACATGTAAATTGAAAAGCATATGAATATAATTGGGAAATTGGCCTATAATAATCCCACCTAGAACTTATTGGCCATTAAAATCTCACCTCAGAATATTCCCCCCACCAGTCCCACCTTTCACATATTTTTCCTACAATGGTCCCCCGTAAAAAAAACTTAACAGAATTAAGCTTTTTTCCAAATTACCTACAGATTTTTAGGCCTTTTGATTAGAACGACGATACAAGTCCATTGATGTAAAACTTGCCTCGAAACGGTGCTTCAAATGATAAAATGGTGCTTCAATTCGGGTGTTTAAATTTCCAATTAACCAAAATCAAGTCACTTGAAGCACCATTTCGAAGTAAGTTTTACATCAATGGACTCGTAGCATCGTTCGGATCAAAAGCCCTAAAAAATCTGTTTGTAATTTGGAAAAAAGCTTAACTCCGTTAAGGTTTTTTAACGGGGGACCATTGTAGGAAAAATAGGTGAAAGGTGGGACGGGGGGGGGGGGGGGGGGATATTCTGAGGTGGGATTATTAATGGCCAATAAGGTTTAGGTGGGATTATTATATGCCAATTCGCCAGGGGCGGACCCAGTGCAGAAGCAGCCCGGTCCCGGGCTACGGCTCAACTTTTTTCTGGCAGTGTAAATTTGTAATTTTTTTTCGATTTTAAGACTAAGGTCACCCCTAAACAAGTATGAGGACACCCCTAAGATGTTTCTGCAGGGATTTCGTGGACTTCTCCATCATCCCGCTGTAAAGGATTTTTTGTGTGAGGTATGGCATCTGCAATGTGGAGCATAGCATAAAAAGAAAAGAAAGTTTCTGCAGGGATTTTGTGGAGTATAATCATGTTTCTGCAGGGATTTCGTGGACTTCTCCATCATCCCGCTGTAAAGGATTTTTTGTGTGAGGTATGGCATCTGCAATGTGGAGCATAGCATAAAAAGAAAAGAAAGAGCAGGTCCGGTTTCCCGGAGCTGCATTTGTGTCCGCAGGACGTGCGGGCAAGCACGAGTTCAACCAAATTCTAGCTCCGAAACTCAATTTTTTGCACCCCCCTGCGCGCGCGGGTAGGACTTGTGGTAAAACATATCATAAAGTTACAATTGTTTGATAAATGTTTAACCTTATAAACAACCATTCCCTTTGTTCCCACACCTATGTGGGACAAGGTGAATTTTTTTTTTGGGACACCCCTGAGATTAGGTTCTGGTTCCGCCACTGCAATTCGCCAATATAATTTGAAAAAAAATATGTAACTTAAATTAATATTTTTCCAAAACGTACAAAATAGAAATAAATAAATAATAATAATCTAAATTAAAGTCATGTCGACGATGCTTCCAAAAATACTCTATATCAAAGGGCACAAAAGTTGTTGCTCTTTTCTTTAGAACGTAATAACCGATGATGTTCAAGTCTCTCTTGGATAAACAAAACCCACTATGGATAAATAACATCTACAAGATAATACCCTAGCGAGTACTCCTCATCATTCACAGAGAAGACTTGCCCGGGTATAACTCCATCAACGATTTCATTGAAAAGCGATGATTTCTTGACAATGTTGATGTCATTGTTGGATCTAGGACACCATAGAATGCATTCAAAATGCAAAGATCATATGATGTCACAACTTTAAACATAATGGATGTCCCTGAATGGTCAGCTTGATGATTTTGACCTCATTAATGTGAAACTGTCAAAAATCCAGGTATCCGTACAATTAATTAATCTTGATTAGTGCTTAATGACTGTGCCGAATTACAATTAACTGCTTTCTGATTACTGCATTATATTTACATGTGCATCACATATTGCATAATGTCATATCATTACTGCATACAAACATATTGACATAAATGATGCACAAAGCACAATTAGCACAGTAAACGGATAAATCAGCAAATGCTGACAGAACTCAGCACATAGACAGACAGTGTTTTAAGACCCAATATGAGCCAGAAACTAAGTACTACACTAGTGGAGTGTAGGGAAGTAAGGACCACAAAACTGCCTTTCTAGTGATAGTTTAAGTGCCGGAAAGTGCCTAAAACTCACCCAAAGTGCTGAATTCAGCATAAATCAACATTTTAACATACTTATATTATGCAGAAATATGGTAAAATGGTACTGAATGCTTTCCTAAGTGTCAGGAATTAAAAGTGTCACAAAAGGGTACATAAAGAACACTAAACTGCAAGGTTTAGCACTTTAACGAATCAGTATCTAACCAAACAACCGGACACTACCCGAAATATCAAAATTACACTAGAAGCATTGTTTTAACATTTCCAAGCTAGTTATGATCCCCGAACATCATAACACCTCCTAAAAATATCTAATAACTGAAACACGTAACCGATACTTGAAATTGAACTAGATTATAACTAAACAAGTTTAAACCTAAGCTAGACCCCCCCCCCCCACCTAGTGGACGGCCCATACATGGCCCCCACACTTAGATTTTATTTCATTATAAAATTTGATCTTGTTCCCTAACTATGAACACTTTATACAAGGGTTAGTTTAAGAATATGGTTATAAGTAGTAACCTTATGATCAAAGAGTTCATTTCTACACACACACTTCACACACTTGATCTTCTTCTTCCTCCCTTGCTCTTGTTCTCGGCCGAACACAAGCACCACCACCATCACCTTCAATCATTCATCTTCATCCATTCTAAGCATATACAAGGAAGCTAGAGATCATACAAGGTAGCTTGGAGCTTGTGGAACTTGAAGGACCTCTCTTATTTTCTTTTATCCTCTTCATTTCTACACTTTAATCATCCTTAGCCTTGAGCTAGTGGTAAGATCCTTGAACACTCCATTTTACTTCTATTTTAGTAGGTTAAAATATGTTACAAGTAACTAATCTTGAAGAACACTAATGATCATGAGAAGTAAATATGAACATAAGCTTAAAATGTGAAGTAATCTTGATGAATATGAGTTGTTATGCTTGTTGATCATTGATTGTTTGTAGAAATGATGTTGATCATCATATGATCTTGCTAGATCATGATTAAAAACATAATCTAACAAGATGTGAGAATAGAAATTATTGTAGGATGATGGATCATCCACACATGAATCATGAACTTGAATGAATAAATGATTTTCTTGGAGAATGAAGATCAAGTAACTTGTTAATCATGTAGATCTAAATATTTCATGGATTATTCTAAAGAAACCAAGCTAGAAATATAAGTTTTGTTAAAACTTGGTTCTTACTTAAACTTATCTCATTTTTGGTGGATAAACAAGTGTAGAAACATTTGTGTAACAAGAAAATTTAATAAAGAAACATTTTTGTAAAACATGATTACAAGTTGTAAACATCAAAATTCTCCAGGAATGATGTTTTTAAATAAACAACCACACTTTAAAGGGTAACTAAACTCACTAAACACACTACCAAGTTACTACAAATTTTCATAAACTTTCAAGTTCATGAAGTAGTAGAATAAGCATGATTTTGGCAAAATTGGTAAGTAAAGGTTGTTTAGTGTTGATTGTGGATTGATTGTGATGATTTTTACAAAAGAAAATGATATGCTTGAAAGCATGGAAACCTCCATTTTAGGGGAAACTATGGCAAAATTTTCTAAAAATATAAACACTTAGAAAAATATTCATAAACATACACTTACAAGTGTATTTTCAACAATAAATAGTTACATAAACTTTGCCATAATTTTTGGTTACAAAAATACAAATATTAGAGGTTGGTTTTCATAAATAAAAGTGACTAAATATGTATTTGGGAAATATATATTTAGAAGACACAATGTGTGTGATTATTTGTATACTTTGTGTATTAGTTATATTATTTTAGGGCATGAAATAATGTAACACATCAAAATACCAAGGATTACAATCCAAAATATTACCAAAATCTCAAGGAATAAATACACAAGTTACACACAAAATATTGGCGAAACCGAACAAGAAATGTAACTTACAAAATATTCCGGAACTTAATTCACAAGGATACTTTGGTAAGTAATATTTTGGACACAAGGTAATGAGAATATGATTTTTACAAAGTTATATCATATTTTGACAAGAAGGAAATATATGATTTTTGGTGAATAAAAATATATATATTTCCTTGGAATTATTAGAAGATATATTATTTTTGGGAAAAATATATATTTTCTTGAGTAAACTTGAAACACATTATTTTTGGATAAAAATAAGTTTATATATGTTTTCTAAAGGTAGACTTGAAAATATATTATTTTTGGAACTTACATGAAAATACAAATATTTTTGCCAAATGAAAATTATAAATAATCTTTCTAAGTAATATTTCTTGAATATATATTTTGTAAGTATATATTGGTGGACTTTTATTAGAAATAATATTCCAGAGAGTTTAATATAAATTTAAGTATATGAATACTTAATGAATACAATAAAATACGTATTCTCACACGTATAAATGCACACCGGAATACGACACCAATACATGGCAAAATATACAAATACAAGAATACGAATACACATGTATAAGATACCCCCATCCTTGGGAAGGAAATACAAGTATCAATACTTGGGAAGTATTAAGTTAATACATATTGTTTAACGATTATTCCAAAATTTAATAATTATCATTTAAGTTAAAATATTAATTATTTTGACAATAATTATATAACTTGGAATAATATCAAAGGCATAAAAGAAACGTGACTCAAAGACATTAATACTAAATCAAGGCACGGCCCGTTCATCTAATAGACATTAGTACATTGTAGGTAGTCGTGTTCACCGAAGGAGCTTTGAGTTACTGTGACCCGAAGATGCAAGACTGTGAGTTCATGACCCCCTTTTTTTAAACTGTTTTTGGTTTTATAACTTCGGGGGTGAAGTACATGTTACAACTGTTTACAAACGTTTTATACATGGTATGGTTAGCTAAGGAAGGGTACTGCTTGATCATGTGAGTGGTGGGTATGACACTTAAGGCCATTAATCCTCGTTGTAGGACCGAGGGACATGAGTGATAGATCTATTTGGGTGTAGCGAGCCCACACCCATGCGGACTAGGGTGGCCCATGTGGTGACTATGTCTTATTCCCGGAGACAAATATGCTAGGTTTGAGTTTTCCTGCATCACTTCACACATATCAATGGCCTTGCAAACCATTGGTGATCTGTTTTCCTTGTTGCTTTCATACCAGGATTTACATACATACAGACATACTTTCAAAGGTTTACTCATACACACAAACAAACACATGAACTCGCTCAACTTTTGTTGATGTTTTCTAACTACATGTATTTCAGGGAATTAAGTGTGGATCTGGCGGGCGTTCAGAACTTCCAAGTGTGGTTTAAGAATTAAAGATGTCATCCATGGTCTTAGGGTTTGGGCAGGGTGTCTTATTCCTGGACGAGACACGTCTTCCAAATCCTGGTTTATTTAATGTCTTTTGTCGAGTCTTTGTGAACTTTTAAACAAGTTAAATGGTTTGTACTCGTATTTGAATTTCTAAGTTTTAAGACAATGTTGTCATGATTTTAAACTTAATTTACGGATGAACATCTATGGTTTTAATCATATAGTTGTTGTTATAATTGAATGCAATGGTATTAAGAAAGTCACACCATAATCACGCTTCCGCAATATTCAGGGTGTGACAGCTTGGTATCAGAGCTTCGATTGTAGCGAACTAGGATTCCTTCTCGAGTCTAGACTACAATCATTTTGGCTCTCACGAGAATACTTTTACAACACGTTTTCATTGCATACACGAAACGCCCAGATCCAGGAAAACAAACATTTTTACAAACAAAAGACACGAAACACATTTCAAAGTTTATGTTTATGATTCAGTCTGAGAGGCTGGGTAGTACAGTCTGGGAGACTAGGAGGTTTAGTCTGAGAGACTAGGTAGTTCAGTTTGGGAGACTGGGAGGTTTAGTCTGAGAGACTAGGTAGTTCAGTCTGGGAGACTGGGAGGTTTAGTCTGGGAGACTAAGTGGGTAGTCTGGGAAGACTAGGACGGATACGTGATTACGTTGTCATTACTTACATGCTTAATGATGGTTGTTGATATATGTGCATACGTTGTGATTGTTTTGTTACAGACACTATGTCTTCATCTGAGAGTGGACTGTCAGATACTGTCGACCCCATGGCTTTCGTTTTGGACGATGAGATCGTCCCAGAGCCAGAGATTTTTACCTCCGACACTGAGAGTGACCCGGAGATGATGTCAGATGACGACGACGATTTCCAGCCTTTTGCGCTGCCCGACTTTGGCGATGATTTACCGCATGCTGATGGTATCCCCGACGAGGATCCCTTTCTTATTCATATTCCTGTCCAAGGCCATCTCATCCTTGGACATCCCGATGGTGAGCATGATGTGCCACCGATCATCGCCCCTTTACCTCTTGCGGCCTTTCCTTTCGAGGATTTGCCTTTTGATGACTTGTTTGATGATGATGTTGACCTTTTTGTTGATGGTCCCCCTGATGATGCCCAGGGTGATGGAGTTTTAGCTAAGGATGCCATTTTTGTTCCACTCATTGAGATTCCTGTTATTGAGGTTTCCTCTGATCACTTTGTTCCAGATTCCTTTGAGTCTGTTTCATCATCCGCCTTGCATGCAGTTGGACTGCGACATTATGCCACTGATACTGATGATGATACAGCTATGTCAGCTGCGCCGGTTCCTCCATATGACATTAAGCCTGGATTTGAGCTAGACTTTGTCCCTGATGATCAGCCTATTGATGCACCCGCTGATCCTGAGCAGGCACCAGCTCCTGAGCCTTTGCCTGATCTTGATCCTATTCCATTTGGCATACCTGACATTGCACCACTAATACCAGATCAAGTTCCTGCACCCGCTGACCTCCTATTATTGAGCCAGTCACTCCCCCACTAGCACCTGCACCTGTTGATGATGCTCCTTTTCACCCGATTGAGTCTGATGTTCACCGTACCGACCTACCTGTCACTTTCTTGTAGGACATACCTGCACCCCGTCCAGGGGAAGGCCCTTCTAGTAAGCAGCCTAGACATGACCCATATGTATCAGCAGCATTTCCTCACATGCCTCAGTATACACCTACTGCTCATTTTACTTCTTCACCACCAGGCGAGCCACTCATATGGTTCCCACCCTATACCATGCCGATTTCTGATCCCTACCATCCCTCACACTTTACTGGTTACACACGGGATGAGCTACTCATGTCATTACAACTTCAGTATGAGATCATGAGTCAGAGAGTTTTGGAGCTTGAGAGGATTCCACATCCTCCACCTTGTTCATGTCCGTCGCCTTTTGCGACTCCACCTGCTCCTCTTTTGACCTATCGAGATTTTGATGTTCGATTTCTCACCATGGAGCAGCAGATCAGCTATCTGTTATGTCATGTTTATGATCTTGAGGATGAGCTAGCGCATGTGCATAGCTTGCTTTTTTGTTCCTCCACCTCCTCCTTCACCACCATCAGCATAGCCGATTTTTGGTTTTATGTAGGTAGCTTGCTTTTGATAAGAGCACCGCTATTGAGCCTAGCTTGTGAAGCCTTTTGGAGACCACCTTTTGTATGACTTATGATAGATTGATAGACATTTTAGACAAGGGTGGTTTGACCCTGTAGTCCCTTTTGATGTGATACCTTGTAAAACATGTAACTGTATTGTGGCCGATGATTAATGAAAGCTCAATCGTAATGTTCTCATTAAATACATTGTTAATTTACTTGCTTATGCTATGATTTCATGTTTGCTTGTTATGACAAACATTATTATACACATACTACTTACTATATACATAAGACCTGACCTATGCAATCTTCTTTATAGAAGATGCCTCCTCAAAGAAGCAATCTGTTGCCCACAACAGAGGCTGAACTGCAAGAATGGATTTCACAAGCAATCGCACAACATGAGGCCTTGCGCTCTGAACACAGCGGAGGTACCTCAGGAGATAACCCACCTCATGGTAATGTTTTACACATTACGATACGTTTGGACATTTCGTGTGTGTTTGCTAATGCTTTCTGTGAATGATGTTGCTTGTACAGGCTGTACTTACAAGCAGTTCCTTGACTGCAAGCCTCTAAACTTTGATGGCACTGGAGGTGTTGTAGCTTTCGTTAGATGGGCTGAGAAAACAGATTCTGTGCTGCGAATGAGCAAGTGTGCGTCGGAGCACCAAGTCACTTACATTTCTGGACTTTTCCTAGACGGAGCTCTATCATGGTGGAACCTTCAGGTTCAGACTCTGGGAGAGGAAGCTGCATATGCTATGACTTGGGACGAGATGAAAGAACTTATGCGCAAGAAGTACTGTTCAAGGGCTGAGATTCAGAAGTTGGAAACTGAGTTCTGGAATCTAAAGATGGATGGTCCAAAGATTGCTGAGTATGTACAGAGATTCCATGACCTGTCTCGCGTAGTTCCTTACATGGTTGAACCGGAGTTCAAGCAAATTGAACGTTTTATTTGGGGATTGGCACCCCAAATCATGAGCATGGTGACTACCTCCAAGCCTCCAATGATCACCGAGGCTATTGATTTGAGCGTGGCATTAACTGAACAAGCAATTAGGCTGAACAAGTTCTCAATCTCTGATGGAAAGAAGAAGGAGACTCATGTCGAGTCATCTGGAGAGAACAAGAGGAAGTTCTCCAACTTCAAGAAGGGTACTCGTGCGAGCAGCAAGGCCAACAAGCGTAAGGACGCTAACCCACCAATTGAAGCACAAGTTGCTGCTACTGGTGCTGCTACTGGTGCTGAGATCAAAGGAAAAGGATACATGGGCACCTTGCCCAAATGTAATGCATGTCAGTATCATCATGCCGGCCAGTGTAGAGTTAGGAAGTGCGAAACTTGTGGAAAGAATGGTCATTCGAAGGAGACGTGTTGGGTTGGTACTGGTCGTGGGAATGATGGCCAGAGAGGAAATGGCAATGGAAACCGTGGTGGAAAAAGAAATGGTGATAGAAACAACCAGGGAGGAAATGGAAATCGTGGTTGTTCTGGAAACCAAGCTGGTAATGGAAACCGCAACCAAAACAACAATCAGAGTGGTGTGGGAAACAAACAAGGATGCTTTAATTATGGTGATGTCGGGCATTTCAAGAGAGATTGCCCAAAGAACAACCAAGCTCAATGAAGAGTCTTCAACATTGGAGCTAGGGAAGCTCGCCAGGATCCGAACATAGTCACTGGTACGTTCCCTATCAACCAACATTTTGCATCTGTGCTATTTGATACT
Organism: Helianthus tuberosus; assembly: GCA_030545235.1. Lineage (NCBI taxonomy): Eukaryota > Viridiplantae > Streptophyta > Magnoliopsida > Asterales > Asteraceae > Helianthus > Helianthus tuberosus. The sequence continues at coordinate 166,745,866 of CM060408.1, forward strand.
GGTGCCGATTATAGCTTCGTATCCCTAGAATTTAAGAACATACTTGGGTTAGTTTCCAGTAAGTTAGATATTCCGTATTCAATAGAACTAGCTAATGGAAAGCTAGTAGAAGCAAACGAAGTCATTAGAGTTTATGTGATAGAACTTGGAGAGCGTGAGTTTACGCTTAATCTTCTGCCAGTCAAGTTGGGAAGCTTTGATGTGGTAGTTGGAATGGATTGGTTATCGAGTAACCAAGCGGAGATTGTATGTCATGAGAAGATAATCTGCATACCATTGGCGAATGGAGAAACGATTGTAGTGCACGTAGAAAAGCATGATACACCACTAAGGATTATCAGTTGTTTGAAGGCCCGAAAGTTTTTGCAGAAAGGATGTGTTGCCTTCCTAACTCACATTGTTGATATGGAAGCCGAAGAGCCGAAGCTGGAAGATACCCCGATGGTAAGGGAATATCCTGAGGTCTTCCCCGAAGACTTGCCAGGATTACCGACGCAGCGACAAGTCAAATTCCATATTGACTTGGTTCCAGGCGCCACGCCTGTAGCCAAGGCACCTTGTCGACTTGCACCCACAGAAATGCAAGAGCTGTCGACGCAGCTTCAGGAGTTGTTAGACAAGGGATTTATAAGACCAAGCTTCTCGCCTTGGGAAGCTCCAGTTTTGTTCGTCAAGAAGAGGACGGTAGTTTTCGTATGTGCATTGACTACCGCGAGCTAAACAAGTTAACCATCAAGAATCGGTATCCTTTACCGAGGATTGATGATCTCTTCGATCAACTACAAGGTTCGAGTTACTACTCCAAGATCGATCTTCGATCAGGATATCACCAGTTGAGAATTCAAGAAGAGAGTATTCCGAAGACTGCCTTTAGAACTCGATATGGACATTACGAGTTTCTAATGATGCCGTTTGGTTTGACAAACACGCCAGCGGTGTTTATGGATTTGATGAACCGAGTTTGCAAGCCATATCTCGATAAATTCATGATTGTATTTATCGATGATAATTTGATCTATTCAAGTACGAAGGAAGAGCATGAACAACACCTTAGAGCCATTTTAGAGTTGCTCAAGAAGGAGAAATTATATGCTAAGTTCTCGAAGTGCGAGTTCTGGTTGAGTGAGGTACTATTCCTTGGTCATGTAGTGATCGAAGACGAAATCCATGTAGATCCCACCAAGATCGAGGTAATTAAGAATTGGGAAACCCCAAAGACGCCAACCGAAATCCGACAATTTTTGGGTTTGGCAGGATATTATCGCAGATTCATTGAGGATTTTCCAAAATCGCTCAACCGCTGACCTCCATTACTCAGAAGGATAAGAAGTATGAATGGGGATATACACAAGAGGAAACTTTTTTCAGTTGCTAAAGAACAAGCTTTGCGATGCACCTATTTTATCCCTACCCGAAGGCACCGACGACTTCGTGGTATATTGTGATGCCTCGCATCAGGGATTAGGCTGTGTACTGATGCAGCGACAGAAGGTTATCGCTTATGCTTCACGCCAGTTCAAGGTTCATGAGAAGAACTACACCACACATGATTTGGAATTAGGCGCAGTGGTGTTTTCTTTAAAGATTTGGTGACATTATTTGTATGGCACCCGATGCACGATTTTACAGATCATAAGAGCCTACAACATATATTCGATCAGAAAGAGCTTAATATGAGATAGCGCTGATGGGTGGAGCTGTTAAACGATTATGATTGTGAAATCAAATATCACCCAGGGAAGGCGAATGTGGTGGCAGACGCCATGAGTCGAAAAGAGAGGATTAAGCCCATAAGGGTTAGGGCTTTGGAGATGATTATACAGACAGACCTTTCATTGCGTATTCGTACTGCACAAAGAGAAGCTCTTAAGAAAGAGAATCTAAAGGATGCATATCTCCGTGGGATGGAGAAGAAGCAGATACCCAATGAGGAAGGAACATTTTGTTTCATGAAACGAATTTGGGTTCCCCTCTTTGGGGGTCTTCGAAATGCTATCTTTGATGAAGCTCATAAATCGAGGTACTCGATCCATCCCAGATCGGACAAGATGTACCAAGATTTGAAGGATTTCTACCGGTGGCCAAGACTGAAAGGTGATGTTGCAACTTATGTTGGAAAATGTTTAACTTGTGCCAAAGTGAAGGCTGAGTATCAGAAGCCTTCAGGTCTTTTACAGCAACCGGAGATACCCATGTGGAAATGGGAACAGATCTCGATGGATTTTATAACCATGTTGCCAAAGACACCCAGAGGTCATGATATGATTTGGGTAATCGTAGACCGTTTGACGAAATCTGCACACTTTTTTGCCAATCAGAGAAAAGGATAACACTTGTAAGCTAGCTGAGCTGTACCTAAGGGAGATAGTTGCACGTCATGGAGTGCCTATCTCGATTATTTCTGACAGAGATGGAAGATTTGTGTCAAGGATTTGGCAATCTTTCCAGGAAGTGTTTGGTTCACAGTTAAATTTGAGCACGGCATTTCACCCGCAGATAGACGGTAAAAGTGAGATAACGATTCAGACGCTTGAAGACATGTTACGAGCCTGTGTAATGGACTTGGGTGGCAGTTGGGACACTCACCTACCTTTGGTCGAGTTCTCCTATAATATCAGCTACCATACAAGCATTCAAGCTGCACCGTTTGAAGCTCTTTACGGACGCAAGTGTCGATCGCCGTTATGCTGGGCAGATGTGGGCGATAGACAGCTAGTTGGTCCCGAGTTGGTTCAAGAAACGACTGATAAGATCATACAGACCCGAGAGCGCATCAAGGCGGCTCGTGATCGACAATATATTGGACCGTTCAGAATCCTTGAAAGGATTGGTACTGTAGCGTACAAGTTGGAGATACCAGCAGAACTTAATGGTGTTCATGATATATTCCATGTATCTAATCTGAAAAAGAGTCCAACACAGGAAACGGTGGTTATTCCTGCTGACGAAGTTCACATTGACGACACACTCCACTTCACCGAAGAACCCTTTGAGGTTACGGATTGGAAGGTTAACAAAACTCGGAGGAGTAGTGTTAAACTTGTTAAGGTTCGATGGAACGCACGTCACGGCCCAGAGTTCACTTGGGAGCGTGAGGACCACATGAAAGTAAAGTACCCGCATTTATTCCCTAACACCCCTGCAGCTAGTAGTAAAGCTTAAAATTTCGGGACGAAATTTTCTTAACTGGGGGAGAATGTGACAACTGTCAAATATCCAGGTATCCGTACAATTAATTAATCTTGATTAGTGCTTAATGACTGTGCTGAATTACAATTACTTGCTTTCTGATTACTGCATTATATTTACATGTGCATCACATGTTGCATAATGTCATATCATTACTGCATGCAAACATATTGACATAAATGATGCACAAAGCACAATTAGCACAGTAAACGGATAAATCAGCAAATGCTGACAGAACTCAGCACATAGACAGACAGTGTTTTGAGACCCAGTATGAGCCAGAAACTAAGTACTACACTAGTATGGAGTGTAGGGAACTAAGGACCACAAAACTGTCTTTCTAGTGATAGTTTAAGTGCCGAAAAGTGCCTAAAACTCACCCAAAGTGCCGAATTCAGCAAAATTCAGCATAAATCAGTATTTTAACATACTTATATTATGCAGAAATATGTTAAAATGGTCCTGAATGCTTTCCTAAGTGTCGGGAATTAAAAGTGTCACAAAAGGGTACATAAAGAACACTAAACTGCAAGGTTTAGCATTTTAACGAATCAGTATCTAACCAAACAACCGGACACTACCCGAAACATCAAAATTACACTAGAAGCACTGTTTTAACATTTCCAAGCTAGTTACGATCCCCGAACATCATAACACCTCCTAAAAATATCTAATAACTGAAACACGTAACCGATACTTGAAATTGAACTAGATTATAACTAAACAAGTTTAAACCTAAGCTAGACCCCCTCCCCCCACCTAGTGGATGGCCCATACATGGCCCCCACACTAAGATTTTATTTCATTATAAAATTTGATCTTGTTCCCTAACTATGAACACTTTATACAAGGCGCATTCCCCTTTTGATAAATCTTACCACTCCTTTGCAAGGAGAGACTTTTAATAACACCTTATCTCCTACCTGAAATTCCAATGGCTTTCGTCTGTTATCAGCATAACTCTTTTGTCGGTCACGTGCTGCTTTAAATCGTTCCTTGACTTGGATAATCTTGTCGGTTGTTTCTTGTACTATCTCAGGTCCGGATAGTTGTTTTTCTCCAATTTCTGCCCAACAAACTGGTATTCGGCACTTTCGTCCATAGAGTGCTGCGAATTGTGCAGCATTGATACTTGTGTGATAACTGTTATTGTAAGAAAATTCTATTAATGGTAAGTAATCATCCCAATTACCTCCAAAATTAATTACACAAGCTCTAAGCATGTCCTCCATTCTCTGAATTGTCCTTTCGCTTTGTCCGTCCGTTTGAGGATGATAGGTTGTGCTTAGATTCAACTTGGTTCCCATTGCTTTTTGGAAACTTGTCCAAAAAATGAGAGGTAAAACGGCTATCTCTATCAGAAACAATTGATAAAGGAATTCCATGCAATGAAACTATTTCATTTACATACAGCTTAGCTAATTGTTCCATACTGAAAGTTTCCTTCATTGGTAGGAAATGAGCTGACTTCGTTAGCCTGTCTATAATCACCCAGATTGTATCATTACCTTTTCTTGTTTTGGGTAATTTAGTAACAAAATCCATTGTTATCAATTCTCATTTCCAAACTGGCATTTCTAACTGTTGCAATAAACCTGAGGGTTTCTAATGTTCAGCTTTAACTTGGGAACAAGTTAAACATTTAGAATGTAACACCCCAACCTGAACAGGCTGACGTGTCACTCATACATATATCAAAACTAAAACCAATCCATAACGTTGAAAAGAAAAGATCCTAATTACATTTTCATTACATTACCGAATTAAAAATAAATCTTTATCTTCACGACACTCTTCACTTATTCCCCACGTTTCCCAAATTACCTGTCAAACAAATAAGACAAATACAAGAAAGAAACTACGACTGAGCCAAAGAGTTGCTCAGTAACTGAGAAATCAACAGTAAAAGAAAACAGACATGCGGACAGAAACATGAATGGCACTGACGTTAAACAAGTCTAGATTTTGGCACTGAAACAGATACTTATATAACTTGAATCCCAAAACTTATACTGAACAGATAACAGATACTGAACATAAACAGATGCATATAATCATATCAACATATCATAACAGAGACAAGACATACGTGACAACATATAACAATAAAACAAGTCACGTAATATAGAAGCACCCACGAGCCTAAACTGAGGCATACATGGCAATAGTCCATGCACCGAGATGGTACGTGTAGGTGTACACACATTATTCCATCTCAACAGGAGTCAGGAGTCAGAGCTAAGATCGATCTATTCACCTCTAGGGGCCAGGTGCTACACAAGCACAAACTAGAGACGCCGTGAACTTTAGTTACGCACCATCACGATGAGTGCCATGTCGTTGACGCCCCAACGAAAAGTCTAAACATATAATTGCTCGGGTGACAGAGTACAAAGCGTATCAGAAATAAAAGTATTTTGACATAAGTTTAGAGGGAACATGCAATAACGAGAACAAGGTATAAGGTCTATTGCATGCTACAATATATACTAGTCATATAACAATACGAAACAGAAACTACCAACGAAAACATCCGTACTACAAAGTAACGGACTTGAATAAAAACACTATGATGTCAAGAAAAGAAATCCGTACCAACGAGCGACGAAAAATAAAAGTATACTATAATGTAAAAGAAAACAGAATCCGCACCTTGATTCCGCACGGCGAAGCAAAGCAAATAAACTAATCGTCCGTAAATAACCAACCATCTATAGTCCCATTACATTCAAGTCAGTTTATGAAAATTCATTCATGTTAAATGATATGTTCGCTACAAAGTTCCTGGCGACACAGATTTCTGTTTCTTTTTTCTGTTTCTTTAAGTATAAGTCTTTTATCTAGAATAATTAAGGAAAACCAATTATACCTATTTAAGTTTAGCCAAAACACATACAAGTTAATTAGACTCTTCAACTTTATACATGTAAAACAGTTTGTTTCAAAACAACGCATAGGCATTCATTTTTTTAACCCAACTAAATAACAATATAAACTTAATTTAAGGTTAATAATAATAATAATAACAATAGGTTTTGTATAAACTTAATAATAAAAGTAGGTTTTGTGAATAAAATATAATATAATATTAATAATGTTCAATTTAATTACTCAAGCATAAATTTCCAACACACAACATAGACATATGACAGACACATGATGCTCATGCATCATCTCCACACACAACACACACCATGCACAGTTGCACACAGAAGACAAAACTCTCACACACACAAATACATATATACATCAGATTCAAAGCTAGAACTCCACATGCACACACACTCACCTCACACAAGCTTTCATATACCCAATTCAAAACACATATATATTGTATCTCCCATTTATTTCTTCATACGATTTCATATCCAAAATTCCTATAAGTAACCAAAATAACGAATACAACCTAGTTTATGACTCAGCATCGAAGATGTTTAGGAGTTATAACTAGTCGCGGAAACGAGCGTAGTCTTATAGAACAATGTGATAAACCGGGTTCGGAATCATTACCTCGAATATGTATATATTTATAGTCGATAAAAGCAGAGCAAAAACAAATGGATTGGTGCGGGTTGATCGAACAGTGGCGGTGACTGAACAGAAGTAGTGGCCGCGATTGTCACAGCGGATTGCGACGGCGAGCTTCCGGTGGTTGTATGGCTGATCGAAGTTCGAACCAGCGGCAACTTCCGATGGTGTGCGGCGCGCGACGGAACGGAACGGAGTGAATGAATCTAAATGATTTGTATTGTGAGTTTAGAAAAAAAAAACGATGGTGTTGAGGATATAAACAAACCCATCAGACTATGATAAAAAAATTTAAGGAATGATCATGCCAATTCTCTCGAAAGTTTGTTAATGAAGATTAACAAATCAAATTGAAAATAAAAATAAATAAATAAAATTAAGTAAGGAGCATAAAATACGGTACTGGTTCAATATGAGTTATTATTATTATTATCATTTATTATGCCTAGCATTTCTTTTACTCATTCCAGGAACGAGAAGGATCTCCCTTTTGCATTTACAATTTTACATGGGTACAATAATTAAAAGTGTATTTCCCATTCAATTTAAAAGAATATATATATAATTCATCAAACCATTTAATTTAGATAAAACCAACAACTAAGCTTTATTTATTTATATACTACATTATATTTTTGAATTTTCGAATATTACAATTCTACCCTTCTTAAAAAATTTCGTCCTCGAAATTGCTAACTACGAATACAAACGTTTCACACATAACGGACATGGATTAGACCTTACATATAGCAAACCATTAGACATCATACATACTAAGGTACGGAGTTTCTGAGACGGCAATAGACGCATACTAAATAAATTCAAATTCAAAAATCACAAAACAAGTAAAGTGAGATTTAGAATGCTAAGACGCAACAAATTCGGGTACATAAAAGCACACATATGTACCTGTAATTCACGATTATGTTCGCGACCATAATTGTCAATTACCTTACATAATTGTCCTAACTGTCCTCTTATCATGCATCTCAATGACCTATTAAAATTGTAAAGAAAGGTAGTGTGGCGATAAACAAATCGTACTTAGCAATAATTCTAAAAAAAATGTAGTGATGTCTAAAGTAGTTGCGACAACTCCGCAAGGATACATATTACTGATGTGAAACGCCTCTTGAAGCACTTATGATAGCAAGGTCCACGGGGCGCGTACTTGAGTTTGTTCGATGAGATAGTCATCTGGGCGTGTAATCAACCATGTTCCGATTCATTTCATGATTTCGATAATGGAACCACAATGACGATGAATAACGATAGGATACAGCCGAGATACATTTAATAACTCTACAACTGTATTTTTCTTAGAACAAGATAAACAACAAAACTGTTCACTTTAAAAATAGACATTTCGACTTAATCGAAAACTAATAATTCATCAAATTATTATCCGATGAAATAACAAATTTTCTACAATTGGAAACTTTATACTTAAGAAAAACTAACTTAGATAACCTAGACATCAAAACAAAGTACTTGAGAACTCATGGAAATATTGTAAACTGATCTGAAACTAATACGGAAATGATACAAAACAGATATCAGACAGAGGCTAGACTGATACTAAACCCAATACATAAACTGGCACAGAGACTGATACACCGTCAATAATGATAAATTTGAACACTTATCAATTTATGAACATTTTTCTCTTACACGTCGTTTCGTAATCGTTCGAATTTAAAATGAAGTTAGTTGTCATTATTATATAAAAATCCCAAAAGTATCATCTTTAAATAAACTTAACCATTATATTAAACAATTTTTTTTCGCTCTCTCAAATAGCTTATTACTTATAAGATAATATAGTTTAACTATATTATAAATAAACGTTTAGATGTAAATCAAAATCGAATGATAACTCGAATTTCGTAGCAAATCACTATTTAACCAAAACAACTATATTTCTAACTTTTGAAATTATATTTAAATATTTAATAAATAAATAATTTAGATAACTTGAGTTTTGAAAAACATATAAACCGATACTTGAAACAAAATAGTTCTAAAAACAAATACTAAAGCGCACACAAGAACAAATGCTGAAAACAGATATTGACGGATACAAACTAATGTATAACACGACTTGTGAATCTAAGTCAAAACTAAAACAAATATTAAGACGGATACTGAGACAAAACTGATACAGACAATAAGTCGAAACATATATAACCAGAATTAGATTTCGAACATGATCATAAACAAAAGTCTGGTAGCGATTGACAAAAGAAACGCCTCGAGCAGATAGACCCAAGACAGCAAACTGACGAGTATGAAAATTGATCAGAAGTTGAAATCCTAACCCAACGTCTACCCATAACCTCACAGGTTTAGTTTTTAAGGTTTAAGTTTTCTATACAAAAGAGCCTTGGCTCTGATACCATATTTGTAACACCCCAACCTGAACAGGTTGACGTGTCACTCATAAAGATATCAAAACTAAAACCAATCCATAACGTTGAAAACAAAAGATCCTAATCACATTTTCATTACATTACCGAATTAAAAATAAATCTTTATCTTCATGACACTCTTCACTTATTCCCCACATTTCCCAAATTACCTATCAAACAAATAAGACAAACACAGGAAAGAAACTACGGCTGAGCCAAAAAGTTGCTCAGTAATGGAGAAATCAACAGTAAAAGAAAACAAACAAGAGGACAGAAACATGAACGGTACTGACGTTAAACAAGTCTAGATTTTGGCACTGAAACAGATACTTATATAACCTGAATCCCAAAACTTATACTAAACAGATAACAGATACTGAACATAAACAGATGCATGCAATCATATCAACATATCATAACAGAGACAAGACATACGTGACAACATATAACAGTAAAACAAGTCACGTAATATAGAAGCACCCACGAGCCTAAACTGAGGCATACATGGCTATAGTCCATGCGCCGAGATGGTGCGTGTTGGCGTACACACATTAATTCATCTCAACAGGAGTCAGGAGTCAGAGCTAAGATCGATCTATTCGCCTCTAGCGGCCAGGTGCTACACAAGCACAAACTAGAGACGCCGTGAACTTTAGTTACGCACCATCACGATGAGTGCCATGTCATTGACGCCCCGACGACATGTCTAAACATATAATTGCTCGGGTGACAAAGTACAAAGCGTATCAGAAATAAAAGTATTTTGACATAAGTTTAGAGGGAACATGCAATAACAAGCATAAGGTATAAGGTCTATTGCATGCTACAACATATACTAGTCATATAACAATACGAAAAAGGAACTACCGACGAAAACATCTGTACTACAAAGTAACGGACTTGAATAAAAATACGATGATGTCAAGAAAAGAAATCTGTACCAACGAGCGACGAAAAATAAAAGTATACTATAATGTAAAAGAAAACAGAATCCGTACCTTGATTCCGCACGGCGAAGCAAAGCAAATAAACTAATCGTCCGCAAATAACCAACCATCTATAGTCCCATTACATTAAAGTCAGTTTATGAAAATTCATTCATGTTAAATGATATGTTCGCTACAAAGTTCCCGACGACACGGATTTCTGTTTCTTTTTTCTGTTTCTTTAAGTATAAGTCTTTTATCTAGAATAATTAAGGAAAACCAATTATACCTATTTAAGTTTAGCCAAAACACATACAAGTTAATTAGACTCTTCAACTTTATACATGTAAAACAATTTGTTTCAAAACAACGGATACGCATTCATTTTTTTAACCCAACTAAATAACAATATAACTTAATTTAAGGTTAATAATAATAATAACAACAGGTTTTGTATAAACTTATTAATAAAAGTAGGTTTTTTGAACAAAATATAATATAATATTAATAATGTTCAATTTAATTACTCAAGCATAAATTTCCAACACATAACATAGACATATGACAGACACATGATGTTGATGCATCATCTCCACACACAACACACACCATGCACATAGAAGACAAAACTCTCACACACATAAATTGTCGCAACCCCGCCCCCTTATCTGTCCCGAGAACGGGCGGCCGCGAACATAATTTGTGGTGGTATCATTTTGTTTATTAATTTGGCAGCAGAAATTACATCAGGATCGTAGTTAGGAAATGTTTATCAGAGTAAAACCACCATATTTTATATTAATAACCACATGGGTAAAACCCAAGTTTCTTATTACAACATAGGGATAAACCCTATTTTATTGAATTTAAAACATCGTCTTTTAGGTAACTTTTATGGCCACATTTTTCCAAGTCGTCAGTGCTCTCAAGCTGGCTTTCTTCTAATTTGGTTGTCACATTGTGTTACCTGAAACGCGTTTTAAAAACATTTGTCAGTGGGAAATACTGGTGAGTGAATCCCAGTTTAATCAAGACACATTTTATCAATTAACACAATATTGAGAGTGATCACATTGTTTATTTCTACACAATTACTCATTCAGTACTATCAATCCTGACTGGTGGGTCATATTACACATTGGCTAACTCGTTGTCCAATTGTAACGTGTTCCACATTTTGTATACAAAACCCCAACATACCGGCAGTAATTGAAGAACTACAAAGACTCAATCACTGCGTATTCACATTGTAAAGCATTTAAGGTTTTGTAAAACAGTTCACAAAAAGGTTTAAAAAAAAACGGATAAACTCACATTGTTGTTTTAGACTTCTTCTAGGGTTTCCTGGTGTTAATCTATAATTTACACAATTGTACACATGCTAGTATAATAAACTTTTAATTGTATTAACGATACCCTCCCCGAGACGGTATTCCAACAACTACGTCGCGTAGAACCACGACAATTGTTACGGAACCCTGGATCAATCGGGCAGCGTATCTAATACGTAACTGGGGTTATAATACTTACAAAGGAGCAGAACCTCGCTAATTAGGGGGATATAATACCCGTATATTATGCCTAATTCTCATAAATTCGTTAAGAAAGAAATGAATTGAGCGTCGGAAAATGGAATCCCGATGCCTTCTTATATAGGGCTGAAATCCAAGTTTCTCGCGGCCCGCGTAACGTAAGCTTAAGGCTTACGCGGCCCGCGTAATAGGGGGGTTAGGCCGTAGGTGATCCGGGTCATGACTACGTTCAATACGCAGGTGACACGTGTCAACATCGGGTGCGATCTGGCCTCTTAGCTGTCGCGGCCCGCGTAAGGTGTAGCCTAGGGCTACGCGGCTCGCGAGCGCACCAAAATTTTTGTTTTCTAATTATTTTTAATGACATTTCATATTTTGGGCTCGGTTTTCACATACGGGGTGTATTTAGAGACATATAGGAATATTTTAAAATAGATTAGAGTGTTGGAAAAAATTTTCAGGAGGGTTGTTATATCCTCCCCACCTTATTTTAGAACTCGTCCTCGAGGTCTACTGGAACAAGTGTGAGTATTTCCTATGCATTTCTAATTCAAGCTCCCATGTGTATTTTGGTCCTCTTTTAGAGTCCCACTTCACTTTGACCAGAACTAATATCTTGTGTTTGAGATTCTTAACTTTCATGTCTTCAATTTGTAGAGGCTTTCTACAAATTTTAACTGTTCATTTACCTCTATATCCTTAAGAGGTACTATTAGTGATTCATCAGCTAAGCATTTCTTTAGATTAGATACATGAAATACATCATGTATCCCTGCCATTTCCCCTGGCAGTTGTAGTTGATAGACTACAGGTCCTATTCATCTAATAATCTTAAAAGGTCTTACATACCTGGGGCTTAGCTTTCCCCTCTTGATGAATCTTACCACTCTTTTCCAGGGAGAGACTTTCAATAACACTTTATCTCCTACCTGAAATTCCAACGGCTTTCGTCTGTTATCAGCATAACTCTTTTGTCGATCACGTGCTGTTTTTAGTCGTTCCTTGACTTGAATGATTTTGTCTGTTGTTTCTTGTACTATCTTAGGTCCAGATAGTTTCTTTTTTCCAATTTTGGCCCAACAGACTGGAGTTCGGCATTTTCGTCCATAAAGTGCTTCGAATGGTGCAGCATTGATACTTGTGTGATAACTATTATTATAAGAAAATTCTATCAATGGTAAGTGATCGTCCCAATTACCTCCGAAATCAATTACACAAGCTCTAAGCATGTCCTCTATTGTCTGAATTGTCCTTTCGCTTTGTCCGTCTGTTTGAGGATGATAAGCTGTGCTTAGATTCAACTTGGTTCCCATGGTTTTTTGGAAAGTTGTCCAAAAATGAGAGGTAAAATGACTATCTCTGTCAGAAACAATTGATAGAGGAATTCCATGTAAAGAAACTATTTCATTTACATACAATTTAGCTAATTGTTCCATACTGAAAGTTTCCTTCATTGATAGGAAATGAGCTGACTTGGTTAGTTTGTCTACAATCACCCAGATTGTATCATTAGCTTTCCTTGTTTTGGGTAGTTTAGTAACAAAATCCATTGTTATCAATTCTCATTTCCAAACAGGCGTTTCTAATTGTTACAATAAACCTGAAGGTTTCTGATGTTCAGCTTTGACTTGTGAACAGGTTAAACACTTTGCAACGTATGCTGCTATATCCTTTTTCATTCCTATCCACTAGAAATTCTTTCTTAAATCCTGGTACATTTTATCGCTTCCTGGATGCATCGTATATTTACACTTATGGGCTTCTTCTAATATACGATGACGTAGGTTTCCTAATTTAGGTATCCACATTCTTTTCTTATGGAATCTCCAAATTCTATCTGTTCCTTGTTCTAATTCCTTGATCATTCCTTTTAGTTTTTCAGTAACATCCTTGATTACTGATTCTTGTGCCATTCTAACCTGTTCATTTAAATCTACTTGCAGATTTAATTTAAGTGAGCGTACTCTTTTTGGCTTTTCATGATACTTTTGGCTTAAAGGATCAGCAACTACGTTTGCCTTTCCTGCATGATACTGGATAACACAATCATAATCACTAAGTAATTCCATCCAGCGTCTTTGTCTCATATTCAATTCCTTTTCTCCGAAGACATATCTTAAACTCTTATGGTCTGTGAAAATGGCAAACTTACTACCATAAAGGTAATGTCTCCAAATTTTCAAAGCAAAAATTATTGCTCCTAATTCTAAATCATGAGTGGAATAATTTTCTTCATGATTCTTAAGTTGTCTAGAGGCGTAAGCTATAACCTTTTGACGTTGCATTAACACACATCCATAACCTAATTTAGAAGCGTCACAATAGATTACAAAATCTTCAGTTCCTTCTTGTAACACTAGTATGGGTGAATGGGTTAATCTTTCCTTAAGGATTCTAAAGGCTTCTTCTTTTTTTGGTTCCTATTTAAACTTAACAGATTTACAAGTTAGCTTAGTTAAGGGGATGGCTATTCTAGAAAAATCTTGAATAAATCTTCTATAATATCCAGCTAGTCCTAAGAAACTTCTAACCTCGGGTTGGTACTCAGGGATTTCCCACTTAGTTATTGCCTCGATCTTGGTTGGATCCACATGAATTCCTTTATGATTGACTAAGTGTCCACGAAATTGTACCTGTTCTTACCAAGACTCACACTTTGAAAACTTAGCATAAAGCTTTTCTTTTCTTAATAAACTTAAAAATGCGTGCAAATGCTTTGCATGTTCCTCTTTACTCTTAGAGTAAATGAGAATATCATCTATAAAGACAATTATGAATTTATCCAAATATGGCTTACATATTCGGTTCATCATGTCCATGAATGCAGCTGGGGCATTGGTTAAACCAAATGACATGACAGTAAATTCATAATGGCCATACCTTATTCTGAAGGCGGTCTTAGGAATGTCCTCTTCCTGTACTTTTAATTGATGATATCCTGACCTTAAATCGATTTTTGAGAAAAATCGTGCTCCTTGTAACTGATCAAACAGATCATCAATTCTTGGTAATGGATACCGATTCTTAATTGTGACCTTGTTTAATTCACGGTAGTCAATGCACATACGCATTGATCCGTCCTTCTTTTTGACGAATAAGATTGGCGTTCCCCATGGGGATGAACTTGGTTGTATGAATCCTTTATCCAACAATTCGTCAAATTGTTTCTTTAGTTCTTGCATTTCTGCAGGTGCCAAACGATAAGGTGCTTTGGCAATTGGTGTTGTCCCTGGTATTAAATGGATTCTGAATTCAACTTCTCTATTTGGAGATTGTCCTGGTAATTGTTCTGGAAATATATCTGAAAACTAGGATACTACTGGAATATCCTTTAATTCTTTTCCTTTAGTGTTAGTGATTATAGAAATCAAATACACTAATGACCCTTTTCTTATGTAACTTGTTGTTTTCATCACAGAGATGAATTTAGTGGATCTAGAGGTTTTATATCCTTTAATTGTGATCTTTTCACCCTTTGGTGAATTTACTTGTATTGACTTTTGATCACACAAAATACTGGCTTTATTGGCTATTAACCAATCCATTCCTAATACGACATCAAATCCTGCCAAATTCATGGGGTAAAGGTTTGCAATAAATTTCTGATTTAGAATTTCTATTCTTGCTCCCTGCAAGATTTTAGAAATTTTAATGGTTTCCCCATTTGCTGTCTCCACTAGACATTCTTGCGGAAGTTTAGTTAATGATTGATTGGGAAGTTTTCAAAATGAAGTATTAATAAAACTTTGGTTTGCACCAGAGTCAAATAATACTTTAGCAAAAATATCATTAACTAAAAACGTACCAGTGATCACATCCGGGATCATCTTTGCTTCTTCTGCAGTCAAAACAAATGCTCTAGCATTTTTTGTATTCTTGTTATTCGTAGCTAGAGCTAACTTTAGACAGTTTGGCTTGATATGACCTTATTCTCCACAGTTGTAGCATATCCTGTTGTTAGCTTTCTTCCTGCAGTCTTCTTCCTTGTGTCCCGATATTTTGCAGAAGTTACAGTATATGGAGCATCTTCCTGAATGCTTCCTTTTGCAATTCTTACAGTAGGGTGCAGAGGTAGAGCCTACATTTTTCCCACGGTTAAAATTTCCAGAACGAAATTCTTGTGTAAGCTTCTAGGTTAGGTTTCTTCTTTGATCCTCTTCTCGCGTACGGACTAATTCATCTGTCAAGGTGTTGGCTAGTTCTACAGCTTCTTCTATGGTTTGAGGTCTAGCTGCCTTGACTACATGCCTTATCTCCCCGATTAATCCCCAGATGTAACGGGAGATTAACACTGGTTCAGGTGAAGTAAGGGTTGGCACTATTCTAGCATATTCGATGAATAACTTAGTATACCCCTTACTATCTACACCAGTCATTCTAAGGTTTAAGAACTTGTTTGCTATCTGTTCTTTTTCATTGGGAGGGCAGAAGTTTCTTTCTACCATGTTTTTAAACTCCTCCCATTCCATATTGTAAGTTTTATTACTTCCTCTAGTCTGGAGGATGGTGTTCCACCATTCTAGTGCTGAATTCTTAAACAAATTGGAAGCAAACATTATCTTATCCTCTTCTGCACATTTACTTATTCTTAAGGCTGCCTCAGTCTTTTCTATCCAGTGTAGAACTGCAACGGCCCTTCATTGCCCGAGAATTTCATTGGTTTACAAGACCAGAATTCTTTGTAAGAACAACCGTAAGGCACGGTTCTTCTTCTTTTGGGAATGGGCACTTGAAGTACGGGTCCATTGTTTACGCTGTTTGCAGGTTCAGAGGGTCGCTTGCTATCATGTCTACTTTTATTATTAGCATTGCATCTATTATTCCTTGTGCCACTATGTGTTGGATGGCACTGTTATCCACTTGGTTTCTATTATTGTTGTTTGGATTTTCGTTACCCGGGTTATTGTTACTCTGGTTATCGTTATTCAGATTTTCCTGCTTCACTTCGTCGGCCATCTGAATTTAAACATTTAGCACATATTAATATCACAAGATAATTAACAATTTGAGTAACAACCACACAACACACATATTAACCAAAAGCGTCGAGCATTGAGACTTTACTCTTTTTATATAGTATGCGTCAAATACACACTAAAACAGGAATTCAAAATTACAACACTATTATGCATCACTAACCACAAAGTGTCTATACTACAACATTTATTATTATTATTACACACACACACACACACACACACACATATATATATATATATATATATATTCATAAAAACATATTATATATTATTATATTATTATTATTATTACCAACTCCACCATCACATTACCGGTCTGGATTCATCCAGTAATCCATATTGCGCTCGTCGTACTTCCAGACGAGTCGCTCTCCTACCTGCCTCATCCTCTCACTACTCTCTAAGATTTCTTCTCCGAAAGTTCGGAGCTCATGCACATTTTCTGCACTCATTGGGAGTGCAGGTGCTGGTACTAGGTCTGGGTATTGGGGCATGGGATTCTCCTGAGGGTACGGATTCTCTAAAATCTCCCTAATGTATTCGTCGTTGTCATAGTAGGGATCTAGAGGGTCCAGACCTGGATATGCTGCTAAGTTCGGCAAGGTTTCGTCATTTAGGTGATAGCGTGGCACATAATCCCTATGATCATCAAACCATGGATCATAATTTGGATCTAAGGGATTAGGAACTGGTATACTAGGTATTTCCTCAGGGTTGAAATCATGCATTTCTACCTCCATCGGCTGAGTGGGAATTAAAGGTAAGTGTTGTGGGCTACTAGTTGTTCCAGACTTGGGTCGGCAGCAGTTGTTGCTAGGATATGAAAATTGGCTAAGCTCCTATTAAGCATATCCTGTGTATGGGCAACTGACTCTCGCTTAGCGGCTGCTAGGACTCTTTGCTGTTGCAACTTTCGCATTCTTTTCCTACGCTCGAATGCTCCCTTACTGAACCATCCTCTCTTTTTATGAGGGAATGGCTCTTCAGACTGAGCCTTAAAGACAAACATCCCCGCTTCCTGATCAGCAGAATACCCAGAGAGGGTAGGCTAGGAAGAAGTTCCTTCACTCCTAGGTGAATCGGACAACTGACGATACACGTCTGAGGGTCCTTGATCACTCATACTGTAAACTAACAAATAGTTAAATAACACATAACAATAAAATACAGATATGCACGTATTTTCATAATTTATTTTCTAACAATTTAGATAATATATTGATGTCAGCAGAACACTCCTGTGGCTGAATTAGTGGCTAAGCTCTGATACCACATTTTGTCGCAACCCCCGCCCCCTTATCTGTCCCGGGAACGGGTGGCCGCGAACATCATTTGTGGTGGTATCATTTTGTTTACTAATTTGGCAGCCGAAATTACATAAGGATCGTAGTTAGGAAATGTTTATCAGAGTAAAACCACCATATTTTATATTAATAACCACATGGGTAAAACCCAAGTTTCTTATTACAACATAGGGATAAACCCTATTTTATTGAATTTAAAACATCGTCTTTTAGGTAACTTTTATAGCCACATTTTTCCAAGCCGTTAGTGCTTTCAAGCTGGCTTTCTTCTAATTTGGCTGTCACATTGTGTTACCTGAAACGCGTTTTAAAAACATTTATCAGTGGGAAATACTGGTGAGTGAATCCTAGTTTAATCAAGAAACATTTTATCAATTAACACAGTATTGAGAGCGATCACATTGTTTATTTCAACACAATTACTCATTCAGTATTGTCAATCCTGACTGGTGGGTCATATTACACATTGGCTAACTCGTTGTTCAATTGTAACGTGTTCCACATTTTGTATACAAAACCCCAACATACCGGCAGTAAGGTTTTGTAACTCGTTGAATAACTACAAAGACTCAATCACTTCTTAATCACATTGTAAAGCATTTAAGGTTTTGTAAAACAGTTCACAAAAAGGTTTACAAAAAAAACGGATAAACTCACATTGTTGTTTTAGACTTCTTCTAGGGTTACCTGGTGTTAATCTATAATTTAAAAAAATGTACATATGTTAGTATAATAACCCTTTAATTGTATTAATGATACCATCCCCGAGACGGTATTCCAACAACTACATCGGGTAGAACCACGACAGTTGTTACGGAACCCTGGATCAATCGGGCAGCGTATCTAATACGTAACTGGGGTTATAATACTTACAAAGGAGCAGAACCTCGCTAATTAGGGGGATATAATACCCATATATTATGCCTACTTCTCATAAATTCGTTAAGAAAGAAATGAATTGAGCGACGGAAAACGAAATCCTGATGCCTTCTTATATAGGGCTGAAATCCAAGTTTCTCGCGGCCCGCGTAAGGTAAGCTTAAGGCTTACGCGGCCCGCGTAATAGGGGGTTTAGGCCGTAGGTGATCCGGGTCATGACTAGGTTCAACACGCAGGTGACACGTGTCAACACCGGGTGCGATCTAGCCTCTTAACTGCCGCGGCCCGCGAG
This sequence comes from Helianthus tuberosus, assembly GCA_030545235.1. Lineage (NCBI taxonomy): Eukaryota > Viridiplantae > Streptophyta > Magnoliopsida > Asterales > Asteraceae > Helianthus > Helianthus tuberosus. The sequence continues at coordinate 166,764,903 of CM060408.1, forward strand.
CGCACCAAAATTTTTGTTCTTTAATTATTTTTAATAACATTTCATATTTTGGGCTCGGTTTTCACATACGGGGTGTATTTAGAGACATATAGAAATATTTTAAAATATATTAGAGTGTCAGAAAAACTTTTCAGGAGGGTTGTTATACAAATACATATATACATCAGATTCAAAGCTAGAACTCCACTTGCACACACACTCACCTCAAACAAGCTTTAATATACCCAGTTCAAAACACATATAAATTGTACTCCCATTTATTTCTTCATACGATTTCATATCCAAGATTCCTATAAGTAACCAAAATAACGAATACAACCTAGTTTATGACTCAGCATCGAAGATGTTTAGGATTTATAACTAGTCGCTGGAAACGAGCGTAGTCTTATAGAACAATGTGATAAACCGGGTTCGGAATCATTACCTCAAATATGTATATATTTATAGTCGATAGAAGCAGAGCAAAAACAAATGGATTGGTATGGGTTGATCGAACAGCGGAGGTGACTGAACAGAAGTAGTGGCCGCGATTGTCACAGCGGAATCCGACGGCGAGCTTCCGGTGTTTGTATGGCTAATCGAAGTTCGGACCAGCGGCAACTTCCGTTAGTGTGCGGCGCGCGACGGAACGGAACGGAGTGAATGGATCTAAATGATTTGTATTGTGAGTTTAGAAAAAAAACGATGGTGTTGAGGATATAAACAAACCCATCAGACTATGATAAAAAATTAAGGAATGATCATGCCAATTCTCTCGGAAGTTTGTTAATGAAGATTAACACATCAAGTTGAAAATAAAAATAAATAAATAAAATTAAGTAAGGAGCATAAAATACGGTAGTGGTTCATGTCACACCCCGACCACGTAAAACAACAAATCGTGGCGGAAACGTCGGGGAGTGTTGTAACAAAATTATTGTTTCAAACCATGGATACAAAGAGTTTCGTTTTATTAAATATTAAACATTTTCTTAAAGTTAAACTAGCAAGTCAAACATGGTCTATCATCGTTATTAAATCACTAAGGCCTCATCCGGTCCTAAGTGAGCATGCATCCTATTCGCAATCAACATTAAGCAACATCACATGAAACATATGTAAAAAACAAAGTCAGCAAAGAAATGCTGGCGAGTACATAGTTTTTGTGTGAGTGTCAGATTCATGGCTCGTTTACATGTTGGAATATCTCGTACAACTTCGTTAATCGATATTAGAAACCTTGTTTTGTAAAATGTTTGTAGTGTAAAATGAATAACCAAATCAAAACGGATTTGGTTATAATTTATAAACCTCGATGCCATGAATCTTGACCCAAAACATTTGTTTTCGTAAACCAAATCATAAATCGTTCTCGTAGTAAAACTCGTATGGTTTATATAGTTTCGTAAACATCGTTGTGTGACATCGTTTAACTCGTTCTCGTTATAGATCATTGTTCATTTGTTTAAATCGTTCATAATTGTTCAATCGTTCAAAGTTGTTCTCGTACAAATCGTTCTCGTTTTAATTGTGAAAACTACTTTTGGTCGTCTCGCTAATAACATTCAAACCTTTGTGACTCGTTGTTGAAACCCCGATCCCTTATCTGTCCCGGGAACGGGCGGACGCGAGCTCAGAGCTTCGGTGGTATCAGGTTTGTTTAATTTGGCAGCGGAAATTACATCAGGACCGTAGTTAGGAAATGTTTATCAGAGTAAAACCACCATATTTAATATTAATAATCACATGGGCAAAACCCAAGTTTCTTATTACAATACGTTTATAGGGATAAACCGTATTTTATTGAATTTAAAACATCGTCTTTTAGGTAACTTTTATAGCCACATTTTTCCCAAGCCTTCAGTGCTCTCCAGCTGGCTTTTTACTAATTGGCTGTCACATTGTGTTACCTGAAACGCATTTTAAAAACATTTGTCAGTGGGAAATACTGGTGAGTGAATCCCAGTTTAATCAAGAAATATTTTATCAATTAAAACAGTATTGAGAGCAATCACATTGTTTATTTCTACACAATTACTCATCCAGTACTATCAATCCTGGCTTGTGGGTCATATTACACATTGGCTAACTCGTCGTCCAATGGTAACGTATTGTCATCCCCGACTTACTACTCACAGTGTAGTAAATTTTGTATACAAAACCCCAACATACCGACAGTAATTGAAGAACTACAAAGACTCAATCACCGCTTAATCACATTGTAAAACATTTAAGGTTTTGTAAAACATTACAAAAAGGTTATCAAAAAGAGGATAAACTCACATTGCTATCTTAGAATTCGCGTAAGGGTTTCTTGGATATAATCTATAATTTAAACAAATGTACATTGGTTAGTATCATAACCCTTTGAAAATATTAATGATACCCTCCCCGAGACGGCATTCCAAGAACTACGTCGGGCAGAACCACGACAGTTGTTACGGAACCCTAAATCAATTGGGCAGCGTATCTAGTATGAAACCGGGGTTATAATACTTACAACGGAGCAGAACCTCACTAATTAGGGGGTATTATACTTGAATATTATGCTTATAACTTCAGAAAGTCGAGACTAAGAAAAGAAATGAACGATTGAAAGTGAAATCCCGAGGCCTTCTTATATAATGCTGAAATCTGAGTCTCACGCGGCCCATGTAAGATATGGGCTGGGCTTACGCGGCCCGCGTCAAAGTAGGGTCAACGCGTAGCTCGTCCGGATCACCACTAGGCTTGACACGATGATGACACGTGTCATCACCAGGTTGCGCCACTATATTGATCTCACGCGGCCTGCGTAAACTAATCAAGGGTCTTATGCGGCCCCCTGAACTAAAGAAATCAAACGAAATCAGATCTACATCTTCATACCGCCCGCGTAAGGTTGGGGTGGGGTCCGACGTGGCCCGCCTCAACTTAAAATTTTTAGATTTTTAATTTTTTAATTACTATAACGTATTTCGGGCTCGGTTTTCACATACGGGGTGTATTTAAAGATATAATGGGACATTTTTAAAATATACTAGAGTATCGAAACAATTGTAAGGGAGTCGGTTTATTGAGGATTGTTACATTCTCCCCACCTTGTTTTAGAGCTCGTCCTCGAGATCTACTGGAATAAGTGCGGGTATTTCCTTTGCATTTCAGATTCAAGCTCCCATGTGTACTCAGGTCCTCTTTTGGAGTCCCATTTCACTTTGACCAGAACTAATCTCTTATGTTTGAGGTTCTTGACTTTCTTGTCTTCAATTTGTAGATGCCTTTCTACAAACTTGAGTTATTCATTTACCTCTATATCCTTAAGAGGTACTATCAGTGATTCATCAGCTAAACACTTTTTGAGATTAGATACATGAAACACATCATGTATTCCTGCCATTTCTTCTGGCATTTGTAGCTGATAGGCTACAGGTCCTATTCTTCTAATAATCTCAAAAGGTCCAATATACCTGGGACTTAGCTTTCCCCGTTTGATGAATCTTACTACTCCTTTCTAAGGGGAGACCTTCAATAATACTTTATCTCCTACTTGAAATTCTAATGGCTTGCATCAGTTATCAGCATAACTCTTCTGTCGATAACGTGCTGTTTTCCGTCGTTCCTTAACTTGAATAATCTTATCGGTTGTTTCTTGCACTATCTCAGGTCCAGACAGTTGCTTTTCCCTAATTTCTGCACAACAGACTGGGGTTCGGCACTTTCCGTCCATAAAGTGCTTCGAATGGTGCAGCATTGATACTTGTGTGATAACTATTATTATAAGAAAATTCTATTAAAGGTAAGTGATCGTCCCAATTACCTCCGAAATCAATTACACAAGCTCTAAGCATGTCTTCCATCGTCTGAATTGTCCTTTCGCTTTGTCCGTCCATTTGAGGATGATAAGTTGTGCTTAGATTTAACTTGGTTCCAATTGCCTTTTGGAAACTTGACCAAAAATGAGAGGTAAATCGACTATCCCTATCAGAAACAATTGATAAAGGAATTCCATGTAAAGAAACAATTTCATTTACATATAACTTAGCTAGCTGTTCCATACTGAAAGTTTCCTTCATTGGTAGAAAATGAGATGACTTGGTTAGCCTATCTACAATCACCAAGATTGTATCATTACCTTTCTTTGTTTTGGGTAATTTAGTAACAAAATCCATTGTTATCAATTCCCACTTCCACACTGGCATTTCTAATTGCTGTAACAAACCTAAGGGTTTCTGGTGTTCAGCTTTGACTTGTGAACAAGTTAAACATTTAGAAACATAGGCTGCTATGTCCTTTTTCATTCCTATCCAACAGAAATTCTTTCTTAAATCATGATACATTTTATCATTTCCTGGATGCATCGTATACTTAGACTTATGGGCTTCTTCTAAAATACGATAACGTAGGTTTCCTAATTTAGGTATCCACATTCTCTTTTCATGGAATCTCCAAATTCCATCCGTTCCTTGTTCTAATTCTTTTAGCATACCTTTTAATTTTTCAGTATCATCCTTGATTACTGATTCTTGTGCTTCTCTTATCTGATTATTTAAATCTACTTGCAGATTTAATTTAAGAGAACGTACCCTTTTTGGCTTTTCATGATACTTTCGGCTTAAAGTATCTGCCACTACATTTGCTTTTCCTTCATGATACTGGATATCACAGTCATAATCACTAAGCATCTCCATCCAGCGTCTTTGTCTCATATTCAACTCCTTTTGCTTGAAAATATACCTTAAACTCTTATGATCAGTGAATATGGTAAACTTACTACCATAAAGGTAATGTCTCCAAATCTTAAGGGCAAAAATTATAGCTCCTAATTCTAAATCATGGATTGAATAATTCTCTTCATGATCCTTAAGTTGTCTAGATGCGTAGGCTATAACTTTTTGTCGTTGCATCAATACACATCCATAACCTAATTTAGAAGCGTCACAATAGATTACACAATCTTCAGTTCCTTCTGGTAACGCTAGTATGGGTGTATGGGTTAATCTTTGCTTAAGAATTCTAAAGGCTTCTTCTTGTTTTAATCCCCATTCAAACTTAACGGATTTACATGTTAGCTTAGTTAAAGGAATGGCTATTCTAGAAAAATCTTGAATAAATCTTCTATAATAACCGGCCAATCCTAAGAAACTTCTAACCTCGGTTGGTGATTTAGGGGTTTTCCATTTGATAATTGCCTCGATCTTTGTGGGATCTACATGAATTCCTTCATGGTTGACTACGTGTCCGAGAAACTGTACCTGTTCTAACCAAAACTCGCACTTTGAAAATTTAGCGTAAAGCTTTTCCTTTCTTAATAAACTTAAAAGTATGTGCAAATGCTTTGCATGATCCTCCTTATTTTTAGAATATATGAGAATATCATCTATAAAAACAATTATGAATTTATCCAAATATGGCTTACATATTCGGTTCATCATGTCCATAAATGCAGCTGGGGCATTGGTTAAACCAAATGGCATGACAGTAAATTCATAATGGCCATACCTTGTTCTAAATGCGGTTTTAGGAATATCCTCTTCCTGTACCTTTAATTGATGATATCCTGACCTTAAATCAATTTTTGAGAAAAATCGAGCTCCTTGCAGTTGATCGAACAGATCATCGATTCTCGGTAATGGGTACCGATTTTTAATCGTGACTTTGTTCAATTCACGGTAGTCAATGTACATATGCATTGATCCGACTTTCTTTTTAACAAATAGTATCGGCGCTCCCCATGGCGACGAACTTGGTTGTATAAATCCTTTCTCCAACAATTCGTCTAATTGTTTCTTCAATTCTTGCATTTCTGCAGGTGCCAAACGATAAGGTGCTTTGGCAATCGGTGCTGTTCCTGGTATTAAATGGATTCTGAATTCAACTTCTCTATCTGGAGGTTGCCCTGGCAATTCTTCTGGAAATACATCTGAAAACTGAGATACTACTAGAATATCTTTTAAATCATTTCCTTTAGTGTTAGTGATTATAGAAATCAAATACACTAATGATCCTTTCCTTATGTAATTTGCAGTTTTCATCACAGAGATGAATTTTGTGGATCTAAATGATTTATCTCCTTTTATTGTGATCATTTTACCTTTTGGTGAATTTACTTGAATTAACTTTTGATCACATAAAATACTGGCTTTATTGGCTATTAACCAATCCATTCCTAAAACAACATAAAATCCTACCAGATTCATGTGATAAAGATTTGCAATAAATTTCTGATTTAGAATTTCTATTCTTGCTCCCTGCAAGATTTCAGAAATCCTAACGGTTTCTCCATCAGCTGTCTCTACTAGACATTCTTGTGGTAGTTTAGTTAATGATTGATTTAGAAATTTGCAAAATGATGTATTAGTAAAACTTTGGTTTGCACCAGAGTCAAATAATACTTTAGCAAAAACATTATTAACTAAAAACGTACCAGCTATGACATCTGGAATCATCTTGGCTTCATCTGCAGTCAGAACAAATGCTCTAGCATTTTGAGTATTCTTGTTGTTTGTAGCTGGAGCTAATTTCGGACAATTAAGCTTGATATGACCTTGTTCTCCGCACTTGTAACATATCCTGTTATTAGCTTTCTTCCTGCAATTTTCCTCCTCGTGTCCCGATATTTTGCAAAAGTTACAGTATATGGAGCATTTTCCTGAATGCTTTCTTTTGCAATTCTTACAGTAAGGTGCAGAGGTAGACCCTACATTTTTCCCACGATTAAAATTTCCAGAACGAAATTCTTGTGTGTGCTTTTGGTTTAGGTTCCTTCTTTGGTCCTCTTCTCGAGTACGGACTAATTCGTCTGTCAAGGTATTTGCTAGTTCTACAGCTTCTTCTATGGTTTGAGGTCTAGCTGCCTTGACTACGTGTCTTATCTCACCGATTAATCCCCAAATATAACGGGAGATCAATACTGGTTCTGGTGAAGCAAGAGTTGGCACTATTCTAGCATATTTGAAGAATAATTTAGTGTATCCCTTACTATCCACACCAGTCATCCTAAGGTTTAAGAATTTGTTAGCTATCTATTCCTTTTCATTTGGTGGGCAGAATTTCCTTTCTACCTTATTCTTAAATTCTTCCCATTCCATATTGTAAGTTCTATCACTTCCTCTTGATTAGAGGATAGTGTTCCACCATTCCAGTGCTGAATTCTTAAATAGATTAGAAGCAAACAGTATCTTATCTTCTTCAGCACACTTGCTTATTCTTAAGACTGCCTCAGTCTTCTCTATCCAGCGTAAGGTTGCAATGGCTCCTTCGTTGCCCGAGAATTCCATAGGTTTACAAGACCAGAATTCTTTATAAGAACAACCGTAAGACACGGTTCTTCTCATTTTGGGAATAGGCAATTGAAGTACGGGTCCATTGTTCACACTGTTTTCGGGTTCGATGGGTCGCTTACTGCTATGCTTACTTTTATTATTCGTATCTTGAATCGTTTGAATAATAAATGGCATTGCATCTATAATTCCTTGTGCCACTATATGTTGAACAGCACTATTATCCATTTGGTTTCCATTGTTATTGATGCTTGGATTCTCATTAACCACGTTAATGTTACTCTGGTTATCGTTATTCAGATTTCATTGATTTCCTTCATCGGTCATCTGAATTTTAAACATTTACCCCATATTAATATCACAAGATAATATTTAATATAGTTAATCATATGACACGCAATCTAGCCAAAAACGTCGATCATTGCGACTTTTACTCTATTTTCATATACTATTATGCATCTATTACATTCTAGCACTGAAATAAAAATTACAATACCAATAGAAATAGAATCATACTAATAGTAGTAGGCATCCGTACACACATATTTTATTTTATTATTATATTATTATTACCGTCTCCTCTATCATATCACGGATATGGATTTATCCAAAAATCCATATTGTGTTCATCGTATTTCCATACGAGACGCTCTCCCACCTGTCTCATTCTCTCACTGCTTTCTAAAATTTCCTCTCCAAAAGTCCTAAGTTCTTGCACGTTTTCTGCACTCATTGGGGGTGCAGGTTCTAGGAATGGGTTTGGAATCTGGGGTGCGGGTTCCTGATATGGGGGTGAAAGTGCCTGAAATCGGTAAGGATCTTCTAAGATTTCCCTAATATATTCATCGTGGTAATAGGGATCTAAAGGGTCCATACCTGGGTAGGCTCCTATGTTCTGTATAGGTGTGTCTTCATGGATCGGGTAACGTTGCACATATTCCCTAACGTCATCCCACCAGGGATCGTAATTTGGGTCTAGGGGATTTGGTGCTGGTACCCTAGGGATTTCTTTTGGGTTGAAGTCATGCATCTCCACTTGGTTTTCAGGGTTTTCTATCTCCATGGGTTGGTCAGGGATTTGTGGTTGTGGGGCTACTAGTTGTTCCAGACTTGGGTCAACAGCAGTTGTAGCTAGGATATGGAAATTGGCTAGGCTTCTATTAAGCATATCCTGTGTATGGGCATCTATTTTTCTCTTAGTAGCTGCTAAAATTCTTTGCTGTTGCAACTTTTGCATTCTTTTCCTGCGCGCAAACGCTTCCTTACTGAACCATCCTCGTTTCTTATGAGGGAATGGCTCTTATGATTGAGCTTTAAAAGCAAACATCCCTTCTTCCTGATCAACAGAATACCCAGAAAGGGCAGGCTGTGAAGAGGTACCTTCACTCCTAGGTGAATCAGACAACTGATGACACATGTCTGAGGGTCCTTGATCACTCATACTGTAAACTATCAAATAGTCAAATAACACATAACAAATAAATACAGTTATGCACGTATTTCCGTAATTTATTTCCTAACACAAAGTTTAGAAATTAAGTGTCAGCAGAACACTTCTTTGGCTTAGACCAGTGGCTAGGCTCTGATACCACCTTCTGTCGCAACCCCCGATCCCTTATCTGTCCCGAGAACGGGCGGATGCGAGCTCAGAGTTTCGGTGGTTTCAGGTTTGTTTAATTTGGCAGCGGAAATTACATCAGGACCGTAGTTAGGAAATGTTTATCAGAGTAAAACCACCATATTTAATATTAATAATCACATGGGTAAAACCCAAGTTTCTTATTACAATACGTTTATAGGGATAAACCCTATTTTATTGAATTTAAAACAACGTCTTTTACGTAACTTTTATAGCCACATTTTTCCCAAGCCTTCAGTGCTCTCCAGCTGGCTTTTTACTAATTGGCTGTCACATTGTGTTACCTGAAACGCGTTTTAAAAACATTTGTCAGTGGGAAATACTGGTGAGTGAATCCCAGTTTAATCAAAAAATATTTTATCAATTAAAACAGTATTGAGAGCGATCACGTTGTTTATTTCTACACAATTACTCATTCAGTACTGTCAATCCTGACTTGTGGGTCATATTACACATTGGCTAACTCTTCGTCCTATGGTAACGTAGTGTCATCCCCGACTTACTACTCACAGTGTAGTAAATTTTGTATACAAAACCCCAACATACCGGCAGTAATTGAAGAACTACAAAGACTCAATCACCGCTTAATCACATTGTAAAACATTTAAGGTTTTGTAAAACATTACAAAAAGGTTATCAAAAAGATGATAAACTCACATTGCTATCTTAGACTTCGCGTAAGGGTTTCTTGGATATAATCTATAATTTATACAAATGTACATTGGTTAGTATCATAACCCTTTGAAAATATTAATGATACCCTCCCCGAGACGGCATTCCAAAAACTACGTCGGGCAGAACCACGACAGTTGTTACGGAACCCTAAATCAATCGGGCAGCGTATCTAGTATGAAACCGGGGTTATAATACTTACAACTGAGCAGAACCTCGCTAATTAGGGGGTATTATACTTGAATATTATGCTTATAACTTCAGAAAGTCGAGACTGAGAAAAGAAATGAACGATTGAAAATGAAATCCCAAGGCCTTCTTATATAGTGCTGAAATCTGAGTCTCACGCGGCCCGCGTAAGATATGGGCTGGGCTTACGCTACCCGCGTCAAAGTAGGGTCAACGCGTAGCTCGTCCGGATCACCACTAGGCTTGACACAATGATGACACGTGTCATCACCAGGTTGCGCCACTATATTGATCTCACGTGGCCCGCGTAAACTAATCAAGGGTCTAACGCGGCCCGCCTGAACTAAAGAAATCAAACGAAATCAGATCTACATCTTCATACCGCCCGCGTAAGGTTGGGGTAGGGTCCGACGCGGCCCGCCTCAACTTAAAATTTTCAGATTTTTTTATTTTTTTAATTACTATAACGTATTTCGGGCTCGGTTTTTACATACGGGGTGTATTTAAAGATATAATGGGACATTTTTAAAATATACTTGAGTATCGGAACAATTATAAGGGAGTCGGTTTATTGAGGATTGTTACACTCGTTCATCGTTCAACTCGTATTAACAAGCCACCAAAGGGTAAGTTAACAATCATCAGATTCAGTCGTTACCTACCTAACCCACACATAACCATGGGCGCAGTCAGATAACGGGATTTGTCAGATCCTATGGTACCATAACCTAATACTTGTCGGCTTGATCAATGCTAATGAATGTCATTCGTTATGTAACTACCACCAACAAGTTCGTTCGCATTATCGAAATCGTTATTAGTTTTGTATAAACCATATCAATCGTTTTGAAACCATCGTTAGAATATCGAAATCGTTTTGATACATATGAATCACCCCAAAATAATCGAAAACAGTAAAAAGAGGGGATCTATGTACTCACCTTTGGGTGCGTTTTTATTAGTTAACACAATCCCTCAAATCGTTTATTCATCCTAAATTAAATAAGAATGATTTAATAATCAAAAACCCACAAAATACATAAGTTTCTCCGATACTTACAATTTTCACATAACTTTGAGTTTTCTCTAAAAGTTATTATTTTTTATTATAATTGTGTATTTATATATATGGGTTAGCGTAGTACACATAATCTTGTCAACACTAACACATCATCATACACGCATTGTAAAACACATAGCACATTGTAACACATAAAATTTACTCATGAACAACCCATTCTAGTGTATGTCGAAAAACACTTATTTTAGCGATTCGGTGACATTTTTGGGCGTCGGAAGTCACGTATGACTAACCAAACAACAAGTAAACTTAATATAGGTTAAAATACAAATTTTTATATCAAAAATATCAGTTTACTTACTGATCTAAAACAGTTTTATAAAAATCCTACGAAAAGGCGATTTTTGACCGTTTTACCGCATAGTTTTGCATCAAACGTTACCCGAACCATCCCAAATCGAAACGACTTGAAATTTTAACATAACCCATGTTATTTACTGAATAAAATAATGGTTATACTCATGATAGTGCAGGTCTTAAATAAAGCACATAAATCATGCAAATTTCACATAATTTACCACTTTTTAAGCTATATGTACAACATGCAAAGCTATCAAACCTATGTCAAAGTTTCATGCCATTATAATATACCAAATAATGTTATTTTTAGTGTTTATAACCTGTTCAAAACTATTTTTGTCATACAACCATTTTTTATCACTTCTTGAGCTTTAAATCAACATGTATCCTTATGTACAAGTGCCTAAAGCATACTATCATAACATCATCATTTTATGTTAATCTAAATGCATCAAATATGTGATATATTCAGGTTTATTTGCTGATGTACTTGGTCATTTAACATAACATACACAAATCATTAAACACTTCCATTTTAACTATCATTGAAGAACATGTAATAACTTAAACAAGTACTTATCAAGAAATCAAACTTCAAAATCTCATACACTCATATATATATGTACGGTTATATATACATACATATCACCACCAATTTTATTTGTATCATGACCCATTTCATTTTAGATTTCGAGTTTGTGAAAATCCCAAGATTCAAGAGAAACTTCAAATCATCAAGAACACCCAAGAATCAAAAGTATGATTTAAAAATAAATGTTATACATTCAAGATTCAAGTAGGTTGTGGGATGAGATTTTGATGATAGGAAGCTTGAAATCACTTGAATACACCTTGGAAACACCTTGGTATCTTCACATCATTTGAAACATGCTTGAAAGGGAGCTTGAATGTGATGAACAAAGCTTGAAGATATGAATATGGTGAGAGAGAGAGAGAGAGAGGATGGTTGGGAGAGAGGAGAGAGAGTGATGAAGATTGAGTTTGATCTTGCTTGATATGAAGATATAAGTAGGAGATATGGAAAGATTTAGATGGAGCATGCAACTACAAGTGTCATGCAAGATCTAATAGAATATTTTGCAAGATTTAATAAAAATTTGGTGGGGCCATACACTAAGTGACCGTAAATACATATGGGGGAGGGGGTGAAGTGTAATTTTTGAGGGTAAGTTAGATAAAAATAGGTATTTAACTGGATACCGGGTATTTTATCTAGCGTTTAAATCCCGGTTTATGGCGTTCTAAATTATTTTTATTAATCTATAAAAATAAACTCGCCAAAATATTACTGAAATAAATTTTAGTTGCCAAGACTGGCTGCGTTGTCTGCGTTTTGCAGTAAAAGCACTGTGCTGCGCAGAAACACGCGGTACGCGCTTAAACTTGAAAAATAATGTTTTTAAGTGTTTTAATTTATTTTTCAACACGAACCTGATTTAAAATAAAATTTCAATCATAACAGAATATTTTTGGGATTTAGATATTATCAGGGCGGTCACCAACGTTCGTTTCGCAGTTTTGTCGTAGTTAGTCCTTTAGTTCAAATAAACATGTTTTTGCCATACCGAATCCTTCGAAACTTATTTCTAAGTTATGTAAAGGATATTTAAGGTATGTTAAGCTTAAGTCACAGTTCCAGAGTGTACGTCGCATTAAACTGATTGCGTTTACGCACCAGTTTGCGTATAACCTTTCAGAAAGTGATTTAAAGCTTGAAATCGGAATCGAATCAAATTGTAAAATCATCAAACACAATTACACATATAATAACACCAAAGCATATTGTTTTAGTGATAATCAACATTGTTTTACATAATACGATGATTACAGAACACAGTTGTCACAGTTCAATATGAGTTATTATTATTATCATTTATTATCCTTTATTATGCCTAGCATTTCTTTTACTCATTCCAGGAACGAGAAGGATCTCCCATTTGCATTTACTTGGGTACAATAATTAAAAGTGTATTTCCCATTCAATTTAAAAGAATATAAATAATTCATCAAATCATTTAATTTAGATAAAACCAACAACTAAGCTTTATTTATTTATATACTACATTATATTTTTGAATTTTCGAATATTACATAGAAACATAAGCTGCTATATCCTTTTTCATTCCTATCCACCAGAAATTCTTTCTTAAATCCTGATACATTTTATTATTTCCGGGGTGCATCGTATACTTAGACTTATGGGCTTCTTCTAATATACGATGGCGTAGGTTTCCTAATTTGGGTATCCACATTCTTTTGTTATGGAATCTCCAAATTCCATCTGTTCCTTGTTCTAATTCCTTAATCATTCATTTTAATTTCTCAGTATCATCCTTGATTACTGATTCTTCTGCCTTTCTAATCTGTTCATTTAAATCTACCTGTAGATTTAATTTAAGAGAACGCACTCTTCTCGGCTTTTCATGATACTTTCGACTTAAAGCATCAGCCACTACATTTTCCTTTCCTGCATGATACTGGATATTACAATCATAATCACTAAGTATCTCCATCCAGCGTCTTTGTCTCATATTTAACTCCTTTTGCCCGAAAACATACCTTAGACTCTAATGGTCGGTGAAAATGGTAAACTTACTGACGTAAAGGTAATGTCTCCAAATTTTAAGGGCAAAAATTATAGCTCCTAATTCCAAATCATGGGTTGAATAATTTTCTTCATGATTCTTAAGTTGTCTAGATGCATAGGCTATAACTTTTTGACGTTGCATTAACACACATCCATAACCTAACTTAGAAGCGTAACAATAGACTATAAAGTCTTCAGTTCCTTCTGGTAACGCTAGTATAGTTGCGTTAGTTAACCTTTTCTTAAGAATTCTAAAGGCTTCTTCCTGTTTGGTCCATATTCAAACTTAACAGATTTACAGGTTAGCTTAGTTAATGGAATGGCTATTCTAGAAAAATCTCGAATAAATCTTCTATAATAACCGGCCAATCCTAAGAAACTTCTAACCTCAGTTGGTGATTCAGGGGTTTTCCATTTGGTAATTGCCTCGATATTGGTGGGATCCACATGAATTCCTTCATGATTAACTAAATGTCCAAGAAACTGTACCTGTTCTAACCAAAACTCGCACTTAGAAAATTTTGCATAAAACTTTTCTTCTCTCAATAAACTTAGAAGTGCGTGCAAATGCTTTGCATGCTCCTCTTTACTCTTAGAGTAAATGAGAATATCATCGATAAAGACAATTATGAATTTATCCAAATATGGCTTACATATTCGGTTCATCATGTCCATAAACACAGCTGGGGCATTGGTTAAACCAAATGACATGACAGTAAATTCATAATGGCCATACCTTGTTCTAAAAGCGGTCTTAGGAATGTCCTCTTCCTGTACCTTTAATTGATGATATACTGACCGTAAATCGATCTTTGAGAAAAATCGAGCTCCTTGCAACTGATCGAACAGATCATCGATTCTTGGTAATGGATACTGATTTTTAATCGTGACCTTGTTCAATTCACGGTAGTCAATGCACATACGCATCGATCCGTCTTTCTTTTTAACGAATAAAATCGGTGCTCCCTACGGCGATGAACTTGGCTGTATGAATTCTTTTTCCAACAATTCATCTAACTGTTTCTTCAGTTCCTGCATTTCTGCGGGTGCCAAACGGTAGGTGCTTTGGCAATTGGTGTTGTTCCTCGTAGTAGATGAATTCTGAATTCAACTTCTCTGTCTGGTGGTAGTCCTGGTAATTCTTCTGGAAACACATCTGGAAACTGAGATACTATGGGAATATCTTTTAATTCTTTTCCTTTAGTGTTAGTGATTATGGAAATCAAATACACTAACGATCCTTTTCTTATATAACTTGTTGTTTTCATCACAGAGATGAATTTTGTAGATCTAGATGGCTTATCTCCTTTAATTGTGATCTTTTCACCCTTTGGTGAATTTACTTGAATCGACTTTTGATCACATAGAATACTGGCTTTATTGGCTATTAACCAATTCATTCCTAATACAACATCAAATCCTGCCAGATTCATTGGATAAAGGTTTGCAATAAACTTTTGATTTAGAAATTCTATTCTTGCTCCCTGCAAGATTTCAGAAATCTTAATGGTTTCTCCATTTGCTGTCTCTACTAGACATTCTTGTAGGAGTTTATAATGGTCGATTGAGAAGTTTGCAAAATGAAGTTTTAATAAAACTTTGGTTCGCACCAGAGTCAAATAATACTTTAGCAAAAACATCATTAACTAAAAACGTACCGGCTATCACGTCCGGAATCATATTTGCTTCTTCCGCAGTCAGAACAAATGCCCTAGCATTTTTAGTAGTCTTGTTGTTCATGGCTGGAACTAGTTTTGGACAGTTTGGCTTGATATGACCTTTTTCTCCACAGTTGAAACACATTCCATTATTAGGTTTCTTCCTACAAACTTCTTCCTTGTGTCCTGGTATCTTACAGAAATTGCAATAGGTGGAGCATCTTCCTGAATGCTTCTTCTTGCAAGCTTTACAATAAGGTTCAGAGGTAGAACCTACATTTTTCCCACGGTTGGAATTTCCATAACGAAATTCTTAGGTAAGCCTTTGAGCTAGGTTCCTTCTTTGGTCCTCCTCTCGTGTACGCACTAACTCATCTGTCAAGGTGTTTGCTAGTTCTACAGCTTCTTCTATAGTTTGAGGTTTAGCCGCCTTGACTACATGCCTAATCTCACTGATTAATCCCCATATATAACGGGAGATAATACTGGTTCTGGTGACGCAAGGGTTGGCACTATTCTAGCATATTCGAAGAATAATGTAGTGTATCCCTTACTATCCACTCCAGTCATCCTAAGGTTTAGGAACTTATTTGCTATCTGTTCTTTTTCATTGGGAGGGCAGAATTTCCTTTCCACTATATTCTTAAATTCCTCACATTCCATATTGTAAACCCTATCACTTCCCCAAGACTGGAGGATAGTGTTCCACCATTCTACGGCTGAGTTCTTAAACAGATTGGAAGCAAACATTATCTTATCGTCTTCCGTGCACTTGCTTATTTTTAAGACAGCCTCAGTCTTTTCTATCTAGCGTAAAGCTGCAATGGCCCCTTCATTGCCCGAGAATTCCATTGGTTTACAAGACCAGAATTCTTTATAAGAACAACCATAAGATATGGTTCTTCTTCTTTTGGGAATGGGCACTTGAAGTATGGGTCCATTGTTTACGCTGTGTTCAGGTTCAGTTGGTCGTTTACTGCCATGATCACTTTTGTTTTCTACTTCATTAACCGTTTTAATAATATATGGCATCACATCTATTATTCCTTATGCCACTATGTGTTGAATGGCACTGTTATCCACTGGGTTTCCATTATTATCATTGTTCGGGTTATCGTTATTCGGGTTATTGTCATTCTGGTTTTCCTGGTTCACTTTGTTGTCCATCTGAATTTTAAACATTTGCCACATATTAATATCACAAGATAATATTTAATTAATCACACAACACGCATATTGGTCAAAATCGTCGAACATTGTGACTTACTCTTTTTTTATACTATGCATCCATATATATTACAGTACAACTGAAATTGAAATTATACTACTATTATGCATCCATGGCTATTGTCTAGATTTTTTTTCAAACATACACACATATTATATATTATTATTTTAGTATTATTTTATTAGTACTACCACCATCACTGATATTGGTTCATCCAGAACTCCATATTACGCTAGTCATACTTCCAGACGAGTCGTTCTCCGATCTGCCTCATCCTATCACTACCTTCCAAAATATCCTCACCAATGGTTCGGAGTTCTTGCACATTCTCTGCACTCATTGGGGGTGAAGGGGCTGGTACTGGGTTTGGGAACTGGGCATGGGTTCTTGGTAAGGATATGGATTCTCTAAAATTTCCCTGATGTATTGGTCATTATCATAATAGGGATCTAGAGGGTCCAAATCTAGGTAAGCTACTAGGTTTGGCATGGGTTCATCTTCTGGTATGGGGTAGCGTTGCTGGTAATCCCTATGGTCGTCAAATCACGGGTCGAAGTCTGGTTCTAAGGGATTGGGTGTTGGTATTCTAGGTATCTTATCTGGGTTGAAATCAGGCATTGGGATTTGATTTTCTGGATTGTTTTCAATTTCCATTGGCTGGGTGGGAAACAGTGGTAAGGGCTGGGGTGCTATGAGTTGCTCCAGGTTAGGGTATGCAGCTGTGGTTACTAGGATATGGAAATTTTCTAGACTCCTATTGAGCATATCCTGGGTGTGAGCATCTGTTTCTCTCTTGGCGGCTGCTACAGCACGCTGTTGTTGTAACTTTTTCATTCTCTTCCTACGTTCATGCGCTCCCCTACTGAACCATCCTCTCTTTTTAGGAGGGAAATAAACAACAACAGATGTAGCTAAAAAAGCTTAATGTTATTACCCATTCATTATGTATCAAAATCATCTGGCCTGTATTTCACCAGCAAAACAGTGGACCATCCACCCAGGCCAGACAGGGGTATCTAACAGTTAAAGTGTCTATGCAGAAATTAAAATACAGGAAGGTTAATTGCGAACAGTGTAGAAGGATCCATCCTCTACAAACAGAACGATCTTATGATCTTTAAAGGCACTTGAGGAGTTATCTCTAACTCTATATTTTGCAATGATGATTATAGCAGGTCTTATCACTGACGACAGGCAGTGTAACGACTAGTTACCAGCAGCAACGGCTAGTCCGCTTCTAACGGAAATATAACAGCTGTGAATCTTTATCACAACTGCCATATTGGGGGCAATTGTTATGGCATGGATTTTATGCTAAGGATCATCTATCCTGAGACTGGGCATGGATCACGGATCCATAACAGATTATGCAGGGAGTCTGAGGATCCAGAGTCTGAGGATCCAGGATCCTTAACAGAACTTATGATTTCTAACAATTGTCACGTTTTTAATGTTTATATGCAGATAATGGACGTAGTGGACTAATTCTTAGCTGGAATTTCATGGAATATTCGTTCTATATGCTGCATGTGCTAACGGTTATGAGAATGGACATGATCTTCCTAGAAAATAGGACTTTTTGTTAGCTTATTTATTGGAGGGGGTATTGAGCTGAAAAAACACATCTTATTTCGACACCAACACCTCTGCTACTTGCTCTCAAACACACACACACACACACACTAGAATTCAATGTAACAAGCTCAATATCTTCCAAAGTTGTAATCTTTTTATGAAATATAGTTGGTGATCGGTAGTTTCCATCACCCGATGTTTTTTATGCCGGAGATCTCATAAGATCAAGGGCTTTTTCCTCGTATAAATCTCGGTGTTCATTGTTGATTTCATTTTTCCATTCGTTCATGCATTTGTTCAATTAACCAAGCATCTAACCTCACAAAAATCAGATTTGGTTACATTATCCTTGTGTGATTTTTTACCAAAACAATTGGGATGAAGTCTCCCAAATGAATATCTGAACTTCCGGGTTGAACATTCCTTAAGGGTCCCTGATCCTGAAAGATGTTGGATCCCTGATGCACCGAGACTGGCGGTCTTGGAGGATACTCCATTGATCCGTAAACCTGAGATGAGGATCTCTGAACCTGAGAGAAGGATCCTTGAACCTGGAAGGATCCCTAACCCTGGGATGAGATCCTTGACCCTGAGATGAGGATCCTTGAACCTGAAAGGATCCCTGACCCTGGGATGAGGATCCTTGAACCGTCTGCGCTCCCATATATCCTCCAGAACTGAAAAAGGACCCCTGATGCTGAAACGAAGATCATGAAGGCTGAAAGTAGGATCCCTGAGCCTGCGTCACTGCCGATGATCCAAAACGCATTCCCAATGATCCACCTTGGTACTGGACATCAGATGGTGCAGAGGGGTTGGGCAGTTATGGCTGGATTGTCGAAATTCAGTGATCTCGGCATCAATGGAGAGTGATCCTGCGCTGGTCTCTTCAATTTCTTGATGTCATCAATCTCTCGAAGGATCCTGTCGTTAGTTTTGTCCTGCTGTTGCATGTAGTCCCTCATCTACAAAATCAAAGAAAGAGATCATTGTTAGTAGGACGAGAAGAAGTAGTAGAAGTTGGTTTTAGGAAAACGGAGGTTTGTTTCTTCGCAGCATTTTCAGCATTCTTTTGGGATCCAAAAGGTGCTGGAGGCAAAAGCGGAATGCCCTGTGAAGAAGTGACCGCCGGCATGGAGCTTGAAGTGTTCTTCGCTTGAGAAGCCATGTAGTTGAAGACAATGAACCGAAATGAACAAAATTTCTCAGAAATGAAGCACCAATTTCCCCCCGGTGGGCGCCAAACTGTTTTGGTCAAAAATCAGACAAGGATAATGCAACCAAATCTTATTTTGTGAGGTGTGATGCTTGATTATATGAACAAATGAATGAACAAAGTATAAACGTAATGAATGTTGGACACGGGGATTTATACGAGGAAAAAGCCCTTGATCAATGTATGATCTTCGGTACAAAAAACCTCGGGTGATGGAAACTACCGATCACCAACTATATTAGACAAAAAATGTATACAATTCGGGATGACAACAAGCTTGTTACAAGGATCACTAGTGTGCAAAAAGTGTGAAATCGTCAATATGTTGCAGAGAGTTCACGAGTGTGTGTGTTTGCTAACCGTTCTATCTATTCAAGCTTGTTATCCCCTTATAAAAATGGAAATAATCTAACTAACAAACAATCCGCAAATCATGCTAGCTTCCCACGACTTCCATAACGGTCATACAAGCCATACACGTGCAGAATAAGGGAGCATATTCCCTGGAATCTCGGCAAGATCAAGTCCCACTCGTACATTCCTGCAAAACAAGTTCAAACATGGTGGAAACAATTGTTAGTATAAGGATTCTAATGAGGATCCTGGATCCTTAAATCTGCAACGTCTTCTGAGGATTTTTAATTCAAACCAAATTAAGGATCTATGATCCTGGCTGCACTTTGAGGATCCGTGATCCTAGCTGTGGAAATCCATCCCTAATAATAATAATTATAATAATAATAATAATAATAATAATAATAATAATAATAAAAACAGGTACCTTAGTGAAAGTATTCAAGACTATGCACAATACTTTATTTGACATCTTCGTATATTCATTCCACGAGTCAAGGCTAGTTCCATGGATGTACACTTTTGTAAAGCCATGAAGCCAGTCTTTTCTCTAGCGTCATATTTTTATTGGAAAAAATATGCCCGTTTTCCAATTCACCAAGTATTTGTAAAAAAATCATTGACTCATGCAAAAGCCTCACCTAAAAATAGTTTAATCATACAGGATTTCCATAGAAATAATCACAAACTAGTAGGTGAATAGTGGCCTCGCAATCCCGTTCAAGTAGGGCTCGTCTAAAGTTAAGGGTTGTGAAATGCTTTGATATACTCTTTTTAGTAACGATTGTTAATGCGCAAGCTTCCATAGTCATTGTCTTTTTCCAAATAATCAGAACATGAGCTATCCCATTCCATATTTTCAAAGAGCAGGTGTGTAAAACTTTGAAGTTTTGTGAAGTATTTTCAAGTGAAAGTGTGTAAAAAATTTGAAGTAAAATGATTGTTTAAATAGGTGTGAAATATTGTTTTTTTTTCTTTAAGCCTAAAACGTCTAGTGGGAGATTCAATATGTTTATTTAAAGTAAATGAAAAAAATTATTGGTATGTGATAAATATTCTTATTAATAATTATATTACGTATATAATTAATGATTGGTTATTATAAAATTATTATCTAAGTTAACGGTTTATATATCACGAATAATATATTTTCGTAATTAATTGTGGATATGTTCTATCACAAATGGGTAAAAGAAGATTAGTAATATTAAAATAAAATTAAGTTACTCTTTGTACTTTATAAAATATTTTTATATTTATGGCGATCAATGGATTTGGGCAGGAAATAATTGGTGAAGCGAAATATAGTAGTGGTGCAAGTTCAAATTTATATTCATTTATTAGGTAGTGATAGAATAAGTATTTTAATACAGGTTCTATTATAGTATTTTGGTGTTATTTATTTAGATAGGCAAGTTTTTTTTTTTTTTTTTTTGACAAAATATTCAAGTTAGTTGTGTAAAGTGTCATATTATAATAAAGGTATTTATTATATTATAGAGTATATGATTCTTATTATATAATCTTGTGTAATAAATTAAATTCGTTTATAACCTAGTTATTTTAATAATTAAAATCAATGTTTTCGAATAAAAACTCAAAACTTAATGTGTACCAACAATATTTAATTTATCAATCGTTTTAAATTATTATTATTTTTTTTAACAAAGAAAAGATGGATGGAATTTTTAGTACAACCCCGTAAATTCTGATCAATTACAAAACCTATCCTTATCTTTTTTTTTTTTTTTCAATAGTAAAATTTCATTCCAATCATCAGGGCAAATTACATAAGGATAGCAGGTAGACGAGCAACAAACTGCGCCGCCATCCCTTTTTGAATAGAAAACCCTAATCTACTAAAAACAAAGCCCCGCCCCTGAGGGGTCGAAAAGTTGCTATGGACCACACGCTGAACTCTAGACAAGAACTGAACTGCCTCCGGCGCCAAGGAGCCGAACGTGTCAAACGCCACGGGGACAAAGGCATGTTGATTATCCTCACAAGCTTTCGCGTGCTTTTCCACCTTCTTTGACTCTGCTTTCAGTACCGCTTGCCCCGCCACAAACCCATTTTCCTGGAACCCGGCTAGTGGGGATACACCTGTGAGATCGACACAAGCATGTTTCCCGCCCTCCCAACAAAAAACTAGCACGTCAGCTGGGCGTAGGGTGGATCTCCCCTCCGACGGGTCTGTAAGAAAATTAACCGGTGCCTCTTTCTTCGCCGAGATCCCTGCTCGTCTGAGAATATCCATTAACGCGTCTTGCACAAAGTCATGGCGATACTTAAACCCCGGCAACTCTCTACAGTGTAACGCATGCTCCCCGTATTTATCCAGGCATGCTTTACGGCAGACTGGGCAAGTTTCATCATTCGGGAACATGGGGATCATCAAACGGTACTTAAGGATTGACCGGTACTCCACCGCTGACATACGTTGACCCAAACCTTCAATAGGAATAACAGTTAAGAAATCCTGAGCGTGAGGCCTCTGTAGGCATTCAATTACGGCTTTCTGGCGGGGTGACAAATGGAAATCTTCTCCCAAGCTTTGTGCGATTCGACAACAAAGGGCATTCGCCAAAGTTTTCTGTGGCTTTTGGGGGGCGGTGTCCTTGTTAGAGAAACCGCCGAGATCAAAGTCAGGTAGAGATTCATGCAAGCGTTCCAAGGCGCTGGCATAATCCTGATCAGTGTTAGCAACCCCACTGTTACGTAAGATGTGGTCCTGCAACTCCCAAGATTGAGACCTGGAAGCCACAAAGACATAGGCAGCCACATCCCGGGCCGAGAGAAGGCCCAACCCACCAAGCCTCATTGGCAAGGTCACGATTCGCCACTGTAGATCACTAAAAAAAGGACCCCCACATACGACAATGTCTTCTATTGCCTCCCGAAGACCTTTATCAAAACATGAAACAACATCATCCACAAAGGGGGGCTGGCAAGTTCGCAAACCAAATAGTAACTTTGCAACCCCCATACAAGATCTAAGCAAGAGGAGTTCGCTTTGAGGATCCCGCAACAAGGGAAGGTGTCCCATAATGTCAACAGCAGGCGTTGCCCTCTTAGCCGCTAGACCACTAATAAAACTGGCATCACGGCTGACTGCCCCTCCTAGCAGTTTGACACCTTTCTCCGGCCTCCCAATCTCACAGGGGAAAAGCCCTGGCCGGACCTTCACCCCGTTGTATGTCGGCCAAAATACTTCAGTTTTTCTAATATTAAGCCGTAGCCCCAAGACTGGGCCCTCCGAACCGATGATGTCGAGAGCTTTAGCAACCTGAACAGCGTCCCCGATAATTGTCCCGTCATCCAAGTACCAAGCATGGAAGGGGAGTTTACAGTTTTCCTGCACCTGAAGCACTAAAGGGTGTAAGGCTAGGGCAAAAAGCAAAGGTCCCAAGGGATCCCCTTGCTGCACCCCCGTGAATGCCCCAATGCGATCATTCCCCACGTATAGCCTAGCAGGCTGAGCATACAGAAATTGAACCCATGGGAATATGGAGGGGCAATGGCGATGGACCTCGCGAAGCAAAACTGAACGGTCAACTAAGTTGAAAGCGTTGGAAAAATCAACCGTAAGCATGGCCAGCGAACCATCTGAATGAAAAGAATTAAGAAACATGTTAGCACTGTGCAGCACCGCCTCCGCCCCATTGGGGACCCCCACCCCAAATTGAAAGTCCCCCAAGTACTTAACAGCTTCTTTCCCAACTTTCTTCATGGCTACTTTGGAGACTAATCTTCTCCAAATTGCCCCCACAGCAATGGGGCGAATCCCATTATCAGGCTTCAACAAAGGGGTTAGGGGCGCCGAAGCAACAAAATCCGCGAGCACCTTAGGACATAACCCCCCTAGCCAAAGGTTTACCACTTCAGTGATGGCAATAAGCAGTCCCGAGGCCGTCGCCGACCCCTCGCCGCTAAGAGCGTCCAACAGGTGTTGGGCCCGCAGGCCATCTCGCCCACAAGATGTCCCTTTCGGGAAAGATTTCACACACCTGTGCACGCAGTCTTCATCCACGGATAACGCAGGTTGTGAAAGAGGAGTTGAAGGGAGGTTCGGGGGCGGTGCGAAGGGATGTTTGTCGATAAGGGCTTGCATGGTAGATTCCCCCCGGGGAGCAACCCCACTGGAACACAACACCTTAACTGCAGCAGTGAAGTGACCATCACTCACTTTCCTGAGACATTGCTTGATGTTGGGGCTAACCTCCTCAGCTATCTCCCGTTGTGCCTCCCCACCACGCACGACCCCTTCTCCAGTATCGGAAAGGAGGGAATTGACCAAAACCTCAAAACCAGAGCCCTCCTTCCACATAGCTAAGGCCCGCAAAATACTATCACATTGCAAGGATTTTCGATTACCCGACCTTCGCTCTTGCCTGGAAGACGGCTTAACCACCTTAAGGGTACAACGGGGTAAGAGCAAGAGTTTGACCCAACTTTCGACAGTCCCAGGGGAAGCTACTACTTTATGGATGGCACCTGTCAAAGCTTGTGCAAATGCTAAACGACAGCTTGGGGGGATGCTCTTAACAGTTCGAACCAGAAGGGAGAAAACACGTTCAAGGAGATCGACATCTCCCATCACTCCCTGCGGGGTCCTAAGCTCAACAACCATCATAGGATCTTGGGGCCTTGGGATCCCCACGACAAAATCCTCATCAGACCCAGATTTTCTAGAGAACGTGAAAACACCATCAGGATGATGACACCCCCTACTAAGTGCGTGTGTCTTCATGCACCTCCCACACAACCAATATCCCAAAACTCGCAAGGTTTCCCCAACATTCGAAAACAATTCTAAATCCTTAGAAAGCGCACCTTGAAGGGATTCTTTACGATCATCTTTAAAATGGAATTGCTGAAAATGCGCGATCAATCTGGTATACCCAGAAGACCCAGGCTTGCCGTCTTTACACTCGTGGAAGTTCCTGAAGGGGCATAGCCACACTCCATTGGACGAGGTGGAGCCAACATCCCCTTCAGAGGCACTGGATACCATGCTCCTACCCTTGGCAGAGCCCATTGGAAACAATCAAAA
Organism: Helianthus tuberosus; assembly: GCA_030545235.1. NCBI lineage: Eukaryota > Viridiplantae > Streptophyta > Magnoliopsida > Asterales > Asteraceae > Helianthus > Helianthus tuberosus. The sequence goes on from CM060408.1 coordinate 166,789,714, forward strand.
CCGAGAAGTGATAACGAGTCCTCCTTCTCGAGGTGAGGAGGAGGCCAGGTATCAACCCACCAAGAAATGAAGGAGAGGAAAGCAACCTACAGTTGCTCACCCTCCCAGACACCTCACCAAGAAAGAGCTACGTCATGAGTGCGCGACTTGCGGCAAATCCCAATTTTAACTTGAACAAGAATTAATCACCCAAGAGCCCTCGGTTGAAAAAAAACCAAACTCAAAACAATCAATCACCAAAATTTGGGTCGAGCATTTTATCAAACAACTGGTGTGCAAGTTGATTCTGAGCCAAAATGAACCGCAAATTTGAACCCAAACACTCAGCTGCAAAACAGATTAAACCCCAAAATTCAAAATGATGATAAGAAACGTGAAAAGCCACCTGAAACCGTGTGAAGCGAATAACAAAGAGTCAGAAGTTGAAAGTGTTTATGAATCAACTCGACTCGTTTCATTACATACTAAAAAAATATCATTTGACTTGTTAATGTTTACCAATCTGCTCGTGACAGCTTCTTATGCCTAACCTTTCCCGTGTATCAATATGGATCTCTCATTTGGATTCCACAAGAAATAGAGACTAGTCGGGAATAACCAGGAACTTTTTCACCTTTTTTCACAAGAAACAATAACTTTTTCTCTTTTTATTTCTCTTCTCTACTCAAAACTATTAATAAGCACTCTAAAAAATATAGAGGTTATAATGACATAAATTTAAAGAATCCATTCTGAATACTTTAAAAGAAAAAACTCTCTCAAATTTTTTTTTAACAGCTAAATCTTTCACAACCCTTGTTAGTGGGAGTCGAACCCTTGACCTTAAGTTAGAAACCTTGTTAGTACTGTTAGCACCACCACACCATAAGGGGTGGGGTGAAAAAGCTCTCTCAATGATATAGTTACTTTTTTATGTAAAAGATACTTTATAAATAATAATGTTAGACTTGTGTGTTTCTTGCTTTACATAAAAAAGCATGACGAGGTCGAATGGTAATCTATTATAAAGATTTAAGATGTGAACTATGTTAATTATTGGTTTCGCTCCGAAATGTCATATGTATAAGCCACAGTGATAAGTTGAAAGATACATTTTTTTTTCTTTATGTGACATCAACTTTTTTTTAGCTCCATCGCTAAACATCCTTGACCTCGAAAATTGATAACTATTGTCTTTCCGGTCTCTATACCATTTATTAGTTAAATAATTAAAATTAATAAAAACTAATACAAAAAATATAACGATAATTTAAAAAAGATAAAACTTATATATAAAATAACATAATTAAAATTAATAAAAACTAATACAAAAAATATAACGATAATTTAAAAAAGATAAAACTTATATATAAAATAACATTTCATCAATTAAACAATTACAAGATGATATCATAATAAATACAATTAAAAAGTAACATTTCATTCTAATCCCCAACGGTATACTATTTTATGCTTGTGTGCTGACACTGTATTAAACCTCGCTTCCATCAAATTCTCATGTGGCATTAGGAAGAACAACATATCTTTATCCTTTAGTTTTTACTGCATCATGCGCAACTCCTCCAAGATAGGCATTTTCTTTTATTTTTGTTATCCTTCATAAAATCATCCATAATGGGCTAAGGCCCAACCGACATGGCCGTAATGACGGCGTTAAACACCATCCAAGGAGGTGTCATAGGGGGCGTGAGGGGAGGGTGTTGGTGAGAGGTTAGCGAGCGTTGGAGGCATGCTTTTGTGGGGCCTTGTGCCAACGGGGACCGTTAAGTAGTAAAGAAAAAAACGAATTATCATATATATATATATATATATACACACACATAGCCAACTATTTTAAACACACAATTTCTCAAATCTCTCACCAAAACATAATTTATAATCTCAATGGCAAGAAGACCTTGGACCGAAACTGAAGACATGGCCTTGACAATGGTTTGGTTGAACATGTTTAATGGTTTATGTATGACCCTAACACGTTTTAACCAAAAAGACACATCGAAAAATATGCACCATGAAATTTCTTTCTTCATTAGCATTCTACATGCTTAAGAATCATCCGAAAGTTTGACTAAAAGTTTTACATTCTTAAATTCTTACATTCTATGTTCGTTAAACCAAAAGTCTATGCGACTACAAGATCCATTCCCACACAATCCTTATCTTGGCGAGGTCCTTGCTCGCGTGTTTTACATGATGATGATGATCTGTGAAACCTGCGGTCACCATACACATCCACCTCGTTAGTAATTAGTGACATCATACATACAACATATAATTAAAAGACCATATTGCATTCTAACTACGTAAGTGATTCCATTCGGTTATCCTCCCAAATTCATTCACCCCACTCCAGCATCGGATCCTCGAGAGCCCAACATTATCATACCTACACTTCCATTTCATTCTCAATAGTAACACAATTAGCAAGGTGTAATCTCAAACATATTGAAAACCCACATCTTCACGTAAACACATTCCGTTGGTCTACATTCATTAGATTACAACACATACATACACATTCATATATCTAAGTACATACATACTGTTTTGGTCAAAAATTACCTAAGCAATTTAGTGATCAAATTAGTTAAGTGAGGTAGTGTGCTAAGAATGTGTATTGAAAATATCCTGAATTAGTTGTTTACAAAAGATAGTTTTCAGGATATAGCTCAGGATATCGAGCTATATCTATGATCAAACAATGAGCAAAAAGTAAAGGGTGACACGAGATGTACGAGGAAAGCCCTTGATCAATCTAGACTGCCGGCACAAAACCTCAGGAGCTGACAATCGCAGCTGCCTTATTCTTCTTATTACTTCAAATGTCAGGATACAATGCAGGATATTAACCAGATCGCTACTAAGTGTTACAATGTTTTTCAGAAAGTGAGAGTTGCGAGAGAGAGTAAGAGAGCTCGAGAGTAGTGAGTGTGATGTCCTATTTGATCTGGTTTTATCCGTCTATTTATTTATAGCTAAAAAATGAAAACAAAATCTCCTACAAATGGGGTATGCCATCGAATATGTGACAAACGGTGATTTACGGCTCCTAATTACATGATTAACAGACGATTAAAGCGACTACGACGGATACTGACATTAATTTTTACACGTTTTTAACTCTGAAATATTATTTTACTAGACTACGGTGATTTCGGTTTAAAAAAATGTGTCTCGTAGGAATTACGGGCCACTTACACATGAGATGGGCTTGTGGGCCCTAGGCCCAAGCCCAAAACCCACAAGCCTAAACCTGCACATAATATATTAGATCTTATAAGATCTTTAAAGATCTCTACAAATCTTATAAAATCTCTTCAAATCCTATCAAAATCTTATTAAGATCTACAAAATCTTATAAGATCTATATAAAATCTTTACAAAATCTATACAAAAGATTTTTGTCTCAAACCCACAAGACTAAAACAGGTATATATATTGGGCCTTATGGTTTCCTTAATGCTCATTTCACAAAATAAAACAAGCACAGATATCAGGTCTGTCTCTCTCTCCCTCTCGATTTTACTTATACAACAAACACACACATACCCACAACACTTCATTTCCTCCAAAAACCAACACCCCCTCCCTGTTAGATGAAGAATCCGGCGACCAGCTCAGGGCCGGCGACGGCTGTCGGCGTCTCTTTCTCCGGCGTCTCACCAATACCCCCCTCCTTCGTCAGTTAATAGAAGACCACCACCTTCGGGTGGTGGTGAGCGGCGGCCAGCCCGGGAAACCGAGATCGGAGAAGCAGGAGGAACAGTGGCGGTGGAGAGAGAAAGGGGCCGATGAGAGAGAGAGAGCGGGGTGGCGTGGTTGTTCAGCGGCCGAGGCACCGCCGCAGAAGGCGGCGGCAGCGGTGGTCTCAGGTATAGTTCGGGTTTTGTTTGGCCAGCTCAGGCCTGTTTCGGTTCGGGTCTCGCGGCGTGGTTCGACTCGGGTAACTGTTGGAAGTCTCGGGTCAGATGGTCAGTCACAGTCAACCGGTCAGCAGTTCGGGTCAAAGATGGTCAAAGCATGATTGGTTATGGTTAACAACATCAGATTCCGCTCGGTTCGGTGTTCGAGTCAGATTTCGGGTCTGGGCTGACTCGGTCAACCGAGTCAACTCAGTCAACAGATGGGTTCGGGTCAACGGCTGGTCAACAGGGATGTTCGGGTCAAGCTTCGGGTTGGTCAACACGTTCAGATTCAGTTTTAGCGTGGTTCGAGTCGACTAGGTTAACCCGGGTCAACTCAGTCAACGTTCGACGCGAAGATGGGTAAAGTCTAACGACTTGTTTAATATTTACGTTTTTATATATATTTTTATTATTTCGTGACTAACGAGCTCGAACCGATTAATTATAGTTTACGATTAATATATTTGACAAATTACATGTACATTGTTTGAATCTTGTTGATGTTTGAAAATAACGACAACTTGTGTTGTCGGGGGCGTCCAAAAACAGAGGAAACTCTGCCCGTTTTTCGAGAAAATCCGTAATATACAACGCGTTTTATCATAAAATAAAACTATCGGATTCAAATAATATTTTATAAAAGCAAATACAAATGATTGTTTGTTTGTTATGTTTACACATGGAATGCTGTCTACCTGCCTTAGCAACGATAGTACTATTGGTTTGGACTCAGCACCCGTTCATTCGGGGGTTGTTGAGGACAATTACCTACATGGCTCATAGTGGTGAGAATGTATCGCGAACTGCCTTGGGCAGTCAACCCGCAGTCATTGGTATCGATAGGTTCATGTCGATAACTAACATGCCTCATTTCACTCTGTGAACGTGCTGCTTATGCGTAACGCTTTCGAACTCTATATGCTATTATCAAACTTGTATGCTCACCTTTACACTATGTGTATTGACTTTTACTTTAATGTATGTGACATGTGCTTAAGTTGTTTATATGCTTAGCTTGCTGTGAACTTGAGGCAAGGAAAGGTCTAGGATGCTCTCTGTGCTGTGATGAAATCGAAGCTAGGAAAAGAGGTCCTAGAAACCAATAAATAAACTATATGTATAAATCTGAGTTGTCGGAACAGAACTACTTGACTAGAATTATCTGTAATAATTTGTTTGCCCTTTAAGACATGGTATGAGACATGTTACTTTAAATTAATTGGTAATGATAATTGTTATGGAAACTTCTGGACAATCTGTTTCGCTCAGTGCCATGCCCCGATGTTTCCGCCATCGGTTGGGGTGTGACATATTGGTATCAGAGCCATAACTATAGGGAATTAGGCAAGACTCGACCTAGTCCGGGTCAATGTCTTAGAAACCTAGTCTATAGTTAGGAACCAACAGACCGACTTGTGCATATCCGTTAGGGATTATGTATGAGCTTACTGCTATTCCTCGCTATTCTCGCCTATGCTACACTATCACTGCACTCGGATTTTCAATTTTGAATGAGCGATTAAGTCAAGATCAGGTGTGAAAACCGCAAACTCTCGACTAAGTTGCTTGTCCAACCCGCATTTTTATCTATAAACACGAGAAATTGCGTTGAAATAAGAGTGAAATCCATACTTCGACGCATAATTCTCTCCTATTTTATCAAAACAGGGACGAAGTTGTTAAGCCAGGGGTGAAACTCTAACCTTGCCGACTTGTTCCGCCTTTTTTACAAAACTCTCACCAAAGTTTCGACGGACTCCAATGACCTGAAGTCACGATATGACTAACGGGATACGTGCCAAACGCCCAAGAATCGAGGCAAAAGCACAGTCCTGAAGGTCAAGTGTTCACAACAAGTCCTTGAGAATAGTCGAATCACTTTGGATAGTTAATGTCTAATAGCTGCAGACGATCTATTTCTCGATTTTTATGTGTTTCGATTCTGAGCCCGCAACTGCTGACTCTGATGATTCGTCGATTTTGTGTGCTTGTATGTGTGTTTACCTGTTTATGTGTTTAAATTTTGGAGATTTATTCGATTTTTGCCTTCACTTCGATCGACACGCATGACTCGCACTGCATTTCTATCTCAAAACACTGACAAATCGCTAAATTTTGGACGACCTCATGCTACGTTATACGCTTATACTATACTAACCGCTATGCTAATCGCGATCGCTATATTCGAACACTCGCAAGACTTTGAATGATAGGTTTCTGTATTCTGGCTACCTCTGTGACTACTTGCGTATGTACTTCTGTGCTTCTGTGCCCTACGTGCTTATGTGTTTTGTGCCTTACGTGTTATGTGCTTATGTGTCTCTATGTGAATCTGTGATTTTGTGCCTATGTGTTTACATGATTATGCGTGTTCCTGAGCTTTAGTAAGCGTTAGACGTGTGAGGTGAGATTCGATTATGATGTGTCTGAGACCTATGGCGATGTGTGTTGCAGACAATGTCAACCGAACCATCATCTGGACCTCGTCACCCACGACTCTCTCGCCAAGAACAGAGGGACAAACGCCTTGCTGCCATCCTCGCGAAACAAGTGGCCAAGGTTGTGCCTCAGATCGTGAGTGAGATTTACGAGAATGTTAGCAAATCATCTGAGGAGTCTAGAACCGAAGCTCCCAAAGTTGCTACCAAGACTGCTTTCAGTTTTAAGCAGTTCAAGGCATGCGGTCCGAAGGAATTCACTGGAGAAGATGGCCCGACGGCTATGTTTCAATGGTTCGATTCCATCGAAGTCACTCTGCGCCAGAGTGGATGTCAGGAAAATCTCCACACTCTAAACGCTACCGGCGTCTTCCAGTCCTACGCATTAGACTGGTGGACGACCGAGAGAAACAAACGCGGGAATGATGCAGCTTATGAGCTGACATGGGAAGAGTTGAAGGCCATCATGATGGATGAATTCTGCCCTCCCCACGAACGCCAAAAGCTGGAGGACGAATTCTGGAATATTAAGCAGACGGAAGGTGACAGCGCTGCCCTGACTGCTCGCTTCAAGCAGCTCAGCATCATCTGTCCCGATCAAGTGAAGACGTCTGACATGGCGTTCAAGAAGTACATCCGAGCTCTACCCGACTATGTTGCGGATTTTGTGCATGCCGCAAAGACAACAACGATAGAAGAAACTTACTTGCTTGCCGCTGAAATCAACGACAAGCTGGTAAAAGCTGGTGTTTCGGATAAAGCTTCAAAGAGCCTGCATCAAGTCACCGCCGCACGTCCTGCCGAAACCGCCGCCGCTCAACCGTCAAAGTCCTCACGCCGCAAGAAGAAGAACAACAACAGCAGCTCCAGCGACAGGAACTGTGCTGTCACCACCACTGCTGCTCCTCTTCAGGCCGTACCGGCCTAGCAACAGCATCATCACCATCCAGCACCAGTTAGTTATGCACCGCCCACAAAGCGTGCATACACAGGCCCCCACCCGGCTTGCCCGACATGCTCTTATCATCACCCGGTGGGTCTCGCCTGTCGTTTCTGCGCTCACTGCAACATGTACAGCCACTTCACCGCCAACTGTCGTACTGGTCCCCGTCAAGCGCCAGCTCAAGCCACTGCTCATCAAGCTCTGCTCCCAGCCCCACAAGGCCAACAAGCGGCTCAGGCACCCGCGATCAACGCCAGAGTCTGCTTCGCATGTGGTGATCCCAACCACTTTGCGAACATGTGCCCGACCAGGGTTGTGAAACAAGAGCCCCAGCAGCAGTAGCAGCACCAACAGCAGCACCAACAGCCTCAGCAACAGCAACAAGCCGTACACGCCAGAAATTTCAACGTCAATGTGTGCCAAACCCAGACTGACAACAACGTGGTCAATGGTACATTCCTTGTGAATGGTATTTATGCTTCATGTTTGTTTGATATTGGAGCCGATAATTGCATTGTGTCGTTCGAATTCGAGAAGCTCCTTAGTCGTAAACGCTCCCATCTCCCCTCGACTTTCGATGTTGAAGTCGCCACTGGAAGAACTGTCGCCGTTAATTCTGTTCTTCGTGATTGTACTCTTGAGCTCAACAATCACATCTTCCCAATCGATCTCATTCCAATGCAACTCGGAAGTTTTGACGTCATAGTAGGCATGGACTTTCTTCGCGAAAACCATGCTGAAGTTGTGTGCTTCGATAAGATGAGTCAATTCTCGCTCGCGAATGGTGATTTATTGTGTGTTTATGGTGAAACTGCTTCAAAAGGTCTCAAACTTATGTCATGTGTCCAAGCTAGCAAGTATCTCCGCAAGTAATACATAGCTTTCTTGGCGAACATTGTAGTAGCGGAGAAGGAAAAGAAAGGAAAGACATAATTGGAAGACGTTCCTGTGGTTCGTGAATTTCCTAATGTGTTCCCTGACAATCTTCCCGATCTACCGCCAAGTCGTGATATCGACTTTCGTATCAACCTCATTCCTAGAGCCCACCCTGTCGCCAAAGCTCCTTACCGACTCGCACCGTCTGAAATGCGTGAACTCTTGAACCAACTCCAGGAATTACTTGAGAAAGGCTTCAATCACCCGAGCACCTCTCCATGGGGCGCGCCAGTCCTTTTCGTTAAAAAGAAGGATGGGTCGTTCAGGATGTGCATCGACTATCGGGAATGGAATAAGTTAACTATCAAGAACCGCTACCCTCTGCCTCTCATTGATGATTTGTTTGATCAGCTACAAGGTGCTACGTGTTTCTCGAAGATCGATCTACGCTCAGGCTATCACCAACTACGCATTCAAGAGGAGGATATACCCAAAACCGCGTTTCGCACTCATTATGGCCATTATGAATTCGTTGTTATGCCTTTTGGTTTAACCAACGCACCCGCGGTTTTCATGGATCTGATGAATCGTGTGTGTAAACCATATCTCGACCGTTTCGTCATCGTGTTCATCGACGATGTCTTGATCTATTCCAAATCAAAAGCCGAACACGCGCAACATCTACGTTTGGTTCTCGAGCTACTCCAGGGGAATCGACTCCATGCCAAGTTCTCCAAGTGTGAATTTTGGCTGGAGGAGGTTCAGTTTCTGGGACACATTGTCAATAGTCAGGGTATTCACGTCGATCCTGCGAAGATTGAAGCCGTTAAGAGTTGGATTACACCTAAGAACCCGTCTGAAGTCCGTTCTTTTCTCGGATTAGCGGGCTATTATCGACGATTTATCGAAGGATTCTCAAAGATCGTTGTGCCGCTTACAGCTCTCACGCATAAAGACAAGCCTTTTGTTTGGAGAACTGAACAAGAGTCTGCCTTTCAAACCCTCAAGCACATGCTTTGCAATGCTCCTGTTCTCACATTGCCCACGGAAACGACGACTTCATTGTCTATTGTGATGCTTCCAACCTTGGCCTTGGTTGTGTTCTTATGCAGCGGGACAAGGTTACAGCTTACGCATCTCGTCAGCTCAAAATCCATCAGAAGAACTATACAACCCATGACCTCGAGCTAGGCGTAGTTGTTTTTGCGGTAAAGATTTGGCGACACTACCTGTATGGTACAAAGTGTACGATCTTCACCGATCATCGGAGCCTGCAACATATCTTTGATCAGAAAGAACTTAATATGCGTCAACGCCGATGGGTAGAACTTCTTAACGATTACGACTGTGAGATTCGTTATCACCCAGGTAAAGCAAATGTTGTTGCCGACGCTCTCAGCAGACGGAGTTATTTGCTCAGAATTCATAATACTCAAGCCCAATTCGACCTCGAAGCCCTCATCCGCGAAGCTCAGCTTGCTTGTTTTAACGAACGCACTCTGAAGAAGGAACGAATCTATCACGATGGAGCCCAGCTTGTGAATAAGCAGAATGGCATATTCCATTATCTGGATCGAAATTGGATCCCTAAACGGACCGATTTGCGACAGATTCTGATGGACGAAGCCCACAAATCCCGGTATTCTATTCATCATGGTGCTGACAAAATGTACCAGGATCTTCGCTACAAGTACTGGTGGCCGGGCATGAAAAGGGATATTGCTCTCTAAGTTGGAAAGTGCCTGACTTGTGCAAGGGTCAAGGCTGAACACCAAAGACCCTCTGGCTTACTCGTACAACCGCCGATCCCTATGTGAAAGTGGGAGAGTATAGCTATAGACTTCATAACAAAGCTTCTGCACACCTCATCAGGTCACGACAGCATCTGGGTTGTTGTTGACTGGTTGACCAAATCTGCTCACTTTTTGCAAATACGGGAAGACTACAAGGTAGAACGATTAGCCCGAATCTACACCAATGAGATCATTTGTAATCATGGGACGCCTCGCGACATCATCTCTGACCGTGATGCTCGGTTTACCTCGCGACTGTGGGAAATGTTTCAAGCGGCTCTCGGTACTACGATTAACTTAAGTACCGCATTCCACCCTCAAACCGACGGTCAGACTGAAAGAACAATCCGTACTCTTGAAGACATGCTCTGTTCGTGTGTCATAGATTTCGGTGGTAATTGGGATGCTTACCTGCCATTAGTCGAGTTCTCGTATAACAACAGTTATCATTCCAACATTCAAATGGCACCATTCGAGGCCTTGTATGGAAGAAAATGTCGATCGCCTATTGTGTGGCATGAGATCGGTCACTCGAAATTAACCAGTCCTGAGCTATTGCAAGAAACGACTGACAAAGTCGTCCAAATTCGGGACAACTTGTTGAAAGCTCGAATTCGACAGAAAAGTTACACCGATAGACGACGCAAGCCCCTTGAATTTGACGTTGGCGACTACGTACTCCTAAAGGTATCACCTTGGAAGGGTGTGGTCAGATTCGGCAAGAAAGGGAAACTAGCGCCTCGATATGTTGGACCTTTTAAGATTCTGGAAAGGATCGGAAAGGTCGCCTACAGATTCGAACTGTCGGAGGAACTTAGTAACATCCACCCGACTTTCCATGTGTCAAACCTCCGAAAGTGCCTAGCTGAGCATGATTTAATTGTACCCCTCGATGACCTTCAAGTAAACGAAACACTACACTTCGTGGAGAAGCCTGTCGAAATCATGGACCGCCAAACCAAGCAGCTCAGACGCTCGCGCATTCCTATTGTGAAAGTCCGATGGGAAGGCAAACGAGGCGCAGAGTTCACTTGGGAACTTGAAGGCGAAGTACCCGCAGTTGTTTGTTACGACTTCGGCTTAATTTCGGGATGAAATTCCCTCAACTAGGGGAGGCTGTAACACCCCGTGTTTTCGAAAGTCAAGGTCAAAGTCAAGATTGAAGTCAAAGGAAGAAAAGATTGCTAATTGCGATCTGCCTCTCCTTGCTCAATTCCTGTTTTGACTTCTTTGACTTGTAATTAGTCTATTTTATTTTTGCTTTAGTTGTATTATGTGGAGTATCTATTAATAATCGCATAGTAATCGCTATTTATCGCTTGTTTAATCGCTTTATCGCTATCGCACTCGCAACTCAAATTACGCATTTTGGTTATTGTTATACATGTGTGTGTGCCTTATGTGTTACTTGTGCATGTTTATTTATGTTATGTGTGGGGAATCAATCGAAACACAATCGAACTTAATCACAATCAAAATGGTATGATAATTGGTGGAAAAGAGATAGTGCGAGATATGAGTAGTTGGGATTAAAAGTAATTTGATAAGCAACTCCATCGCATCGCTCGCTCGAACCGCATCGCAACACGCTGCACGTAAATCGAAACGACACCACTCGTCGTGCCGAGCACTCGAACCAGGTGCCGGCCGGCCGGATTGCCATCCGACCGGGCTGCCATCCGATTGAGGTGCCGTCCGACCGGGTTGCCACCCGGGCGAGATGCCATCTGACCGACCAGCCCTTTCCATTTTGGGAATCCTATAAATACCCCTTGTCACTTTCATTCTTTCCACTTTTGGCAAGTGACGTCCGACCAGTGCTCCTACTCGCTTTTTCTTCGATTTCTCGCAATTCCGGTAAGATCTCATCCTAAATCTTGTACTTCCTTAACCTACACGCACTCCTACACCATTCTATCTTTTGAATCTTAACTTTTAACCGTGAAATCATCAAGATTCAAGGTGTTCTAGGATGACGTCATCATGTGTTCTTGAAGAACTTCATGTTTTGGCCTCAATCCCCCAAGAATAACTTAGATCTAACCGATTTCCACAAAAAAAAAATGAAGATCTTTCATAGATCTAAACATATTCATGGTGAAAAGGATTGAGAGAAGGTTTTCCAACTTTCTTTCAACACTTTTACACTCAATGCATTCAAAACCGGTAGAATCAGAGCTTGTGCTGACTCACTACTCAATCTTGTGGTTGTGTTGGTTCAAGATCCGTATCCTATCCACGAGATTATCAATTCCGGGTTAACCAAGAACTATCGTCCTGAATCGGAGGACTGACCGGATTTGGGTGATTCCTGTTCAGTCGGGTCTCTAGAGCTTAGGATGGGACTCTGTTGGTTAGCACGATGTCAACACATCTCGATAACACGACAAACAATCAAAACGGCCAAGTGTAAGACAAACGGAACGACCAGGACGGAGTGCCGTCCGATCGGACTACTGTCCGAACGGACAGCCATCCGAGCGACCGGTTTTCCGAACGACTTGCACCTTGGGTCCCACACCTAACCAATTTTGCCAAGATCTGAAGTCTGAGTGTTGAACGAATTGCTGTCCGATCGGACTACCATCCGACCGAACTGCCATTCGAATCATGAGACATTTGGACTTTAATACTTAAACAATTTTCAACATGTTCAGTATCAGGGTTGCCACCCGGTCGGATGGACATCCGACCGATTGACCACCCTGCTGTGAAATTGTTCTCACTGAAGTGCCCAACCGAACGGGTTGCCGTCCGATCGACCGACCAGAAAGGTAGAGATACTTCAATGTTTTCAAAATGCTACAACGAAAACTTCAAAAGTCAAGCCATTATACACAAACGCATCCTTCTCAAGGGAAGAAACAATCCACTCGAACAGTCATCCTACCGGACTGCTGTCTGCCCAGACCACTGTCCGAACGGATTACCACTCGCACGACTGGCCGTCCGATCGGATTACCATCCGACCGAACTGCTGTCCGACTCACTTGTATCCGACATCATTTTACGCGTCACTTATCGTTATGCTATCGTTCTGATCAAGCTAACCCTACTCCCTAGCGCTCCCTTCAATCCATCAATCGCTGTGAGTATACTCGATCCCTTTTTGCTTTACGCACGTTTGGGTGTTACATACGTTACTTATACTAAATCACATCGAACACACTAAGCAATACTTTAAACGCTAACCGTTACCGCATGTTATACGTGACTAAATGAATGCTTGTTTGTTATGTTTACACATGGAATGCTGTCTACCTGCCTTAGAAATGATAGTACTATTAGTTTGGACTCAGCACCCGTTCACTCGGGGGTTGTTAAGGACAATTACCTACATGGCTCACAGTGGTGAGAATGTATCGCGAACTGCCTTGGGCAGTCAACCCGCAGTCATTGGTATCGATAGGTTCATGTCGATAACTAACATGCCTCATTTCACTCTATGTACGTGCTGGTTATGCGTAACGCTTTCGAACTCTATATGCTATTATCTAACTTGTATGCTCACTTTTACACTATGTGTATTGACTTTTACTTTAACGTATGTGGCAGGTGCTTAAGTTGTTTATATGCTTAGCTTGCTGTGAACTTGAGGTAAGGAAAGGTCTAGGATGCTCTCTGTGCTGTGATGAAATCGAAGCTAGGAAAAGAGGTCCTAGAAACCAATAAATAAACTATATGTATAAATCTGAGTTGTCGAAACAGAACTACTTGACTAGAATTATCTGTAATAATTTGTTTGCCTTTTAAGACATGGTATGGGACATGTTACTTTAAATTAATTGGTAATGATAATTGTTTTGGAAACTTCTGGACAATCTGTTTCGCTCAGTGCCATGCCCCGATGTTTCCGCCATCGGTTGGGGTGTGATATGGACATTGACGGTTATACAAGTTTTACAAACACAAGAGTTTACAAAAGCAAGGTTTTTGCGAATATAATGCATTACAAATACATAGTTTACATATAACTTGACAAGAAAATGATTTTAAATTCGTTTTCTCAATAATATTTCACAAACCGGTTATTCAAAAGATATATTTCAAATCTTTTACAAACAAACTATGAACTCGCTTAACTTTATGTTGATTTTTTGCATGTTTCTTTCTCAGATTACTTTTCAAAATTATGTTACGGTTGGAATAGGAGAACCATGAAGAGTCGAGTACTTAGTGGGCGTTCATTTTCTAGAAGTCTTAGCTTATTTGCTTCCGCTGTGCAATGAAGATACCAGTCCAGTCACGCCAGCTCTGATAATTTCGGGGTGTGACAGAATATTCCCTAGTTAACTTTGGAGACCAAGTAAAGTGGCCTCAACGTCTTTCTTCGAACAACTTGGACCGATTCTTCAGGAGAAGAGGTCTTCATGAACGTTGCAAACTTGAGCTTGTACTCCTGCACATAATCCGTTAGTAATCCTCAGGATACCACATCAAGATGTTACCAATATCCTGAGATGGCATCCTGGGTATGAATATTTATCATATAATCAAGATATAAATCAAGATATTATCCAGGATATGGGCTCATAATTTCACCCATAACAATTGTCCCCAAAAATGTTACCGTTAAGGATCCTGAGTCCTAACGGTTACATTTTTACGTATTCCAAGGTAATTATGAGATAGGACATTGATGTGACAAGTTGTAACCGTTCAGCCTATATTTACTCATTACTTCCCTATAACTTCTCATCCTTATCTTCATTTAACCTTCATCTGAAAAAGTGAAAGGTAAAATTCTCTTTCATCTCCATCTTCTTTCCCCTCTGTTCTACACAATATTCCGGCGATCGTATGGCGAGGCAAACCAGATCCAGCTCCGGCGACTCTGCCCCTTCGTTTATTCACCAGAATATTCTCCAGGATCTGGAGAAAGAAATATGCTCCTTTGATAGCGCTCATTTTTCGGCTCTCAAAACCTCCGGCATCTTCCCAAAGGGGACGGTGTTCCGGCCGTTTGATCGGGAAATCCGATCGGACATGGTTTCCGATGAGTGGTTGTGTTTTAATGCTTTTCCTTTTACCTTAGGGCTACAATTCCCATTTCCTGAGTTTATTACCGAGTTCTTTAACATCACAAAAATCTGCTTCAGCCAAACAATGCCAATGCTTTGGGGAGTTTTGCTTGTTCTTGATCAAATCAAGAACAAACACATTCTTGATCTTTCTGTTCATGACATCCCCTTAGCATACCGGCTTAGGTATCACGGCTCTTGCCGATTCATGTTCTACTCCACCTCCAGTGATCCACTGATACTCCATGCCACCAGGAATGAGGATGAGTGGAAATCCAAGTTTTTCTTTGTAAAAAGAGATCCAATCCCCGGTGGAGCAGATTATCCGGTGAAGTAGTTGAGAAAGGCTAGGATTTAGGGTTTTAGGATGATCCTGTCTTACATCCTATCTTATATCCTGAATTGATTTTCTTTTTCTTTCTTATATACAGCTGGTTTCAGAAAGCTTGCACCTCCTTTAGCTGACTCAAAGAAGAGAATTGATACCATCAGACTTCTTCCAGAAGTTGAAAGAAGTTTCAACCCATTTCCAGCATCTTCAAGCCAACTCTCTAGTTTAAACATGTCTGGTAAGGATCCTGCTCAATATCCTGCATACATGTTTTCATTGGATATGGTTTAAGAAAGAGTTTTAAAGTTACTCCTTGTATGCAGATTCCAACAAAGTTCCCATCCTTCTGGACCTTGATGAGCTTGACAGCTACCCTACTCCTGTCAATGTCAAGAAGGAAACTCCTGCCACCACCAACTCCAAACTAGTTCCGGTTCCCAAGCCCAACCCAATAACTCGTGCCTCCATCGCCAAGAAGAGAAAGGGTTCCGAGGTCAGCACTCTAGGCTCCGAAGGGTTCTCTTATGAAGAACTCAGCTTTACTGACTCCTTAGAGCCAATGACATCCTTCCTCAACAAGGTAATATCCTGGTACTATATCCTGCGTATATATCCTAATAGAATATCCTGATAAAATATCCTGATTAGTAAGTTTTAATTTATACCTGAATTTTGACTTGCAGGGTCTCCAGCATCTGCTCCATCTCTACACCGATGCCTGTAGTACAAACAAGTTTCAAGAAGCCAGGATCAAGCAGCTTGAGACCGTTGTTGCTGATCAGGGCACTATTGCTGAAGCCAAGTCCCGGCACTACGAGGATAAGCTGAAGAAGGTCACTTAGGACACCGAAGTAAAGCTGACAGCCGTCCAAGTTGAGCATGAACAGGCCATGGTCACCTTCTGGGAAGTAATCTAAAATTCGGCTGTTGTCTCCCTGCTACAAGCTCGCATCAAGATGGCTTATGAGGCTAAGGAGACAGGCCTTGAGTGCCCATCCTGGCCGGTTGATTCCTGGATGGGTCTCGGTTTGAGATGAAATGTTCAACTGTTATGTAAATATGACTAAGAACTTATTGTGCTTTTGGCGGATGGATCTCAGTTTGAGATGAAACCAAAAGTACAAACTTTTACTATGTTAATAATATAACTTTGTTTTGCCCTTATCTTTGTTGTTATACTTTTATTGCACAAGTTTTATTCTGAAAATATTTTTCTTTGAACATTCCTGGAAACATTTTGGGAACATATTATGAGAGTATCTTGAGAGATATTCTAGTCAGGATACTGCTACTTAACTTAATAAACTTAAGTTACTCAGAGGAAATTTCAAAAAATAAAAAAGGAGAGATCATACCAAAGACTCTTAGAGAGTCAATTCCAATCTTCCATCTCATGATTGTCCCCACTACACATTTAGAAATCCGAGCCCATCCTTTGAATTATATTAAGGTGTATGTCCCCTGTGTTTGGTATACTTGAAGACTTAGGAATTCTTAATGTAAACATAGCCATATTTTGTTCAAAACCTATTCTTAAACTTTAGTTTTTCCGGGGATAAACCCTGAATATCCTGGGGATAAACCCTGATTTTCATGCGCTACAGGCGGGAGTGTATAAACTCCAAAACTTAAAAAGGTGAAAACCTTTAAACCTTAGAGAGTATGAAAATACCCTTTCGTGAGAGATGGTGATCAATCCTCATATACCCTGAGGATCCAAGATATAGCCAACAATAACAAAATTGTCAGCCACTTTTACATGAACTGGTCCTGCTATCTTGAACTATCCCTGGATAACTTGCGCTCCAGGCGGGGTGTTTAAACCCAATTCGAGAGAAAGGTGAATACCATTAAACCTTTGAAGGGATCAGGATCCCTTAAACATGAGAGAGGGGGCCAATCCTCTAATCTTTCGAATTATCCTAAGTGTATATCCTGAAGCATATTCTGCAAAACAACCTTAAACTAAGGTGGGTGTTAGCTTGGCTAACACCCCTCCGATGGTTAAGTTAGTACTGGGTTCAAATAAAATAGAATTATATTTAAAAAGAGATAGAATTCATACCATCCTGAGTTAGAAATTAAATCCTAAACTCACTTGAAATAGGCTTTGAGGTGTATAACATTCCAGGATCTTGGTAGTATATCCCCTTCCATATTCTTGAGTCGGTATGTTCCTTTCCCAGATTCTGATTCAACCTCATATGGTCCTTCCCACTTTGGAGCTAACTTTCCATCGGCAGGATTAGTAGTATTCTGAAAAGCCTTCCTTAACACCTAGTCTCCAACTTGAAACCTTCTAGTCCTTAGGTTCTTGTTATATGCTCTGGATATCCTCTGTTGATATGTTGCCATCCTTAGCTTTGCTGCATCTCTTGTTTTATCCACAGTGTCCAATTCTTGGCACAGATCTTCAGGATTCTGCTCAGGATCCCGGAGATTAGATCTTACTATAGGTATCACCATTTTTGTTTGGATCACCGCTTCCGGTCCAAATACTAAGGAAAATGGGGTTTGCCTAGTTACACTCTTTATTGTTGTTCTATCAGCCCATAAAACAAAGGGTAATTCTTCTGCCCATCTTCCTTTCTTAGCTCCTAGTATCTTCTTCAAATTGTTGACAATTATCTTGTTCGAGGATTCTGCTTGTCCATTTGCTTGAGGATGTAGTGGAGTTGATGTGATCATTTTGATTCCCCAACTCTTGCAGAAATCAGTAGTCCTCTTGCTTATAAACTGAGAGCCATTGTCACAAATTATATCGGCTATAAACTTGGTCTCTGACTTGAACAAATGCCTCAGCTTCAACCCATTTAGAGAAATAATCCGTCATTGCCAGCATAAAGACCTTTCCTCCTAGAGCTTTTGGCAATTTTCCCACTATGTCCATCCCCCACTTCATGAATAGCCAAGGGGAAGCAATAGGATAAAGTGGTTCGGCAGGTTGATGTAATATGTTACTGTGCCTTTCACATGCATCACATCTTCGAGCATATTCCGCAGCATCTTTCCTCATCGTCGGCCAATAGTATCCTGTTCTTAACACCTTTGAGAATAATGATCTGCCCCTAGTATGGTTACCGCAATCCCATTCATGTATATCCTGAAGCACTTCTTTAGTTTTGGGATCCTCCAAGCACCTCAGGTATGGTCCTGCAAGAGATTTCTTGTACAAAATATCATTTATAATAGTGAATTGTGATACCTTCATTCTGAAGGCCTTAGGATTCTCATCCTTTGGGATGTGTCCTTCCTTGAGATATTTCATTATTAGAGCCGTCCATGACTTAGGATCCTCATTAGGATCTTGACCAGGATCCTGAATACTTGTTATCCCCTTATCCTGAGATTTGAAAAGATCCACTGCAGGATATAGGATGTGAAGTATTGGTATTTGGGTTCCTTTTGGTATCCTGACTGATGATCCTAAATTTGCCAAGGCATCTGCTTCAGCGTTATCTTCTCTTGGTACCTGTTCAAGTGTAAAAACATCAAAATATCCTGCTAATTTTTTGAGAATTTCGAGATACTCGATTAACTTCTCACCTTTAACTGCGTACGATCCATTAAAATGATTAGTAATTAACAAGGAATCAATAAATACTTGCAAATTTTTAATATTCATGTTCTTAGCCAACTCTAATCCTGCAATTAAAACTTCATATTCTGCTTCATTGTTAGTGGCAGGAAATTCACACCTAATAGCCTGGGGTAATATGTCCCCCTGTGGCGATTTTAGTAGTATACCTAATCCTACACCTCTAACATTAGATGCACCATCAGTATATAATGTCCAGGATTCTGAGGTTTCTCCTAGTTGTTGTACTTCTAGGTCTACTTCATTTTAAAAATCACTACTGAAATCAGCCACAAAGTCAGCTAGGGCCTGAGACTTTATGGCATTTCAAGGTTCATATACTAGATCATAGGCACCTAATTTTACCGACCACTTAGCCATTCTACTCGACATCTCAGGTTTCCTAAGCACATTTTTAACAGGATAATTTGTTTTAACATGAATCCTATGTGTCTCAAAATAATGTCTAAGCTTTGTCGATGCCATGACTAGAGCCAATATTAATTTTTCTAAATGAGAATTGTTTTGGTCAAAAATTACCGAAGCAATTAAGTGATCAAATTAGTTAAGTGAGGTAGTGTGCTAAGAATGTGTATCGAAAATATGCTGATTAAGTTGTTTGTAAAAACAGTTTTAAGGATACGGCTCTGGATATTGAGCTTTATCAACAATCAAACAATGAGCAAAAATGTAAAGGGTGACACGGGATGTACGAGGAAAGCCCTTGATCAATCTAGATCGCCGGCACAAAACCTCAGGAGGTGACAATCGCAGCTGCCTTGTTCTTCTTGTTTTGGTCAAAAATTACCGAAGCAATTATGTGATCAAATTAGTTTTGTGAGGTAGTGTGCTAGTAATACTTTGTGAAAAATATGTTAACCAAGTTTATTGTAAAAACATTTTCAGGATACAGCTCAGGATATAAAGCTGTATCTATGATCAAACAATGAGCAAAAAAAGTAAAGGTTGACACGTGATGTACGAGGAAAGCCCTTGATCAATCTAGATCGCCGGCACAAAACCTCGGGAGCTGACAATCGTCGGCTGCCTTGTTCTTCTTATTGCTTGAATAACAAGATACAGTGCAGGATATGATACAGATCAACTAAGTGTTACAATGCGATTCGAGTACAAGTGTGAGTGTTTGTGAGTGGTTACAGGTGGTAGAGAGCTAGAGTGTACGAGTATTGTGTGTGTGAAAGTTGTGTGTTCCTATGATCCGTGCATTCCTTTATATAGTAAAAGGAAATAACTAACTATGCTAAAAATCCGGGATATTGAGATTATTTCCTTTCTGAACATTGCCAGGCTGTTTCCACTCGTTTTCCACGCGCTTACTAACTATAACTCCGGGATTTAAGCTTCCATAGCCGTTACAACATTAGTATCTTTGACCAATCTTCCTAACTTTCCATAAAACACGCCAATCTTCAATGATGACCGTTACAAGAGCTATTTTCCGCCATCAACGTCCTTATCCTAACCAATTTGAGCGGGTCTTCAAGATGACTTGGTCTTCATGAACGTTAGTCCCTTGTAGCCAACGTATACAAGCAAATTGTTAGTAATAGTCAGGATACTGCTTCAGGATGTTACCAATATCCTGGTCCGGTATCCTGATCGTAATCAGCTATCATAAAATCAAGATATAGTATCAGGATATGGGCTCAGAATTTCACCCATAACAATTGTCCCCAAAAATATAACTGTTGGATATCCTGATTCCAACGGATATATTTTTTAGTCATTCCAACATGTCTGGTAAGGATATCTGTTTCAAATATACTGAACCTATACACATATACTGAACCTGTACCTTGGTTAGTTCGTCTGTATTTTGTAGGGTCTAAATCATCTCGTTGTCTTGCACTTAGAACAATTCTAATTTCCTGCAAGTAGAATAGTTTGACGGCTGAAGGTGGAGGGATCCTGCGTTTCCAGGATGAAGCCTTCAACTGTTCATGTAAATATGCTTTAAAAACTTAATTGTATTCTTGGTGGATGGGTCTCTTTTTTAGACGAAACCAAGAATACAATCTTTTGGACTAATAATAATAAACTGACCTTTTTAGTCTTATTTATTATGTTTTTATTTTGAAAGGTATGTTTTGAATATCCTGATCAAATATCCTGGTCAGGATACTGATGAAATGTCTTCAAAATGTTAGACAAAACTTGGTTGAATATGACTTTTTAGAAAACTTAGATCATTTAGATAAGGTTTTCAAGACTTGAAGAATAATAAATCATACCAGAAACACTTAGGCAATGATTTCCAACCTTAACCTTTGAATCCTTTGCAATGTCCCCGACATGGATGTCCCCTGTCTGTGCAGGATATTGCATCAGTGCATGACATACTTGAGTATTTCTTCACTTAGTGATTAAACTTCGTAGCTTCTTATCCACAAAAGAACGTGTGTAATCACAGCTTGTCATATCTTTGCAATCTTGTTAAAAACTTTAGTTTTACTGGGGATAAACCCTTAATGTAATGGGGATAAACCCTTAGTATCCTGGGGAAAATCCCAAATTTTCGTGCGCTACAGGCGGGAGTGTATAAACTCCAAGACTTAGAAAGGTGAAAACCTTTAAACCTTAGAGAGTATGAAAATACCCTTTTGCGAGAGAGGGTGATCAATCCTCATATACCTTAAGGATCCAGGGTATAGCCAACAGTAACGAAATTGTTAGCCACTTTTACATGAACTGGTCCCGCCACCTTGAACTATCCCTGGATAGCTTGCGCTCCAGGCGGGGTGTTTAAACCCAATTCGTGAGAAAGGTGAATACCTTTAAACCTGTGAAGGGATCAGGATCCCTTAAACGTGAGAGAGGGGGCCAATCCTCTAATCTTTCGAAGTATCCTGAGTGAGTAACCTGGAGCATATTCTGCAAAACAACCTTAAACTAAGGTGGGTGTTAGCATGGCTAACACCCCTCCGATGCTTAAGTTAGTATTGGGTTCAAATTAAATAAATTATATTTAAAAGAGACATAATTCATACCATCTTAAGTTAGAAATTAAATTCTAAACTCACTTGAAATAGGCTTTGAGATGTATAGCATTCCAGGATCTTGGTAGTATATCCCCTTCCATATTCTTAAGCTGGTATGCTCCTTTTCCGGATTCCGATTCAATCTCATAGGGCCCTTCCAACTTTGGAGCCAACTTTCCATCAGCAGGATTAGTAGTATTCAATCTCCGACTTGGAACCTTCTAATCCTTATATTCTTGTTATATGCTCTGGATATCCTCTGTTGATATGCCGCCATCCTTAGCTTTGCTGCATCTCTTGTCTGATCAATAGTATCCAGTTCTTGACATAAGATTTCAGGATTTGATTCTGGATCCCGTAGGCTTGATCTAGCTGTCGGTATCACCATTTCTGTCGGGATCACTGCTTCTGCCCCAAATACCAAAGAAAATGGGGTTTGCCCAGTAGCATTCTTCATAGTTGTTCTATCAGCCCATAGGACAAATGGTAGTTCTTCTGCCCATTTTCCTTTTTGGCACCTAACCTCTTCTTTAAATTGTTGACGATTATCTTGTTCGAGGATTCTGCTTGTCCATTTGCTTGAGGATGCACTGGTGTTGACGTAATCATCTTAATTCCCCAACTCTTGCAAAAGTCAGTAGTTCTTTTGTTGATGAATTGAGAGCCATTGTCACAAACTATCTCAGCTGGTACCCCAAATCTGGTCAGGATATTCCTCGTTATGAAGGATACCACTTCTTGATCCCTGACTTGAACAAAGGCCTCGGCTTCGACCCACTTGGAGAAATAATATGTCATTGCCAGCATAAAAACCTTTCCTCCTGGAGCCTTAGGAAGCTTTCCCACTATGTCCATCCCCCATTTCATAAACGGCCAAGGGGATACGATAGGATATAATGGTTCCGCAGGCTGATGCAGGATGTTGCCGTGTCTTTGACATGCATCGTATTTCTGAGCATACTCCGTGGCATCCTTTCTCATGGTCGGCCAGTAAAATCCTGTTCTCAACACCTTCGAGAACAGAGATCTGCCCCTAGTATGGTTGCCACAGTCTCCTTCGTGTATATCCTGAAGCACCTCCTTGGTTTCAGGACCTTCCAAGCACCTTAGGTACGGACCTGCAAGGGATTTCTTATACAAAATATTATTTAAAATAGTAAAAAGAGATACCTTCATCCTAAAAGCCTTAGGATTTGCATCTTTTGGGATATCTCCTTCTTGAAGATACTTCAGAATTGGAGTCATCCAGGATTCAGGATCCTTCTCAGGATATCCATCACCAGAATCCTGGATACATGCTACTTCTTTATCCTGAGATTTGAAATGTTCTATTGCAGGATACAAGATGTGCACTATTGGTATCTGAGTTCCCTTCGGTATCCTGACAGTAGATCCTAAGTTTGCTAGAGCGTCAGCTTCAGCATTCTTTTCTCTTGGTACCTGTTCAAGTGTAAAAATTTCGAAATATTCTGCTAATTTTTTAACAATTTCAAGATATTCAGCTAACTTTTCGCCTTTTACTGCATAAGATCCATTGAAATGGTTAGTAATCAACAGGGAATCAACATATACTTGTAAATATCTAATATTCATATTTTTAGCTAATTCTAATCCTGCTATCAGAGCTTCATATTCTGCTTCATTATTAGTGGCAGGAAACTCACATCTAATGGCCTGGGGTAATATGTCCCCCTGTGGCGATTTTAGTAGTATACCCAAACTTACACCTCTTACATTAGATGCACCAGTAGTATATAGTTTCCAAGATTCTATATTTTCTCCTACTTGTTGTACTTCTAGGTCTACTTCATTTTGAAAATCACTACTGAAATCAGCCACAAAGTCAGCTAAGGCCTGAGACTTTATGGCATTTCTAGGTTCATATACTAGATCATAAGCACTTAATTTTACTGAGCACTTAGCCATCCTACCTGACATCTCGGGTTTCCTAAGCACATTTTTAACAGGATAGTTGGTTTTAACATGAATCCTATGTGTTTCAAAATAATGTCTAAGCTTAGTTGATGCCATAACTAGGGCTAATATCATTTTTTCTAGATGAGAATATCTAGTTTCAGCATCTAATAAACTTTTACTAACATAATAAACAGGATACTGCTGACCTTCGTGATCCTTAACCAAAACAACACTTACTGCATTCCCTGATACTGCAAGATACAGGGATAATGGTTCACCATCCTCGGGCTTCATCATCAGAGGTGCGGTTGAAAGATATTGCTTTAATTCCTGTAAGGCTGCTTCCTGCTTTTCTCCCCACTCGAACCTCTTATTCTTCTTCAGGATATCGTAGAATTCTTTACATTTTTCTGAGGATCTTGATATAAATCTGTTCAATGCCGCTACTCGTCCAGTTAATCTTTGCACATCTTTCATGTTGGATGGTGACTTGATATCCAGGATAGCTTTGATCTATTCCGGGCTTACTTCTATACCCCTTTTAGTCACCATGTATCCTAAAAATTTTCATGCCCCCACTCCAAAATGGCACTTGGCAGGATTTAGTTTCATATTGTACTGGTCCAGGATATCAAATGCTCCTTTAATATCCTGGAGATGATCCTCAGCCTTCTTGGATTTGACTTCCATATCGTCAATGTACACCTCCATGGTGTCCCCCAGTTTGTCTTTAAACATCATGTTCACCAATCTCTGGTACGTTGCACCTGCATTTTTCAAACCAAAAGGCATAGCAGTATAACAGTAAATACCTGTTGGTGTCATGAAAGCAGTATCCTCCTGGTCTGAAGGTTCCATTTGGATCTGCTGGAATCCTGAGGATGCATCCATGAATGTTAACATCTCATGGCCAGCAGTGGCATCCACCATCGAGTCTATATGAGGCAGAGGGAATGGGTCTTTAGGACATGCTTTGTTCAAGTCTGTGTAATCTACACAAACTCTCCATTTCCCATTCTTCTTTTGAACCACGACCACATTTGCTAGCCACTTGGGAAATTTGACTTCCCTGATCATCTTGGACTTCAATAGTCTTTCAACATCTTCTTGAATAATTACGTTTCGTTCTGGAGCAAACTTCCTTCTCTTTTGCTGGACAGGCTTGAAAGACCTGTCAAATCCAAGCTTGTGAGTTATAATATGCTTAGAAATACCTGTCATATCCTCATGCTTCCATGCGAATGTTGGCATCCTACATTTCAAAAAGTTAGTTAACTGATTTTCAATATCCTGAGGGATATTGGCTCCTACGAGCACCGAGATATCTGGATTATCCTGATTCAGGATAATTTTCTTTACATCCTGCTCTGAAGCCTCCACGATATCCTGGGCCCGCATCTTTAATTGCTATGCTGCATTAGGCTTGGTTGAGGATTTCATCGAGGATGAGTAACATTCCTTTGCCTCATGTTGATCACTTTCCACCTTGACAACCCCCCAAGGAGTAGGGATCTTGATACACTGATGATAGGTCGATGGCACAACTTTCATATCATGGATCCATGGCCTACCCAATATGATATTGTAGCAGGATAAGGAGTCCATAACACAAAACCGTTGCATCGAGTTTACTCCTTCGACATATACGGGCAATTTTATCTCCCCAACAGTATTCTTTGCTTCTCCACTAAACCCTACAGGCACAGTGGACTTTGAGGTAATTTCTATCTCGGGGATGTTCATTCTCTTCAAGGTTTCCAATTAGATGATGTTGACTGAGCTGCCATTATCCTCCAGTATCCTGTGTACAAAGTGATTAGCAACATATAAAGTTATTACCAGAGCATCATGATGAGGATCCTGGACAGTATCCTTGTCATCACTATCGAACGTGATCATTTTATCAGCCGTGAGGGTCGATATCCTGGTTGGCTTATTCCCCCTTTCGGCCTTAGCCTCCTTTGCATGTCTTTTGGCTGCAGAATAAGAAGTTCCGCAGATATCGGACCCTCCTGAGATAAAGTTAATTATCTTGGCGTCGGCGGGAGGTGATGCTGCTCGTTCAGGATCCTTCTCAATATCCTGACCCTTATTCTTCTTTCTTCCCAGAAGATCCTTCAGATATCCTTTGCTTAGTAGGTAGCTTATTTCTTTCCTCAGGGTACTGCAATCCTCAGTAACATGTCCGAAATCCTCATGAAAGCCACACCATTTGGACTTATCCTTCCAATCAGCTTTTTGTTGATTCTTCCGAGGCCACCTGGCTTTATCTCCCAAACCCTGCATAGCATACATTAGTTCGGGTATATTAACAGAAAAACAATATTCTGACAACTCAGGATACTCCTCAGGATCCTCATTTTCAACAACATTCACTTTTTTGCCATCATTCCTGTCGTATGGCTTAGAACGATATGGTTTGTATGAGGATTCTGACTTCCTGTTAGTTGGTTCATATGTTGAGGATGCATTCATCCTCTCTTGCATTTTATTATCATCTTGCAGCCTGATATATCTCAAGGCCCTGTTTCGAGCTTCGTCCAAGTTCCTGCAAGGATTCATCACAAGATCCTGATAAAATTGGGAATCCTTTTGTAGTCCCATCTTGAATGCTTGGACTGCTGTAGCAACATCAAGGTGTGGGATATCCAAGGATTCCCTGCTGAATTTATTCACATAATCCCTTAGGGATTCTTGAGGCCCCTGTGTTATCCTGTAGAGGTCACTTGTTAGTTTTTCAAAGCTTCTACTACAAGAAAACTGACTATTAAACAAATTAACTAAATGAGCAAATGATGTAGTTGAATAAGGTGGAACATTTAGAAGCCATTTCAAGGCTGATCCTGTTAGAGTAGAGCCGAAGCCCTTGCACAAGCATGCTTCCTTAAGTTCTGGCGGGATAGGGTTAATCTCCATCCTCTCCTTGTACTGGGCAATATGCTCCTCAGGATCCGTCGTCCCATCATACAGCTTCATGTTAGGAATCTGGAATCTCTTTGGGATTTCTGCATCACAAATGGGGTGAGCAAAGCGGGATATGTTGTGACTATCCCGGGATACTTCCGGTATAGGCTGCACTATTCCAAGCACACTTGATATCATATCCTTCAACTTTTGAAGCTCTCTGGTTATCGTTGATGTCACGCCTGCATCCTGCAATGATCCAAGATTATTAGTAACAGGGATACTGGTGTTAACAAACAAGTTACCAGCTTGGTGATCCTGGCTATATCCTGGGGCGCATCCTGGAGCATATCCTGGATCCCTCACAGTCGACATCCTGGTCGAAGAGGGTATCTCAGGAATATGACTCCGGGAATGACTAGGCACAATATTCCCCATGTTATCCTCAGAATATACTGCAGAACTGAAGTTTAAAGCTCTTGGTTGCAAGGGAGTGACAGTATCCTCAGCGGGCCTACTTGAGCAAGATTTCAAGAGTTGTATCTCTCTTATTAGCATTCGGTTGGTCTCCTGCTGCTGCCTCATTTGTTCCTGTACATTACCAAATAAAGTTAGAATTTCTTCATTAGAGGCCAAAACAGGACCAGATGCCTGAATATTCTGAGTGGGAATAACATCCCGAGCCACATGAATTTCGGTTCCTTGTGAAGAGGCTTGCGTTCTCGGAGGAGGTGGTGGAAGCATCGAACCAATTGTTGTAGAGGTTGTAGCAGACACCGTGGAAGAGCTCATATTTGATCTCAAGGCCATTGAAAATAATGTGGCAAAAAGTTTTGAAAATAGAAAACCGATTAACGATTTTACAAAAGCTTTTAGTAGAAATAGCACCACTTGCCCCACGGTGGGCGCCAAATGGTTTTGGTCAAAAATTACCGAAGCAATTATGTGATCAAATTAGTTTTGTGAGGTAGTGTGCTAGTAATACTTTGTGAAAAATATGTTAACCAAGTTTATTGTAAAAACAGTTTCAGGATACAGCTCAGGATATAAAGCTGTATCTATGATCAAACAATGAGCAAAAAAAGTAAAGGTTGACACGTGATGTACGAGGAAAGCCCTTGATCAATCTAGATCGCCGACACAAAACCTCGGGAGCTGACAATCGTCGGCTGCCTTGTTCTTCTTATTGCTTGAATAACAGGATACAGTGCAGGATATGATACAGATCACCTAAGTGTTACAATGCAATTCGAGTACAAGTGTGAGTGTTTGTGAGTGGTTACAGGTGGTAAAGAGCTAGAGTGTACGAGTATTGTGCGTGTGAAAGTTGTGTGTTCCTATGATCTGTGCATTCCTTTATATAGTAAAAGGAAATAACTAACTATGCTAAAAATCCGGGATATTGAGATTATTTCCTTTCTGAACGTTGCCAGGCTGTTTCCACTCGTTTTCCATGCGCTTACTAACTATAACTCCGGGATTTAAGCTTCCATAGCCGTTACAACATTAGTATCTTTGACCAATCTTCGTAACTTTCCATAAAACACCCCAATCTTCAATGATGACCGTTACAAGAGCTATTTTTCCGCCATCAACGTCCTTATCCTAACCAATTTGAGCGGGTCTTCAGGATGACTTGGTCTTCATGAACGTTAGTCCCTTGTAGCCAACGTATACAAGCAAATTGTTAGTAATAGTCAGGATACTGCTTCAGGATGTTACCAATATCCTGGTCCGGTATCCTGATCGTAATCAGCTATCATAAAATCAAGATATAGTATCAGGATATGGGCTCAGAATTTCACCCATAACACTTCTTATTGCTTCAAATGTCAGGATACAGTGCAGGATATGATGCGGATCAACTAAGTGTTACAATGTGATTTCGATACAAGTGTAAGTGTGTTGTGAGTGTTTGCAGCTAGAGAGAAAGAGTGTGCGAGAGATTGTGTGTGTCCTTCTCTGATCCGATCAATCCTTTTTATAGTAAAAGAAACTAACAAACTAGCCCATTATTCCGGGATTTAACGAATATTCCATATGTGAATGTTGTAGTCCACGTCTTCCGGCTTCAACGTCCATAATTCAACAGATTTGCCCGAGTCTCAAGGAGAAGAAGTCCACTTGAACCTTATAGACTTGTTCCAATAATCTGCACGTGAGTTAATTAGTTACCACCAGGATATCGTTCCAATAATTTCCCTGATTCTGATTCAATCTCATAAGGTCCTTCCTGTTTTGGTCAAAAATCAAGCAATGATAATGCAACCAAACTTTCTGTTGTGAGGTATGATGCTTGAATCAATGAACAACACTAAGGATCACTATAGTGTAATGTGCAAAAAAGTGTGTAATCGCCAAGTGAATTGCCAAGAAATGGTGAGAGTAGTTGCGAGTGTGTGTGTTAAGCTAAAAATAGCCAAGTGTTTTCTATTTAGCTCGCTATCCCTTTTAAAAATGGAAAATATCTAAGGTAACAAACATTCCGCATTTTGTGCAAGTCCTCCATGACCTCCATAACGTCCATTTCAGCCATGCACGTGCGGAATAAATATGGAATATGCTCCAGGAATATCGCCAAGACCAAGTCCAAGCTCGTACTCCTGCAAAACAACATCATATTCAAAGCAGACAATCGTTAGTATAATGATCCTTACGATGATCCATGATCCTAATCCTGCAATACTTCTGAGGATCACTAATTCAAACAGAAGTGAGGATCACTAAGCCCAACAGTAATTGAGGATCACTGATCATTGGAAAATCCTCCCCTAACAATTTCCCCAAAATATAAGGAGTAATTTGTAAATAAACGAGTTATATTTTCTGTTCTTATCCGCAACGAATCAACGGATAACTAGCCGTTGTAGTCGGACTAGCCGTTACCATCCTGACGTCACTGATGTAACTACCCTGCAAGATCATCATTATAAATTGAAGTTAGAGATAAGGGTTAGAGAGCATTTAAATTCGTGTGTTTCCTCTTTAAATCCTCATTCGAAGACTTGATCAGGTATTTCTCTTTCCTTTCTCTCTTCATCTTCTCACTCTGTTTCTCCTTCTTCACCACCGTCGTAATCGAGATGATGGTAAGATCCTCACCGGCTAAGGATCACAAGAAGGACAACCCCTTGAAAAGCCAAGGGATCATAAAAGATTCTGCAAAAGAACGATGCTGCTTCACTGATCCACAGATAGACAGAATCCGCCATTGTTTTCCGGCAAACACCGTTTTCAAACCATTTGATCCCACCGTTCTAAGTGATTATATTTCTGAAACCTGGGTAGCCTTTCCGGTCACACCATTTATAATAGGATACTCATATCCTTTCCCTGAATTCACCCACTCTTTCTTCTCTCTCACCGGCATTTCTTACATTCAAGTGATGCCAATGATCTGGAGGGTCTTATATACCCTTGAAAGGATCATTGAGCAAGAAGGCATTGATCTGGGAATGTCGGAGTTGGAAGAGATGTATGACCTCGTAAGCCATGGATCTCATCGGTATCTACTCAAACATAAACCTGGAGAAGAGCACCCCATCTTCAAAGCCACTAAGAATGACACCAACTGGAAACGATGATTCTTCTTTGTCAGAAGGGATTCTATCCCTGATGGAAAGGATCTGCCAAGGAAGTGGACCACCCATGGTAGGATAGAGGATCCTTAGAAGGATCACCGAATAAGCTTGTTTTTTTTAAGGATCACTAACGTCCTTTTGTTTCTATTTTGCAGCTATTACTGTCGCACACCTCATCACAACACCTGCAACACAGGAAAGGCTTGCCGCTTTCCGGAGACTTGATCCTGCAAGAAGATCATTTAAAACAAATACCCAGGATTCTCAAGAAGTATCCTCAGGTTCTGTCATTATGTCGAGTAAGTATCCTGTTTTTTACATAATTAAATGTTTAAATAAATAGTTAAATAGAAATGGGATAAGGATACTTATCTGTTTTGGATGTGTCGGTGTTGGAAAATCTTCAAGATCTGCCTCCAAATTCAGTGTCACTGACCTTGACACTGTCTGATCCTCAAAGAAGAAGCTTGCTGCCAGCCCAGCTGTCACGATCCCCAAGGCAACCACTTCAAAGGGAAGAGGTGGAAAGAAAAGGAAGACCTCTGAAGCTGACAATCTAGAAGGCTTGCCTCTGATCCGCCATCAGTTCCTCGAGTACTTTATTGAGGTAAGGATCACTGACTTAGCTTAATTATCCTGCCCACTTGAGGATCACGTGATCCTGAGCTTTGCATTGTCTTCTTTGCAGAAATTTGCTGAAATCGAGGACTATGTTGGGAACGTCGAAGAGATTGAGGAGAAATACTCTGACCTCCAAAAAGTGGCGTTGCTCAAGGATCACAAGATTGCCTCCCTCGAAAAGGACCTCAATGTTGCCAAAACTCAGGCGGTTGCAGCTCAGATTAATGCTGACTATGAGAAGCACGAGATCACGGAGGATGCCAAAGTTTCCGCTGCCATTGCCATGTACAAAACCAAGTTCCAGATGGCCAAAGAAGCTCAGGATCCTAATTTTGACAGGAGCAACTGGGATATGGAGGGCTGGAAGGCTAGGCTGGCTGAGTTGGAGGACGAAGAAGAGGCTGATGAGGTTCTGGTGATCGAGGCTGGTGGCAGTGGCAAGGATCAGGGTGAAGCAGGTGGAGCTGGTGAAGGTGATGCAGCGAAGGTGTAAGCTGCATGAATGGGCGATGATGGACACTTCTAGACATAGCCGGAGCCCATTTTTTTTAAGTTTGGTTGTTTGGTTATGATGTTTTTGTTGAACAATGATGGGTTGTAATAACTTTAGACAATAGTTTCTAGGGTGAAGGATCATGGATCCTTGAACAATAGGCAGGATAATGGGTGGTGGATGGATCCTCTGTTTGGGGGATGAAGCCACTCGTTATCCTTCCGTCTTTTATTTCCTGCACTACAAAGACCCGTAAACAATGGACACCCTTTGCCAACCCATGTGGACGGGCCACGTTTTGCTGGTAGAAACGTGGGTTGGCAATTTTGACAACCTTAATGGGTTTAATGTTTTGTGAATAAAATAACTCTAACTTTTTGGCTATCTCCCGTGTTACTATCCTTGTTAGTACTTTACTTTTCAATTGTTGTGATATTCATTTTGTTTAAACTTATCAAGTGAAGAAAAATTTAATAAATATCCTCTAAAAGTTCAGGATATGATCAAGGATCACATATCCTACAGTTGACAAGTTCTGAAAAGTAGTATATTTTAAGGATCATAAGTTCAGTTGTCAAAGGATAAGGGTCACTCAAATGAATAATGCATAAAATCAAAATAGTTAAGGATCATACCTGAGAATCCAAGTTAGGATCCTAACCTTTAACACTTATAATCAGGATAACCAAAAGACAAACCTTAGTAGAAGGTAAGGATCAAGGATCCTTGGTCGTTTGTCTCCAAAAACCTGAAATATGATACAACTTGGGACTAAGCCAATATAAGATAAGAGTTAGTAACTGGGGGCAAGCCCAACAATTCTGGGGAAAAGCCCAATATACTGGGGACAAACCCAAAGGATAACTGGGGACAAGCCCAAATAACTGGGGTTAAGCCCAAATAACTGGATACTTCTATGGATAATCAGTCCTTTGTTAAGGATACCTGAACCTTCAAAACTCAGAATCAAGTGAAAGGAGGATAAAGGATACAGGATCCTTACCCTTATATAGGATAATTAAAAAATGAAATAGTTTGGGATTAGATCATTACCAAAATGAGAATCATCTGTCTTGTAAGGATCCTTCAAGGATACTTGTCATGTTAGGATCATGGATCCTTATCACATGAAGTATTTCTTCAAATGGACAGCATTCCAAGCTCTTGACAGCAAATCACCTTCCATTGTTAGCAATCGATATGCCCCCTTTCCTGCTTCAGCTTTGTAACACCTGTGTCATTTCAACCATCAAACAAATGCCAAACCAATGAAATATTGTATTTCATACTTTGGACTTGTATAAATATGTGTATCTTTTGCACATATCAACTCATGTTCGATTTCAAGCTCTAAATCGCTTTCTGGAAGGTTATACGCGCTCTGATGCGTAAATATAACCAGTTTAATCCAACGAACACTCCGGAATAGTGAAATAGGCTTAACATACCTTAAATTACCTTTACATAACTTAGATATAAGTTTTGGAAGGTTTGGTGTGGTGAAATAAAGTTTAATCGCTTACAGGGACTAAAGTTGACAAACTGCGAAAGTATGCCAATTTGAACTGTAACAGACCTTCCGGAACATGACCATAAGTTAAACATGCCATAAATATCCTTTGCATAGCTTAGAAATAGGCTTTGAGGTGTTCGGTATGCTAAAATAAACTTTCGTGTCATTCAGGGACTAAAAGTGTCAAAAAGTGCACAAGTTTGCATTTTCGAGCATAACTTACGTTCTGAATACATCCGGACATCTAAAAATTTATGTAAGCATGACTACATTATATTTTAGTGTTCGCCTTAAGAAAAATCCATTCGTCGCGTCATTTGGATCGTTTTTCGCGCTTGTGCGCATTCCGTCGTAATTAAGCGAACATCGCGTTCGTACGGCTAAACGAACCGACATCCGAGATATTTTTGAACACATTTTAAGTTCCCTATACTTTAACTTCATTTTAGAGCTTTGAAATGGGGTTAACGGGCCTTAAACGTGTCAAAAATGGCCTAAATACAGTTCAGGGACCAAAAGTGTAATTCTGCCAAAGTAAGCCCTACGATGCGTATGGTATTTATACCATACAATGCGTATGGGGTCTTCTGACCAGGTGCAGAGTCTTTAACAGCCTGTTTTCAGCAGATTTAACCACAACCACATGTTCCTAATTGTCTAGTCATGAGATAAGGATGGAATTTTAGTTACCATAAGGTTCCGACAAGTGTACGGGTTGGATTCATGGCACGTTATCCAAGAAACGATCCCAACGGTGGACCATTTCCTATAAATACCCACCAACATCACACCCAAAAACTCACACCTTTGAATCTGAACTTGCTCTCTAAGTTGTCGTGTTTAACACTTCATACCTGAGAGTGTTCGGGTTCAAACCTTCCATTCTTGGACCCTTCGTAAGTATTCTTTCGTTCTTTTCCTTATTTTTACTGCTTTTCGAGTCAGAAAGTCAAACTTTGTTTGACTTTCAGCGTTGACCAGTAATGGTCAATGCGAAGTTCGTAGGAACTTCGCAACGTGAGTGTAATCACGTTGGTTATAGTCCCTTGGGACTATGCCCACTGATTACCACGTTGTCTAGGGTCGTAGGGTAGGCGATCTAATAAATCGCCTATACCTTCGAACCCGACCCAGTTTGGTCGATCATTAGGATCCGACCAAATAAATTAGGTGACCCTAGTATAGGGCATAACCTTCCGAGGTTATACCCTATGGTCACATCGTTTAAGTAGTTGTATGATAGGTAGTTTATATGCCTTAGGTAAATTACCAGAATACCCTTTTCATGTATAATTGGTAATTAAGCATATGTAACCTAAACTTTTGTCACGTAACTGATTATGTAACGTGTTTAGGCATATAATACTTGTCATAGGACTAGTTAGGCGGTCCGAACGCGTTTCACGCGCACGACGCGTTAAAGTAGCATAAGCTTCCTAAACGGGTCGTAATGGGTCGTAAACTATTATGTTAAGTTTCATTTAGCATGTAGGCTCTGTTAAACCATATCACGTGAGTTCCGACACTCATTTGGTTTACAAACCCTAATGCTACCCAGTCTTCCGATTTAGGTCCGGTTATTTAACATAGTTACCTATATTAGGTGCCGTTTGATTCCGAGATCTTTAGCACTGTTTGGTGGTTATCTTTAGACAACTGAGCAATCTCAAGTGAGTACATAGACCCCTCTTTTACTGTTTTCCAAACTGTTTTGGGGTGGAATACATGTGCCTACTTGTTACTTTCAAGCTTTCCTGTTTTCACATCATATACTGCTATGTTCGTTAGTACATTATAGTACATGATTTCATTACATTTTATGCTATGTATGTCCATTGCGTTCATACTTAGTACATCGTTTTACATTTACATTTTATGCTATTTATGTCCATTGCGTTCATACTTAGTACATCGTTTTACATTTACATTTTATGCTATTTATGTCCATTGCGTGCATACTTAGTACATTGTTTTTCATCACATGCTTACATTTTGGTATGACATTTGGTTTGTTTACATGGGACAATACATTCATTAACACCGATCATGCCGTTCGTTAGTAGGTAGTGGTACCATAGGAATTGACAACTCCCGTTCCGGACGTCCCAGGGAAAGGGGATGAAAGGAATGACCGAATTCGTTGTTATTAAGACAGATAGACCTTTAATTTGTTTAAAGGGTTTATCACCTCAGTCGCCAGGCTTGGATGTATGCATATTCACAATACCGCATAGATGTTCATATTAAATATTTGCATGCATTTACACAAAACATGGCTTTGATTTAAACCAAGTTTTACTTCAATACTTTGTTTTTGTGCATATGGTTTAGTTGAGACCTTTCACTTGCCATACATGACATTTTGACATAGACATTTGACATAGACATTTCGGCATAGACATTTTAACATGATTGACATTTGATCATGCATTTACACAAAACATAGCTTTGATTTAAACCAAGTTTTACTTCAATACTTTGTTTTTGTGCATATGGTTTAGTTGAGACCTTTCACTTGCCATACATGACCTTTTTGACATAGACATTTGACATGGATATTTGACATAGACATTTGACATGGATATTTGACATAGACATTTGACATGGATATTTGACATAGACATTTGACATGGATATTTGACATAGACATTTTGACATGATTTACATCTTGACATGAACATTTTACATTGTTTGGTTTGGTTTGATTAAGTGATTAAGTAACGATGCGTGTGTAATATGATACAAGCATGGTGGATACGCCGCTGGTACTTCCTATATATAAGTGTTTGTATGGTATTACATGTCGTAACGTTATTTGAATCATTTCAGTTTGAGACATAGAACATTTCATACAAATAACATACTTTTCACAAGACATTGATTTATAAACAATTTATCTTATGCAAACATATTTTACTTGGTTATTCATTTAACCTTACATTTATTTATACTTATCATCCGATCTTATCGTTTTTCAAATGATTTAAAAGACAAAGCATATAACAAGGTTCATGACTAAACATTTTCTCAAACATAAGTCATGAATCTTATTTTCACAAAACCTATGTATCTCACAGGCATTTTTATGCTGACGTACCTATTTTCACATGTGTTTTTCAGGAACTGTTGCATAAGATGGTCAAGATACACATAGACAGACTTGGGCTTTAGTGACAATAAAAGATACAAGACTAGTTAATTATGTTGTATTCCTTTGTTTGTTAAGACATTGTAACACTTTTATTAATAAAACCAAACTTCAATTGCCATGGATTTGAAACGATTAATTCTGTTACCACACTCCCCGATGTTTCCGCCACGTTTTGTATGTTCAACGTGGTCGGGGTGTGACAGAAAAGATGGTATCGGAGCCAATGGTTATAGGGAATTAGGTTATTAGTAATTAGTAATGCTTTGACCTAGTCTATAACCTTCTTAGGACCCTAACGCGAGTTTACTTGCGTTTAGTCATAAAACAATACCGTCACCTATCCTTAGGTGACGACCACAACAAGAACATAAATTTCAAAACCGCTTTAAAAACTAATCATCTGTTCTAGGATGATTGATTACTAGGTTTTGAACTCTCTATTATATGGTTTTGAACCCCTTTGAGTTTTCAAAATCTCGTCAAGGTTTTGGGTTTTAAATAATGTGAACACGTGCAAACTGGAAGGGTGAATGCCTGTATTCTGGGTTTTCTGTCTAGGCAAGCACTTCGTATACATCTCATCAGACGCGAGACCAGTTGTGCTTACCTGGGAATTCTTGGGATGAGTGTTCACTTATAGGCGAGCATGTCTTCGCGATACATTATTTTTGACCTATTTACTTTGATTTGTCACCATCTCATTTGTTTGCCTTAGGTAACAAACAAATGACCACTATCCTTGCTTTCATCAGATTTGTTCATCTCATTCTTTTCGTCTAATTCTCTCACTCGTTTCCTTTCATGTTTCCTCTTTTAGAATGCCTCCTCGACGCGAGAACCAGATAGAGACTGCCGAACTGGCAGAAATTATTGCGCAGCAGATGGCTGCCCAATTTCCAAATCTCTTTGCTCAATGGCAACAAGCCAACAACAACAACAATGCCCTATGCAAATACAAGGACTTTAATCAGGCTAAACCACTCAAGTTTAGTGGCTCTGGGGGAGCAACTGGGCTTCTTCAGTGGTTCGAGAGCATTGAGAATACTTTCCGCCACGTTCAGTGTCCGGATAATCGCAAGGTCGAGTTTTCTTCAAGTGTGTTCCAGAAGAGGGCTCTCACATGGTGGAACGGGGTTATGAGGGATCGAGGTGCAGAAATTGCTCTTGCGCAAACCTGGGCTGAACTTAGGGCTCTTATGATGAGGGAATTCTGTCCTCGTCATGAGCAGCGAGCTTTGGAGAAGGAATTTGATGAGTTGAAGCAAGATAGTGGTGAGCACAGGGCGTATACTGATAGGTTTGAGGAGTTGAGTCTGCTTTGCCCGACAATGGTTACCCCACTTGACATAGCTATCGAAAGGTACATCGACGGCCTACCTGACTCGGTACAAGACATCCTTACTGGTAGTAACCCTGCCACACTCCGTCAGGCGATCGAGTTATCAGCGACATTGACTGAGTCGCAGATTCGGAAGAATAAATTACACAGGAAGGGTGACAAGGGCGAGAAACAGTCGTCTGACAAGGAGGATAGCAAGAAAGGTCAAAACAAGAATGGGAAGGATTCTAGTTCATCGAAGAGGGCAAGGAAGCGTAAGATTTCCCAAAACTATGCCATTACTGCACAGGCCCAAGCTGCACCAAATCAGCCTGCGCAACCACTAGCCAAGAAGCCTTATTTTGGCAATGCACCTTTGTGCAACAGGTGTAACGGCCATCATCAACCACACCTCCTGTGTCGTCAGTGCACCCACTGCGGAAGATCCGGTCATCTTGCTGACACCTGCCGCATCCCTGCTAATCCGAATCGCCCAGTTCAGAACCCGGCTCAACAAGTTGCTCAGCCTCTTGCTCAGCAACAGGGTCAAGCTGCACGACCACACCATCCACTTGGTGCCTGTTACAATTGTGGGGATCTAACCCACTACAGAAACCGATGCCCAAAGCTTGCTAATGCGAATCCGACCCACGGATGAGCATTCAGCTGAACAAAGGATGTTGCTGTCTTACGCTTTTGTTCTTTTGTTTCCTTGAAATGTGAAACAATCTGTTTTGTTTATAAATAAATCGTTGTTCACAAATGTTGATATACAAGTATCGTTACATGTGTGTATGATTTTTCCTATGATACCTACATCAAGGAACTATGTTCCTTACAAACTACTCTTGTGATTCTCTCTTTCAAATGATTGCTCATGATTCCCTCAAAAAATTTTAAGTACTCGTTTCATTCTAAGAAACAAAGTACAAAGAATAAAGTGACATTATGAGTGATCATGCTTCTGCACATCTGTGCTTTTGAATCCTTGGTTAGATAACTAAGGATATTTTCAAATCTCTTACTCATTACGTTTTGATTTTTCAACATACACAGTACCAGTATTTCAAAACAATCTTCATGATCTCAAAACATTTCATATAGTTTGAAAACAATTTTTCTAGATGCATTGTCTATGTTATTTCAAAAACATTGGCCATGTTACCAAAACCAACCTTTCTAATTTCAAAATATTTCATATAGTCTGAAGACAATATTAACACAATACATTTTCTTATCAAGTGCATGATTTCGAAAAGCATCATTCATGTCTTTCAAAAACCTTATACGTAATTTCAAAATTCATCTCGCATGATTTTTAAAACATTTTTGTAAATATATCTATCTAATACACCTACTTTATGATTTCAAAAGTATTATATATAAGGTTTCAAAAACGTCAAACACCTTTTTCTTAAAAGAACCCCATGCATAGTTTTCAAAAATATTTTCCTCATACATTGACTTAACCTTCAAAATTCTGCTTCATATGTCGCCTTGGCATATCTAGCATCCCAATTTCATAAGCATTCTTACTTCATGTTTTGACATAAGCACATCCAGTGCAAGATTTCAAAACATCTTCTACTTCTAAAAATTCATATGGGATCTTTTTATCTCCACAATTAGACCCTTGTGGATAATCATCATTCAAATCAGAGTCCTTAATTGGATTCCTTATATATACCTGAATTCGAACATTTCGGTTCCTTATAATCGAAATTGAATTTTTCTTTTAAAGATCTTTCTATCTTTATAGTTAGATTCTTGAAAATGTTTAAAGTACCAAATGAAATCCACGAGATGGATTCCTAGTGTGCTTTAAATACATGTACTCTGTTAGCAGAACAAACTTCTAGTTAAACAATTTTGTGGTTATGTGACTATGTGTTTATTCATCTTATGTTTTCTTTTATGCATTTTTGTGTTTTTGGTATACTCTGGATATTCGTTATCAAAATCCTCGTAGAATCTTTCATATCTTCATATGAGGGATTCGTAGAAGGATATTCAAAGGTACTACCTTAAATCCTTAATGGGCTTCTATGTAATAGTTAAGACCCTTGGATTATATAGTACCACTCCAGACCCTTTTTAGTGGTCTAGTCAAAAGATTGATTCGCAATCTGGTTAAAAAAATGACATCTAGTGATGTAGCTGAACAGACTCCTTGATAGTCTATTTAAATCATTTATTGATTTAGTCTAAAGGACTCTATGGCGGTCTAAGTCACGCTCATCACAGGATTGTTCATTTGGTTTTCCCCTACACATTATAAAATGGACTGAGTGAACTATGCAAGGAATTGTCTGATTATGGACGCGTACATAATTATGAAATTTAGTGCACGGTAACCACAGTAAGATTTATTATGTGTAAGAACCGACAGTGACAACAATAACAAAATGATAACGATGTAATGGAGGCATGGTGGACGCACCAATGACGCTTCATATACTTGTATATAAGTGTCCCTCTTACATTGCAAACATAATGTTATTAAGGTTACTAGAAGTTCAAGAACCCTAACCAATGTTGTTCGATCTTTTCAACTTCATGTTTTAAACTCTCACAAGTTTCCTCTAAATAAATTTCGGGACGAAATTTCCTAAAGTAGGGGAGACTGTAACACCTGTGTCATTTCAACCATCAAACAAATGCCAAACCAATGAAATATTGTATTTCATACTTTGGACTTGTATAAATATGTGTATCTTTTGCACATATCAACTCATGTTCGATTTCAAGCTCTAAATCGCTTTCTGGAAGGTTATACGCGCTCTGATGCGTAAATATAACCAGTTTAATCCAACGAACACTCCGGAATAGTGAAATAGGCTTAACATACCTTAAATTACCTTTACATAACTTAGATATAAGTTTTGGAAGGTTTGGTGTGGTGAAATAAAGTTTAATCGCTTACAGGGACTAAAGTTGACAAACTGCGAAAGTATGCCAATTTGAACTGTAACAGACCTTCCGGAACATGACCATAAGTTAAACATGCCATAAATATCCTTTGCATAGCTTAGAAATAGGCTTTGAGGTGTTCGGTATGCTAAAATAAACTTTCGTGTCATTCAGGGACTAAAAGTGTCAAAAAGTGCACAAGTTTGCATTTTCGAGCATAACTTACGTTCTGAATACATCCGGACATCTAAAAATTTATGTAAGCATGACTACATTATATTTTAGTGTTCGCCTTAAGAAAAATCCATTCGTCGCGTCATTTGGATCGTTTTTCGCGCTTGTGCGCATTCCGTCGTAATTAAGCGAACATCGCGTTCGTACGGCTAAACGAACCGACATCCGAGATATTTTTGAACACATTTTAAGTTCCCTATACTTTAACTTCATTTTAGAGCTTTGAAATGGGGTTAACGGGCCTTAAACGTGTCAAAAATGGCCTAAATACAGTTCAGGGACCAAAAGTGTAATTCTGCCAAAGTAAGCCCTACGATGCGTATGGTATTTATACCATACGATGCGTATGGGGTCTTCTGACCAGGTGCAGAGTCTTTAACAGCCTGTTTTCAGCAGATTTAACCACAACCACATGTTCCTAATTGTCTAGTCATGAGATAAGGATGGAATTTTAGTTACCATAAGGTTCCGACAAGTGTACGGGTTGGATTCATGGCACGTTATCCAAGAAACGATCCCAACGGTGGACCATTTCCTATAAATACCCACCAACATCACACCCAAAAACTCACACCTTTGAATCTGAACTTGCTCTCTAAGTTGTCGTGTTTAACACTTCATACCTGAGAGTGTTCGGGTTCAAACCTTCCATTCTTGGACCCTTCGTAAGTATTCTTTCGTTCTTTTCCTTATTTTTACTGCTTTTCGAGTCAGAAAGTCAAACTTTGTTTGACTTTCAGCGTTGACCAGTAATGGTCAATGCGAAGTTCGTAGGAACTTCGCAACGTGAGTGTAATCACGTTGGTTATAGTCCCTTGGGACTATGCCCACTGATTACCACGTTGTCTAGGGTCGTAGGGTAGGCGATCTAATAAA
This sequence comes from Helianthus tuberosus, assembly GCA_030545235.1. Taxonomy (NCBI): domain Eukaryota; kingdom Viridiplantae; phylum Streptophyta; class Magnoliopsida; order Asterales; family Asteraceae; genus Helianthus; species Helianthus tuberosus. The sequence goes on from CM060408.1 coordinate 166,831,115, forward strand.
TCGCCTATACCTTCGAACCCGACCCAGTTTGGTCGATCATTAGGATCCGACCAAATAAATTAGGTGACCCTAGTATAGGGCATAACCTTCCGAGGTTATACCCTATGGTCACATCGTTTAAGTAGTTGTATGATAGGTAGTTTATATGCCTTAGGTAAATTACCAGAATACCCTTTTCATGTATAATTGGTAATTAAGCATATGTAACCTAAACTTTTGTCACGTAACTGATTATGTAACGTGTTTAGGCATATAATACTTGTCATAGGACTAGTTAGGCGGTCCGAACGCGTTTCACGCGCACGACGCGTTAAAGTAGCATAAGCTTCCTAAACGGGTCGTAATGGGTCGTAAACTATTATGTTAAGTTTCATTTAGCATGTAGGCTCTGTTAAACCATATCACGTGAGTTCCGACACTCATTTGGTTTACAAACCCTAATGCTACCCAGTCTTCCGATTTAGGTCCGGTTATTTAACATAGTTACCTATATTAGGTGCCGTTTGATTCCGAGATCTTTAGCACTGTTTGGTGGTTATCTTTAGACAACTGAGCAATCTCAAGTGAGTACATAGACCCCTCTTTTACTGTTTTCCAAACTGTTTTGGGGTGGAATACATGTGCCTACTTGTTACTTTCAAGCTTTCCTGTTTTCACATCATATACTGCTATGTTCGTTAGTACATTATAGTACATGATTTCATTACATTTTATGCTATGTATGTCCATTGCGTTCATACTTAGTACATCGTTTTACATTTACATTTTATGCTATTTATGTCCATTGCGTTCATACTTAGTACATCGTTTTACATTTACATTTTATGCTATTTATGTCCATTGCGTGCATACTTAGTACATTGTTTTTCATCACATGCTTACATTTTGGTATGACATTTGGTTTGTTTACATGGGACAATACATTCATTAACACCGATCATGCCGTTCGTTAGTAGGTAGTGGTACCATAGGAATTGACAACTCCCGTTCCGGACGTCCCAGGGAAAGGGGATGAAAGGAATGACCGAATTCGTTGTTATTAAGACAGATAGACCTTTAATTTGTTTAAAGGGTTTATCACCTCAGTCGCCAGGCTTGGATGTATGCATATTCACAATACCGCATAGATGTTCATATTAAATATTTGCATGCATTTACACAAAACATGGCTTTGATTTAAACCAAGTTTTACTTCAATACTTTGTTTTTGTGCATATGGTTTAGTTGAGACCTTTCACTTGCCATACATGACATTTTGACATAGACATTTGACATAGACATTTCGGCATAGACATTTTAACATGATTGACATTTGATCATGCATTTACACAAAACATAGCTTTGATTTAAACCAAGTTTTACTTCAATACTTTGTTTTTGTGCATATGGTTTAGTTGAGACCTTTCACTTGCCATACATGACCTTTTTGACATAGACATTTGACATGGATATTTGACATAGACATTTGACATGGATATTTGACATAGACATTTGACATGGATATTTGACATAGACATTTGACATGGATATTTGACATAGACATTTTGACATGATTTACATCTTGACATGAACATTTTACATTGTTTGGTTTGGTTTGATTAAGTGATTAAGTAACGATGCGTGTGTAATATGATACAAGCATGGTGGATACGCCGCTGGTACTTCCTATATATAAGTGTTTGTATGGTATTACATGTCGTAACGTTATTTGAATCATTTCAGTTTGAGACATAGAACATTTCATACAAATAACATACTTTTCACAAGACATTGATTTATAAACAATTTATCTTATGCAAACATATTTTACTTGGTTATTCATTTAACCTTACATTTATTTATACTTATCATCCGATCTTATCGTTTTTCAAATGATTTAAAAGACAAAGCATATAACAAGGTTCATGACTAAACATTTTCTCAAACATAAGTCATGAATCTTATTTTCACAAAACCTATGTATCTCACAGGCATTTTTATGCTGACGTACCTATTTTCACATGTGTTTTTCAGGAACTATTGCATAAGATGGTCAAGATACACATAGACAGACTTGGGCTTTAGTGACAATAAAAGATACAAGACTAGTTAATTATGTTGTATTCCTTTGTTTGTTAAGACATTGTAACACTTTTATTAATAAAACCAAACTTCAATTGCCATGGATTTGAAACGATTAATTCTGTTACCACACTCCCCGATGTTTCCGCCACGTTTTGTATGTTCCACGTGGTCGGGGTGTGACAAGCTTCAATCAAATAAGGGCCTTCCCATTTTGGTGCCAACTTTCCATCAGCAGGATGGGTGGTATTTTGAAATGCTTTCCTTAACACCATATCACCAACTTGGAATTTCCTGATCCTGATGTTTTTGTTGTAAGCTCCAGCCATCCTTTGTTGATAACTGGCCATCCTTATCCTTGCCAAATCCCTGAGTTCTTCTATAGTATCCAAGTCCTGAACCAAGTTTTCAGCATTTTCTTCAGGATCACGAATGCTTGTTCTTGCAGTAGGAACCACCATTTCTGTAGGGATCACCGATTCTGCCCCAAATACAAAGGAAAATGGAGTTTGACCAGTGGCATTCTTGGGAGATGTCCTATCAGCCCATAGTGCATAAGGTAGTTCTTCTGCCCACTTTCCTTTCTTGGATCCAAGCTTTTTCTTCAAATTGTTGATGATGATCTTGTTGGATGATTATGTCTGACCATTAGCTTGTGGGTGGACTGGTGTTGATGTTATCATCTTAATCCCCCAGCTGTCACAAAAGTTAGTAGTTCTATTCCCAATAAACTGGGATCCATTATCACAGACAATTTCAGAAGGGATACCAAATCTAGTAATAATATTTCTCTTGATAAAGGATATAACTTCCTTTTCCCTGACTTGAGCAAAGGCTTCAGCCTCTATCCACTTTAAGAAGTAATCAGTCATAGCAAGCATGAATACTTTTCCACTAGATGCCTTAGGAAGCTTACCAACTATATCCATTCCCCACCTCATGAATGGCCAAGAAGAGGATATAGGATGCAAAAGTTCTGCTGGTTGGTGAAGGATATTACTGTGTCTCTGACAAGGATCACACTTCTTGGCATACTCCACAGCATCCTTCTTCATAGTAGGCCAATAGTATCCTGTCCTCAGGATCCTTGAGAATTATGCCCTGCCCCCAGTGTGGTTTCCACAATCTCCTTCATGGAAATCCTTTAGGACTTCTTGGATTTCAGGATCCTCAATGCATCTTAGATATGGACCTGCAAGAGATCATTTATACAACATGTTATTCAATATTATAAATTGAGATACCTTAGTTTTGAAAGCCCTGGGGTTTTCTCCTGTAGGAATCTCTCCATGTTGGATGTATCTCATAATTGGAAGGATCCATGATCCTGCATGAGATTGAGTATCCTCACTAGGGATGATTGCAGAATCCTCTCCTATCTCCATAGCTACATGATCCTCGATAGCAGGGGTCAGGATATGGATAATAGGGATCTTGATATCCTCCGGGATCTTCAGGGATGATCCTAAATTGGCTAATGCATCGGCCTCTGCATTCTCTTCCCTTGGTACCTGTGTCAAACTAAAGGAAACAAAAGAGAGTGCCAATTCTTTGACTATCTCTAAATATTTGATTAGCTTTTCACCTTTAACAACATATGATCCATTAAAGTGATTAGTGATTAATAAAGAATCTACATGTACCTCAAGATACCTGATCCTCATATGCTTGGCAATTTGCAAACCAGCTATCAAGGCTTCATACTCAGCCTCATTGTTGGTAGTTTGAAATTCACAAGCTATGGAATGGGGTATTATGTCCCCCTGTGGCGATTTTAGTAGTATTCCAAGCCCTGTTCCTTTGACATTAGAAGCACCATCAGTGAAGAGTATCCAAGGATCCTTAGTTTCTTCAAGCTGTTGGACCTCTAACTCAGCTTCCTTTTGCAAGTCACTACTGAAATCTGCCACAAAGTCAGCTAAGGCTTGGGATTTAATGGCAGTTCTAGGCTCATATCTTATATCATAAGCACTAAGCTTCACTTCCCACTTAGCCATCCTTCCTGACATTTCAGGTTTCCAGAGAACATTCTTAATTGGAAAATTAGTCTTAACAATAATGGCATGAGTCTCAAAATAATGTCTTAATTTAGTAGATGCCATAATTAATGCAAGGATAAGTTTCTCTAAGTGTGAATACCTGGATTCAGCATCAAGTAAACTCTTGCTTACATAATAAACAGGATGTTGTGTACCTTGGTGATCCTTAACAAGGACCACACTTACTACTTTTGAGGATACTGCTAAGTATAAGGATAATATATCACCCTTTTCTGGTTTCATCAAGGCGGGGGCTGAGGATAGGTAATCCTTGAGAGCTTTGAGGGCACTTTTATGTTTCTCAGTCCATTCAAATCTCTTGTTCTTCCTCAGGATGTCATAGAATTCCTTGCACTTTTATGAGGATTTGGATATGAACCTGTTCAAGGCTGCGATCCTGCCTGTCAATCTTTGCACATCCTTAGCATTGGCAGGAGATTTGATATTCACTATAGCCTTAATTTGCTCTAGACTTGCTTCAATGCCCCTCTTTGTCACCATATAGCCTAGGAATTTCCCTGCTTTAACACCAAAATGACACTTGGAAGGATTTAGTTTCATATTAAATTTATCAAGGATATTGAATGCTTTCTCCAAGTCTTTAAGGTGATCCTCAGCTTTCTTAGACTTAACCACCATGTCATCAATATAGACTTCCATAGTGTGTCCAATTTGTTCCTTGAACATCATATTGACTAGCCTTTGATAAGTAGCACCTGCATTCCTTAGTCCAAATGGCATAGCAATATAACAATATATACCAGTTGGGGTCATAAAGGCTGTATCCTCTTGATCAGATGGTTCCATCTGAATTTGTTGAAATCCAGATGAAGTATCCATAAAAGTCAACAACTCATGACCCGCGGTAGCATCCACCATGGAGTCAATGTGGGGTAATGGGAAAGGATCCTTGGGACATGCCTTGTTTAAATCAGTGAAATCGACACATACCCTCCACTTTCCATTTTTCTTTTGAACAACAACCACATTGGCTAACCATCTTGGATACTTAACCTCTCTAATCATACCTGCCCGAAGTAGTTTATCTACTTCTTACTGGATAATAGCATTCCTTTCAGGTGCAAACTTCCTCCTCTTTTGATGTATAGGCTTGAATGACCTATCAATGCCAAGTTTATGAGTAATTATATCTTTGGATATACCTGTCATGTCCTCATGCTTCCAGGCAAAGGTGGATCTCCTCCTCTTAAGGAAGGATACTAGATCCTGTTCAATGTCGCTAAGGATCCCTGATCCTATGAAGATCTTGGATTCAGAATCATGGGGATCCATGAGGATTTCTTTCACATCCTGCTCTCTTGCCTCCAAGACATCTCTTGAAGGATACTTTAATTGCTATTGCTCCCTTGGTCTTGAGGCTGGTTTCATTGATGATGTATAACAATTCTTAGGCTCTTGTTCATCACTCTCAATTTTCACCACTCCCCATGGACTTGGAAGCTTTACACACTGATGATAGGTGGATGGAACTGACTTCATATCATGTATCCATGGCCTGCCAAGGATAACATTGCAACAAGATAAGCAATCTATAACACAAATTTTTTGATAAGAATGCAATCCTTCAATATAGATTGGGAGTTTGATATCCCCCAATGTGTTCTTGGTTTCCCCACTGAATCCCACAAGTACTAAGGATCTTGGGACAATAGCAGACTCTGGTATATTCATCTTCTTGAGGACATCAAGCTGAATGATGTTCACAGAGCTTCCTCCATCTATAAGGATCCTATGAACAAAGTGGTTAGAAATAAACAATGTAATTACAAGACCATCATGATGAGGATCCTGGACATCAACACGATCATCCTCATCAAAGGTTATGACTTTATCCTGGGTAACAACGGAGGTCCGGACGGGTCTGTCTCCATTATCCATCTTGGTTTCCTTAGCATGTCTTTTTGGTGCTGAAAAGGAGGTACCACAAATGTCTGATCCACCGGATATGAAGTTTATAACTTGTGCATCTGCTGGAGGAGCAGGAGCCCTTTCTGGGATCCTTTCAGGATCCTGGATCCTTGACTTTTTCCGTCCCAAAAGTTCCTTCAAATGCCCCTTGCTCAACAAGTAACTAATTTCCTTTCTTAGTGCAATACACTCTTCAGTGAGATGCCCGAAATCCTCATGATATGCACACCACTTGGACTTATCCTTTGTATCGGCCGGTTTATCACTTTTTCTCGGCCACCTAGCTTTCTCACCTAGATTCTGCATTGCAAGGATTAGTTCATTGTTATCAACAGAAAAACAGTATTCGGAAATAGGAGGATAATCCTCATCATCCTCTTCTTGTTCCACTGCATGCACGTTCTGGTTATCAGATTTGTTATAGGACTTGGATTTGTTGTTCCTGAAGTAGGATCCTTGTTTCTCCTGTTTTAAGGATCCTGTCAGTCTATCCTGGATCCTTTTGTCATCCTCTAGGCGGATGAACCTAAGGGCCCTGGTTCTTACTTCATCAAGATTCCTGCAAGGGGTCATAACAAGATCATCATAGAATAGTGAATCCCTAAGCAATCCCATTTTAAAGGCTTCAACAGCCGTAGGAATATCCAAATTAGGAATATCTAAGGATTCTTTACTAAACTTAGTGATATAATCTCTAAGTGATTCATTTTGACCTTGTGTTACCCTATATAGATCACTAGTTAATCGTTCAAATTTTCTACTACAAGAGAATTGACTATTAAACAAATTAACTAGATTAGCAAATGAAGTAATAGAGTAAGGGGGAAGACTTAGCAGCCATTTAAGAGCAGATCCTGTGAGTGTGGATCCAAATCCCTTGCATAGACATGCTTCTTTTAACCTCTCAGGAATTGGATTGATCTCCATCCTCTCCCTGTATTGAGCTACATGCTCCTCTAGATCCGTTGAACCATCATACAGCTTCATGGATGGTATCTGGAATCTTTTGGGTATCTCAGCATCACATAAGGGTGGTTCAAAACGAGATATCCTATGGCTACCATCTGCGATTTCAGGAATGGGTTTAACCACTCCTGGTACACTGGATATCATGTCCTTAAGCTTCTGCAGTTCCCTAGCCATAGCTTGATTGATTCCTGTATCCTGCATGGAGCCATGGTTAGTGTTATAAGAATTATTGAAAGTATTACCTCCCAGAGGATTCATGTTTGGAATTCCATATGTGAATCCATATTGATGGGATTCCGGTATGATCGAAGGACCAGATGAAGCAATGGTCTGCATTGGTATGAAGTCTCCTTGACGAACATCCGAACTTGGAGGCTGCATACTCCTTAAGGATCCTCGATCCTGAAAGATGTTGGATCCTTGAACCTGAAAGGATCCTGGAACCAGAGAGGATCCTTGGACCTGGGAGGATCCTTGGACCTGGGAGGATCCTTGGACCGGGAAGGATCCTTGGACCTGGGAGGATCCTTGGACCTGGGAGGATCCTTGGACCTGGGAGGATCCTTGGACCATGGAGGATCCTTGGACCTGGGAGGATCCTTGGACCATGGAGGATCCTTGAACCGAGTGCATTCCCAAATATCCTCCTGAGCTGACGAAGGATCCCTGATGCTGGACAGTGGCTCCGGAAGGTTGAAGGTAAGATCCAGGAGCCTGAGTCATTGTTGTTGTTCCATAACGTCTTCCTGGTAATTCACCCAAGTATTGCACGTCCGGAGCTGCTGAGTGCTGGGAAGTTATGATTGGAGTGTCGAAGTTCAGCGACCTGGGCATCAATGGGGAATGATCCTCCACCGATTTCTTCTGTTTCTTGATATCACCTATCTCCCTGAGGATCATTTCGTTGGTTTTATCCTGCTCTTGCATACGATCCCTCATCTGCAAAATCAGATTAAAAAGATCATTAGTAGTAGGATTAGTGGAAACAGAAGAAGTTGGTGGTTTTTGGAAAATGGGGGTTTGTCTCTTCGCAGCATTATCAGCATTCTTCTGGGATCCAGAAGGTGGTGGAGGCAAAGGAGGAACGCCTTGTGAAGAACTGAATGATGGCATTAAACTTGAAGTGTTCTTCGCTGAGGAAGCCATCTGCTTGGTTGTAACGAACCGAAATGACCACAAAAATACGAATCTTCTTAGGAATGAAGAACCAATTGCCCCACGGTGGGCGCCAAACTGTTTTGGTAAAAAATCAAGCAATGATAATGCAACCAAACTTTCTGTTGTGAGGTATGATGCTTGAATCAATGAACAACACTAAGGATCACTATAGTGTAATGTGCAAAAAAGTGTTTAATCGCCAAGTGAATTGTCAAGAGCTGGTGAGAGCAGTTGCGAGTGTGTGTGTTAAGCTAAAAATAGCCAAGTGTTTTCTATTTAGCTCGCTATCCCTTTTAAAAATGGAAAATATCTAAGCTAACAAACATTCCGCATTTGGTGCAAGTCCCCCACGACCTCTATAACATCCATTTCAGCCATGCATGTGCGGAATAAATATGGAATATGCTCCAGGAATATCGCCAAGACCAAGTCCAAGCTCGTACTCCTGCAAAACAGCATCATATTTAAAGCAGACAATCATTAGTATAAGGATCCTTACGATGATCCATGATCCTGATCCTGCAATACTTCTGAGGATCACTAATTCAAACAGAAGTGAGGATCACTAAGCCCAACAGTAATTGAGGATCACTTATCATTGGAAAATCCTCCCCTAACACTTCCCACTTAGGAGCTAACTTTCCATCAGCAGGATTAGTAGTATTCTGAAAAGCCTTTCTTAATACCCAATCTCCAACCTGAAACCTTCTAGTCCTTATGTTCTTGTTATATGCTCTGGATATCCTCTGTTGATATGCTGCCATCCTTAGCTTTGCTGCATCTCTTGTCTCATCAATAGTATCCAATTCTTGGCATAGGGCTTCAGGATTCTGCTCAGGATCCCGGAGGTTGGATCTCGCTGTAGGTATCACCATTTCTGTCGGGATCACTGCCTCTGCTCCAAATACTAAGGAGAATGGAGTTTGACCAGTTGCACTTTTTACTGTTGTCCTATCAGCCCACAAAACAAAGGGTAATTCTTCTGCCCATCTTCCTTTCTTAGCTCTAAGTCTTTTCTTCAAATTGTTGATAATTATCTTGTTCGAGGATTCTGCTTGTCCATTTGCTTGAGGATATACTGGAGTAGATGCGATCATTTTGATTCCCCAACTCTTGCAAAAGTCAGTAGTCCTCTTACTTATAAACTGGGAATCATTGTCACAAATTATCTCGGCTGGTAGCCCAAACCTGGTCAGGATATTCCTCTTTATGAAGGATACTACTTCCTGGTCTCTGACTTGAACAAATGCTTCAGCTTCAACCCATTTAGAGAAATAGTCAGTCATTTCCAGCATAAAGACTTTTCCTCCTGGAGCTTTTGGCAATTTTCCTACTATGTCCATCCCCCTCTTCATGAATGGCCAAGGGGAAGCAATAGGATAAAGTGGTTCAGCAGGTTGATGCAATATGTTACTGGGCCTTTGACATGCATCACACCTTCGGGCATATTCTGCAGCGTCTTTCCGCATTGTAGGCCAATAGTGTCCTATTCTTAATACCTTTGAGAATAACGACCTGCCCCCAGTATGGTTACCACAATCTCCCTCGTGTATATCCTGAAGCACTTCTTTAGTTTCGGGATCCTCCAACCACCTCAGGTATGGTCATGCGAGAGATTTCTTATACAAAACATCATTTATAATAGTGAATCGTGATACCTTCATTCTAAATGCCTTAGGATTCTCATCCTTTGGGATGTGTCCTTCCTTGAGATATCTCATAATTGAAGCCGTCCAGGACTTAGGATCCTCCTCGGGATACTCATCATCAGGATCCTGGATACTTACTACTTCCTTATCCTGAGATTTGAGAAGATCCATCGCAGGATACAGGGTATGTAGTATTGGTACTTGGGTTCCCTCCGGTATCCTGACTGACGATCCTAGATTTGCTAAAACGTCGACTTCAGCATTATCCTCTCTTAGTACCTGTTCAAGTGTAAAAACATCGAAATATCCTGCTATTTTTTTGAGAATTTCGAGATACTCGATTAACTTCTCACCTTTAACTGCATACGATCCATTAAAATTATTAGTAATTAACAAAGAATCAACATATACTTGTAGACTCTTAATATTCGTGTTTCTAGCCAATTCTAATCCTGTGATCAAAGCTTCATATTCTGCTTCATTATTAGTGGTAGGATATTCGCATCTAATAGCCTGGGGTAATATGTCCCCCTGTGGCAATTTTAGTAGTATACCCAATCCCACACCTCTAACATTAGATGCACCATCAGTATATAATGTCCAGGATTCTAAATTTTCTCCTAGCTATTGTACTTCTAGGTCTACTTCATTTTGAATATCACTACTGAAATCAACCACAAAGTCAGCTAGAGCCTGAGACTTTATGGCAATTCTAGGTTCATATACTAGATCATAGGCACTTAACTTTACTAACCATTTAGCCATCCTACCTGACATCTCGGGTTTCCTAAGCACGTTTTTAACAGGATAGTTAGTTCTAACATGAATCCTATGTGTTTCAAAATAATGCCTAAGCTTTGTCGATGCCATAACTAAGGCCAATATTAATTTTTCTAAATGAGAATATCTGGTTTTAGCATCTAATAAACTTTTGCTAACATAATAGACAGTCTATTGCTGACCTTCGTGATCCTTTACAAGAACAGCACTTACAACATTCCCTGATACTGCGAGATACAGGGATAACGATTCACCATCCTCAGGCTTCATTAATAGAGGTGCAGTTGAAAGATACTGCTTCAAATCCTGCAAGGCTGCTTCATGCTTCTCTCCCCATTCGAATTTCTTATTCTTCTTTAGGATATCATAGAATTCCTTGCATTTTTCCGAGGATCTTGATATAAGCCTGATATATTTAAAGGTGATTTGATGTCAAAGATAGCTTTAATCTGCTCCGGGCTTGCTTCTATACCCCTTTTGGTTACCATGTATCCTAGAAACTTTCCTGCTCCCACTCCAAAAAGGCATTTGGCAGGATTTAGTTTCATGTTGTATTGGTCCAGGATATCGAATGCTCCCTTAATATCCTAGAGGTGATCCTCACCTTTTTTAGATTTTATTACCATGTCATCGATGTACACCTCCATGGTGTCCCCCAGCTTGTCTTTACACATCATGTTCACCAATCTTTGGTATGTTGCACCTGCATTTTTTAAACCAAAAGGCATAGCAGTATAACAATAAATACCTGTTGGTGTCATGAAAGCAGTATCCTCCTGGTCTGAAGGTTCCATTTGGATCTGCTGAAATCCTGAGGATGCATCCATTAAGGTTAACATCTCATGGCCGGTAGTAGTATCCACCATTGAATCAATATGAGGTAGAGGAAATGGGTCTTTGGGACAAGCTTTGTTTAAGTCTGTATAATCCACACAAACTCTCCATTTCCCATTTTTCTTTTGCACCACAACTACATTTGCTAACCATTTGGGAAATTTCACTTCCCTAATCATCTTGCTCTTTAATAATCTTTCAACTTCTTCTTGAATGATAATGTTCCGTTCTGGAGCAAACTTCCTTCGTTTCTGTTGGACAGGCTTGAAAGACCTATCAATTCCGAGTTTGGGAGTTATAATATCCTTGGAAATACCTGTCATATCCTCGTGTTTCCACGCGATTGTTGACATCCTGTATTTCAAAAAGTTAGTCAATTGATTTTCAATATCCTGAGGGATATTGGTTCCTACGAGCACCGAGATATCTAGATTTTCCTGATCCAGGATAATTTTCTTTACATCCTGCTTGGAAGCCTCCACGATATCCTGGGCTAGCATCTTTAATTGCTATGCTGCATTAGGCTTAGTTGAGGATTTCATCGAGGATGATTAACATTCCTTTGCCTCTTGTTGATCACTATCCACCTTGACTACCCCCCAAGGAGTAGGGATCTTGATGCATTGATGATAGGTTGACGGCACAGCTTTAATATCATGGATCCACGACCTACCTAATATAATATTATAGCAGGATAAGGAGTCCATCACACAAAAGCGTTGCATTGAGTTGACCCCTACAACATATACTGGTAACTTTATCTCTCCCACGGTATTCTTGGCTTCTCCACTGAACCCCACGAGCACAGTGGATTTCAAAGTAATATCCATCGGGGATACATTCATCCTCTTCAATGTCTCCAGCTGGATTATGTTGACAGAGCTGCCGTTATCCACCAGTATCCTGCGCACAAAATGGTTAGCAACATATAAAGTTATTACCAAAGCATCATGGTGAGGATCCTGGACAGTATCCCTGTCATCACTATCGAACGTGATAACTTTATCGGTTGTGAGGGTTGATATCCTGGTTGGTTTATCTCCCCTCTCTGCTTTGGCTTCCTTTGCATGTCTTTTTGCTGCAGAATATGATGTCCCACAAATGTCGGATCCTCCTGAAATAAAGTTAATTATCTTGGCATCCGCAGGAGGTGATTCTACTCGTTCAGGATCCTTCTCAGTATCCTGACCCTTTTTCTTTATTCTTCCCAGGAGATCCTTCAAATATCATTTGCTTAGGAGATAGCTTATTTCTTTCCTCAGAGCAATGCAATCCTCGGTAACATGTCCGAAATCCTCATGGAAGGCACACCACTTGGATTTATCCTTCCAATCAGCTTTCTGTTGGTTCTTCCTAGGCCACCTTGCTTTGTCTCCTAAGCCCTGCATAGCGTACATCAGTTCAGGTATATTAACAGAAAAACAATATTCTGATAACTCAGGATACTCCTCAGGATCCTCGTCTTCAACAGCATTCACTTTCTTGCTGTCATTTCTGCCATATGGCTTGGAACAGTATGGCTTGTACGAGGATTCTGACTTCCTGTTGCTTGATTGGTAGGATGAAGATGAATTCATCCTCTCTTGCATCTTCTTGTCATCTTCCAGCCGAATATATCTTAAAGCACTATTCCGAGCTTCGTCTAGGTTCCTACAGGGATTCATTACAAGATCCTGATAAAATTGGGAATCCTTTTGCAATCCCATCTTGAAAGCCTGCACAGCTGTTGCAACATCAAGATGCGGGATATCTAAGGATTCCCGGCTAAACTTGTTCACATAATCTCTCAGGGATTCCTGAGGTCCTTGAGTTATCCTGTAGAGATCACTGGTTAGTTTTTCAAAACTTCGACTGCAAGAAAATTGACTATTAAATAAATTCACTAAATGCGAAAATGATGTAATTGAGTGAGGAGGAACATTTAAGAGCCATTTTAAGGCTGATCCTGTTAAGGTAGAACCAAAACCCTTGCAGAGCCATGCTTCCTTGAGATCTGGAGGGATAGGATTGATTTCCATCCTTTCCCAATACTTGTCAATATGCTCTTCGGGATCTGTGGTTCCATCATAAAGCTTCATGTTAGGGGTCTGAAATCTTTTTGGGATTTCAGCATCACAAATAGGGTATGCAAACCGAGAAATCTTGTGGCTATCCTGGGATACTTCTGAGAGTGGTTGGACTACTCCAGGTACACTGGATATCATGTCCTTTAACTTCTGATGTTCCCTGGAAAACGCTGATGTCATATCTGCATCATGCAAAGATCCAATACCATTAGTAGCAAGAGTATTATTATTATTAGACATGTTACCAGTTTGAGGATTCTGGCCATATCCTGAAGCATATCCTGAGCTTCTCATAGTTGACACCCTGACCGAAGAGGGTATCTCAGGAGTATGATTCTGAGAATGGCTAGGCACAATATTTCCCCTGTTATCCTCAGTATATACTGCAGAACTGAAGTTCAAATCTCTAGGTTGCAATGGAGTGACATTATCCTCAGCGGGCCTGCTTGAGCTGGATTTCAAGCGTTGTATTTCTCTTATCAGCATTTGATTGGTCTCCTGCTGTTGCCTCATCTGTTCCTGTACACTACCAAACAAAGTTAGAATTTCTTCATTAGAGGCTAAAACAGGAGCAGATCTCTGAATGTTGCGAGTGGGGATGACTTCCTGAGGCAGTGAAGAGGCTTGCATCCTCGGAGGAGGTGGTGGAAGCACCGAACCAATTGTTGCAGAGGTTTTAGCAGACACGGTGGAAGAGCTCATGTTTGATCTCGAGGCCATTGAAAATAGTGTAGCAAAAAGTTTTGAAAATAGAAAACCAAGTAATGATTTTGCAAAAGCTTTTAGTAGAAATAGCACCACTTGCCCCACGGTGGGCGCCAAATTGTATTGGTAAAAAATTACCGAAGCAATTAAGTGATCAAATTAGTTAAGTGAGGTAGTGTGCTAAGAATGTGTATCGAAAATATGCTGATTAAGTTGTTTGTAAAAACAGTTTCCAGGATATGGCTCAGGATATCGAGCTGTATCAACAATCAAACAATGAGCAAAAATGTAAAGGGTGACACGGGATGTACGAGGAAAGCCCTTGATCAATCTAGATCGCCGGCATAAAACCTCGGGAGCTGACAATCACAGCTGCCTTGTTCTTCTTATTGCTTCAAATGACAGGATACAGTGCAGGATATGATGCGGATCAACTAAGTGTTACAATGTGATTTCGATACAAGTGTAAGTGTGTTGGAAGTGTTTGCAGATAGAGAGAAAGAGTGTGCGAGAGATGGTGTGTGTCCTTATCTGATCCGATCAATCCTTTTTATAGTAAAAGAAACTAACAAACTATTATTCCGGGATTTAACGAATATTCCATATGTGAACGTTGTAGTCCACGTCTTCCAGCTTCAACGTCCATAATTCAACAAATTTTCTCGAGTCTCAAGGAGAAGAAGTCCACTTGAACGTTATAGACTTGTTCCAATAATTTGAACATGAGTTAATTAGTTACCACCAGGATATCGTATCAGGATGTTACCAATATCCTGATCCGGTATCCTGGTCACAACAAAAGAAACATAGTCAGAATATTAGTCAGGATATACGAGCAGAAAACCACCCATAACAAGAATATTTAGTTTCTGCATCTAATAAACTTTTACTAACATAATAGACAGGATACTGCTGACCTTCATGATCCTTCACAAGAACAACACTTACTGCATTCCCTGATACTGCAAGATACAGGGATAATGGTTCACCATCCTCGGGCTTCATCAATAGAGGTGCAGTTGAAAGATATTGCTTCAATTCCTGCAAGGCTGCTTCATGCTTCTCTTCCCATTCGAATTTCTTATTCTTCTTCAGGATATCATAGAATTCCTTGCATTTTTTCGAGGATCTTGATATAAATCTGTTTAATGCTGCTACTCGTCCCGTCAATCTTTGTACATCTTTCATGTTGGAAGGTGACTTGATATCCAAGATGGCTTTGATCTGTTCTGGGCTCGCTTCTATCCCTCTTTAAGTCACCATATATCCTAAAAACTTTCCTGCCCCCACTCCAAAATAGCACTTGGCAGGATTTAGTTTCATGTTATATTGATCCAGGATATCAAAGGCTCCCTCAATATCCTGGAGGTGATCATCAGCCTTCTTAGATTTTACTACCATGTCATCAATGTATACCTCCATGGTGTCCCCCAGTTTGTCTTTAAACATCATGTTCACCAATCTTTGGTACGTTGCACCTACATTTTTCAAACCAAAAGGCATAGCAGTATAGCAATAAATACCTGTTGGTGTCATGAAAGCAGTATCCTCCTGGTCTGAAGGTTCCATCTGGATCTGATGGAATCCTGAGGATGCATCCATAAAGGTTAACATCTCATGACCGGAAGTTGCATCCACCATCGAGTCTATATGAGGTAGAGGGAATGGGTCTTTAGGACATGATTTGTTCAAGTCTGTGTAATCTACACAAACTCTCCATTTCCCATTCTTCTTTTGAACCACGACTACATTTGCTAGCCACCTTGGAAATTTGACCTCCCTGATCATTTTGGACTTCAATAATCTCTCAACTTCCTCTTGAATAATTGTATTTCGTTCAGGAGCAAACTTCCTTCTCTTTTGCTAAACAGGCTTGAATAACCTGTCAATTCCACGCTTGTGAGTGATAATATCTTTAGAAATACCTGGCATATCCTCATGCTTCCATGCAAATGTTGACATCCTGCATTTCAAAAAGTTAATCAACTAATGTTCAATATCCTGAGGGATACTGGTTCCTACGAGCACCGAGATATCTGGATTATCCTGGTCCAGGATAATTTTCTTAACATCCTGCTCAGAAGCCTCCGCGATATCCTGGGCTCGTATCTTTAATTGCTATGCTGCATTAGGCTTGGTTGAGGATTTCATCGAGGATGAGTAACATTCCTTTTCCTCCTATTGATCACTTTCCACCTTGACAACCCCCCAAGGAGTAGGGATCTTGATACACTGATAATAGGTTGATGGCATAGCTTTCATATCATGGATCCATGGCCTACCCAATATAATATTGTAGCAGGATAAGGAATTCATAACACAGAAGCGTTGCATTGAGTTGACCCCTTCAACATATACTGGAAACTTTATTTCTCCCACGGTATTCCTAGCCTCTCCACTGAACCTAACAAGTACAGTGGACTTTGAAGTGATATCCATCGGGGATACATTCATTCTCTTCAGTGATATCATGTGCATAAAATGGTTAGCAACATAAAAAGTTATTACCAAAGCATCATGGTGAGGATCCTGGATAGTATCCCTGTCATCACTGTCGAACGTGATCACTTTATCAGTTGTGAGGGTTATCATCCTGGATGGCTTATCTCCCCTTTCTACCTTAGCCTCCTTTGCATGTCTTTTCGCTGCGGAGTATGAAGTTCCACAAATGTCGGATCCTCCTGAAATAAAGTTAATTATCTTGGCATCTACAGGAGGTGATGCTGCTCGTTCAGGATCCTTCTCAGTATCCTGACCCTTGTTCTTTTTTCTTCCCATGATATCCTTCAGATATCCTTTGCTCAGCAGATAGCTTATTTCTTTCCTCAGAGCAATGAAATCTTCTGTAACGTGCCCAAAATCCTCATGGAAGGCACACCATTTGGATTTATCCTTCCAATCGGCTTTTTGTTGGTTCTTTCTAGGTCACCTTGCTTTGTCTCCTAAACCCTGCATATCATACATTAGTTCAGGTATATTAACAGAAAAACAATATTCTGACAATTCAGGATACTCCTCAGGATCCTCGTGTTCAACAGCATTCACTTTCTTCCTGTCATTTCTGCCATATGGCTTAGAACGATATGGCTTGTACGAGGATTCTGACTTCCTGTTGGTTGATTCGTAGGTTGAAGATGAATTCATCCTCTCTTGCATCTTTTTGTCATCCTCTAGTCAAATGTATCTTAAAGCCCTGTTCCGAGCTTCATCCAGGTTCCTGCAAGGATTCATTACAAGATCCTGGTAAAATTGAGACTTTTTTTGCAATGCCATCTTGAAAGCCTACACAGCTGTTGCAACATCAAGATTTGGGATATCTAAGGATTCCCGGCTGAACTTGTTCAGATAATCTCTCAAGGATTCCTGAAGTCCTTGAGTTATTCAGTAGAGATCACTGGTTAGTTTTTCAAAACTTCGACTACAAGAAAACTGACTACTAAATAAATTGACTAAATGAGCAAATGATGTAATCGAATGAGGAGGAACGTTTAAGAGCCATTTTAAGGTTGATCCTGTTAAGGTAGAACCAAAACCCTTGTAGAGGCATGGTTCCTTAAGATCTGGAGGGATAGGGTTGATTTCCATCCTTTCCCTATACTTGGCAATATGCTCTTCAGGATCCGTCGTCCCATCATAGAGCTTCATGTTGGGGGTTTGAAATCTTTTTGGGATTTCAGCATCACATATAGGATATGCAAACCGAGATATATTGTGGCTATCCTGGGATACTTCTGGGATCGGCTTACCTACCCCAGGTACACTAGACATCATGTCCTTTAACTTCTGAAGCTCCCGGGAAAGTGCCGATGTCATACCTGCATCCTGCAAAGATCCAATACCATTAGTAGCAAGAGTATTAGTATTATTGGACACATTACCAGCCTGAGGATTTTGGCCATATCCTAAAGCATATCCTGAACTTCTCATAGTTGACACCCTAATCGAAGTTGGTATCTCAGGAATATGACTCTAGGAATGGCTAGGCACAATATTCCCCCTGTTATCCTCAGTATATACTACCCAACTGAAGTTCAAAGCTCTAGGCTGCAAGGGAGTGACAGTATCCTCAGTGCTTGAGCTAGATTTCAAGAGTTGTACCTCTCTCATCAGCATTTAGTTGGTCTCCTGCTGTTTCTTCATCTGATCCTGTATACTACCAAATAAAGTTAGAATTTCATCATTAGAGGCCAAAACAAGAGCAGATCCCTGAATATTCCGAGTGGGGATAATATCCTGAGGCTGTGAAGAAGCTTGCGTCCTTAGAGGAGGTGATGGAGGCACCAAACCAATCATTGCAGATGTTGTAGCAGACACGGTAGAAGATCTCATGTTTGATCTTGAGGCCATTGAAAATAGTGTAGCAAAAAGTTTTGAAAATAGAAAACCAAGTAATGATTTTGCAAAAGCTTTTAGTAGAAATAGCACCACTTGCCCCACGGTGGGCGCCAAATTGTTTTGGTCAAAAATTACCTAAGCAATTTAGTGATCAAATTAGTTAAGTGAGGTAGTGTGCTAAGAATGTGTATTGAAAATATCCTGAATTAGTTGTTTGCAAAAGACAGTTTTCAGGATATAGCTCAAGATATCGAGCTATATCTACGATCAAACAATGAACAAAAAGTAAAGGGTGACACGAGATGTACGAGGAAAGCCCTTGATCAATCTAGATCGCTGACACAAAACCTCGGGAGCTAACAATCGCAGCTGCCTTGTTCTTCTTATTACTTCAAATGTCAGGATACAATGCAGGATATTGACCAGATCGCTACTAAGTGTTACAATGTTTTTTCAGAAAGTGAGAGTTGCAAGAGAGAGTAGGAGAGCTTGAGAGTAGTGAGTGTGATGTCCTATTTGATCTGGTTTTATCTGTCTATTTATAGCTAAGAAATGAAAACAAACTCTCCTACAAATGGGGGATGCCATCGAATATTCCCTAGTTAACGTTGGAGCCCAAGTAAAGCGGCCTCAACGTCTTTCTTCGAACAACTTGGACCGAGTCTTCAGGAGAAGAGGTCTTCATCAACGTTGCAAACTTGAGCTCGTACTCCTGCACATAATCCGTTAGTAATCCTCAGGATACCACATCAGGATGTTACCAATATCCTGAGACGGCTTCCTGGGTATGAATATTTATCATATAATAAAGATATAATTCAAGATATTATCCAGGATATGGGCTCAGAATTTCACCCATAACACATACATGTACCACACAAGCACATACAAGTCACGTTCACTTATTCACATTCAAATACCGTACTTATACATGCACATAACTATCCATCTATAAGCATACATATGTAAAGGTTCTGTCCTTTCACTCATGTATTACATTCTAACACATGTGTTCAGACAAGTTCTAATCATACACTAACATATAAACCCATGCATACTTGCCCACATTCATTGTTCGTTTCCATTCGTACGCGCATATTAGTTCCATCCTTACCCGCACCTCATAGAATCCTTTCGACAAGCTTAGGGTGCGTTTCAGAAGCTTTTAGGTGCTTAGGAATGGGGCTACCAGGTCTGGGATCAAGGAAAATGAAGAAATGGGACAAAACGGGGTTTTAGGCATCGATAGTCGATCTAGGTGTCGGCGATGCCGGTCTGCAGTACTGGCGACGGAATTTCCATCCTTTGATCGTTTCGACCCCCGTTCATGC
Source organism: Helianthus tuberosus (assembly GCA_030545235.1). NCBI lineage: Eukaryota > Viridiplantae > Streptophyta > Magnoliopsida > Asterales > Asteraceae > Helianthus > Helianthus tuberosus. Next base: position 166,850,971 of record CM060408.1, read on the forward strand.
ATCTCCAAAGTCCTAAATTTTAAAATAACCTTTTTCCAAGCCCCAAATGGTTCTAACACTAACACTAATCCTCATACCCCCAACATCCAAAATTCACATTTCGTTACATTACTTTCTAAATCTTGACCCGTTTGATCATACCAAGTGTTTTATGTCACAACTAAGCTACATAGAACTCAATACAACCTTACTTACTTTGATCCTACAATCACTTACCCATCCTTTCATGATTCCCATCCTCATTGCATCCAAGACTTCATTATTTAATCGAATTTAAGTTTGGGAACCACTTACCTTTAGCGTCCGTGTTCGTTATGGCTTCCTCTTAACCGCTAGCATCCCGCGCTTGAGTCTATGTTGACATGATTCTTATCCTTACATGTCATCACATTTGTATCCTTATTAGCATATGTGATCATACATATTATTAAATCATATCCAACTCATATCTTACATTGACCTTCATTAGTCAATTCTAACAATCACAAGGCATATATATATATATCAGCAATCACATCTTTTCATCCCATATAATTCATCATGACGTCACATATAAGACATATTAACAAAAAGTCTAACCATACTACTTATACACAATTGATTTTCAGAAAGTCAACTTTCTATCATATGAACATTCAACTTAACCTCATACATCCATATCCTTATAGTAGACTATACTAATGACACTATATACACATTTCATACTCATGTTGTAATACACATACAGCCACATGATCACTTAGTTACATACAAATATACACATAATCAATTTTACACATGCTAATGCTTTCAAGATTCTACATTTGACAACTACATACAAAGTTAGCCAACTACATTCATTTAGTAAGTTCATATGCTATATATTTAGTACACATTCATTTCTAAATCACCAACAAGCAATTGGTCCAACACATGGTGTGTGCCTACAAGTCCCAAATGCGTGTTTCTTCTCATGGGCGTAGGATAATAGGGGCGGGATGCCGCAGCCCCCGACCCCTACCCCGGGAGCGGGCGCCACGAGCATCCAGATGGGTGGTATCGGTGTTTATTTATTTGGCAGCAGAATACATCAGGACCGTAGTTAGGAAATATGTTTATCAGAGTAAAACACCAACTTTTATAATAATAATTTATTGGGAGAAACCCAAGTTCATTTGACACTATATTTATAGGGATGACCCTATTTATTGAAAACAAAAACTTCTTCTTTATTTAGGTAACTTTTATAGCCACTTCTCCAAGCCTTCAGTGCTCTCCAGCTGGTTTCTATTTGGCTTTCACATTGTGTTACCTGAAACGCGTTTTGAAAACATTTTATCAGCAAGAAATACTAGCAAGTACATTCCATTTTGTAAAGCATCAGTTGTTTACACATTACAGTATTAAGGGTGATTACAATGTTTATATCTACACAATTACTCAGTCAGTACGTGTCACTCGATGGATCTGTGACTATGGTCATATCACACATTGGATACCCGTGCCCGATTGTGAAGGTTATTAAGTACTGTATACAAACCCCATAATATTGGCAGTAATTGTAGAATTACAAAAACTTAATCACTGTAATTGTATTTGAAAACATTTGAGGTTTTGGTAAAACATTTTGACTCATAAAAATGTACTCTCAAATAGTGAGAAAAAGTGAATGTACTTACATTGTTGACTTAGGTGATACTACTATGGCTTCCTGGTGATTCTCCTGGTTAGTATCTATTAAAATTAAACAATGCACACATATTAGTAAAATAACCTAAATCACATTAACCGTACAACTCGAGACAGCATTCCAATGACTGAGTCGGGCAGAGCCAACATGCATTACGGAATCCTAGATCATTCGGGTGTACACACGAAACAGAATTCCAATGACTGAGTCGGGCAGAGCCGACATGCATTACGGAATCCTAAATCGACCGTGTACGGCAATAGCAGGGTTATAGTACTTACAACGAGGCAAAGCTTCGCTTTATAGTGGGTATTATTTCCTAAGCAATAATGCTATTATAGTGACAGAGAAAGAAAAGAAATTTGAACGGTGAGAAATGAGGCCGAAGGCCTCTATTCATAGCCTGCCCAAAGGCGGCTCGCGCCCCGCGACAGCCCTCATCCTCTTGTTTCGTGGCCCGCGATAGAGGTAGACTAGGGCGTAGCCTTGACAGCTCAATGTAGTAGGCTTGTCACGAAGGGGACACGTGGCTGGCTGGGTGTTCGGCAAGTAACAGGTCCTTGCGGCCCGCGAAGGACCAGTGAGGTCTTGGTCGCAGCCCGCGACAAACCCCTGAAGTTTGTTTTTCTTGTTTTTAATAAGTGTATGGCTATTTCATGTTCGTTTCTCGCGTACGAGGTATATTTTAGGACATTTGGGGGTGTCCAAAAATATTTTAGGAGGGTTGTTATATCCTCCCCACCTTGTATTGGATCTCGTCCTCGAGATCTACTTGAACAGGTGTGGGTATTTCCTTTGCATCTCGGATTCAAGTTCCCAATTGTATTCTGGTCCTCTCTTGGAATCCCATTTCACTTTGACCAGAAATAGTCTCTTGTGTGTGAGGTTCTTGATCTTCCTATCTTCAATTTGAACGGGTTTCTCGATAAACTTAAGTTTCTCATTTACCTCTATGCCCTTAAGAGGTATTACTAGTGATTCGTCTGCTAAACACTTTTTGAGATTACATACATGAAACACATCATGTATTCCTGCCATTTCCTCTAGCAGTTGTAGCTGATAGGCACAGGTCCTATTCTTCTAATAATCTCAAAAGGTCCAACATACCTGGGGCATAACTTTCCTCTTTTAACAAATCTGACTACTCCTTTCCATGGAGAAACCTTTAATAGTACCTTATCTCCTACTTGAAATTCTAAAGGTTTTCGTCTGTTATCTGCATAACTCTTTTGACGATCTCGTGCTGCTTTTAGTCTTTCCTTGACTTGAATTATCTTATCTGTCATTTCCTGCACTATCTCTGGTCCAGATAATTGTTTTTCTCCAATTTCTGCCCAACAGACTAGAGTTATGCACTTTCGTCCATAAAGTGCTTCAAATGGTGCAGCATTAATGCTAGTATGATAGTTGTTATTGTAGGAAAATTCTATTAATGGTAAATGGTCGTCCCAATTTCCTCCAAAATCAATTACATAGGCTCTAAGCATATCTTCCATAGTCTGAATTGTCCTTTCGCTTTATCCGTCTGTCTGTGGATGATAAGTTGTGCTTAGATTTAACCTGGTTCCCATTGCTTTTTGGAAACTTGTCCAAAAATGAGAAGTGAAATGGCTATCTCTATCAGATACGATAGATAGAGGAATTCCATGTAATGAAACTATTTCATTTACATATAGCTTGGCTAACTGTTCCATACTGAAAGTTTCCTTCATGGGTAAGAAATGAGCAGATTTGGTCAATCTGTTTACAATCACCCAAATTGTATCATTTCCCTTTCTTGTCTTGGGTACTTTGGTAACAAAGTCCATTGTTATCAATTCCCATTTCCATATTGGCGTCTCTAACTGTTGCAATAATCCTGAGGGTTTCTGATGCTCGGCTTTAACTTGTGAACAAGTTAGACATTTAGCAACATAATTGGCTATATCCTTTTTCATTCCTATCCACCATAAATTTTTTCTTAGATCTTGATACATCTTATCACTTCCGGGATGTATCGTATACTTAGACTTATGAGATTCTTTTAGAATTCTGTGGCGTAGGTTTCCTTGTTCAGGTATCCACGTCCTTTTCTTATGGAACTTCCAAATTCCATATGTTCCTTTGATGTCGGGTCAAAATAAGTCAGATATTATATAGTTTGTGTCGAATTTTAGAGTGTTAAATATATTAAATCAATAAGTTTTATATCTTTATTGTATATTGGTGTGTTTGTGCTTAACAGGTAGTAAACGAGGTTAAATGAAAGCAAACAAGCTGAAAAGCGGGATCGACAAATCAATGCGGGACACATAACGAAAGAAAACCTAATGTGAAGGCAACCATTCACGTGACATTGAGGGGGAGACATTAATTCATTCTTGGAGGAATTCTTTGGAACATACGTCACCCATCATCATCAGGGCATTGTGGGCACTATTATTCTAGGAGGGTTTTATTATTAAATCATGAATCACATCATCATCGCAACCAATGTTGTAGAAGGCGCTAGGCGCTAGTCGGGCGGTGAGGTACAGCCTAGGGATTAATCGGGATTAATCGGAATGGGATTTTTATATGTATTTTTTCAAAATTATATATATATACCCAATAATATAAAAATAATACTTCAAAATTCACATAAATACTTCAAGTTTCAGATAGTATGGTTCGATTTTGACCGATTTTGACCGCCTAGGACCGATTTTGTCCGATTTTGACCGATTAATTATAGGCCGATTAATCCGATTTTTGACCGCCTAGGACCGCCTAGGGCCGCCTAGGACCGATTACCGATTAATTGGACCGACTAGGTTTAAATTAATCAGTAGACTAGCGCCTAGCGCCTAGGCGGCGATTAATCGGCCGCCTAGGCCGATTTCTACAACAGTGATCGCAACCATATATAAGTCACGCATACATTGAGAAAAAGGGGAGCCGTCATTCATACATCGAGGGACGAATTATTATTATTATTATTCTTTTTCATCTTTCAAGTTACTTTGGATGTTGGATCAAGTTAGGATGACAACTGATGCGGTGAAGACAATCATGAACGGCTAGTTTCTCCATGGCTTCCTCCAGGCGGATGGTTCAGTTAGATTTTTACGTTTCTCAGTTTATACTCAGGTTTGGATGTACTTTTGACCTTGACAAAGTTGTATGAATACACTGATGTGTTGGTTTCTTTGAACTATTTGCATGTGTTTTGAGTTCTTGCTTAACAACTTGTTCAGTTGATGACAAAACCTAGTAGCTTGTTGGGTGACATAGAGTAGGTTGACTCACACTAGTAAATAGGGTTAATCAAATTATAAAAGATCTGATGACAAAGACCTATTTTTATTACCATATTAAATTAACTAACTTTCCAGCATCATGTCTATGTGATGGCCAAATAACTGAGTAGACTGAGTTTTGTGAAACCTAGAACCTAAAGTTTGGAGGAAGTTACGCTTTATAAATCTGATATCTTTTCTCGTAATTAGTTTAAAGTTTTCTTTCAAATTAATCAAAACCCCCAATTATAGAGTAGTAGTAGTTAATTAAATAATTTAGCTAAACACTAACCACATATTCCCCGTGGATACGATACCCTGCTTATGCTATCTACTTAGTTTAATTAGGTTTTTGCATGACCCTGACGACAGTCATCAATGCACATACGCATCGATCCATCTTTCTTCTTAACAAACAACACTGGTGCTCCCCACGGTGATGAACTTGGTTGTATAAAACCTTTGTCAAGAAGTTCGTCCAATTGTTTCTTCAATTCCTGCATCTCCGTTGGTGCTAATCGATATGGTGCTTTGGCAATCGGTGCCATTCCTGGTATTAGGTGAATTCTAAATTCAACCTCTCTATCAGGCGGTAATCCAGGTAACTCTTCTGGAAAAACGTCTGGAATTTAGATATTACAGGAATATCTTTTAATTCTTTTCCTTTAGTATTGATGATTACATAAATCATATATACTACTCCTCCTTTCCTTTCATAACTTGCAGCTTTCATCACATAGATGAATTTTGTCGATCGGGTTGGCTTATATTCTTTGATTGTGATCTTTTCACCACTTGGTGTACTTAATTGTATTGACTTTTGATCACATAAAATACTGGCATGATTGGCTACCAACCAATCCTTTCCTAATACGACATCAAAACCGGCCAGATTCATTGCGTAAAGGTTAGCAAAGAAATAATGGTTTAGAATTTCTATTCTTGCTCCCTGTAAGATTTCACTTATCTTAACAGATTCTTCGTTTGCTGTCTCTACCAAACAATCTTGTTGAAGTTTGACTAAGGGTTGGTCAAGAAATTGGTAGAAAGAAGTATTGATAAAACTTTGGTTTACACCAGAGTCAAACAATACTTTGGTAAATATGTTATTAACTAAGAACGTACCAGAAATCACATCCGGAATCATCTTGGCTTCCTCAGTTGTCAGAACAAAGGCTCTGGCATTCTTCTTAGGTGCTTCCGTTGTCTTAGTCTTGTTGGGTGTGGCTAGAGCTAGTTTCGGACAGTTTGGTTTGATGTAACCAGCTTCTCCACAATTGTAGCATATTCTGGCATTAGCCTTTCTCCTACAATCCTCTTCCTTATGTCCTGGGTACTTGCAAAAGTTGCAGGACACAGCACACTTTCCGGAGTGCTTCTTTCTACAAAACTTATAGTAAGGTGCCGAAAGACCTGTCCCTTTTTGTAACACCCATCTCAATTAATCAAGATTTTAATAATAGAATACGCATTTTAATGCTAAAATGCGACTTTACAAAAACTTGTCATGCCTACAAGTTCCCATATGTTTTACTTTTAAAGACATAGTTGCAAGTGTTTACATAATTCATTTATAACAAAACAAAACAAGGTTTAACGTGGAAGCTTCATTTAACATGTGTTCGGTTATTGTTCGCCACTTGATCTTCATCCGGGACTCTCGACATTCACATATGATCAAAACCAACTTAAAAGTTAGTTTTGATGGTTAAATAACAAGTACAACAAGGGAATTGGGTCAAATAATCAAAATAAACAAAAATTTAAAGATTTTACGCCGTCGCCGCGCGCGACGGTAAAACCCTTTAGGCGTCGCGCGACGCCACGGCTCCAATTCGACAGAATGTGTTGATGCTGGTGCTGCATATGCCCAGCTATAGTTTTAATCGAAAAACGAACTTCAAAGTGTCATAACTTTTTGTCTACTTATCCGTTTTACGCGATTCTTTTTCCTACGCGTTCTTAATTTAATTCTCCATCTCATGGAGTATAAATCTGACATCTGAATTTAAAAAATTTTAGATTTCAAGCTCTTGGCTTGAAATTCAATTTTTAACACTTTTGACCCGTTCGTGATTTTATCAATCAAACTTGTTTATTAGCTTTAAAATACCGTGGACATCATGGTATATTCACTTACCAATATTTAAGGTTCAAATTACGGGTTTCTTATGGAATCTTAACCCGTTTTGCATATCAACTCATTTTGACCCATTTAATGCGATTTTCATGCATTTAAGCTTCAAACTGGCACTTCTCTTTCTACATTTCGTATTTCCATTTTTTTAAATAGCCTCTTATATTCCACCACAACTATTTTGTGGTGGATTTAACATAATGGACCGTTATCCTTAATTTTACCCTTTGGATAGTCGTTCTACGTAATTGACCCGTTCTTAGGCATTTGACCCTCAAGGTTTATACTTACAACTCTTACATATATCTAAGAGTTACATAATCATAATACTAGTATCTAAACGACCTCTAAGGGTCGTTTTCCCGATTTACCTATCAAGGGCACTTTGATCATTTTTAGTCCCTCATTTACGATGAAGGACTCTCACTAATTATTTGACCAAAATTTCATGTTTAACTAACAACTTATTTATGCGTACCTGGCTCGGGTCATAATATCGACCCATTACAACCCTTTCACTATTAATCACTAGCTAATAATAACGTGAGCCTTATGTTAATTCCTTTGAATCACGAAACTCAACAAGCGATTGTCAAATGTTATTGTCAAATGGTGTTAACAACAACATATGACCCATTTGGTCTAATTGACCATTTGTCCTTATGAGATGGTATTTAATTACCATTTCATCCCTTTAAACCTATCCCGGTTTTTCCCTTTGAACTCATTTTACTTAAAAATCGTTTCTTATTTGTTTGTCATTGCATGACTTGATTTACCATTTTACCCTTTTACCATAATTCATGATTTCTTACCATTTTCCCTTGTTCCGACTCTCATTAAATCATGTTGGGACATCACATATCAACCACTTAATAGCATTCTTATACACTACTTATAATTAAGTAATTTGTAAATAGTGTAAAAGGGGCGTAAGCTTTACTTACCTCTCGTCCGATTATGCCCTTCCCGCGTACTTCATCCGTTTGACCCGCTTCCTTTCCAAGCTTCCACCTAGCTTGTCAAGAGTCAAACTATCATATAATTTCCACAAGGTGGTTTGATTAGTCATTCAAGATCATGACCTTCACACCTTATGAATCTTTTTACTGCTTTTCTTATTGAACCCTATCATAGGTCGGTTTGACTTTTTAAAAGTCAAATCACCAATTAACACATACGAATGCACTATCAAGTTCACATGACTCAATTAGACACATTATCAATATTTAGTGAGCGTCCTCTTTTGGGACGCCGAATTAGCTAACATGTCATCCATTTCATACCTCAAGTAATAATAAATCAACATATAATTTCAGTTATTATAAGCGTATATACACTTTGGCCATCATAATCATGACTTTAACTCTTATGTCAAGACCCACTTCTAATCACTTATGAACTCTTAACAAAATACCTAATTTGTTCAAGTAGTTCATTCATATGAGTTAGTATGATGTTTATAAACACCAATACAACATCAATTTCATCAAATCATCAAAACCCACTTAGCTCATACTTGATTAGCTGACTAATCACTAGTTTATGGCACAATTCTACAAGTTTTGCATTTAGGGTTTGCTCCTAGACTTATTCTCACATCTATATCACTATAACATTCAACATTCATACAAGAATTTCGTACATGCATGTTCATCACAAATTCAAAATATCACCAAACATCAAAATTCAACATACCTTGTGATCCTCTAAGCTGGTGAACACGATTTTATTCAAGGCCCCAATTTCCCGGCTCGATTTCTCTTTGTTTTTGTTGAAATTTTGAGTGTTTAGGGTTCTTAAAGAGAACCCCTTCTCTTCTCCTGTTGATATACGACCAAACCACATTCATGTGTGTGTTTTGGTGTTTATTTCTTTTAATTAGACACAATCTTTCATATTTGCCCCACTTTAGTCCCTTTAGTTTCAAAGGTTGTTAAAAGGGTTACCAATTTCAAGTTTCTTTATTATTTTAACAACACTCATTTAACTAGGTTGATATTCCTAGTTACTTAGTGGGTTCGGGGAAGTTATAACCCATTTTTGTTTTAAGTCCCATTAGCCCGGGCCTTCTATATACTTTGTTTTTCTCAAAGTATTTATCCTTCTTTTGATTAACATCATGTTTATTTATTTAAATCCTAATATTTACCGGGTTAATTTTTACCACAAACGGTATTTTACCCGCCGTCACTGTCAACGTGGTTTAATTACCAAACCCGTTTTTTGGGTGTTACACTTTTGCACGGTAAGAATTACCGTAACGAAATTCCTGGGTAAGTTTTTGAGCTAGGTTCTTTCTCTGGTTTTCTCTTGTGCGCGTACCAATTCATCAGTCAAGGTATTGGCTAATTCTACTGCTTCTTATATGGTTTGCGGTCTAGCAGCCTTGACTACGTGTCTAATTTCACTAATTAATCCCCAAATATAAAGGGAGATTAATACTGGTTCAGGTGAGGCTAAGGTTATCACTATCCTAGCATATTCGAAGAATATGGTAGTGTAACCTTTGTAGTCTATTCCAGTCATTCTAAGATTTAGGAACTTATTGGTGATTTGTTCCTTCTCATTCTGAGGACAGAATTTTCTTTCAACCATTTCCTTAAAGTTAATCCATTCCATATTATAAACTCTGTCACTTCCCCTAGACTTGTAACGTCCATAATTAGAAGGTCTCGTCTTGTATTTCTATTTTTGGAAATCTTGTATTCCTTGTAATCATATTTCGTTGTATCATTGTAAAATCCGAGACTTTGATCGTAATGAAATGAATCTTTTATACATCGTTTACACATGTTTATACATTGATACGTGCACTCGTTCGATACATGGTTCGTAATTCGCATAAACGTAAGTTTAATTCATAAACAATGATCGTGTATTCGCAATTCTTAAATCCTTCGTATGTTCAAACACTTGGTTATTCGATTATAAAATTAAGTTATATGCTTTTCGCTTGATTAATACCTAAATGTAAATCATTCACACTTGTTTCATATGACACACTTAATATATCGCAAGTTGGTGTAATTAAAATATGTCTCTTAATCCTTTTAGACCTTGATAACATGTTAAATGCACATTAGGCTTTATGTAGCATCTTAATTATATAAAATACCTCTTATTTATACATTTTACATCATTTAAACAACAAGAAAAAAATTATAAAAGTTGCCAAACAACCCTTGCAATCAGCCAACTATGGGTGAATTATTTCTTTTATTATTGCTTAAACTCTCACCTAATTATATTAAATGCTCACCCAACTTAACCCTAATCCTTCCACCTATAAATACCACTTATAACCAGCCTCCCTGCCACTTTTGCAACACTAAAACACTCTCATAACATCCTCCAAATCGTAGCTGAAAGCAAGAGTTCGAGTAGAAATACCAACATTCACAAAAGTGAGCATAACTCACTCATTTCTTATCCGATTCACTCGATTCTTTTTCCTACTTCTTTGTATTGACCTTAGCTACGTTTCCACTGGAAAACTAGGCCCTGGAATGTCTCCAAAAGGGCCCCAAAGTTGACTGATTTTTCTGTTCTTGTTTCAAACATTGATAAACTTGATTAAACTTGAGGAAAACTCATCTCAAACCTATGTCCTTATGCTTATAACCACTTCTATGGTTAGTTAGGCTTAAAAACAAGGTTGAGACATTCAAAATCAGAGGTATAAATTTCACAAACGTTTTGTTTTGTTCAAGGGCTTAACCCACAAGTGATGTTCAAATTCAAGACTTGATGTAAGTGTGATTTAGGATTAACTTGGGTTGTCCTACATAAAATCCACACATTGCTTGATGATTTCTTATATATTAGTGTTTAGTATTCTTGTATTACTTGTAGTTCATGACCCTCCTTGTATGTTCTTACATCAAGTGTAGTGGTGAACACTTAGAGGTGCCTAAATGAAAGACATTTCTTCCTACCTCCTACATGATTTCTATGACACAAAGAGGTACCTAAATGGGGGATTCATCCTCCTAAATCATTCTTGAACTATTGGACTTATTGATATATTACATAATCTAAATAATATCTATATATACTATTCAACATACGAACTTTTGAAGATGAACTTGTGTTCATTCGTCAAAGTACTAGACTTACACCATCTATGACCATACACTTGTTATGACTCTAATGGACCTTTGATCCATGAAATCCTACAAACTCTTTTGGAGTTTTAATAGTGCCAAGAACATGTGCTATGTGTACAAGATGATTACTTTTCACATACTTACTTTTCATGCACTTTAAACTCCATACCCTTAGACCGAATGTATCCGTCTCTTAAAATCCCAAACCGAACTTACTCAACCTCCTAAACTCAACAACTTCGTCAAATTGGATAATCGGAAAACATATGCAATTTTGTGAGTACACTTGACCCATTTTTCTTTTTATTCACTTTGGGTGCAACATGTTTTACTTGTTAAACCGCACAATTCACAAACATGCTTTTATTCATTCGATCCGTATACATGCTTTGTTATGCTTAGGTTCATGCTAGAATACATACTACTTGTTAACTCTACTTAAACAATTATAGCGTTATAGGAGTAGCACACCACCCGATGGGGTTTTGTTAAGTCTTTATTCTATAACGGTCTTGTCACTTTTGTGTCAAGGGATGCTAAATACTAGTGGACACTAAAGTTGACATATTGTTATGCATGATAGATTGACCTTGTATACCAATTGCTATGTTGGATTGAAAATACCTTTTTATACATATGCCACGAGTCTAAAACTAGTGTACTCGCCAATACCTTTGTATTGAACTATGCTTTTAAAACATGTTGCAGGTTTAGCGATGATGTTGATGATGCATGGAATCTAGTAGGATGCTTAGATACACACTTTAAATTTTGTATTTTATTTGTATTGTATTTCATTATTCATGTTGTATTTGTTTCAAATCCTTGTAATTGACTCTTTAGAAATGAAATGAAAATTTATCATTTAAATACTTGTCACAAATAGTGTTATGACGTCTCTTGCAATCTATTTCGTCTCACTCCGATGTTTCCGCCATCTGTTGAGGTGTGACGAATTGGTATCAGAGCCATAACTATAGGGAATTAGGAAAATTGCCATGCTTTTTACCTAGTCTATAGTTCTAGAGCTTTATTCTCATGTTTTGCTTGAACTACTTGCATGTTACTTTGTTTGCTCATTATTTATTCTCTTTTGATCTTTTAAACATATATGTCACTTATGTGTTAATACTTGACATACTATTCTCATGTGTTAATACTTGTCTTATTATGCATTAATACTTGTTTTATTGTTCTATTCTTCCTGTGCTATTCTTGATATGCTTTCTTATGTGTTTATACTTGTTTATTTATTCCTTTAACTTACGCCTTTCCTATGCCTTTTTACTCGTGTATACTAAAATCGAAACCACTCGTAATACCCAAACGAGACGACTTCACCAAAATAGGCGTGAAACCCACAATTTGGTGAACAACTCTCAATCCATTTACTTTTCCTTTTTACATGAAATTCACCATCAAGTTAGGAGTGAAATCCTCACCTTGATGGAGAAATTCAAATTTCAAATCCTAGTGGACCCTCGTCAAAGTGTTGAAATTAAATTTTGACCCGACGAGTGCCAACCACACTTAGGATACGAAATCGTCAAGTTAGGGGTGAAACCCACACCTTGCCGACTAGTTCCACTCCTTGATTTTTCATAAATCCTGCCAAGTCTCGAAATTTTGATTGATTTGGGACATGTAGTAACCGGAAGGGTAAATACCGTTAACCGACTTGTCGGAGAGAGTATTCCACCTATTAGGCCAAAGCATGCTCCTCAAATTCGAAAGACTTTTCGACAACTTTGGTTAGTCAAAGTTTCGTTTTGGAACCATCCAAATTTTAATCAAACATGTGTTTCTATTATTTATCATATACGATGCAATCTTTCAAATTCAAATTTACTTTCGCTATATTCTTCTCACACACACAACATATTAAACCTTTTTCATACATTTATACACATGCATGATTTCGAAAACGTCGCCAATTAGATTTACATTTCTTATAACCACAAAATAGAGACATATCATCGAGATATGAGTGATTTCCTTACCTTGACGATTAACTCCACTCCCCTTTTTTTTTAAAACGACCTCACCAACAAGTTAGGGGTGATTCCCTTACCTAGGTGATCGTTACCAAAACTTTCCTTCGAAATACCTTATCATGCCAACACAATCATGTTTTATACCTAAATCACCTATCATTTATCGAAACACCTACTTATATCAATTTCATAATACATTGTTTTATCAAATGTACTTCCTATCCTACAATCTATTTTCACCCAACTCATATACACGAGATTCTTAATCATGTCTTAAAACGTTTTATTACCCAAATTTCAAAACCTTACGAAATGCTACCAATCAATTTAATCGGTCCAATGAATCTCTTGCCCATGAACTTCATATTCGACTTAATCACTAAAACACACTCACATTATATCACCATACTAAACTTTCCTCCTATACTTATAAGATCTTATAGATGTTATATGATCGTTTTACCAAAGACTCTTTTCAACATCAACAAATAAATTGCTAAAACTCTTTTTAATGATCACTAAGTCCATTTTGCTAAATTTCTTTTCTAAGAATCAACGTTTTCCCAAGAACCTCCACAATTCAAAAACTTCTTGTTTTGATACCAACGAAGCGAACCTATTATTTTCGAAAACCTTTTCCTACACCGCTAAATTCGTCATTCAAATCTCAAAACGCGTGGGCAAGAAGAATTCATGGGGACCGACAATCTTCAACTTAAGTAAATTATTTAAAAAAAAACAAAAGTAGCATTTCCATTCATTACAAAAGACGTTATGCATAACCATTGAGTAATTTATATCCTCTTACATTTACAAACTACATTCTATCTTCCAAACCAAACTCAATCTATTTTGATTCGATAAACTCGACGTTTTGCTTAAACCACTATACATGCATATCATCGTGCATATTTTAGTCGATATCTCGCGACAATTTCATTTATATCGTTCGTATTTACAAACTCAACCTTTTAAACACTTTTATACGCTTAAATCCGTTGTGTTCCAACATATACTATATACGTAATCCTTATTATTCGTACCTACACTTATACTTATGATTCTACTTATACTCATACTACTATGCGTTTAGTGTTTATACTCATACTTACGTGTATATGCATACTTAAACTTATACTTATGCTCATACTTTCATTCATACTCATGATTCATACATTCATACCCGTACGTGAGCGTAATCCAAGGGATTCGCTTACGTGGGTCCCAAACATACTTAAGCATGGACTTGCTTATATACTATATACTTATACGTACACATTCTTATTTTTTTTAAATTATGTATACCCTGATTCGTACACAACTAGTACAAGCTATGCGGATTATGCGACGATCAAAATAATCGCGGGTGCACACGAGATTATAGTGATAGGCGTATGAAAACCATAGAGTGTACTACTGTGTATCGTAAGACACGGAACGTAGCATGACACCGAATAACGAGACGGACGTAACATGGTCAAAACATGGTGGATACGCCGCTGGTACTTCCTATATATAAATGTTTTCATCATGTTACCAAACTTTCGTAAGACGTGCCATGAGAAATTCAGTGTTTTGCAGACCTTTTAGACCTAATTCAAACTTTAAAAAACACACAAACGCATTATATCCGATTATCCATGAGGAAACTTCATTGAGACTTCATTCTTAACACATCACCTTCATGTATCCAATACTTATGCTGTTCTGATACCCGTATTTTTCTTTTAGATCAATCGTCCACTTTCATATCTCCCATTATTCTGCATTATCCTCGTCCTTATTCGAACCCTATTAATAATCTAGCCTGTTGAAACGTTCGAATCCTACCCTATCCCTTACTTTTAAAAACTACCTGGCTATTCTTAAACTCCCACGCGAACTACCACACTTTTCATCGAATACAAACCGTTTTATATACAAAATTTTCCTTCCTAATACGACACATTTTTAATACGTCTCCAATTTATTATTCAAAACTTGCATAAAAACGTTTTAGCTAAACACGTTTCACTCATGCTTATGCCTCAAAACCATTTTAGCCAAACAAATTTTCTTACAAATCGATTTTGCCGTTCTTCAAAAATTCTTACTTTTAACGTTTCAAAATTTTCTAGTCTCATTTTTAAATAATCACCTTTTTATTAAAACTCTTTCAAGCCTTCCTCTTGAATAAATTTCAGGACGAAATTTCCTAAAGGAGGGGAGACTGTAACACCTTGTTTCTTCGTACTTTCCATAATTAGAAAGTCTCGTCTTGTATTTCTATTTTTGGAAATCTTGTATTCCTTGTAATCGTATTTCGTTGTATCGTTGTAAAATCCGAGACTTTGATCGTAATGAAACGAATCTTTTATACATTGTTTACACATGTTTATACATTGATACGTGCACTCGTTCGATACATGGTTCGTAATTCGCATAAACGTAAGTTTAATTCATAAACAATGATCGTGTATTCGCAATTCTTAAATCTTTCGTACGTTCAAACACTTGGTTATTCGATTATAAAATTAAGTTATATGCTTTTCGCTTGATTAATACCTAAATGTAAATCATTCATACTTGTTTCATATGACACACTTAATATATCGCAAGATGGTGTAATTAAAACATGTCTCTTAATCCTTTTAGACCTTGATAACATGTTAAATGCACATTAGGCTTTATGTAGCATCTTAATTATATAAAATACCTCTTATTTATACATTTTACATCATTTAAACAACAAGAAAAAAATAATAAAAGTTGCCAAACAACCCTTGCAATCAGCCAACTATGGCTAAATTATTTCTTTTATTATTGCTTAAACTCTCACCTAATTGTATTAAATGCTCACCCAACTTAACCCTAATCCTTCCCCCTATAAATACCACTTATAACCAGCCTCCCTACCACTTTTGCAACACTAAAACACTCTCAAAATATCCTCCAAATCGTAGCTGAAAGCAAGAGTTCGAGTAGAAATACCAACATTCACAAAAGTGAGCATACCTCACTCATTTCTTATCCGATTCACTCGATTCTTTTTCCTACTTCTTTGTATTGACCTTAGCTACGTTTCCATTGGTTTTCCCTGGAAAACTAGGCCCTGGAATGTCGCCAAAAGGGCTCCAAAGTTGACTGATTTTTCTGTTCTTGTTTCAAACATTGATAAACTTGATTAAACTTGAGGAAAACTCATCTCAAACCTATGTCCTTATGCTTATAACCACTTCTATGGTTAGTTAGGCTTAAAAACAAGGTTGAGACATTCAAAATCAGAGGTATAAATCTCACAAACGTTTTGTTTTGTTCAAGGGCTTAACCCACAAGTGATGTTCAAATTCAAGACTTGATGTAAGTGTGATTTAGGATTAACTTGGGTTGTCCTACATAAAATCCACACATTGCTTGATGATTTCTTATATATTAGTGTTTAGTATTCTTGTATTACTTGTAGTTCATGACCCTCCTTGTATGTTCTTACATCAAGTGTAGTGGTGAACACTTAGAGGTGCCTAAATGAAAGACATTTCTTCCTACCTCCTACATGATTTCTATGACACAAAGAGGTACCTAAATGGGGGATTCATCCTCCTAAATCATTCTTGAACTATTGGACTTATTGATATATTACATAATCTAAATAATATCTATATATACTATTCAACATACGAACTTTTGAAGATGAACTTGTGTTCATTCGTCAAAGTACTAGACTTACACCATCTATGACCATACACTTGTTATGACTCTAATGGACCTTTGATCCATGAAATCCTACAAACTCTTTTGGAGTTTTAATAGTGCCAAGAACATGTGCTATGTGTACAAGATGATTACTTTTCACATACTTACTTTTCATGCACTTTAAACTCCATACCCTTAGACCGAATGTATCCGTCTCTTAAAATCCCAAACCGAACTTACTCAGCCTCCTAAACTCAACAACTTCGTCAAATTGGATAATCGGAAAACATATGCAATTTTGTGAGTACACTTGACCCATTTTTCCTTTTATTCACTTTGGGTGCAACATGTTTTACTTGTTAAACCGCAAAATTCACAAACATGCTTTTATTCATTCGATCCGTATACATTCTTTGTTATGCTTAGGTTCATGCTAGAATACTTACTACTTGTTAACTAGACTTAAACAATTATAGCGCTATAGGAGTAGCACACCACCCGATGGGGTTTTGTTAAGTCTTTATTCTATAACGGTCTTGTCACTTTTGTGTCGAGGGATGCTAAATACTAGTGGACACTAGAGTTGACATATTGTTATGCATGATAGATTGACCTCGTATACCAATTGCTATGTTGGATTGAAAATACTTTTTTATACATATGCCACGAGTCTAAAACTAGTGTACTCGCCAATACCTTTGTATTGAACTATGCTTTTAAAACATGTTGCAGGTTTAGCGATGATGTTGATGATGCATGGAATCTAGTAGGATACACACTTTAAATTTTGTATTTTATTTGTATTGTATTTCATTATTCATGTTGTATTTGTTTCAAATCCTTGTAATTTACTCTTTAGAAATGAAATGAAAATTTATCATTTAAATACTTGTCACAAATAGTGTTATGAAGTCTCTTGCAATCTATTTCGTCTCACTCCGATGTTTCTGCCATCGGTTGGGGTGTGACAAGACTGGAAAATAGTATTCAACCATTCAAAGGCTGCATTTTTGAAAAGATTAGAAGCAAACATAATCTTATCATCAAATGCACGTTTACTTATTTTTATGACTGCTAGCTTCTGTCTTTTTTATCCAACGTAAGGCTGCAATGACTCCTTCATTGCCTGAGAATTCTATTGGTTTGCAGGCCGGGAATTCTTTATAAGAACAAACGTAAGAAGCGGTTCTTTTTCTTTTTGGAATTGGAGCTTGGATAATAGGCCCGTTATCATTCACACTGTGACTTGGTTCAGTGTGTTGACGTTTACTTCTATTTGCATATTTATTAATTTCTGCTTCTTTAACAGCCTTGATAATATAAGGCATAGCATCTATAATTCCTTGTGCTACTATATGTTGGATGGCACTAGTATCTATTTGGTTTCCGTTATTCTCATTATTCTGGTTTTCTTGATTTACTTCATTCAACATCTGAATTGAAAATATTTAGCAAGTATTAATTATCAAAGAATAAGAATAATACAATTACTTATACACAATCACACAAACAAGTTGGTCAAAAACGTCGATCATTGCGACTTTTACTCTTTTTCATATATATGCATCTATTACAAACTACAACTGGAAATCAAATATACTATGCATCCGTATATATATATATATATATATATATATATTATCAAAATACAAAATTACACATATATCTTGGTATGTTCTAAATGTCATGTATGTCACGCTCAACATGCTTCCACATAAGCTTTTCTCCTATTAGTCGAATTATATACCCTTCTTCTACTAATTCGTCACCCAATGAGCGAAGTTCCTCTAAATTTTCCTGGCTCATAGGTGGCATGGGTGCTATTACTGGATTAAGGTGTTGAGGGATAGGTTGTCCATAAGGGTATGGGTTTCTTATTACACTCTGCGTCCACCATTCGCTACTCCAAAAGGGGTCTAAAGGGTTAAGGTCAGTATACTGAGCTATGGGGTTTGGTGGGGGAATTCTGGGAATCTCATAGGAATTTACATATGGGATTGGAAATGGATCCTCCTGGTCAGGTTCTAGCATTTGTTGGTCTGGGAACAAAGGTAACAGTGGCGATTCAGCTACTTGGTTTAGGTTAGCATCTACTGCTGTAGTGGCTAACATATGAAAATTGGCCAACTGTCTATCTAGTTCCTCCTCCCAAGGTGGCCTATTGACTTTCTCCTGAATCTGTGCATCTGCTTCCCTATTGGCCCTGACTATCGCCATCTGTTGTTGTAACTTCTTCATTCTTTTTCTTCTCTCATGTGCTCCTCTATTAAACCAACCTCTTTTCTTAGTAGTAAAGGGTTCCTCCGACTGTGCCTTAAATATAAATATTCCTTCTTCGGTATCGGCTGAGTATCCTGAGGGATTAGGTTGAGATGATGTTCCCTCATCTTTTGGTGAACTATCTAAATGACGATAAGCGTCCGAAGTTCCTTGCTCATTCATACTGTAAACTAACAAATAGTCAAATAACACAAAACATAAAATCACATGAGTTATTTCCTAACACAAAAATTAAAATTTCAGTGTCAGTGTCAGCAGAACACTTATTTGGTTTAAACCAGTGGCTTTAGCTCTGATACCACTCTTTGTCGCAGCCCCCAACCCCTACCCCTGGAGCGGGCGCCGAGAGCATCCAGATGGGTGGTATCGGTGTTTATTTATTTGGCAGCGGAATACATCAGGACCGTAGTTAGGAAATATGTTTATCAGAGTAAAACACCAACTTTAATAATAATAATTTATTGGGATAAACCCAAGTTCATTTGACACTACATTTATAGGGATAACCCTATTTATTGAAAATAAAAAAATTATTCTTTATTTAGGTAACTTTTATAGCCACTTTTCCAAGCCTTCAGTGCTCTCCAGCTGGCTTCTATTTGGCTTTCACATTGTGTTACCTGAAACGCGTTTTGAAAACATTTTATCAGCAAGAAATACTGGCAAGTACATTCCATTTTGTAAAGCATCAGTTGTTTACACATTACAGTATTAAGGGTGATTACAATGTTTATATCTACACAATTCCTCGGTTAGTATGTGTCACTTGACGGATCTGTGACTATGGTTATATCACACATTGGATACCCGTGCCCAATTGTGAAGGTTATCAAGTACTGTATACAAACCCCATAATACTGGCAGCAATTGTAGAATTATAAAAACTTAGTCACTGTAATTGTATTTAAAAACATTTAAGGTTTTGGTAAAACATTTTGACTCATAAAAGTGTATTTTCAAATAGTGAGAAAAAGTGAATGTACTTACATTGTTGACTTAGGTGATACTACTATGGCTTCCTGGTGATTCTCCTGGTTAGTATATATTAAAATTAAACAATGCACACGTGTTAGTAAAATAACCCAAATCATATTAACCGTACAACTCGAGACAGAATTCCAATGACTGAGTCGGGCAGAACCGACATGCATTACGGAATCCTTGATCAATCGGGTGTACACATGAGACAGAATTCCAATGACTGAGTCAGGCAAAGCCGACATGCATTACGGAATCCTAAATCGATCGTGTAGGGTAATAGCAGGGTTATAGTACTTACAACAAGGCAAAGCTTCGTTTATAGTGGGTATTATTTCCCGAGAAATAATGCTATTATAGTGACAAAGAAATAAAAGAAATTTGAACGGTGAGAAATGAGGCCGAAGGCCTCTATTCATAGCCTGCCCAAAGGCGGCTCGCGCCCCGCGACAGCCCTCATCCTCTTGTTTCGTGGCCCGCGATAGAGGTAGACTAGGGTGTAGCCTTGGCAGCTCAACGTAGTAGGCTTGACACGAAGGGGACACGTGGCTGGCTGGGTGTCCTGCAAGTAACAGGTCCTCGCGGCCCGCGAAGGACCAGGGAGGTCTTGGTCGCGGCCCGTGACAAACCCCTGAATTTTTTTTCCTTGTTTTTAATAAGTGTATGGCTATTTCGGGTTCGTTTCTCGCGTACAGGGTATATTTTAGGACATTTAGGGGTGTCCAAAAATATTTTAGGAGGGTTGTTATACGGGAGGGGGCGGCCGCCCCCCCCCCCCCCCTGAAGTACCACTAAAGAGATGCAAAATTCATTTAGTGACATGCAATAATCCAAAAAATGCCACTAAAGACCCTTTTAGGAATGGGCGGCACACAAAAAAAGTGCTACTAGAAGTGCTGACGCTAAATCCTTTTTGTGGCACTTTTTCGATCTGCCGCACAACGTTTTTAGAATTTTAATGGCACTTTTTTTTCCATAATATAAAAAAAGACTTTTATGGCACAAGTTTTGTGCCATTTAAAAGTAATCCTACTTACATATTCATACTAGTTTTAGTGACATTTTTTGCCACAATATGTACTATTTTTAGTAGCACATAATTTTACAAAAAAAAATCACATTAATTACAATATAAAATATAAACAAAAGTTCGATAAAACTATAAACATAGAAATCATAATTTTATAACTTCAATAATAAGTTCGATTCAAAACATATTTCAAATGATTACACAAAGAGTCTAAGGAGACCCACTTTCTCCTTTCCTTTTCATAGTAGCAATGGAAGCGTTGCATGTCATGATGACTAAGGCGACGGAAACGGATCAGTTTTCGGGAGTGAAACTACCAGAGGATAACCTGATTGTGTCTCATATGCTCTTTTCAGATGACTCGATATTTGTGGGGGAATTGGAAGAAAATAATCTAAAAAATCTTAAAAGAATTTTAAGAATCTTTTACATTGTATCGGGTTTGAAAGTTAATCCTAGGAAAAGTCAATTGTTTGGAATTGGGGTTAATGAAGATGAGATAATAGGATTGACAGCAAACTTCAACTTCAAGGTAGGAAGCTTTCCTTTCACATATTTAGGCTTAAAGGTCGGGGCAAATATGAATCGAGTAATGAATTGGAAAGAGGTTATTGACACGTTCAATAAAAGGTTGTCGAATTGGAAAGCAAGGTTATTATCATTCGCCGGCCGGGTAGTGCTAGTGAAATCAGTTTTAGGTAGCTTACCTAATTATTACTTATCGTTGTATAGGTGCCCACTAAAAGTTATAAAAGTAGTTGAAGGCATTCGGAGAAAATTCCTATGGGGGGATGCAACTCAAGCAGGAAACTATGGTGGATCAAGTGGGAGAAAATAGTAGCATCAAAAAAATTTGGCGGCCTTGGGATAGGAAGTATAAGAGATTTAAATCTTGCTCTACTAGTCAAATGGTGGTGGCGAATCAAAACAGAACCCCAACAATTATGGGTAAAAGTTATAGAAGCTATCCACAAGAATAGGAGAAAAATACACATGGTTCCAGTAAACAAAAACCAAAGTGGTATTTGGAAAACAATCACAGATGTGGAAAAAGATATGGGTAAAAGGGGGATAAATCTGGAAAAAAATTTGATAAGCAAAGTCGGTAAAGGAGACAAAACAAGATTTTGGATCGATGTATGGTTAGGTGAAACATCACTATGGGAGGAGTTTCCGTTGTTATATCAACTAGCAAAAGACAAAAGGGCAAAAGTTCAAAGTTGTTACAAGTTGAGCAATAACGGCACATTATGGGATTGGGCATGGACGATAACACCTTCCTCAGTCGAAGAAAAGCATCAGATAGGAGAGGTAAAGGAAAAACTGCTACAATTCAGAACATCGGCGAAAACAGATGTATGGGTTTGGAAAAATGAAAGGGATCAAGGTTTTGAAGTCAAAAGTGTTAGAAACTCGTTGGCAAATCAGCTGAATTTAAACGAGCAGGCCGACGACTTCTTTTGGAATAAATGGGCAGCGAGCAAATGCATAATGTTTCTGTGGAGAGCTATGCAGGGGAGAATACCAACTGCGACCAAGTTAAGAGAAAGAGGTATTCAAATTCCATCAACCATGTGCAAGGTTTGTGGCCGAGCGGAAGAGACACCGGATCATCTACTAGTAACATGTAACTATGTGGAAGCGATTTGGGACCAAATACGGAGATGGGTGAAGATGATAGAAACATCGAAACCAGAAACTTTAAAGGAATTGATGGAAGGTATAAACGGGTATCAATGGACAAAGGCGAAGAAAAAGGCTGTACACGCGATTTTTACATTAACGGTATGGTGCACATGGAAGAATCGGAATGCAAAGATTTTTAAAGATAGAAGTGAAGCCGTATACAAGATAATCGAATAAATAAAGGAGGATTCGTATCAATGGATGAGGCAAAGAACAAGGGTGCAAATAACAACCTGGGAGGAGTGGAAAATTTTCTCATGGTGTAGATAATATCTTGTTTATGTGATTTTTAAAAAAAATTTAACTGTTTTGTGAAACATTGTATCGTCCATATAGCTCCTTGCTATTGGGCCGGCAAAGTTCCGATGAGTAATAAAATTTCGTTTGCTATTCAAAAAAAAAGATAAGCTGAAGCAAAGTTTACAGTTCAGGAACCAAAAAAACTGATGATTGTTAAGAAGGAACCAAAAAAATGATAATTTTAAGAAACTGAAGAGTTATAATTAGTTAAGAAAAAACAAAATAACCAAAAAATAACACTTCTAACCTTGTCTTCTCTTCCTGGTCTAGCTTTTTTTTTTTGCAACTGTTGTCCTATACCTATAAATGAGCTTCACATAATCACATCTATATGTCCATATATGCCTGGTGAATGTAAAGATTCAAACTCATTTCCCATTCCAGATTTCGTATTTACAACAAATTCTTTACATACTTCAAGAAAGATCCCATTCCAGATTTCGTATTTACAACAAATTCTTTACATACTTCAAGAAAAACAGGAAACAAACCTAATGACACCCCTATACAAGCCTAGCAAGACAATTAAGCTTAAATCATGTTAATATAGGGGTGTCATGCGGTTTGTTCTTGCTAGGCTAGTATAGAAATGCCACTGCGCCATCTAAAATTTAGCAAAATCTAACTCATAATCGGTTCTTATATCAACATTGAGATAGATCATAACATGAACCGTTAACATGTAGTCTAGCAAGAACGATTAAGCTATAATTATCAAAAAAAATCTAACAAAACTTAACACATGATCGGTCTTATAACAAAAACACCATAGAGCGCAGCATAAACCAAACCAAATCTAATATAAAAAATACAGAATGATTACTTAGTTTTTTTCACCAGTAGGATTTCGATTTCTGAAACCAAGCACAAGCACCGCGACCACCAAATTTCTTTAGGCTCGCACCTTCTCGGACCACCAAACTTCTTTAGGCTAGCAAGTCGCACCTTCTTGGACTTCAAAACAAATATTAAATTGATCATAGAAAATACAAATACTTTTTTTTAAAGAAATCAAACAATTATCACAGGATAACATACAAGTGTACAAATAAAAACTAATTAACTAAACTACAGTGTTGATGTGTACAACTACTAGAATAATATGCACACACAATTATGCAAACCTATTATATAAGACAATGCATTATCTAATAAAAAAAGGTAATGGTAAATTATCATATGACAAACAACTGAAAACTAAAATATCAAATAGTAAACACACAAATAACTACATTAATAAATCATAAGAACATCACATCCACTCAGATTAATCTATAACCTACATTACTTTAAAAAAATCTATAACCTACATTAATAAATCATAAGAACATCACATCCACCCAGATTAATCTATAACCTAAATTAGTGGCACATAAGCAAAATACCACTAAAGGTGTGTGCCACTGAATGGCTTTTTGTTTGTAGTGAGATTATATTTTAAACCTTCTACGTAGGCTACCTTCTGAATGGTTAGTGATCCATAGTTGATACTACCATAACCCAATGTTCTCCCTTTTACCCCATTTCAAAAATTTACTAATTTACCTGGTCTTAGTTTAAAATTACTAAGTAAGCTCCTATCCCCAGTCATGTGCTTGGAGCTTCCTGAATCGCAGTACCAGATCTGTTGGAAATGATGGTTTTGAAATGATAAAGTTAGAGATTTTTTGGTTCCAAACCTGTTTGGGTACTTTTTCGGATGAAAGTTTACTTAAATTTTCTTCTACAGATGATTAATTTTCAACAGAATTTCTGTTAAGTGCTGAGCCACTAACAGGTTGTTTGTTCTTTGAGAGATGTTGTTAAATTAGCTTCAGTATCTCGACACACATACAATCTATTTTGTCAGATTTTTTATTTTGACAAATTCGATTGTGATGGAAGATTAGCAGTTTTTTGAAATTTGGGATAAATTCTCTATGAATTTTCCAAAAATGTTTGCTTTGTTTCATGCTTTTTTTTTCCTTTTGAACTGTATTTGGATGATAATCAAAAAGTTTGAGCGTATTGATTTGCATGACTCAGCATCAGATTTTGATGTTATTTTGTCAGAGTTTTGATCAGATGCTTTTACAAAGGTAGTGGGATTTCTAATATTTGTTTTTACATATCCCAATCCTGCAGCTCTATTCTTTGGTGTTGTTTCAATAAAGTTTATAAATTCTTTGGCTTATTCAAAATCTTTCACATTGATTTCACTATCAAGATTTTTTTTTGTGTAAATCCTTCAATTCTTTTTCATAAAATTCAATCTTTGCTTCTTTTGTTAGTTCTCCTCAATCAGTAATTGGTTTTCAATTCTGCCTTTATTTAACATTCTCTGCAAATCATCAGATTTCTTATTTTCGAAATTTTTTTTTTCTTGTAAGATCTCAGAATCTGTCATAAGCTTTTTTTAATTCATGTTCTAAGTCAACATTGTTTGTGCTTACCTTGTGTTCCGAGGTTTCGGATTCTAATTAGTCATTTCTTCTTCTTTATCAGAAGAATCATTAGTTAGTGATGTGTCTGTTCCTGCAACTAGGCTGACCTGTTGTTGTCTTTTGGCTTCTTCAAGCTTTTTCTCATAATAAGCAACATCTTTCAACCTTTTGTTCTTGCATTCTGATGCATAATGCCCTTTTTGCTTACACTTGTAGCACACAACTTCAGCTTTTACTTTATCTTTTGATCTTTCTTCCATCCTCTCTTTATCACTTTTCTGATACTTGTTACTTCCTTCTCTTAATCTTTTGCTCAAATGTCTTGGTGAGCAAAGCAATTGCCTCTGCAAATGTAGAAAAATTTGATGAAATATCAGAATTTTCTAAATTTTGACATTGAGAGGTTTGTGGATCAGAATTGATTGCTCTTTGTGAGGTTGAAATGAGAGCAATGGGTCCTCTTCTTTGGTTTGAGTTTTCATATATTTCTTCTTCTCTTGGAACAAGAATACTAAAGAGATCATGTAGACTCATGTTTCCTAGCTCTAGGGTGGATGCTAAAATCATAGTTAGACTTCTCCATTCCCTTAGCAGAGCATCTAGAAATTTCAAATTTCTCTCATCATTGGATTTCTCAATACCAAACTTTTTAAGATCATTTAACAGTTTTGCAAATCTATTATATGTTTCTGAAAGAGTTTCGTTTGGAAGACTTTTAAATCTCTCATAAGAAGAGACACAATTTGTACGTTTGTTTCTTTTCATTCTTTCTCCTCCTTCATAAAGATTTTCCTCTTTGCTCCAATTTCTTTCTATCTTTGGAGCCCAAGAGGCAGGTATTTCAGGTGTTTGCTTAGTTGCTTTAACAGCTGGGATTTCAACAGTGGGTATATGTGGGACATTCTCAGTGGATTGAAACAGAGCTCGATCATGTCCATTTAGAAAATTGATCATCCTGATTCTGCATTGGGGGTACTCCTCACTGACTAAAGTAGGAGGCTTTGACATAGACCCAATATTGAAAGCTTTGTTCCATGTTTGAAAAGTTGCCATATTTAGTTTAAAATCAGTTAAGAAAAAAGGATAAAAATTGATCATTTGAAAATAGTTTATTCACTATGCTCTGATACCAATTGTTGATCCCAGATTACAATGCTCCTTAACTAAATTTGGCAAGTGATTTCAACAAGTATGAAAATAACTACAGAATTTTCAAGTTTATATCACTTTGAAAAAAAAACAATGTTTACAAGGTGATTGTATGGTTATTAGCTAGTACAAACGAATACTTTAATAATTCTATAATGAAGGGCAATCGAGTTTTTATTGTATGTAATGAATGCTTGGCTTAACTCATTATCCTTCGATGGTGACTTCTCTATTTATAAAGTCTTTGTCATGAATAAACATTTGTTTATTCATGCACTTGCTCTACATAAAGTATCTTTTTGGCATATTCATTGAATCCATCAAGGTCAACTTGCTACTTTACAAATGTGGCAGAGCCTTATCTTTCAGACAAGTTGGCTCATCAGAATTTCTAATGACCATTCTATCAGAAAATCTGGTGAACAGATCATCAGATTTTATGATGATCAGAGGTTACCAGATTCTAATGATAATCATCAGCTTTATCATCAGACTTATCAGATTGCCATTCTCTAATCGTCTTCCTTCAATTGTGATCAATTTCTAGTATTTGTTAAAGATGTATCTTTAATGTATTGCAAAATACATCTATTTATCATGTATAGTTTGTATAGTTTTAGTTTCGTTTGTTTCGATTTTTAGGTGGATATGGTTTCTTTTGATAGTTTTTGAGAAGATGAGAAAATGCTTAAAATCTGCTGGAAAAAAGTGTTAGCAACGAGAATCGAGTCGTGTCGCGTTGCGTTGTGTCGTAGCTGAACGGGAACGAAAATCGAGAAATATGGAAAAAGAGGCCCGTCACGCTATGCGGCCATGAAGGAGATAGGCCTTCGCGTAACGCAAAGGCACAGAGCTTGAAGGGTTGACCCGTCGCGCTACGCGACGGGGATTATAATCACGGCAGATGTATTTTTGGTGCTGGATTGTTGCTGAAAGTTATATATAAACATCACAATCATGAAAATAAACCCTAGTGATGATTTTGGATGAATTATGGTGAACTCAACAGCGATTTTAGCAAGGCTTTGAAGCTTACCAAGCACGGGAATCATTAGGTAGGAGCTGGAAGTCGAAGGATTGAAGATTTAGCGGGTTTTGTTTCCCGGTTTACTTTGTTCTTCGTCTTACTTTTGTCAATGAATTCTTGTGTTAAGATATTTGTTTTGAATCTTGAAACTATGTTTTCTCGCTTAATTCCTTAAACTCCTTAGGTAAGGATGAACACTTGTAAAAGATTAGATTTTTATCGGTTTCTAGTGTGATTATGGATTTTCTTTGAAAAGTAAAAGACTTTGGTTCCTTGATTTGGTGTGCTTGCGTATTTTTACCTGAATAATGACTGTTTATTGTTTCACATTAATTTTGTTGAATGTCTTTCATATAATGAGTTCGTGCTGATTATCGGGTCTTTGCGGATTTGGGTAATCTTTTCGTGAATTGGCCAATAAACCATAGAAACAGTATTCAGGATTTAATTCGCTCTAAATATTCTACTAATCTTAGTAGCTGAGAAGTGCTAGGTTATTAATAGGTATAGGTTGGTAAATTGCTAGGATTAGGTTATGTGAAAAGCCGGTTTTAGTTGCCTTGCCACTATTTTGTTTATTAAACCAAATCAAGTTCATTAGTTGCCTTTGACTTTCCACTGAGAGGTAGTTAGTCACTTAAGGTCACTTTTCTAGAAAGTTAGATAACTGTAGAGGAGTCTAGTTAACCAGTAGTCGTAACAATCCTTTATAGTTCCATAGGTGTCTTCCCGAGAAGGGTTGGGGGTCCTGTTCGGTATCTCTTAGGATTTTCCATTCGATAACAAGTAGGATTCCAACTTAGGTAGTTCTTCATCACCGCTGAGTAAAACTTTCATTCTAAGTCGTGTTCTAGTTAGTGTAGTTAATTAGTATTTAATTTAATTGCAAATCTAGGATTTTTAGAACCCCCCCCCCCATCAAACATAAAAATGTGTAGTGTCGCGTCAGTGTCAGTCTAGATAGAGTCGTTAAAGTAGTTAAATCGAGTCTCGTGGTTCGATATCCAAACTTACTTAGCATTACTAGAGTCGATCGATTCACTTGCCAGGTTAGTAGTTTAGTCGAGTTTTAGAGAGTCGAGAGTATTATTTAGCTTCTAGATTAGGTTGATTTAGTTTGTTTTTATTAAACTACTTTTAGCACATCAAGTTTTTGGTGCCGTTGTCGGGGACTCTTTGGCAATTACGTTGAATACTTTGTTTGGACTTAGGTGACATCATACATGCTATTTGTTTGTTTGAGTCGTAGGAGTCTAAATTATTTTAGTGTCTTTAATATTTTTTGTCGAGTCATTCGTTAGAGTCGTCTTACTTGTTTATTGTCGGTTTGGCAGTGGATGCCCCATACACGTTCGCAAGGATCACCGCCGAAGCCGCCAATAGACAAGCCTTCCTTCTCGTCTTCCACCCCTAAGGTTAGTAAAACTTTTCCTTCATCTTCAGCCCCATCTGACTCTACTCTTCCATCTAAACTACCGAACTTTGACTTCACACCAAAGTCGTCCCCTAATAACACCCCACCACCTTCCTGTCCTCCTAGTCCGCCACCCGTTGTCCAAATGGCTGACAATCAGAGCATCCACCAACGCTCTACCGCTGGTTTCATCGGTGCGAACTCACCCATCACCCTTCCTGCCATCAACAATGACAAATCATGGTAAATCCCGTCCTACATCATGACCGCTATCACCAACTCGTGCCAATTTCACGGTCATGATGACGAGGATGCCCCAGCCCACATTAACTGCCTCACCCGCCTCTATAGCACCTTTTCTATCGAAGGTGCCAATCTTGACGCTCGTTACCTTCAGGTATTCTTATTTTCACTTGCTGGCCGCGCAGCCACCTGGCTTGATTCGCAGCCAGCAGGTTCTTTCACCACATGGGCTACCCTCTAAGATGCTTTCCTTGCAAAGTACTTCCCACCTGCCAAAGCATCTCACCTTCGTAATAAGATCCATTCGTTCCGAATGGAGCCTGACGAACCCTACCACCTAGCCTGGGAAAGATTCCAAGCCCTACTCTCCCGTTACTCTCAACATGGTTTATCTGATTTGGCACTTGTAGAGAAATTCTACAACGGTCTCACTCCCGAGACCTAAGCCCGGTTTGACACTTCAGCAGGATGCCACCTCATGGGTTAGAAATCAGTGGCTAGATGTAATGACCTATTTGAGAGTTTTGCACATTCCGAGTAGCAATAAGAAATCAGTTCAATGTCCAAAACACACCTAAATCATTCCTCCCGCAACCATTAAACACTAGACACTAATCTAAACTACGACTGAAAACTTACCCGACAATAACCGACACCTAAACATACAAAACTTAACTCAAAATAACTAGAAATGAATAATATACATAAAATGTACAAGAAAAAATACTGGATTCATGTTGAACAAGATAAAAATTTCAACTTTTTTGGTTCAGAGAGTAAAGCGCATGGTTTGGTTGAATGTACGGTGAAACGGTGAAATTGATAGTGTAGAATGATGGGTAAGTGAAATGGGTGATGTGGGGGTAAAAACAGAGGTAAAATGGTGAAGTTTGGTGGTGGTTATGGCTGAATTTGGGTGTTTTAAGGCTGGGTTCACGAGTTAGGGTTTCAGAGATGATTTGGGGAAAAATGGGGGAGAAGGGATGTATAGCCTGACAAGGAGGGCTTCGCATTATGCGAACCCTCCCTTACATAACCATCGCATAACGTCTGGCCATAGTTCAAAATGTAGGTAGTTCAAAGGGGGTGTCGCGTTACGCGAGTGTCACACCCTAATATTTCCACGTATTACTGGTGGGCCTGGTGGGGAGTATCGTGACGTAGTTGATATCATCATAGTCAAATAATCACAGTTTAATGCACAGCGGAAGTCTAAAGTAAATTATACAAACCGAATTGAAAGTATAATAAAATATTACACAACGGTTGTACGTGGATCCACAGGCGGATCTAAAACAGAAAGAAAATGTTGTTCAACAGACTTAAAGTATTAAAAGCTTGCAAGACTCTTTATTTAATACTCAGGAATTTCCAGCCCATTACGTGTAGTACCTGCACTTAGTCTTTTTGAAAAATACGTCAGTTTACACTGGTAAATACAATTAACTGACTCTTTTGAAAAGCATTTATAAAATTGGTTTGGATGCACAAGGCATAAAATCTTTTATAACTTGGGACAATTATTTTAAAAATAATCTTGTATACAGATTTATATGTTTGTCGTCCATTCAGGACCGGAATAGAAGAGCCGATACAAGATTAATAGACACACCACAAGTATAGGCCCACAAGGAGTTTCCTCACTAGTGAGATACTGTTTATACATACACAACTGTCAGGTGTATGCTTACACCCCGTGCTTAAGCCATGGCCAATTCAAATGAATGAGCCGAGGATATCCAAAACACGATCATTAACCCCCCAAAGGCATTGTATCAAACAAAACAGATTAAAACGGGTTATGTAAATTTATTAATCACAGCCCGATTAAATGATTTCATACCCGACCAAGCGGTATTATTATAATACCGTATCCCAAGCCCGTATAACGGAAAATAAGTTAAAAGTATTTACCTGAGCTAAAATATAATTTTATTCTCAGCCGTATCTCAAATCAGCAAGTACAAGTAGCTGTTACTGGGC
This sequence comes from Helianthus tuberosus, assembly GCA_030545235.1. Taxonomy (NCBI): domain Eukaryota; kingdom Viridiplantae; phylum Streptophyta; class Magnoliopsida; order Asterales; family Asteraceae; genus Helianthus; species Helianthus tuberosus. Next base: position 166,882,322 of record CM060408.1, read on the forward strand.
TCCTAATCTGGAATGAAGGTTTTAATAACCTATTAGATTCCTAACGTGTCTTATTTAAGTTATAACTTAGACCGGTTAGTTTTAAAGAAAGGTTTATGGTTCAAAACGCAAGATTAAGCGAAGACCGGATTAGAATGTGATTTAGACCCAACAAGTATGAAGACTTGTATAAAATGGGTAAACTAAATACATTCTGGATTTTGAAGTAAAAATGATAAGGTTTGACCCGTTTCGGCTAATTTATGCAAACTAGTTACATAAACCTTACCGAATGCGTATATTCATAACGGGTAACCAAATGAGTCATGTACAAGTTCTATAAGTTGTTATGCTTAAATTATGTTGTGATATCAGTAGGATATCTTCCATTATGCCCAAAACGAATTTAAAATCAATTTAAGCCCCGTAAGAGTATTTTGTCATTTTCAAGTTTATAAAAGAGGTTAAATAGCAATCTAAGGTTCTGGTCTAAAAAAATCAGTAAAAATATTTATTTTAACAAGTTACATTAGTAAGATATTATACGTATGCGAATTTTATCATTTATGGCCAAACTATGTACCGTATGGGCATTTTGGTCATTTCACATATGTTATAAATGTCAAATTTGGAAATCTGAGTTCAAGACTTATACTTACTGTTAAAGTATAAAAAAATATTTTTAAAATCAGTAGGTAACAAGTCTTAGGTGCTAAATATGGTTTTAAACCATACTATGCGCTTAAAAAGCGTAAAAGTCGGTATTTGACGATATTTGAAATGTTCATAAAATTTTGAAGTTTTGATCAGTCTCTAAACCTGAAAATATTTTATTTAACATAGGAAATCAGTAGGAAAAGGTTTGGTATCAAAATGATATGTAAAACTCATTTTATCAATGAAAAGGGTAATTTCATCAATACCGAATTACACTAGAACTCTATGTTATGGTCAGTATAAAATTTGACAAAAATTTCCAAAAATTCCTAAATTTTATTTCATAACAGTGGGTAGCAAGTTTGGTGTCAAAAATTGGGTTTAAATATGATTTATACTGAAAATACCATTTAATTAACAAAAAGCTTTCATTTTACGATATCATGCATAACTTCTATTTTAGACCATAAACTGATGTCAAAATTTTAGGACATGCTTATAAATTAGTAATAAATATTTTTGTCCTCTCACATTTTCAAAAATCTCATTTTTATATCAAAAGGGCATAACGGTCAACTTTTAAGCATTTAACGGAAACATGCAATGAACTAGGATTTCTATGGAACCATGTTGTATAACCTCAGAGGGTTTTACTAACATATAATATGGTCCTAAAGGAACCCTAAGGCATAACTAAACTAAGCTAAATCGGGTCAGAACTGAAAGTCAAAGCAAAAGTCTACTTTTGCGACTTTCGGTTGCGAACCGGGCCTAAACTCAGAATTGTCGGGTTGAACATGCCTAAACATGTTCTTATATTATTTACCAAGTTATTTTAGTGTTAAAACATGTTCCATAACTTCAGCATTATCAGTTATGAATTATTTTGCAAAAACTGACTAGTTTGACTTTTTGTTAAGAAGTTTGACCCGACAATTGACTGAGATAGCGTGATAATTTGAAGGTGCCCTTTTAAGGGTTTAACACCTACATAATTACCAACACATAGCCACTTTCAATTTGAATAATGGCTGGACCGTTAGTGATTAATCACAAATTCAAAGCGTAATTACGCTATCTTTAACTTTCGGTCATTAAGCTAATGAAACCTTAACTATAGAAGCTAAGAATGCTTACAAGAGTCCTTAGCATGAATGTTAGTTCATATGTCTGTAGCTTCCATCAGCATTGAGTCTTATTTTATACTGTGTATGTCTTTTGTGTATATGTATGTTATTGTATGTATGTTTGTGTAATGACAACACAGGGTTCGGTGCTTAAATGTAAAAGTGTATCCGACGGACGACAAGACGTCATCCGATCGGATGGCCATCCGATCGGATGACACTTATAACCTTCCCTGATTTTTTTCTATAAATAGCTAGCATGTGTTTGTCGCAACCCCCGATCCCTGACCCCCGGGAACGGGCGGACGCGAACTCAGGGACGGTGGTGTCAGTTTTGTTTTTAATTTGGCAGCGGAATTTACATCAGGACCGTAGTTAGGAAATGTTTATCAGAGTAAAACCACCATATTTGATATTAATAATCACATGGGTAAAACCCAGGTTTCTTAGTACAATACATATAGGGACAAACCCTATTTTATTGAATTTAAAACATCGTTTATTAGGTAACTTTTATAGCCACATTTTTTCCCATGCCTTCAGCGCTCTCCAGCTGGCTTTTTACTAATTGGCTGTCATATTTTTTACCTGAAACGCGTTTTAAAAACATTTGTCAGTGGGAAATACTGGTGAGTGAATCCCAGTTTAATCAAGTTTAAATATAAAGTCACAGTGAACAGTATTGAGAGCGATCACATTGTTTATTTCTACACAATTACTCTATTAGTACTGTTAACCCTGGCTTGTGGGTCATATTACCCATTGGCTAACTCATTGTCCAATGGTAACGTATTGTCATCCCGACTTACTACTTACAGTGTAGTAAATTTTGTATACAAAACCCCAACATACCGGCAGTAATTGAAGAACTACAAAGACTCAATCACTGCTAAGTTTCATTGTAAAACATTTAAGGTTTGGTAAAACATTACCAAAAAGATTAACAAAAAGAGGATAAACTCACATTGCTATCTTAGACTTCGCGTAAGGGTTTCCTGGATATAATCTATTATTTATACAAATGTACATTGGTTAGTATCATAACCCTTTGAAAATATTAATGATACCCTCCCCGAGACGGCATTCCAACAACTACATCGAGCAGAACCACGACAGTTGTTACGGAACCCTAAATCAATCGGGCAGTGTATCTACTTATGAAACCGGGGTTATAATACTTACAATGGAGCAGAACCTCGCTAATTAGGGGTATAATACCCGACTATTATAACTCTTCTACAGAAATTGAGATTGAGAATTGAATTGTGAACGACGGAAAGTGAAACCCGATGGCCTTCTTATATAGTGCTGAAACTTGGTCTCCACGCGGCCCGCGTAAGGAAAGACATAGGTCTACGCGGCCCGCGTTGACTCCAGTCAACTGCGTAGCTTAGCTGGGTCATCAACTAGCTTGTCCGGGTGTTGGGCCACGTGGTGGCCCAGGGCTGCGCCACATTTTGGGGCTCTCGCGGCCCGCGTTAACTTAATGGGGCTATTACGCGGCCCGTTTGAACTAAAGAAACTCAAAGGAATCCGGTATCCACCTTGATACCGCCCGCGTAAGTTTGAGGTGGGTTCTACGTGGCCTGCCTTAGCTTAATAATCATATATTATATTTTATTTTATATGTTATAACATATTTCGGGCTCGGTTTCCACATACGGGGTGTATTTAAAGACATGTAAGGGTATTTTAAGATATAATAGGGTGTCAGAAATATTATGAGAGTGTCGGTTTTACCGAGGGTTGTTGCATTATCCCCACCTTGTTTTAGAGCTTGTCCTCGAGATCTACTGGAACAAGTGCGGATATTTCTTTTGCATTTCTGATTCGAGTTCCCATGTGTACTCAGGTCCTCTTTTGGAGTTCCACTTTACTTTGACTAGAACTAGTCTCTAATGCTTGAGATTCTTGACTTTCATGTCTTCAATTTGTAGAGGTCTTTCTACAAACTTGAGTTGTTCATTTACCTCTATATCTTTAAGAGGTATTATTAGGGATTCATCAGCTAAACACTTTTTGAGATTAGATACATGAAACACGTCATGTATACCTGCCATTTCCTCTGGCAGTTGTAGCTGATAGGCTACAGGTCCTATTCTTCTAATAATCTCAAAAGGTCCAATATACCTGGGACTTAGCTTTCCTCTTTTGATGAATCTTACCACTCCTTTCCAAGGAGAGACTTTTAACAATACTTTATCTCCTACTTGAAACTCCAATGGCTTGCGTCGGTTATCTGCATAACTCTTTTGTCGATCACATGCTACTTTCAGTCGTTCCTTGACTTGAATAATCTTTTCGGTTGTTTCCTGCATTATCTCAGGTCCAGATAGTTGTTTTTCCCCAATTTCTGCCCAACAGACTGGGGTTCGGCACTTTCGTCCATAAAGTGCTTCGAATGGTGCAGCATTGATACTTGTGTGATAACTATTATTATAAGAAAATTCTATTAAAGGTAAGTGATCATCCTAATTACCTCCGAAATCGATTACACAAGCTCTAAGCATGTCTTCCATCGTTTGAATTGTTCTTTCGCTTTGTCCATCCGTTTGAGGATGATAAGCTGTGCTTAATTTTAACTTGGTTCCCATTGCCTTTTGGAAACTTGACCAAAAATGAGAGGTAAATCGGCTATCTCTATCAGAAACAATTGATAAAGGAATACCATGTAAAGAAACAATTTCATTTACATATAATTTAGCTAATTGTTCCATACTGAAAGTTTCTATCATTGGTAGGAAATGAGCTGACTTGGTTAGCCTATCTACAATCACCCAGATTATATCATTTCCTTTCTTTGTTTTGGGTAATTTAGTAACAAAATCTGTTGTTATTAATTCCCATTTCCACACCGGCATTTCTAATTGCTGTAACAAACCTGAGGGTTTCTGGTGTTCAGCTTTAACTTGTGAACAAGTTAAACATTTAGAAACATAGGCTGCTATATCCTTTTTCATTCCTATCCACCAGAAATTTTTCCTTAAATCCTGGTACATTTTATCACTTCCTGGATGCATCGTATATTTAGACTTATGGGCTTCTTCTAAAATACGATGACGTAGGTTTCCTAATTTAGGTATCCACATTCTCTTTTCATGGAATCTCCAAATTCCATCTGTTCCTTGTTCTAATTCTTTTAGCATACCTTTTAGCTTTTCAGTATCTTCCTTGATTACTGATTCTTGTGCTTCTCTTATTTGATCATTTAAATCTACTTGTAGATTTATTTTAAGAGAACGTACTCTTTTTGGCTTTTCATGATATTTTCGACTTAAAGCATCTGCTACTACATTTGCTTTTCCTTCATGATACTGGATATCATAATCATAATCAGTAAGCATCTCCATCCAGTGTCTTTGCCTCATATTTAACTCCTTTTGCTTGAAAATATACCTTAAACTCTTATGATCAGTGAATATGATAAACTTACTACCATAAAGGTAATGTCTCCAAATCTTAAGAGCAAAAATTATAGCTCCTAGTTCTAAATCATGGGTTGAATAATTCTCTTCATGATTCTTAAGTTGTCTAGATGCGTAAGCTATAACCTTTTGTCGTTGCATCAACACACATCCATAACCTAACTTAGAAGCATCACAATAGACTACAAAATCTTCAGTTCCTTCTGGTAACGCTAATATAGGTGTATGGGTTAATCTTTGCTTAAGAATTCTAAATGTTTCTTCTTGTTTTAATCCCCATTCAAACTTAACAGATTTACAGGTTAATTTAGTTAAAGGAATGGCTATTCTAGAGAAATCTTTAATAAATCTTCTATAATAACCGGCCAATCCTAAGAAACTTCTAACCTCGGTTGGTGACTCAGGGTTTTTCCATTTAGTATTCGCTTCAATCTTCGTTGGATCTACATGAATTCCTTCATGATTGACTAGGTGTTCGAGAAATTGTACCTGTTCTAACCAAAATTGGCACTTAGAAAACTTAGCATAAAGCTTTTCCTTTTGTAGTAAACTCAAAAGTGCGTGCAAATGTCTTGCATGATCTTCCTTATTCTTAGAGTAAATTAGAATATCATCTATAAATACAATTATGAATTTATCCAAATATGGCTTACATATTCGGTTCATCATGTCCATAAATGTAGCTGGGGCATTGGTTAAACCAAATGACATGACAGTAAATTCATAATGACCATACCTTGTTCTGAATGCGGTTTTAGGAATATCCTCTTCCTGTACCTTTAATTGATGATATCCTGATCTTAAATCGATATTAGAGAAAAATCGAGCTCCTTGCAGTTGATCAAACAGATCATCGATTCTCGGTAATGGGTACCGATTCTTAATCGTGACCTTGTTTAATTCACGGTAATCAATGCACATACGCATCGATCAGTCCTTCTTTTTAACAAATAGTATCGGCACTCCCCATGGCGACGAACTTGGTTGTATAAATCCCTTTTCTAACAATTCGTCTAATTGTTTCTTCAATTCTTGCATTTCTGCAGGTGCCAAACGATAGGGTGCTTTGGCAATCGGTGATGTTCCTGGTATTAAATGAATTATGAATTCAACTTCTCTATTTGGTGGCAGTCCTGGTAATTCTTCTGGAAAGACATCTGAAAACTGAGATACTACTGGAATGTCTTTTAAATCCTTTCCTTTAGTGTTAGTTATTATAGAAATCAAATACACTAATGATCTTTTTCTTATATAACTTGCAGTTTTCATCAAAGAGATGAATTTTGTAGTTCTAGATGGTTTATCTCCTTTAATTGTGATTGTTTTACCTTTTGGTGAATTTACTTGGATTGACTTTTGATCACATAGAATACTGGCTTTATTGGCTATTAACCAATCCATTCCTAAAACAATATCAAAGCCTGCCAGATTCATAGGATATAGGTTTGCTATAAATTTCTGATTTAAAATTTCTATTCTTGCTCCCTGCAAGATTTCAGAAATCCTAACGGTTTCTCCATTAGCTGTTTCTACTAAACATTCTAGTGGTAGTTTAGTTAATGATTGTTTTAGAAATTTGCAAAATGATGTATTAATAAAACTTTAGTTCGCACCAGAGTCAAATAATACTTTAGCAAAAATATCATTAACTAAAAACGTACCAGCTATAACCTCTGGAATCATCTTAGCTTCATCTGTAGTAAAAACAAATGCTCTAGCATTTTTGGTATTCTTGTTGTCCACAGTTGGAGCTAATTTCGGACAGTTTAGCCTGATATGACCTTTTTCTCCACAGTTGTAGCACAATCCATTACTGGATTTCTTCCTGCAATTTTCTTCCTTGTGTCCTGACATCTTACAATAATTGCAAAGAGTGGAGCATTTTCCCGAATGCTTTTTCTTGCAGACCTTGTAGAAAAGTGCAGAGGTAGAACCCATATTTCTACGGTTGTAATTCCCAAAATGGATTTCTTGAGTAAGCCTTTGGGTTAGGTTTTTCCTATGTTCTTCTTCTCTAGTACGGATTAATTCATCAGTCAAGGTATTGGCTAGTTCTACAGCTTCTTCTATGGTTTGAGGTCTAGCTGCCTTGACTACGTGTCTAATCTCTCCAATTAATCCCCAAATATAACGGGAGATTAACACTGATTCTGGTGAAGCAAGAGTTGGCACTATTCTAGCATATTCGAAGAATATTTTAGTGTATCCCTTACTATCCACACCAGTCATTCTAAGGTTTAAGAATTTGTTTGCTATCTGTTCTTTTTCATTGGGTGGGCAGAACTTCCTTTCTACTTTGTTCTTAAATTCTTCCCATCCCATAGTGTAAGTTCTATCACTTCCTTTTTATTGGAGGATAGTGTTCCACCATTCTAGTGCTGCATTCTTAAACAGATTAGAAGCAAACAATATCTTATCTTCTTCAGCACACTTGCTTATTCTTAAGACTGCCTCAGTTTTCTCTATCTAGCGTAGGGTTGCAATGGCCCATTCGTTGCCCGAGAATTCCATTGGTTTACAAGACCAGAATTCCTTATAAGAACAACCATAAGGCATGGTTCTTCTTCTTTTGGGAATGGGCACTTGAAGTACAGGTCCATTGTTCACGCTGTTTTCTGGTTCGATGGGTCGCTTAATGCTATGCTTACTTTTATTATTCGCTTCTTGAATAGTTTGAATAATAAATGGCATGGCATCTATGATTCCTTGTGCCACTATGTGTTGAATGACACTATTATCCATCTGGTTTCCATTGTTATTGATGCTCGGATTTTCATTAACCACGTTAATGTTACTCTGGTTACCATTATTCAGATTTCCTTGATTTCCTTCATCGGCCATCTGAATTTTAAACATTTATCCCATATTAATATCACAAGATAATAGGTAATATCGTAATTCACATGACACGCAATCTAGCCAAAAACGTCGATCATTGCGACTGGTACTCTATTTTCATATTGATGTGCGTGAGTGTTATATGTAGGTTTAAATATATTTTAAGCCCTTGTACACTTTTTAGTCAAGTTTTAAATTTATAAAACACGATATTTACTAACACTAAACACACATATGGGCAAGTGCACCCATCGTGAGCGTAGTATAGTGTTGGTAAGATACCGAGGACGTCCAAGGACACAAGAGCTTTTAGTACCGGTTTATCCTCAATGTCTAATCAAATCAAATCAAAAGTTTAGAAAAATGTTTTAAACTAAAAAAATAAAAATTAACTAAAATGTTGAAAAATAAAAATAAAAGAAAAACAGATAGACAAGATGAATCTCTTGGTTCCGACTCGTGTTTAGTGTAACCTTTGATTATTTCCGCACTTTTGCACTTATTTTAAGATATTATCTTAGTTATTGTAGTAGGCCCTTCTTTTGGAGGTGACGTTACCCTCAACCCAGTAGTTTGAGTCAGCAAGGATACAATCCTAAAGGGTCGGATTATTGAAAGATAATTAATTACGTTATTAATGCAAATTATGGTAGGCCCCTCTTTTGAAGGTGACGTTGCCCTCGACTAAGTAGTCTGAGTCAGCAAGGATACAGTCCTAAGTAGCCGGGTTATAGTATTAATAGTAGTTAACTTATGAGGGGATCAAAGAGTTTAGACCCCCGCCATCCAATACCGTTAAGTATTGAAGGAGGTCCTACAAAATTTGACCCAGGTCCCTTGCAGGATCTCTAAACGCTGAACAACGGCAAGACTCTTACCAAACCGTTCCCTTAACCCCCGACCAGGTAGCCAACATACCTCCATATAGACCGTGGAGATATGAATGGTGAAAATCTTTTATTTTATATAGACAGTAAAATAATGCCAAGACACCACGGACAAACGATAAGGAAGAATCACCTTCAACATAAGAAACTAGTTATTAAAGTCATTAATACATAACCAATTAAAAAGTGCGAAAAGATTAAAAATAATAAGTATTACACTAGACACTTTGTCTTCACCAAGTGATGTAAGAGACTTAGGCAAACATGGCCTTGATTGTCAAGAACTCTTACGATCAATCTTGGATCCCGAGACGACTCACACACTCTATGATGGACAATGGATGATGGTGGTGGATGATGGTGTTATGGTGGTGGTGGGTGGTGGGTGAAGTGTGAGAGAGGTGGTGTGCCAAGGGATGGTTTGAGCTTGAGCCAAGCACTCCTATTTATAGGCTGAACAGAAGCTTCGGCACGGCCCCGTGTCCAGTGGGCACGGCCCCGTGTCCACATCCTTCTCTTTCTTCATTAATTACTCTTGTCTTTATTAGTTGACCACGCCCCCGTGTCCGCTGAGCACGACCCTGTGTGCAGAAGCATATCTGTACTATGATGATTTGCCTAGATTCTGCGAATCTTATAGTTGACCACGGCCCCGTGCCCGCTGAGCACGGCCCCGTGGTGGGAATAGAAGCTTCTACCACTTTGTCTTTTCTGCTGACACTTGGGCACGCCCCCGTGCTGGCTGAGCACGGGGCGTGTTCAGTCTTCTGTCTTCTTGTTTTGCTTGGGAAGATGCTGTTGTGGGGTCGGGCATGTCACGTTTGTTCCTTTTCTTGTATTTATGTTAGATTTTGCTGTCTTTTTGCTTCTTTTGTTAATTTGAGCTCATTTAATCCTGAAAATACAAAAGGAAGACAAAAGCACACTTTTTCCAACATTAGTACTAAAAAAGGGTTAGTTTTATGCCACAATTGATGTAATTTATATGTTGCATTTTGCACACATCAATATACTATGCGTCTGTTACACACTAGTACTGAAATAAAGATTACAATACCAACAGAATCATACTAATAGTAATATGCATCCGTACACACATATGTTATTTTATTTTTATTTTATTATATTATTCTTACTATTATCGTCTCCTCTATCACATTCACGGGTATGGATTCATCCAAAAATCCATATTGCGCTCATCGTATTTCCATACGAGACGCTTTCCCACCTGTCTCATTCTCTCACTGCTTTCTAAAATCTCTTCTCCAAAAGTCCTAAGTTCTTGGACGTTTTCTACACTCATTGGAGGTGCAGGTTCTAGGACTGGGTTTGGAATCTGGGGTGCGGGTTCCTGATATGGGGGTGAAAGTGCCTGAAATTGGTAAGGATCTTCTAAGATCCCCCTAATATATTCATGGTAGTAATAGGGATCTAAAGGGTCCATACCTGGATAGGCTTCTATGTTCTGTATGGGTGTGTCTTCAGGGATAGGGTAACGTTGCACAAAGTCCCTATTGTCGTCCCACCAGGGGTCGTAATTTGGGTCTAGGGGGTTTGGTGCAGGTACCCTAGGGATTTCTTCTGGGTTAAAGTCATGCATCTCCACTTGGTTTTCAGGATTTTCTATCTCCATGGGTTGGTCAGGAATTTGCAATTGTGGTTGTGGGGCTACTAATTGTTCCAGACTTGGGTCAGCAGCAGTTGTAGCTAGGATATGGAAATTAGCTAGGCTTCTGACGGGTGGTCCGTAGGACAACCCTTAAATGAGCTAATTACGTGCATATCCCATCTTTTACACGGTTATGTATCGTGAATGTGATAACTACGAGTACTCATGGTTTTTCAGGTTATCGCTTAATTTGTTGAAGTTAGGACGCCTGGAGGTGAAGTGGAACTACCGGGAATGATAAACAGTGCGAAAGATATCATTCGATACTTGTTCGGATCGAAAAGAGACCTTGGAATGCAAAAGATATGAAATTAATGGAGTCCAGGGGCTGTTTGTAATTAAATGGAAGTTCACATTCAGTCAAATGAGTTCCAGCAGGCTACGGGTGATGTGCATAACCTACGGTGGAGGTAGTGTTGACAATTGATGAGAATTAATATTGGGGGCCGCATATATTGAGGAACATCATGTGACCAGAAGCCATAGAACATATCTTTGAGCTCTAAATTTGTATCATTCTAATACAAAAGGCTACCAAGGGACACGTGTGAAGGAGTCATCATATCATCACAGTCAAATTCACGAAATCAAAGGGACAATATGAGTTTTAATTCAAATAATATAGTCACTTTGTGGAAGAAACAAAAGGCAGCGAGCAACATCACATCATCCTCCATATTCACATGCATTTCTAGGAGGGTTATTAAAAGTCAACAAACAACATCATCACTTCATAAGTTTGACGGCACATGGTCTTTTCACGCACACCAAGGGAAGTAACAATTGATTTATTTATTAAATGGGCCGCACATGTGGGCTGGATATACACGCAGACAAAGAGGGGAAGCAGTACACGTGATGTTATATTTGGCGGCTAAAGGGCCATCACAAGTGGGCTCGTAGACTTTTGGATCTTTTTGGATTGGGCCGCAACCAGTGGCGGACCCAGGAATTATTTCTTGGGGGGTGCGAAAGAGGGGTTCAACCAAACTTTCAAGGGGTGCGATCGGGTTTTTTGTCTATAAAATACACTAAAAATTTGTTTTTAAGGGGGGCGCCCGCCCACCCAAGCTTATGCTTGGGTCCGCCCTTGGCCGCAACTTATCAGAAGAGGCTGCACATATTGTCACGTGAAGAAGGGTTTGAATCATCATCATCATAGAATTTTCCATACATCATCATCTTGGACGGTTGGGACACACATGTCAAGGCAGCATTGAGTGAACATATAAATAAAAAAAGGTACTTGAGGCAGCTGCCATATGTTCGTGTGGATTGGAGCAGGCCTTCACGTGACTTATGTGGTAGGGAGTAATTATTTTAAAGTAAAATATCAATCACATATGGTTTCACATGAATATATATGCACATGCAATGAGGAAAGTCAACAACATCACTTTGGGGAAATCACGTGCACTAAGTGTTTGGTCAAGAGACATTATAAAACAACATTATCATCATTCACATCCCATCATACATCATCAATATTATGGAGCATATATTGGCGGCAGACATAGGGACTTGGGAGCTTTTGTAACTTACACATTAAATTCACTTTTGATGGTGTTTTTATGGTGACTTATCATGGGATTTTCGGTTACTATCTGTTGGTACACGAATTTTGGAGCAATTGGAGAGACTTGGGGCTTGAAGAACACTTGTTAATCTCTTGTTTTATGTTTTGGATTCCCTTGAACATTGAAACGATTATCATGATGTTTGTCCAAGCCATGAGTGGCTAGGTTCTTTATGGTCGTCCTAGGTTGAAGGTTTGTATGAAACAATTGTGTTTTGATTCCATATTTCTAGAATGGTAAACTCTATCTATGTCTTGTTTATCATGATGTGTGGTTGCTTATTTGTAAATTGTTGATTCTTATGAGATTCTAGTTTGAAACCATACGTTCTTGGTGCCGTTGGCAATCGAGATATCATGGGTAGAATTAGGATTGGGTAAGGGTTGATTGGTCATCGGGTAACAACCTCACGTTCTAGGAATCTGAGTACTTCGTTCCCTTTTATCACAATAAGTAATTACACACGAACTATGTCTATGTGGTTCTTTCTAGTGGATGATAGCACAATTGTTGAAGCAAACCGGAAACTTAGGATGGTCATTTGTCTCCAAATTGTTTACAAACTCAACTTTCATTTCGCAAATTAATTAGTATTCTTAGTTTTTATAACCAATCCAATCAAAGCAACTCTTGAATTTTACTTTTCTTGCAATTAGTTTAAATTTAGTTAATCTAGATAAATTCTCAAATAACACATATTCCACAAACTCCCTGTGTTCGATACCCACTTACCGCTATCTGCTTAGTAGTAATTGGATTAAATTTGATTGTGACCACGACATCACGTCAGCTTCTATTACGCATATCCTGTGTATGGGTATCTGTCTCTCGCTTAATAGCTGCTAAGGCTCTTTGTTGTTGCAACTTTCGCATTCTTTTCCTATGAGCAAAGGCTTCCTTACTGAACCATCCTCGTTTCTTATGAGGGAATGGCTCTTCTGACTGTGCTTTAAAAGCAAACATCCTGTCTTCCTGATCAGCAGAATACCCAGAAAGGGCAGGCTGTGATGAGGTACCTTCACTCTTAGGTGAATTAGACAACTGACGACTCATTTCTGAGGGTCCTTGATCACTCATACTGTAAACTAACAAATAGTCAAATAACACATAACAAATAATTACAGTTATGCACGTATTTCCATAATTTATTTCCTAACACACAATTTAGAATTTAAGTGTCAGGAGAACACTTCTTTGGCTCAGATCAGTGGCTAGGCTCTGATACCACCTCCTGTCGCAACCCCCGATCCCTGACCCCCGGGAACGGGCGGACGCGAACTCAGCGACGGTGGTATCATTTTTGTTTTTAATTTGGCAGCGGAATTTACATCAGGACCGTAGTTAGGAAATGTTTATCAGAGTAAAACCACCATATTTGATATTAATAATCACATGGGTAAAACCCAGGTTTCTTAGTACAATACATATAGGGACAAACCCTATTTTGTTGAATTTAAAACATCGTTTATTAGGTAACTTTTATAGCCACATTTTTCCCCAAGCCTTCAGTGCTCTCCAGCTGGCTTTTTACTAATTGGCAGTCACATTTTGTTACCTGAAACGCGTTTTAAAAACATTTGCCAGTGGGAAATACTGGTGAGTGAATCCCAGTTTAATCAAGTTTAAATAGAAAGTCACAGTGAACAGTAATGAGAGTGATCACATTGTTTATTTCTACACAATTACTCCATTAGTATTGTCAACCCTGACTTGTGGGTCATATTACCCATTGGCTAACTCATTGTCCAATGGTAACGTATTGTCATCCCGACTTACTACTCACAGTGTAGTAAATTTTGTATACAAAACCCCAACATACCGGCAGTAATTGAAGAACTACAAAGACTCAATCACTGCTAAGTTTCATTGTAAAACATTTAAGGTTTGGTAAAACATTACCAAAAAGATTAACAAAAAGAGGATAAACTCACATTGCTATCTTAGACTTCGCGTAAGGGTTTCCTGGATATAATCTATAATTTATACAAATGTACATTGGTTAGTATCATAACCCTTTGAAAATATTAATGATACCCTCCCCGAGACGGCATTCCAACAACTACGTCGGGCAGAACCACGACAGTTGTTATGGAACCCTAAATCAATCGGGCAGCGTATCTACTTATGAAACTGGGGTTATAATACTTACAACGAAGCAGAACCTCGCTAATTAGGGGTATAATACCCGACTATTATAACTCTTCTACAGAAATTGAGATTGAGAATTGAATTGTGAACGACGGAAAGTGAAACCCGATGGCCTTCTTATATAGTGCTGAAACTTGGTCTCCACGTGGCCCACGTAATGAAAGACATAGGGCTACACAGCCCGCGTTGACTCCAGTCAACTGCGTAGCTTAGCTGGGTCATCAACTAGCTTGTCCGGGTGTTGGGCCACGTGGCGGCCCAGGGCTGCGCCGCATTTTGGGGCTCTCGCGGTCTGCGTTAACTTAATAGGGCTATTACGCGGCCCATTTGAACTAAAGAAACTCAAAGGAATCTGGTATCCACCTTGATACCGCCCGCGTAAGTTTGAGGTGGGTTCTACGCGGCCCGCCTCAGCTTAATAATCAGATATTATATTTTATTTTATATGTTATAACATATTTCGGGCTCGGTTTCCACATACGGGGTGTATTTAAAGACATATAAGGGTATTTTAAGATATAATAGGGTGTCGGAAATATTATGAGAGTGTCGGTTTTACCGAGGGTTGTTACAGTGTTAGTCATTTAGGCCATCCGATCGGATGACACTTATAACCTTCCCTGATGTTTGTCTATAAATAGCTAGCATGTGTTAGTCATTTAGAACTTTTTGCTGAACTTGTAAGGAACCACTGCTGGTCTAAGATTCTACCAGAGCTACTGTACTTTCACAATCATTCTAATAGAAAATCAGACGAGATGAAATGTTGAATCTGTTGTTGTTGATTCTGTGACATAATCAATGGATTCCGCACATTGATTCTGATCGATCCAGCCACGTTCCACACGAACATATCCTGATTAAACGGCCTAACAAGTGGTATTAGAGCCATAGGAGGTTGAATCGAAGACGACAACTGCAAATTCACCGGATTTTCAGCGATTCTTTGCCGATTTCGATAAAATTTCACCGGAAATTTGATCAATTTCTCATCTTCTATCTCATTTCTTGCTGTTCTTATCTTTTTCACATCTAAAAACTAGAAAAACTCAAAATTGAACAGGAATTCACCGATAAAATTGAGTAAAAATCATATCAATAGATTCGCAATTGAATAAAGATCAATCCTTCAAATTTTCATTGAAAAATTCCAACTAAAACTGAATCAAATCAAGCAAAAACAATGTCGAACTGTTCCTTGTTGCTGACGTCATCCACCCGATCAGACAGCTATCCGATCGGATTGGCATAGACTGTTCTAGATAACTGCTTGCTGACGTCATCAGTATCACTCGATTGGATCACCATCCGATCAGTGTAGCATTGTTGTTTGAAACTTTAGTTTCTGACTTCATCATTGTCACTCGATCGGATCACCATCCGATCGGTGAGGTGTTAAGGTTTAAAGTTTCCAAAAGCTCTTGAGTCACTCGATCGAACGACCACTTGATTGGATCACCATCCAATCGAGTCACCATCCGATACTTGAGCTTATCTATTGATTGTACTTGGTTGTGCTGTCCGATCGGATCACCACCCGATCGGATCACCACTCGATCGTATCACCATCCGATCCAAGTGCATCTGTTTGAAAATTTTTAAACTTGTGAAAAATTTTCTAAGTGTTTGAAACCTTTTCAGGTACTCAACAATAGGAGATGAATTCCTTAATCCGTTCAGCGATGTGTTTGCATACAACACCGGGGACGCATCAACAAATACTTCCAACGCTAATCCAAACCCAAAGAAGGCGATTGCTGATTCGCTCAGTGTAGACAACGCTTACGGTACTTTCAACAAGCCGCCGAAGCTTATGGCGATCGAAGACTACAACAGGTGGGCAAGCAGATTCGAGGATTGGTTGAAAGCATTTGCGTATCAAAGCTGGAAATGTATGAGAAACGGTTTCGATATTGGAAGACACGATTATGAAAATCTAAGTGATACTGAACAAGAAACATTTGTGGCCGAACAAAAATATAGAGCTTTATTGCATCAATCTGTTAGAGATGATATTATTTCGTTGATTAGTTACATAAATGCAAAAGATTTGTGGGCCAAGTTAGAGAAAAAGTGTATTGGAGGAGCATATATCGTTAAGAACAAGAAACGCCTGCTGAAGAAAGAGTTTGATATGTTTACATGCATGAAGAATGAGAATGTGTTGAAGATGGTTGAGCGGTTCTGTCACCTAAAGATAGAACTTGCAAGATCCGGTATCACAGTGACTGAAGAAGAAATGATCGAGAAACTGCTTGAATCTTTACCTGAAGAAAAGGATTGGCAGTATTATGGGTTGGTTCTGAAGAACACCATGAAAATGTCGGACATGATTGTTGATTGGCTGATTGAAAGGATTGAGATCCATGAGCAAGAAATTAAAAAATGAACAAAGTCAACAACACCCCGTATCAACAAAACGTTGATCTTTACTACAGGGGTAGCATGATTCCGAAAACTACTTCACCAAAGACTGCATTTTTGTAGGACCGAGTTTCGTGACCGAAACCGTGATTCGTGTGAGATCGGTTCAAGACGGGAGAGATTAGAGATGATAAACAAACAACTTTGTATTAATCCGGTAGTAAAACATTACAAATCAGCCCGATTACATGATAACCGAACTAATACCAAAGAAGTATACATCCGGGGAGAGACCAAGTGGTGATCTCTCCCGGTGAGGACTTGAACCTCCTAAAATCTCCTAAGTGTTGCAAATGGCAAGGGTTTTCTATTTATAGTCACACCCCTTGTCTTGCAAACACACACGGTCAACCGAATAACCCTCTCGTTTGACCACTTCAAACGAGCGGGTCTATACACGTTCGATAGACCGTTTCACTAACTATTACAAATTCAGCGTAAAATAAAACTAATCTATTCGACAAGCATCGGACACAAAATCTGCATCAACAAATTCCCCCTTGTCCGTTGCTGTCGAATGCTGAAAATGCAACTGCAATCGATCTTCAGTCAAGTATTCATCTTCTCTGTGTTAACAAATTCCCCCTTGACCGATGATCCAGGTAAGTAGTATCTTGACGCTTCTTGTATAATAGTTCCCCCTCAAAGTACGCGTATCCGTGTTGGGTGTTGTGCAATTTCCTCAATTGACCGATCTTCCGCTGATCTTCCAATACTCCAACCGGCATTTGATAAGGGTTCCATTCTTTTAAAAACTGCATCAAGTCTTGATCTTGTCATAAGAACTCTATTTCATACAAGCATACTACATTGATAGAGATTTCTGGTGAAATGTCTTCTGTAAACCGTCTTTGTGGAATCGACCAAGTAATGCACTTTAATCTTCAGCATCAACACTCAGGAAAGTCAGCTAGACCAAGTGTATCCCTTGCAAGCTCAACCAGCATGCTTAGTTGAACTACATCCAGATCTCATTGTCTCGCCTTTGTGAAGTTGACCACGTAATGCACTACGGATCTTCAGCATCAGTACTCAGGAAGTCAGCTAGACCAAGTACATCGTTTGCAAACTCAACGAATTGAGTTACCCCCAGATCCCTGTAAAATCCCAAAGAAACATCAAACCCAAAACCGAATCCTGCAGGTCTTCAGTCTTGAACTATCAGCTTTCATAAAGATTCCCCAGGTCTTCAGTGAACAGCGCTTTTGTAACTACTGTAGACTTTAGAAACCTGTATTTTTCCGTGCAAAACCCTTCACGCTGGCTGGAGAATTAATTAAAATCCTCAAATATGTGTATGTGCAAAACATTCCACGCCGAACCGTTTGTATCACTAGAAAATCACAAACTCTACCACCTGTGATTGCGTTTAGAAATTTACCGAAGAAATTCAACATTTGAAAAATTTTTATCCCCCCATTTCTTTGGTAAAATCTCTAAACCTTAACAGATTCTCTCCACTTCAAAGAAACTGTCGTCAAATGTTCACCAATTCCCTCCACTGAGCGGAACTGTCGTCAATCTTCATTGAATGTTCTCGGTTCCGAAAAATCACGAAAATGACTTTCTTCTTTGCATATTCTAGTTGAATAATAACGTCCCCTAGTACCCCGTAGGATCCGACTTGTATCCCTCCAAAGACTTTGTGAACTCGTTAGAACCGGTATTGACGTTCCAGGTTCATACGTTCGTTTTCAAATGCGAGAATATGACAATAAACAAAATGCTTTCGAACATTTACGAATAACCGATAACAATCATAAATATTGACGTGCGGAAGTGAACATACCGTTCTGTTTTTGGCCCATAGTAGTCAAGTCACCAAAATTTGACGTTTGCATCGGTAACCGTGACTACCCCACATTTTTCAAAATACCATCATCTTTTGTTTTCATCATGCTGCATCATCTCACATCATCCCGCGAGCTTCTTGAACCGTACGAATTTGATGTTGAAATTTGGAAGCCCGGTTCAAATTAATTTCGCGAACACCCGACCCCCACGTTGCAAACATGTAAAATCCTTGGCACAAATAATATATAAACCAAAAGAGATGCCATTTTTTTTTTTTTTTAATTTCGCTGGACTGATTAAATTTGCTGGTTATGCTGCTGTATTTCGCTGCCTATTCTCGCTATTACAACGATCAGTTCGCCGAAAAACCGTAATAATCTCGCTGAGGACGATTACACGGTTACCAAAGTCGCCTTTGGATTTGAGTGCCGGGTCAAGCAAGTTCGCTGGATACTGAAATATCAGGTCTCAAATTCGCTAAATTATACTTGTGAATCTGTTAAAATTGCCTAGAGCCAAATTCGCTGGTTTATTCTTGTGCAATTGACATCAGTGACTGAATAAGTCTTGTGCGAGTAGACAAACAGCCCAAATATAAGTCCAACAGAAGCCCAAATCTGGTTGTGCAGGCCCACTATTCTTGTGCGATTGAATTAAAGATGTTGTATGATTGGATGTTGAAACTTGTGTGATTTAAATGTTGTGCTACTGATGAACAATTGACTTTCCTCCACTGACACAAAGCTGATACACTTTTTCAGCTCCACTTTCGGCTACACACTTACCAAATAAACAACCAAATGATGATGTCTTACCAATATTATAATCCAAGCAACAATTTCCAACACACAAACACTTTAATTCAAATTCAAATGCAGATCAAACAGAATATTATCAAGAACATTATGAAGCTTGGTTGAATATATCAAGAACAAACCCAGAATTATAACTTTTCTGGTGAACCGAAGATCAGCAGCAACTCTTTCTCTCTCTCTTCGATATTTCTGCCCTTTATCCCTGTTCTGATCGGAGCAGATCTGACGAACATCTTGTATAAACATGATATTTGATGATGAAAACTTGTTGATTTTGATGTGAAACATAAAAACTAACACTCTGGAGTGTTCCGTTTCAGCTCAGATCCGCATAAACAGTCCAGATCTGAGTTTTCTTCATGTTTCCCCAATTTTTTTTTTTACATCTTGAACAAAACCACAAAAATCACAGATCTAGAGCACATGTGACTTAGTAAACGGTTAGATTTACTAAATCGGGTACCATGGCTCTGATACCAATTGTAGGACCGAGTTTCGTGACCGAAACCGTGATTATCATGATTATGTTCATAGACGGGAAGATTAGAGACGGATGAAATACTTGCTTGTATTGATTTTGTAACATAACATAACAAGCCGGCCCGATTAACAAGCTAACCGAACCATACCAAAGGAGTACACATCCGGGGAGAGACCAAGTGGTGATCTCTCCCGGTGAGGACTTGAACCTCCTAAAATTTCCTAAGTGTTGCAAATGGCAAGGGTTTTCTATTTATAGTCACACCCCTTGTCTTGCAAACACACACGGTCAACCGAATAACCCTCTCGTTTGACCACTTCAAACGAGCGGGTCTATACACGTTCGATAGACCGTTTCACTAACTATTACAAATTCAGCGTAAAATAAAACTAATCTATTCGACAAGCATCGGACACAAAATCTGCATCAACAATTTTCAGCTGAGAGCTCGAACATAGTCACTCAAGAAAGACAAAACAGCAGTTCAACACCGAGTAGTGGTTATTATGGAGGTTCTTCTTCATCCGCTCCAAGTCAGCAACAGCAAACTGTTCCTAAAAACGTGTTTCAGTGTAACAATGCAGTGAATTTGAACAATGCTCAGAACTTTAATGAAGAAACTGCAAAACAACAAATGGTGTTTCTAGCTTCAATATTGGAATCATATGAAAGTCTAGTCACTGGGGAAATCGGGAATACGAATCTGACAAAGGAAGACTATGATCAGATTGGCCCCGAAGAGATGGAATTAATTGACATACGCTGGTGCATGGCTAGCGTAATCAGGAGAGCACAAAGGTTTATGGAGATAACTGGAAGAAATTCTATCGGTGGACCTTCGACGAAGCTGGGTTTCGATAAGTCAAAGGTTACCTGCTTTAAATGCAAACATAAAGGGCACTTCAAGAGGGAATGCAGGAACGCAGCATCAGATGAAACAACAAATCCGTTCCATGACGACTACTATAAAAAGGCTATTTATCACAAGAATCGTATGGAACCGCCAAGAATGAAACAAATCGAAGAGACTCCTAAGGAGAAGTCAATGGCCTTAGCAGTAATTCATGATGACAAAGGCTTCGACTGGAGTCAGTTTTTACCAGAAGATGATGTTGTAGGTTTTGCTCTCATGGCAAAAGTGGAACCATACAAAGATACACGAACCTAAGAGAAAAAATACACTTATTGAAAGTTGATAGCTCAAACCATGAAGGATAGATTATCGAGCATGGAAAGAAGCCAAGAAGGCAAACAGATGGGATCCTATTAGTGAGTGCTATTTGGACCCAAAAGGAAACATACTTGTTGAACCATCAAAACTCTTAGTTGAGACTCTCATTGAATCCATAAAGCAAGAAGATGAACAGAGAGAGAGATCTGGCAAAGAAAGCTGAAGAGGAAGAGTTAAAGTCAAGAAAAGTCGATGATGGGATAATCGATACAACAAAAAAATGACCGCTGAAAACTTGACCAAGATGGCAGACAAAGTGCTTATGGCAAAGGGACTAGAGGTAGATTCCAAATCTGCATCTAAGTTAACAAACAAGGTCAGTTGTAGTGGTACAACAAATGAATCAGGTAAGTCTGATGGAGTTAAAATAGAAAGTGATTGCAAAAATTGCACAAAACAATGCAAAGTTTGCATCACAAATGCATATCTCACAACGAAAAAGACCAAAGAACTGGTTGAGAAAGTCAAAATGGTTGAAAATCAAGTTTTAAGTCGAGATAAACTGATAAGAGCTTCAAATGTGAGAATAAAAGAATTAACTGAGAAGATTGAAAAAGATAAAACTGACGTAGAACGATTTAAGAAAGAAAATGAAAAGTTAATTCATGAAACCGACTCATTTCTGAAAAGTTTGATAAGCTGAAAAGAACAGTGAAAGACTCTTATAAGCGAAATGGTAAAACATTGAAAGAAAATCTTCAATTGTCTGGAGTGCTTCAGGCAAAAGAAAGACAAATCAACCAGCAGTTGGATGAGATTGCAGATCTTAAGCTTCAGTTTCAGGAAGCTAAGATTGAAAATGAAAGAATCACATTGAAATTGAATAGTTACAGCTCTGCGAGCTTTGTTCTTCAACACCTAGTTCCCAAACCCATTGGGAAGAACAAAGCTGGTGAAGATGTATACTCAGATGGAACAGGGGTGGGTTATCATCAAGTTGCACCGCCTGTGTTAAACATTTTTTCAAAGAAACAGTCCGGGTTGGATAAGATTTCTGAAACAAATGAAAAATCAGATGTTGAGAAACTTCCAGAAACAATCGATGTCACATTCACTTCATCATCAGACGAAGATAGTATTCAGTCTGAAGTCGTAAAAAATGTGGTTGAAAACGTTTTAAAATCTGACAATGATTCGACTGATGACGAAGAGTGTTTTTTGAATAACTACATTCCAAAATCAAAATCCCAAAACAACTCAAGTGATGGACCTACTCTTGTGATGTACAGGATGTCTGGTTCTGATAAGTTGTATTCGGATCTTGAATTTCCACTGGAGAATGTGAATGTTGACAAGTTAAAGAATGTTTTCAAATTGGTAGAAATCGATGTTTCTGAAATTGAGGGTTTAAAGAGGTCCAAAAGGCAACTGAACTTTGAAAAAGATAAATCTTACTACAAGAAACCTGCTGTAACCCCACGTTTTAATAACAATAACCAAAAGAGATGGTCGAGAGGTTATCAGGGTGGTAAGAACAATCAGAAAAGGAATTTTCAAAACAAAAGGTTTGTAGAAAAGAAAGTGCTTGTGAAAAGCTCGAGTTCACATTCCGAGCAAGAATCTGATTTTTTTTCAAAATCAAATGAAGAATTCTTTGAGAAAAAGGCCTCACAACCTCAGACTGAAGGTAAAAGTCAGGAAGTTGACACCCGAACATGCTTTAAATGCAATAAAGTTGGACACATTGCACGAAAGTGCACCAACTCGAGGCCTAAGTCCGTGGTTGTCGAGAGTCCAAGAAAGAAGAACGATGTAAAAAGAAAAGCTCCAATGTTTGTTGAGAAAAAGATTTTGAAGAAGGAAAACATCAAAGTTAAAACTGAACCTGTAAAGAATCGGCAAAGAAAAGTGATAAATTTTACAAAAGAGTCGCTTCTTCCCAACAAATGTGGAAGCCAAAATCTGAGGATAAGACATCAAATGTTCAAAAGTGAAAGGTTTCTGAGTCTGCAAAACAATCATCTTCACCTAAGAAGATGAATGTACCTTTGGATTATTTTGAGAACTTGGAGAATCAAACTTCGATCCCACCAGGGAAGAAGTATGTTCCTAAAAAGGACCAACCATCTGGTCAACCCCTAAAAGATGAATTTTTCTTATATAAAGAGGTTGAGGTTGGGTCTAAAGAAAGCTTGAAAATGAATGACAAGAATTTCCCACCATTGTACACCAAAACCACACACCTAAATGTCAAGCTACCTGAGTCGAAAGAGACTTGGGTTGCTTCATTTTCTAACTAAATGTTGTGATATGTGTAGGAGCTCCCAAGATCTATTTCATGTTGGATTATGGATAGTGGAGCTTCCAGGCACATGACGGGGAGAAAAACCCTGTTGTACGATGTTAGAGGGTTTAACAGTGGTTACGTGGGTTTTGCTGGTAATCAGGGAGGACGTATCATTGGTGAAGGAACATTATCCAATGGTGTAATCACGTTTGAAAGAGTCAATTACATTGCTGAGCTGGAGAATAATCTTCTTAGCATTTCTCAAATTTTTGATAGAATGTATTCGACACATTTCACTAATAAAGAATGTCTGATCTTGAAGCCGGGGTTTGTCATCTCCGAGGAGTGGATCATCATGAGAGCACCACGAGTTAATGATCTGTACATGTTGGATATGAGCGTAGCCACGACTACTACGGGTCAAACTCATTGCTTCATGTCAAGAGCCACTGAAAAGGAGTCACAATTGTGGCACCGGAAGATGGGCCACATTCACCTACGTAAGATCAATCACCTGGTGCATAATGATTTGGTAAAAGGTGTTCACTTGAAGAGTTTTCATCTTGAAGGGGAGTGTATTAGTTGCATCAAAGGAAAACAACGAAAGAAATCTCATCCTCGTAAAAAGATGAACTCAGTCTCAAAGCCGCTGGAGAGACTTCATATGGATCTCTTTGGTCCTGTGAATGTCAAAAGCATTACGGGAGATCTCTATTGTCTGGTGGTAACTGACGACTATTCGAGATTCTCGTGGGTGACATTCCTAAAGTCAAAAGATGAAACATTTGATAGTTTGCTGAGACTATTCAGAAAGATAGAGAATTTGTACCGAACAAGAATTCGCAGAATAAGAAGCGACAATGGTACGGAATTCAAGAATAACAATATGGAAGAATTTTGTGACAGAAGAGGTATACTGCAAGGGTTCAGCACACCTTATACTCCGCAACAGAATGGAGTCGCAGAAAGAAAGAATAGAACGCTGATCGAAACTGCGAGAACGATGCTAGCTGATTCCAAGTTACCGACAAATTTTTGGGCAGAAGCAGTATCAGCCGCTTGCTATACACTCAATAGGGTTCTTACTGTAAAGAAGCATAAAAAAACATGTTTCAAGTTGATCAACAATCGCAAGCCTAATCTCGAGTATTTAGAGTCGTTTGGGTCACCCTGTACAGTTCTAGATCCCGATGGAAAATTTGGTTCAAAGAGCATTGAAGGTATCTTCGTGCGGTATGCAAGTCCACTTAGAAGAGCTTTTGTTCCAAGTATGAAGAGGGTCATCGAAGCGCAGCATGTTGAATGTCAAGGTTATACAATGCCTCCACAGAAGCCCGCAGACTCATGGCGATTCAACTACGATACCTTATGGGATTCATTCGAGTTAGAAGAAGAGCCAGAGTTATTTGATGATTTGGATATTCTACGAGAATATGAAGCATCTCAGGGAAGGTTTCCAGAAAGATCTTCTATACGTCAATGACAAACTTTCAATGAAGATGAAGCTGGTCCAAGTCACACTGAAGAGAATGATGAAGCTCAGCAAACTCCGACAACTTCGGAACAAGAGCCTGTTCCTAAAAATCAGACGGTGGTCAATGATGATATTTCAGATTCTGATGAAAGGCCAACATTTGATCGTGGTGATTCAGAGTCTGAGCGGGAGCAAATCCAATCTTCAGGTCAGACAATTCTTGACAATGAACAAGTTGCGGATCAAAATATCACTAACCTGGAAGGCGAGGTGGATGTTCCTGGCGAAATGATGCCAAGGACTCTTTCATACCATCCCGAGGAGTTGATAATAGGAGAGTTGCAGTCAAGCGTTCGCACCAGAAGCCAGATTGACTATGGCCTTAGTTGCTTTTATACTAAAGTTGCTCCTTTACAAACTGAATTTTCACTTAGTTGTTTCATTTCGCAGATTGAGCCGCGCACCTACAAAGAAGCATTAACTGAAGATTCTTGGGTCATCGCAATGCAGGAGGAGCTGAGTCAGTTTGAAAAGCTTGGTGTATGGAAACTTGTTGATTTGCCTAATGGTCATAGGAAGATAAACACGAAGTGGGTGTTTAAGTGTAAAAGAGACGACCGAGGGGTTATTGTTCGTAACAAAGCTCGACTCGTGGTCCAGGGTTTCAGTCAGCAGGAGGGGATAGATTTCACAGAGGTCTATGCTCTGGTTGCTCGACTGGTGCTTACCTGGAACTCCGTTTTCTCTTCAATTCTCGCTCCTCCTAGGTAATGAATTCCTGCAAAAGACTCAAAAATACAAAACACAAGACCAAAAATCTAAAAAAACTACCGTTAGCTAGGATAAGACTCAAAAACGATTCGAAACAAATGGTACAAACTCTACACTTGAGTATTCAGCCTAGACTCTAAATGGTGGTGTGAGATGGGACTTCGAGTGGAGTTTCCTTAGTCTCGGATGGTATCGATAGGCCCTCCTAAGTAGTGTTTCAACCTATGGCCGTTCACTTTCCAAGTACCTCCGTCGGCTACATCTTGCAACTCTACTGTACCATACGGAAACACTTCCTTCACCAAGTATGGCCCCACCCATTTTGATTTTAACTTTCCGGCAAAAAATTTCAAACTCGAGTTATATAATAGTACCTTGTCGCCGGCCTTAAACTCTTTCAACCCCCTTAACTTCCTATCAAGCAACGCCCTTGTCTTTTCCTTAATACTCCAAGAATGTTCATATGCCGCATCCCTAAGTGCTTCCAACTCGTGAATTTAGAAGTAATCTAGACACTAATCTTTTTTTAATTTAACCTAGAGGCAATCTAAATCAGAATCACCATCCCCAATGAAGATTACGTAGGCCTCGTTTTTTTATTCATCTAGCTCAATTATTAACTTTTTTTCTCTTTGATAAAAAATTCTATCAATTTTAGCTTATAACGGCATTTCTTCCACTATTATTGGCGGTTTCGGCTTCCTCACTTTTCCTAGATGAGAACTCACTAACAAACTAACAAACTAACAATTAATGTATATTAATATCAAAGGAACCTAGAAACAGAGTCGGGCCTAATCACATATCCCAAGTTAGACACAAGCTTAACTTTTATTCTCATATTATTATTATTTGAAACCCGAACATTCCTGACTTTTCTATCACTTTCCGTCTTTATTTGCAAACTTCTAAAACAAGAGACATTTTCAGTTCTTCAACTTTTTTTGGATTTAAAAAAATATTTTTTATTTTTTATTTTTTGTTTAGTTAGTTTTGAGTCGTGTTCATTACCTGCATTAGGGACAATGCAAGCCTTGAGTGTGGAAATGGGATATAGAGTCGTAATTATGAGTCTTAGTGTTAGTTTGAGTCATAAAATTTGAGAAAAAAATTAAAAAAATTTTTAATCCAAAAAAAAATTGAAAATTTGAAAATGTCTCTTGTTTTAGAAGTTTGCAAATAAAGACGGAAAGTGATAGAAAAGTCAGGAATGTTCGGGTTTCAAATAATAATAATAATAATAATATAAGAATAAAGTTAAGCTTGTGTCTAACTTGGGATATGTGAGTAGGCCAGACTCGGTTTCTAGGTTCCTTTGATATTAATATACCTTAGTTGTAGGAAAAGTGGGGAAGCTGAAACCGCCAATAATAGTGTGTAAGAAATGCCAGTATAAGCTAAAATTGTTAGAATTTTTTATCAAAGAGAAAAAATATAATAATTGAGCTAGATGAATAAAAAACGAGGCCTATGTAATTTTCATTGGGGATGGTGACTCTGATTTAAATTGACTCTAGGTTAAGTTAAAAAGGAAAAAAATGAAAAATTATCAACGCCTACGTTGTCGCTCTTGGGGATGGTGACTCTTGTTGAGAAAGCCTCTGGGTTAGGTACGCAAAGTCTAATGCTCAAAAGAAAGAAAAAAAGTTTGATGTTAAATTCGTTTTATTTTGGTATAAAACGGTTAGGAAATAGTCTAGTGATTGTTCCTTTTATTCCATGAGCTTGAGGCGGGATTTGGTGAAACTGCGGTTTTTAGTGTGAGACCCTAGGTAAATTGACCAAACTTGAACATAAATTGCATGATAAGGGCTTGGAACCGGATTTGGGTTTAAGTGGACATGTATACTTGCAATCGCGATTAACACGAGTTTTAATGTTAATAAGTTATCTGAGTTTTGAACCCGTGCATTTATTCTAACTATCATTCCGTTTGCATAATTCTTTTTCGGGGACCAAAAAAGAGTAAGTGTGGGGATATTTAATGTATTGCAAAATACATCTATTTATCATGTATAGTTTGTATAGTTTTCATTTCATTTGGTTCGATTTTTAGGTAGATATAGTTTCCTTTGATAGTGTTTGTGTCTGCAGGTCTAGGTTGCTGAAAAAGAGGAGAAAATGCTTAAAATCTGCTGGAAAAAATGTTAGCAATGAGAATCGGGTTGTGTCGTAGCTGAACGGGAACGGAAATCGAGAAATCTGGAAAAAGAGGCATGTCGCGCTACGCGACCATGAAGGAGATAGGCCTTCACGTAACGCAAAGGCATTAAGCTACAATATTTTAAAAGAGACACGCCGCGCTATGCGGAGCTTGAAGGGTTGACCCGTCGCGCTACGTGGCTGGGTTATAATCGAGGCAGATGTATTTTTGGTGTTGGATTGTTGCTGAAAGTTATATATAAACGTCATAATCATGCAAATAAACGTTAATGAGAATTTTGGACGAATTAGGGTGAACTTAGCAGCGATTTTAGCAAGGTTTTGAAGCTTACGAAGCACGAGAATCATTCGGTAGGAGCTGGAAGTCGAAGGATTGAAGATTTAACGGGTTTTGTCTCCCTTTTTATTTTTTTCTTCGTTTTACTTTGTTCTTCGTTTTTCTTACTTTTGTCAATGAATTCTCGTGTTAAGATATTTGTTTTAATTCTTGATACTATGTTTTCTGGCTAAATTCCTTACTACCTAGGTTAGGATGAAAACTTGTTAAAGATTGGATTTTTTTCGGTTTCGTGTGTGATTATGGATTTTCTTTGAAAAGTAAAAGGCTTCGGTTCCTTGGTGTACTTGCGTATTTTTACCTGATTAATGACTGTTTATTGTTTCACATGAATTCTATTGAATGTCTTCCATATAATGAGTTCGTGTTGATTATTGGGTCTTTGCGAGTTTGGGTAATCTTTTGGTGAATTTGCCAATAAACCATAGAAATAGTATTCAGGATTTAATTCGGTCTAAATATTCTATTAATCTTAGTTGCTGAGAAGTGCTAGGTTATTAATTGGTCTAGGTTGGTAAATTGCTAGGATTAGGTTTTGAGAAAAGCCGGTTTTAGTTGCCTTGCCACTATCTTGTCTATTAAACCAAATCAAGTTCCTTAGTTGCCTTAGACTTTCAACTGAGTGGTAGTTAGTCGCTTAAAGGCACTTTTCTAGAAAGTTAGATAACCGTAGAGGAGTCTAGCTAACCGGTAGTCGTAACAATCCTTTAGAGTTCCATAGGTATCTTACCGAGAATTTAGCACTTAAAGATCCGGGTTCCATATCACATTAGTAACTGATAGAAAGCCATTCGATAGCAAGTGGGATTCCAACATAGGTAGTTCTTCATCACGGCTGAGTTAAACTTTCGTTCTAAGTCGTGTTCTGGTTAGTCTAGTTAATTAGTATTTAATTTAATTGCAAATCTAGGATTTTTAGAACCCCCCCCCCCCCCCCATCAAACATAAAAATGGGTAGTGCCGCGTCAGTGTTAGTCTAGATAGAGCCGTTAACGTAGTTAAATCGAGTCTCGTGGGTTCGATATTCGGACTTAGTTAGATTTACTAGAGTCGATTGGTTCGCTTGCCGGTTAGTAGTTTAGTCGAGTTTTACAGAGTCTAGAGTATTACTTAGTGTCTAGATTAGGTTGATTTAGTTTGTTTTTATTAAACTACTTTTACCACATCAATTTTCCTTTCTTCTTTTGCCCTGTTTATCTTGTATCTTCCTTCTGATTGATCTTTTTGACCTTATCTTCAGCATATGGTCTGATCATATGTTTCTTCAATAGTTACAAAAAGTTTCCTAACATATATTATTTTATTGACTAAAGTTTCTTAATTTATATAATTTTTTATTACTTTATACGCACACACACATACATGTATAGGGTAAGGTTAGGCTAATCAAACGAAGTGTTGGAGACCATAAAAATCTGACATGTGTACTTTAAGATAGGGGCATAATCGTTCATGTAATTATGTAGTAGGAGTATGTAATTACGTAATGGTAGATAGTCACGTACCAGTACATAATCACATAACATTATACAAATCATGCACATTATGCAAAATCATGTAACATTATACTTGTTCTGAATACAATACATATTCCTTGATTACGTACTGGTACGTACAAAATAACGTAACGCTATACTTGTTTTTCAATATAATGCATATTACGTAATGTTATGTAGTCACATATTGGTATTTAATCATGTCGCATGTAAAAAATAATAATAAAAAAACTATAGCAATATCCTACTTAAACTAAAAAGAACAAAATGTTCATTCGTATAGTTTTTTTTTTTTTTTTTTTTTTTTTTTTTTTTTTTTTTTTTGGGATATTGATTAATATAACCCAAACTTTCACCAATTGGCAGATGACACTCAAACTTTCGATTTGTGCAACAACACTCTCAACTTTCAACTTACTGGCCGATAGCAATCCCAAACTAACTAACTAAACCTCAACCAAGTTAGCTTTTTACTGATGTGGAACTTATGTGGTGATGTGGCATCTGGCTTGACTTTTTGATGAAGTCGCATCTGGCCTAGGTTTTTGATGACGTGGCAGCTGATATCAGTAAACTGGGTTAGTTTGATAGTGATATCGGCCAATAAGTTGAAAGTTGAGAGTGGTGTGGTACAATTCGAAAGTTGTGAGTGCTATTAGTCGATTGGTGAAAAATGGGGTTATTTAAATCCAATATACCATTTTTTTTAAATTAACATTTGAAAAAGTTATAGAAATTTAAAAATCATGAGGGAAATTTGTTTAGAAGTCAATAGTGGCTCTTCCTTTTTTTTTTTCCTTTATACCAATTGTTTTTGTTTTGTGGTTACTTAATTTAGGGACTCCTAATCTCAACTATATATTGGCATCTTAGATAATGTTCCAAAATGTGCGCTACACTTCTCACAATTTTATTAATTTGTATTATTAATTTGTATATGATCTGATTCCTATATTGGTCAGAATATTATAGGATATTTATTTGGGTACGAAAGTTAGGAAGTAATCTTGATTATCCATTTAGAAATCAATGGCTGAGATTAAATGAGTGAAGTTGAACAAAAAAAAGGATACGCATGAGTTTGTGTAGGGGTATTGTAATCAATCTAAAGCAATAGTTTCTCTCTCCTCCACCCTCCCCCCTGTTTTTTAAACGTTATTAACTCGTTCATATGACATAATTTTTCTATAAGACTTGCACCATAAAAACGAGCATTTTTTATCTTTAAAACGAATATACTATTGCTATACTTTTGAAAAAAAAATTCGAAAATCCAGATACTTAAAAAACAATGAAACCTAAAATACAGATTTTGCAGTTGTAGGTTCTAAAACGCAATGGGTTTAACATGGTCATGTTTGTGTTTTAACATGGTCATGCCTTTGTTCCAACATCTTGCACTCCAGGTCTCTAACACGTACACTCTAGGTTTAAAACGTAATGGGGGTTTGACTTCTAGTTAACATAGTCATGTTTCTGTTGCATAAGTTCTAACATGGTCATGTTTATGTTCCAACATAATCATGTTTCTATTAAGCATGACCATGTTCTTTAACAGAACTTACCTCACCTCTAGGTCTAAAACGCAATTAGGTTTCACATGGCCATGTGTAATTGGGTTTCACAAGGCCATGCTTCTGTTTTAACATAATCCATATTCTTTTAGTTTCTAAAACGTACTCCGGGTCTAAAACGCAATGGGTTGGGTTTCACAACATGAACATGTTTCTGTTTTAACATGATCATGTCAGTTTAGTGTACTTCACCTTCCACCATCCAAGTCTAAAACTCTAGGTCTAAAACTCAATGGGTTGTGTTGTGTTGTGTTGTGTTGGGTTTCACAATATGATCATGTTTCTTGTGTTTTAACATAATCATGTCAGTTTAGTTCTAAAAAACTATACCTCATTTTCCAGGTCTAAAACGTAATGAGGTTTCACATGTTCATGTTTCAGTTTTAACATGCCGTGTTTCTATTCCAACACCACTCCAGTAACTCCAGATCTAAAATGCAATGGGCAAAAACAAAAAAAAAATGTGTAAGAATTCAAATATTTTAATAAGAAATATCAAACCAATTACCGAAACTATCAATAGTTCAATGAGATTAAAAAGGTTTTCGTTTGGGGAAAAACTAAAATTGTAAGATATAAATAGTTCAACAATATTATGATATGAAGTACTCGTTGGGGTAAACACAAATATTGTGGTTTTGCTAGAGACCGCACTATATAAAAGTAGGTGATCGAATCTGTTCCTCACTTTCATAAGGTACACGCATGTAATTTTTTACCATACCTTATCTTCAATCTTCCTCCATTGATCACAAACATTATGAGCAACCATTTCTTGCCCTTTGACATTGAATCTATTATTGATGACGTTCTACCCAGCTATAGTTCTTCACGAATCAGCGACGAAACGATTTCTGAAAACCAAGCACACAGCGATCAGAACTCAAATAGCGATGAGTCAGTTCAGTTACCTAAAGAAAGTAAAATGTGGTTCTTCTTATCATATTCTAGCTTTCTGATTTTCTATCTAGTATTTGTTCTTGCACTTGCATTCACATATCCCCTTAAACCTGTATTCGAAGTCGAATACTTTGATATTCCGGACAACATCACTGAACACATGAACTCACCAGTGTCTGTGTGGCTCAGCTTCATCAACCGCAATCCACTCATATCATATTCCTATGGTAATATTAATCTCAACGTCAATGTATCTTATTATCCACGGTCGAGTGATAATGTAACTGAATTTAACTTTGCAACTACAACAGCTCAAGGGTTTTCCCAGCGTCACCGAAATCATACGACAGTAATTAAGATGCCTGTGACTGCTCCACGCGCTTCATTATTGAAGATGTATAATGAAACCCGCACGGCCTTTTTTCTTGTGAACTTAAATTTTAGTGTGAGCTTCAAGTGTAGTGTGTCGTGTAGCCATAAAGTGTTGCATATGTCTCCTAGCGTATGGTATCAATATCTGATTAAATAAGGTCCCTTGTAAGTGACTAGCTTGTAATTTCAAGTTTTGTGTATGTAATATATAAAATGTCCCAGTAAATCCAGGAAACTATATTCTAATGTAATCTAAATCATATATTTTTCCTATATGGGAGTCTTACCTACGAGTTTAGATTGAATTCTTTATGAACTGTGCAAATATATATAACTAGTAGATGCCCCGCCCGCGTTGCGGGGCGATGGCCGAATAATTCTCAACCAATTAAAAAAAGACTAATATAATTTTGCTAGGAAAAAAAAACGATGATAAGACCGTAATTTTGGGCTCTGGGCAAAACTGTATTTTTTGAAGACTAATGAGCCAGTGTTAGGCAACTCCTCGACGCGAAAAAAAAATAAATCGAGTAAACCAATAAAAAAAACCTTTATAGTTTTGGAAAAAAAAACTAAAACGATGGGAAAAACGTAATTTTTAACTGCAGGCGAAATCATATTTTTAATTCGGGGATAAATCGTAAACTAAATGGACCAATGGGGAAGTGTCAGGAAGCAGTCGGCATGACAGTAATTTTACACTGGGGGCTAAATCGTAATTTAACCAGGAAAACAAACAAAAACGATGGGAAAAATGTAAATTTAAGTTGAGGGCAAAATCGTAACCTGGCTGTGAGGGAAAAAAAACTAACGGCGAAAGTATCAATTTATACGGGGCAAAATCGTAATTTTTAGCCGATGGGAAAATTAGAATTTTTAGCCGAGAGCAAAAGCGTAAATTTATTTTTAAGCGTTGGCAAAAACAAAACTTTGAACTGATGGCAAAATCGTATATTTAAGGGGAAAAACTAATGGCAAGACTGTAAACTGAAACGGGTCAAATTCGTAATTTTTTACCGGGGGCAAAATTGAAATATTTAGCTGGGAGCATTAGCGTAAATTTATTTTTAAGCGGGGGCGAAAACATAATTTTTAACTGATGGCAAAATCGTAATTTTAAAGGAGGATAAAATCATAAATTTGTTAGGCCAATAGGGGAGTGTCAGGCAAAGGCGGCGACTTCAATAGTGAGTGACACTATTGAAGTCGCCGCCTTTTTGCCCAATAAAGGGGGTCGCCGCCCTTTTTGCCCAATAGGGCCTCAACTATTGAATGATGACGTCATGAACTTGTATTTGTAGTAGTAGGTAATTGATCAGTAGGTGGGGTAGTTCAAATAAATACATTATATACTATTATTAGTGATATTGAACCATATAAGAATGATGATTATCGTTCGAACACTTGAAGAATGCACTTCTTGAAGGACCCATTGTAAAAAAGATAACTTTTCATTTACAATCAGTGCCAAAACCAGAATTTTCAAATCCGGATTACCGTATTTATTTGGGAAAATCTCTAAAAATATATGTTTAAAAGTTAAAACCTAAATTTTAAAAATATCTAAAAACATAAATTTATCAAAACTTAATTGTGTTACAAAAAATTTAATTAAATAAAAAAATCTTGCTTTAAAAGATATTAAAAACTTCATTTTTAGAAAATATGTTGAAGCTTAAAAATATAAAGGTTAACTTTTTTTAAAGTTGTCTTGTGTGGACAAAAAAAATGCTACGTTTGCGGAAGACAATGGGTGAGCATGGTGCGGTTCGGTTCGGTTCGGTTATTGCCTATAACTTAAATTATAACCGGACACTTCGGTTATCAAAAAATCATAACCGTTCGGTTTCGGTTAATCAATTATTTGCGGTTACTGCGGTTTCGGTTCGGTTATAGGTCGGGTTTTTTTTTATCATTTCTAAAGTTAGGCTTTAAATGTGTGGGTTATGCAAAATTCATGCGCAAAAAATAAATATACACACTTAAAGTTTGTAGAATTATCAATTATATTTCACTTCCACATGCATACTGAATTCTAAAACCAAAAGTAACACGTGTTATATGGAAGCATACATACGAACACAAAGTAGCTAGAGTTTTAATTTCAATGAGATTGGGTCAAGGTTAAAAGACTTGAACACTTCACCCAAAAAAACATATGGATTGGACCATAGTTAAACACTAACTTAAAAACCTATGGTCTTATGGATTCGGCCATGTTTAAAACATTCGGTTTGGTTCGGTTATTTGTGGTTATCTAACTAAAAATAACCATAACCGAACCACAACATGCGGTTATCAAAATATAAGTAACCGACCCTTTGGTTATTCCGATTTTCGGTTCGGTTTTTCTGTTCGATTCGGCTAATTTGGTTTTGTGTTCACCCCTACGGAAGACAGGGGGCAAATCTTACGCCAAGTTGGAGCAAGATTATTAGACTACTTGGAGTGAAGGTGTTTGAAGAGAGGACATGAAGAGACACTTGTCTGCAACGTTAACGGGGATGGATTTCTCTTTTAAGCCCCAAAAAGCACGGGGTGAGAGAGGGCGTGGAAGGCGCGTTTTTGGGTTTTTTTTTTAATTTTAAATTTTATTTAATAAAAAATCTAATAAATAAAATTAGACATTGAAATTTATATTAATTAAACAAATAAACAACAATTCCACTAAAAAATACATAAAATTAAAAAAATTACATATGTTAATTATCATATTCTTCTTCGTCGTTTCGTGGAAGACTTCAAATGCGTTTAACCAAATCCACTCGAAGATTTTGATGTGTCTGTTTGCTATAAATTTCACGTTCCTTTAGTTCATGTCATCACTGATGTCTTTATTATTTGGTTGCGTCTCATCCCTGTACTACTTATAAATTGTGTGTCATTCATCCTTGAAAATCATGTTGTGTTTACAATTACAATCGTACATCACATTTCTAACTCTAGTTTTTTTCATAATCCTACATAGCATGTTCAGAATGCGCCATCTTTTCTCCCACGCCACCCCCACTCCATCACTCCGCACAGCCTTACGTCAATGGCTATTTTGATTAAAAAAAGTCAAGTCATTTTGTAATAATCTTGGTCTTACATTCATTGAGGTGAAATTAAGAGAAAGTTGTAGTGAGATTTTAGTAGTTAAAAAAAAAAAGCAAATATCTTTATTAATTCAAAAACTGGCTGAAAAAAGAGAGTAATAGACCCCGGGCGCCTCTCGTACTAATTGGTGTTAAACATCTAAACCTGTTAACTTCTAGTGCTGATCAGTGATCACACATAGTTTAATCTATTTTATATAATTTTATTTGTTTTGTTTTGGTTAGTGAGTCCTTCCACTTAGTCTCCGGTCACGATGCCATACGTTGTCTCAACCATCATTTTTCAAAATTGCATAAATTTAAAACACCGAAAATTAAGTCTTTGATCTCAATGAATTGTCCTTCCAAACAATATTCATACAATTTGTAGCTAGCATGTAAATATAAATATATAATTCCAAGCACTTCAACAAAGTGAATAGATCGAGTTTTTTTGCCCTCCTAATCCACGATCACACAATTAACATGGCCAAGAACGCATTTTATGATTGACTACAAGGCCCCAATAGATGTCGAATAATATCTTTCTAAGGGTAAGTTGGCATTTGTACAAACGATAAATAAGGCCAATGGCTCAAAAGGAAAATAGATGATATTGGCATTGTCATATCAATGTCCAACACCATTTTCTTTAAATGCTTACATATCAGCTGGTGGGAACAATTACTCGTGCTCCATTAAAGTCAATTATTTTATGGACCAAAACTTAGTTAACATAAAGTTTAGTTGAAAATATCTCATAATTATTGTGATATGTGCTCTATTAAAGTCAATTATTTTATGGACCAAAACTTAGTTAACATAAAGTTTAGTTGAAAATATCTCATAATTATTGTGATATAAAATATGAATAAAATCAAGGTCTTCGATACAAATACCACTGCAAATGAATCGAGTTCAGCTTAATACAGACAAGACTAATCTCAAATAAAAAAAAAATTATGTTAAACTCAAGCTCAACTCGCAGGGCCGGCTCAAGTGGGAGTGAAATAAAGTAAGCGCTTTGGGCCACCACTTTCATGGGGCCTCAAATTCTAAAAAAAACATATTATATCTAGGTAATCTTGGATTTAAGATTACTGATATTGAGATTTCAGATTTATGATCTATCATTATGTATACACAGAGATGATATATGAATAATATGATCTAAAACAATTTTTTTCTTTTATTTTTTTTTATGTAAAGGACCTCAATTTTTCTATCCGCTTTGGGCCTACAATATTTTGAGCCGGCTCTATCAACTCGTTAGTTAGATGAGACATCATAATGTAACATACTCACGCTATATAGGAGGAGCTCACCCACTCAAACAAATAAACAAATTTCAATCATATGTAAAAGTTATATTAAATAATAAAACTTAACTATAACAAAACATGAACATAAAAAAATATTGTTAGAAAAGTCTAAAAATAGTCCATTCTTACAATAATATGCTTGTATATATAGAAATGGATCAGGAGAAAACGGTTGAAAGTGTGAAAACGGTGAGAACGGATCCTGGTTGAATACGTGGCGTGCGATATAATCAAGGCGGAGGGGCATTTTTGTCTTTTTATTTTTTTTCCAATGCATCTCACACACCTTTCTCATTTGTGGCGTATAGGATTTTTTGGCGTATAGTTAAAAACAAAAACTTCTTGGCATTTTACACTGTCATCCATTTACTGTTTGTAGTTACTGTTTGTTCAGTTTTATCTATTAAGGCTGTAAGACGTCTCGTCTTTAATTTTGGCGTTTTGTATTTATTGGCGTTTTAGATAAAGATGATAAAATACAACTAATTAACTTTTGGTGTTTGGCGTTTGTGGTATTTTGGTGTTTTATAACTATTAAAAGAAATAAAGTATTTTATTTTTGGTACCTCCAGAGCCGAAGAAAGAGGAACCACTCCAAGAAACTTAACACATGAAGGTGAAAAAACCGAACCAAGTCACAAGGAAGGTAAGTCCACAAAGGTAAATTTCAAAGTGGAACAACAAAACCTCCAAGAAATACATATTTTACAACCTTCTCTTGAAAATCATAGTTTGGTTCCATCTCAAGCGAAGTATTTAAAAGAGTTAACCGTTAATCCTAACATCAAAGAAATAGCAAGTGTTAATTTGACTAAAGATCAAACATCACTAATACAAAATGAACATATTGGATAAACATAAAACCGGTAACATGTTTTAATCAAAACATCTATATTAGTAATATTTCAATAGATAAAGATCTTTGTGTTAATTTAATGCATAGCTATATATTCAAAAGGTTAGGTATTAGTGATTTTCTTCCGATCAAAATTCATATCCTCTTGGCCAATCGAAAAGTTAAACATACTATGGTAGTGGTTGAGCACATTCTCATTCAAACACATCAAACGGTTGTACCAACCGACTTTATCATCCTAGATGATGCTCCACTCGTGTTGGGACAACCATTCACGAAAATCCATCGAGCTTTGCTCAAATATAAACACCATAATCTTCCCACTAAAATTGGGGCCAACAAACGAAGCTTTAATCTCGATATAAAATATCCAATAAGCAATGACGACCCCTTGTTGGAAGATGAGCCAGAACCACCCGATATGGTGGGTCTAGCCAAGGACTGTTATAAACGTGGCGCACCATGGAGGCATTCCATGGACGATCCAACAATAAAGTGGTTTTAATCTTAGTGTAACTATTAGTTAATGCTTTTATTTTTAAGTTTTTTCTCTTTGTAGGAATAAAATACACTCAGAAGGACGATGAGAAAGGCCAAAGGATGTTAAAACAGCACCCCATGCATGAAAACAGACGACTCCCGACTCAAAATCTTCAAAATAGTACGTTTAGCACGGGGCCGTGTGAGGTAAGCACACCCCCGTGCCTCAAGTCTGCTGAAACAATTTTTGATCTAGAACCTTGACACGGGGTCGTGTCCCACAGGCACGCCCCCGTGTTTTGTTTTCTAGAAATTTCGTTACTGGCACTTTTGACACGGGGCCGTGGCTCCCACACGCCCCCGTGTCCATTGCCTGTTTATTGAAAAATTTGTTGTTTCTAACACAAGTTTTACACATTTAATGAATATAATCAATTTTGGACACATTGGGGACAATGTGTAATTTAAGTGGGAGGGGGGGGGGGGGGACTTGAATAACTTGAATTTGTTTGTTCTAAAACAAGCTTTACACAAAATTCTACTTGAAACCGCTAAAACACCCCAAATTAGGGATGAGATTTTTTACCGAAATACAGGTACCGTACCGATCATAAACGGTACCGGTAATAGATTTTTCGGAATTCGGTATCGGTAAAAAACGATATCGGTATTTTTTGGTGAATACCAGTATTAATACCGAATTTAATAATGACTTTATGTATTTTGATATTATCTTAGATCCCAATATGAAGTTATATTTTCTTGAACATTGTTTTACAACCAATATCAAATTTCTTTTGTTTGGTTATTTTTAATCAATTATGATGATTTTTTAGACATGTTGGAATTTGGATGTTAAAAGTCGAACCTAAGGATGTTTACCTTTTGATTTTTTTGACTGCTTAATATGTTTATACTTTGTTTACATTCCTCTATATATTACTCTTGTTCAATTAATAATGGATGGATGGGTTGCACATGAATTTTTTTTAGGTAAAACAATGGATGACATCAAAGCGGTACCAATATGGTAAAATACCGAAATACCAATACTGGTATCATACCGGTACCGAATCTATAAATACGATACGGTAATCGGTATCCATATTTTCTCAATTTTGGTAACGGAATTTACGGTATCGGTACCTGTACGGTATCGTACCGATCTCATCCATACCCCAAATCTTTTTCAAAAAAAAAGTTATTTTTGTTTTGTCTTGTTTATAGTTTAAGTTAGAAAATCAAGTTTTTACAAATTTACAACCGAAATGGCCGTGATAAAAACAACCGCATAAGAAAAATTCATACAACGGCATGACAAATTTTTAAAATTTGCTTGTATGTATATTTTCACATTTTTACCATTTTCCCACAAAATTGTGAGTTTTGAGCCTTTAACGAGCATCCAATTTCATATCCATCCTAAATGCTCATTTTTCATTTCTTTTGTGAATAGCTCGTACGGTTCTTACAAATCTAGAACTTGACAAGACAATACATTTATGGTCGTTACCGACTAATCCAAGTAAGTATATGATTGAGCCATTAGGATTTTAAACTCTTTTCTTTTTCCTTTTCAACCTTATTTTCTATTTTTATCTCCCCACACAAAAACTTCCCTTAGTCAACTCCTTTGAGCCTAAACCTTTCATTCCAAAACCCACAAAACACATTACCCAAAAACCGTCTTTTTTATTTTTACACCTTTCATTTTAGTAAAAATCGGTTCTTTTTAAAAAAACGCAAAAGCATGTGACTATATATATATATATATATATATATATATATATATAGGTACGAGATCCGAAGAAAACGCCCTAAAGTGTGAGAACGGTGAGAATGGATCCTGACCCAACACGTGGCACGCGATATAGTGAAGGACGGAGGGGCTTTTTGTCCTTTTATATTTTTTTTCAATGTGTCTCACAACACCGCTTTATTTTTGTGGCGTGTAAGATTTTTTAGGTGTTTAGTTAGATTCAACAACTACATGGCGTTTTATTGTTTTTTAGATCATGTGCATAGTAAATATTATGGCATTTATGGCGTCCCCAAATTCAATAAAATATGTAGTAATTATAACTTCTTTTCGTCCATGACGTTCCCAAATTCACTAGGCGTTTTTGTAAATTTCAACAGTTCATATATGTTATCAAGATAAATTTCTTGGCGTTCATGGTTTTTTTAAATTCATTAGTAATTTAAAAGAGTATAACTAAGACTAAATCAAACAAAAACTAATAGTCTTCTGTGGATGGTATTACATCAGGGATGTAATCATCGCTTTGGTCATCACTCTTATCAGACTCATCATCATCTTGTTCATTGACGTATAACGCCATAATCTCGTTCCTTCTTTGTTGCATCTTGTACTTGAATGTATTCACAACGCTGGATCTTGCATCATTCGAAGGAGCTGAATCACAGAGTTGTTCAAGAAGATGTAGTATATCTGTGTTCAGCAGTTCGTCCATTGTCAATGAATAATCCACCCTATGGTGATAGCTCACATTCACGGTTCTTGATTGTTCATCCAGAATCCAACTGGTAACTTTTTGTAGATCAATATCGTCAACATCATCATCATCATCATCTTCTGGAAATTTTCTTTTTAATCTTCTTATTACCGTTCGAGTCCTTTCAGAATCGTAGGCCACTGGAATCCCAAAGGCTAGAATATCCCTCTGAATGGCTTCATCCATACTAAGTATGGCCTTGATTGTTTTGACTTTCACCCTTCTCTTGTCAGAGAACTTTAGGACGAAACGTCCCTCTGACCTCTCAAACCTCCATGCAATAACCTGAGCCATTTTTTTTAAATTCTATGGCGTTTTAGACAATGTATGGCGTGTTTTAGTGAAAGTGTGGAGTGTGAAGCTTTGTTTAGCTATTGTACTTATATAATGAGCTTTTTTTGTGCGCTAGGTAGATATATGTTTTGGCGGTAAAAAACATCAGTAATTTTTTTGATGTGTATTTTTGTGTATCAATTGTTGTGCCATGTAGGGTGCAGGCCGATAATGTGACAGGTAATTATGGCATTTGGAAAGATAAATAAATTCAATTACAATGGCGTAGCTTTTAATATAATAAATGTTAGTACTAAAGTTTTCTGTCGTTTCAATTACTGTTTGCAGTTACTGTTTTGTTCAGCTTCATCTGTTAAGGCTGTAACACTTCCTATCTTTTCATGGTTTGGCGTTTTGTTTTTAATCGCGTTTAGATAAAGATGGCACGTTGTTTTATACATTGTTTTAATGGCGTTTAGTCAATTATTGGCGTTTTTAATAATAATTTGTTAAAGTAATTGCATTATTAGTTTTGGCATTTTTTGGCATTTTATATAGTAATAACGTGCTTTGCCAGTATCCGTTCTCATAGTTTTCATACTATTTAGGCGTTTGTTGTTTGTAGTTTTTGGCGTTTTATAAACATTTTTTTACAGATATAATTTATTTTATTATTGGAGAATTAGATAACAAACAACAGAAAATGATCCCCTAAAAATAGAAAATGAAAAAAAATAAAAATGCTAATAATTTCTCATCCAAATCTTCACTGTCATCAGCCTCTTCTTCTTGACTTTTTTGTGCCTTGAACCTTTGAATACCTTAGCTAGATGCCGATTTTCCTACATAACCCCCGTCTTTAGACGAAGCTGATTAGTGGCATCTTGTATTTTGGTGTGATATATTCTTGTTTGGTGACATGTCTTTAAAGATCAACTCCTGCTTGGATGCTATTATGATCATGGATTCAAAATAGCATTTACACTGGTATCGATCCCTTCATGCCATCAATATATCCATCAAGAACAAAGCTCACATAATGACATATCACTGTCATGAGTCTCTTTTTCTTGAATATTTGTCTGTCTCATTCAGCAAAAGCTTATAGAGATACCTACCTCAGGCAAGAATCCATTCAGTGAAACTTCATGCAGAACAATACTGAATATCAAATAAACGAGTTTTGCCATATTAGGTTTTTTAACAATTTTGTTGGCTTTTTAAAGTGCGTGGTTTATAGGAAACATGGCGTTTGTTTTTGGGTGTGATCAATTGATTGTGCAGGGACGTTTCTCTTTATAGGATGATTTTGGGGCGTAGTTTAGGCGGGGTTTTATTATAATAAATGCTAGTAATAAAGTAACCGTCATTTCAGTTACTGTGTGTATTTAATGTTTTGTTCAGCTTTATCAGATAAGGGTGTTAGACATCCCATCTTCCAAGTTTGGCGTTTT
Organism: Helianthus tuberosus; assembly: GCA_030545235.1. Classification (NCBI taxonomy): domain Eukaryota; kingdom Viridiplantae; phylum Streptophyta; class Magnoliopsida; order Asterales; family Asteraceae; genus Helianthus; species Helianthus tuberosus. The sequence continues at coordinate 166,924,666 of CM060408.1, forward strand.
TATATTTAATGGCGTTTTTGTAGACCAATATGATAAAATACACTAACAGAGAAAAAATTACACAGGAAAAATAGTTTTTATTATTTGGCGTTTTGTACTCAATGACTTTTGGGTTTTTTTTTTGGCGTTTTGAAACTAAGGAGAGAAATATAGTATTTTATTATCTGAAAAAAAAGTTACACAAAAGAAAACAAAAAAAAATTAAAACTTCTCGTCAGAAAGGACTTTGTCTGAGAAGTATCCATCACTTTCTTCGTCTTCTTCTTCGGAGTCTTCTTCTAGTCTCTCATCCAAGTCATCGCTTTTACTTTCATTAGCTTCTTGTTCTTGAAGATTTTGAAGCATCCATTTGAACATGTCCTGCATCAACGCTATTTTTATGTCCATGTCTGTGTTTAAACATGTGGCGTTGTGTAACTCTTCCATGAACCCAACCCCCTGCTTGGTCATGATGTCTTCAAGCATGTAGTCTTCCTACTCTCCGTTGTCACATATAACGGTCACCATGTCTGTTTCTTCTTCAAAACGCCATGATGTGATGACTGGGGCCATTTTTCCATCCACTTTGCTTGGTCCAAATTTCCTGGTTAATCTTATAAGTTTATGCGTTTTATCACATTCGTTATCAAGAGGGATGCCAAGCAATAGGATACCTCTTTGTACCTCTTCTTCCATTTTCAAAATTGCTTTGATTGTCTTAACAAACACCCTTCTTCTGTTGTCAAAACATATGACAAATCTTCTGATTCTCATGGTGTATCTCCATAAACGATGGTTGCCATTTTGGCGTTTTGATTAAATTGGCGTTTTTTAGAATGAAGGATGGAAGTGATTATGGAAACGATGTTTAACGTCGTTTATATAATGATTTTTTGGCGCGTAATTCAGGAGGGAATTTATCCTAATAAATGTTAATAATTGAATTTCAGTTACTGTTCGTTTTCTTCTACCTGTAAGTCTGCAACACGTTTTATCACTAAGCTTTGGTGTTTTGTATTATAGCGTTTTATTCTCCTAATTTTGAATGGCTTGTTCTCATTTTAGTTTGACATTTTGAAATTGAGTTGTAAAAGACCTTTTTTACCCTTAATGAAGCACGTCCACTTAGTAAAACTGATGTTATTTACGAAAACGTTATCTCGCCAATCTAGTCCATAGATTGTTTTGATCAGACGATCCATAAGCGTTCTCCATAGAAGAAAAATAAATTAATCTAGGCCCTTTATTTTTTATTTTTTTATTTTTTTGATCAGTGGTTTTGAATCAACATATAATTTTTGTCAACTTTTAATTAATGATTTAATCAATAAGGGTAAGATAGACATTTTGATATAGAATACTAATAAATGTTTGTCAATCATATGGTAGGAGTAAGTTTCGTACCAGGACCAAGCGTTTCACTTATACATCTTCGGCTGAGTATTGAGTGATCACTTGTGAGGTATGTGAATGTATATATAGCTAACTAAAATTTTAAAGGATATGTTATGCTTAAAAATATTTATTTTTCTTAAAAAGTTCTAAATAAATCATGTCGAATAAGATTGTAAATAAAATAAAAACAACAATAAAAAGAACTTGAATTCCCGACACTCTACAAACAAGACCCAAAACTTCTCTTCTACCCATTCCATTTGGGAATGTAAGCAATAATAAAGAGTTTTGCTTGAGGACAGGCAAAGATTCAAATGTGGGGATATTTGATACGCACCAAATACAACATATAAATTTAATTTTCAGGACTAAAAGAGCTTAAATGTAAAAAAAATGAATTAACGACAAAAACCAGCATAAGTACAGAAAAAGGAACGAATTAACTAAGATAATCTCTTAAAAATCCCAAAGTGCGGAAATCATCAAAGGGCACATAAATGACGAGTCAGAACCAAGTGATTATATCTTGTCTATCTGTCCTTTATTTGTTTATTTAGTTTCTTATTTTTACTTATATAAAAATCTTTTCTCAAAAATTTGGTTAGATTAGATGTCGACGATATTCAGGTATTAAAAGCTCTTGTTCCCTTGGACGACCTCAGTATCTTATCATCACTATAATATGCCAACGATGGGTGCACTTGCCCTAGCGTGTTGTAGAGAGTGGTAATTTTATATCATGTTTTATAAATTTAAACCTTGATAAAAGAGTAAAAAGTATAAAAATATAGTAAAATCCGTACACACTCCACTAGTACATATTTGATCAAAAGATGCGGTTAAATTGGCTATGAGATGCGGTTTTAGACCCGCATCTTATGGCAAGGCATCTTTTGGCTATATGCCAAGAGATGCGGTTCTAGAACCGCATTTTTTGATAGAACCGCATCTTTTGGTATATTAACAAAAAAACTACTTTTCCATAATATGCTTTAGGGATGCGGTTCTAGAACTACATCTTTTGATATATTAACAAAAAAGTTATTTCTAATATACTCAAGAGATGGGGTTCTAGAACCGCATCTTTTGGCGTTTGGAATAAAATAATATATATATATATGGGACCGCTAAAATGAGAACAACCTCCAGTTGTAAGAACCGTGAGAACTACACCGTACGGGGCGAGGTGGACCAAAAAAAAATTCATAAACGTAGATGCATGTATTATAAACACATTTGTAAAAAAAAATTAAAAAATGTCGTGTGTGTAGGTTTGAACACCACAAGTTTGGTTTACGGGTACCGTATTTTTTGAATTTTTTTTTACAAATGTGTTTATAATAAAAGCATCTACGTTTATGAAAAAAATTTTGGTCCAACTCGTCCCGGATGAAAAAGTTCTCACGGTTCTTATAACTGGAGGTGATTCTTATTTTAGCGGCCCCCCTATATATATATATATATAGGTAGAGGATCCTGTACATTAATCCAGAAGTGTGAAAAGTGTAAGAAGTGTATTATAACACTATATAACACCATATAAACCACGTATAACAATATGTAACACCATATAACACTATGTAACACTATATAACACTATATAACAAATATAACACTAGAGTTTGTTTGTTTGATAGCATGTCTATGATAGATGTATAGTGTTATATATTGCTATATAGTGTCATATAGTGTTACATAGTGTTATATGGTGTTATATGGTGTTACATAGTGTTATACGGTGTTTATATGGTGTTATATAGTGTTATATATAGTGTTTTAATACACTTCTCACACTTCTGAATTAATGTACACTATCCCTACCATATATATATATATATATATATATATATATATATATATAATTCTCAGGAAATTTTATTAAAAATTTCCAATAAATTCCCATGATTAACAAATTGTCTAAAAATTAAAATAAAATATATAAAAAAACAAAATTAATTAGAACAAATATAATACAACCCAAGAATATAAAATACAAAGGTTTCAAAGTAACATAATATTACAAAAGTTTTCCAGTAACACAAAAATACATATAACTCTAAAGGTGAAATTGACATATTCCTGAACCGACCGATGTCTTCATATTATTAACCCAAACCAATGTCTTCAATCCATGCTTGCAACCGGAATTGTAGAGAAGAAAAGTTCGTTAAACTAACCCAAACAGTGTTGAGGTTGTAGATGGCCCTATGAAAATCAAATTTCAACTATATAGCAGCACGAACTACATTGCAAAAACATGTCATTAAGAGACTAGACTGATACATGGAGACGGTCTGTGTTAGGCGTGGTTAATATTATTGTACCTCACTAATGGCTTTTGACAATTATCTGCTTTTCATGTGCAAAAACAATCTCACTCAGTTCCTGTGATTACTAAATGAAGACATTAAACAACAATTATGGATATGGAAATATATATTATATACATTAGGAACCATAAGAAAAGGCTTTAGAACTGTAAAGATCATTGTGTATCAATACATATCTTTATACTAAAAGCAAATTTTTGTTATCTGTTAGATATAAATGAACATTAAATGGTGGAATTTGAGCTAACCTTGAGACACCTTTACGGAGTTCATGTCCTAACCCCAAACACCTCCTTAATCCAATGCTCCATCAAGTCTACGACCATAGATTCAATTTCCTCACCCGAAGTCTTCTCTTGTGTATTCCATTTCTGAAAAACAAACAAAACACAGTATCTAAATGTATACAAATAAATTAAAAGACTGATATATCTTAAATATATGAAATACACTTACACGATTAATAAAGTCATGTTGAATTGTTTCAACAAACTCCCACATATGTTTTATCAACATATAACCGCATTCCCATGAGCCCGGTTGTTGGTAGCGCTACAGTTAATCCACAATTAATTATGGGGAAAGTGAATACGGCGTTGTTATACACCTAAGCTTACACGAAAAACCCGTCAAAACTACGCAGTTTTGATTAAAAATTTCCTAAATATCATTCAGTTTAATTACATCATTGAGTCCATGTGTTGGTGCATACGTCTGTCGACTTCGTCTTGTATCGAGTCTTGTATTGTATTAGATAGACCAGGGCATGGAAAACGAGAATTGTATGTTTATAGGTATTTCGTATGAAATGACACATAAGTCATTTCATATGAAATCAAGGGTATTTCGCACGGAATTGTAATTTCGTGTGAATGTATTTTCGTTTGAGTGATTTCGTGCGAAATCACTATTTCGTATGAACCATTTCATGCGAAATTACCTCACCTATAAATACCTGTCGTGCCAATTCATTTGTAACGATTCTGATTCCGGTAGTGAAGCTCTGCCGAAGTGTCTACAGCATTGTAATTGATCTGATATCAATCAAAAGACAGTTTAAAGTGATTTCTCGTGCAAGTCAGCTGAAATAACACCGATACATTTGTTTCCGCCTTTTGTATTGGTGAAGACCGTTTGATTTCGCACGGAATCAGACTTGATTTCGTTTGAATCCACTATTTCGTGTGAAGCTAGTTAGTATTTCATACGAAATCAGATCTTATTTTGCTTCAAAGGTTATTTCGCTTGAAAGTGTACATCAGATTGGTATTCCGTACGAAATAGCATTTCTTTTCATACGAAATCTTATTTCGTGTGACGTTTCAGGCTGATTTCGTTTGAAGAGGTAATTCCGCGTGAAAAGGGTATTTCGTTTGGTTGGTATTTCGTGTGAAGAAGATATTTCGTTTGAAATTGGCTGATTGTGAATCTTTGAAAACCAAATCATGGAGAAAGAGTTTTATAATGCCTTTGCTAGTCCGATGACTATTGCTCAGAGTACATTACTTGAAAATGAGACGAGAATAATGCAAAAACCACCTAAGCTTATGGACATTGATGAGTTTAGTGGATGGGCCGAACGTTTTGCTAACTGGGTTGAAGCATATCACTTAGATGCATGGGAACATACTGAAGTTCAATATATGCTAGACCAGTCGGAAACAATAACGTGAAAATACCAATTAGAGAATTGAGTGCTGAGGAGAAAAAGAAATACAAAGATGAGAAAATGATGGTTAGTTTGTTGCAGCAAGCGATTAAAGAAGACATCTTGATCTTACTTCAACACAACGGAAGTGCACATTCGATTTGGACAGAATTAGAATCAAAGTTTCTTGGTAGTGATGAGATGATGAAAAACAAAAAGTCACTTTTGAAGAAAGAATTTGATCTATTCCGTGGTTTAAGAAGTGAAAACACCAAGCAGATTATCGAAAGATGTTGCAATTTATTGAAAAATATGAGCAGATTAAGCATCAAGAAAGATAAAGATGAATTGATTGAAAAATTGGCTGATGCGTTGCCACATGATGAATGGGGCACGTATCTTATGATGTTGAAAAATAAACCAGGTTTTAACGACCTAACATTGAGCGAGTTCATTAAACAACTTGAAGCACAAGAGATGGAACAAAGAAAGATAGCAAGAATGAAGAACTATGATGGAGAACAAGACATTGACTTGTATTACAAAGGTGGTGTTAGTGATAAAACAAACCTTTCTCCAAAAGTTGAAACTGTGTTTAATGCAAAAAGTTCTTCTGAAAGTTCATCTCAGGGATCAAGCAGCAAAACAGGATTTACTTCATTTCCATCATTTGATCCACACTTTTCTGCAACAAAGAGTGGCAAAGTTCTTCAATGCAACATTGCTTTAAATCTTGAAAATGATCAGAACTACTCGGAGGAAGTTGCAAAAAGTAATATGTCTTTGTTAGTAACTGTGCTTGAATCTTATGGTAGTTTAGTTGTAGGGAGGATCGGGAATCCAATGATTACAAAAGAGGATTACGATCAAGTAGATGCTGAGGAGGTGGAGTTGATGGATATAAAGTGGTGCTTAGCGAGCGTGTTGAGAATAGCCGAAAAATTTAAACAAATTACGGGAAGAGATAATTTCCGTGATGCGAATGTTTCTACTTTAGGCTTTGATAAATCTAAAGTCACTTGTTTTCGTTGCAGGGAAAAGGGGCATTTCAAGAGAGAGTGTACAAATCGCGAAGCAAGCGAAGCTCAAAATCCTTTCGGAAACAACGACTACTATCGAAAGGCGATTTATCATCAAGTTGCTCAACAGCCATATCAACAACAACAGCCACAAACCGCTTATGCTAGGAAAGAAATTGAAAGTTCAAAGAAAGCTTGTTTTGGTAATCAAGATGATGGAAGTTCATCAAAAGGATTCAGTTGGGATAAATACATTCCAAATGATAGTAAAGCATGCATGGTAGATCAAGAGGATGAAAAATTGCCAGAAGGTTTCATCTGGGACAATTATTGACTAGACAAAGAATTCTTGGCTAAAGGTTTTGTTGCTCAGGTTGTTAATGATTATACTGATGACTATTGGACAGAAAAAATCAGAAAACATCTAAATGCTGAAGCTGAGAAAAAGAAGAAATATGTAGAAGAAGAGCAAATGAGACAAGCTGAAGCTAAGAAAAAGAAAAAAAGTTGAAGAAGAAATTCAAGTGAGAAAAGTCAAAGAAGTTCCAGCGTTTGAAATTAAAACAGATGCTGATGCAGTCAAGATTTCTGAGAAGTGTATGAACTGTGAGTCTTTGATAAAGCAAAACAATGAATTGCTACACAACATAAAAAGGCTGAAAGAATCATATGATGTCTTGAATAAAGCCATGAATCAATACAACGAGACAAGCAGTGAACAAGCCATAGCAATGAATACACTCAAAGGAGCGTATATGAGACAGCTTGACAATGTCAACTATTACACTGAAAAGTGTGCTGAGCTTGAGTTGAAACTGGAAACTCAGAGAATAGAAACCGAGAGAGTTAATAGATTGTTAAAAAGTTACTCATGTTCTACTTTTGTGGTTGACAGGATTTACCCCATAGTAGAAGAAATGAAGACTTTTGAAGAAGAAAGATCTGAAGAGAAGAAGTCTGAAACAAAAGAAGATGATGAAGTGAAGATTTCTGGTAAGAAACCAAGTGTTGTCTATAACAAATGTCCACCCCCGGTCGAAAATGGATATTCTCCTCAAAATCCAAATTCAGAAAGAGTCAAAAAGGCAACAAACTTACAGTGGGAGTCTGGGTCTTCAAATAATTTGCCAGAAAATATTAATGTCACGTTCACATCGTCCGAAACTGATCATGAGTCCGAGTTAATAAAGAAAGTGGTCGATCAGGTGTTAGATAAGGATGAAACAGAGGAGTCCAAATCAGAGTCAAAGTCTGAGTCCAACCCGTCAAAGTCAACAGTCAAAAAGGACAAACGGGTTTATGATAAAGAATTTTTGTTATCAAAATCTAATTTGAATGACGAACCGATCAAAGTAGCATATACTTTGAAAGATTCTGACAAATTATATTCTGATGAGGTTTTTCCAATAAAAGGTGTTAAAACTGAAATGATCAAAAAGGTTTTTAAACTAACATAAATTAATATTTCTGAAATAAAAGATGTAAATCTTTCTGGAAAACCTAAACCTTACACCTCAAGAGTTCAACAAAGATTAAATAAGAAAAAGGGTTACAGTTCTTGTTCAGGTTATCAAAAGAAACCAAACCATAACAGTAACTTCAAAAAGAAGGGATTGGGTTTTTTTCACCGAAAAATCATAAAAATGAGAAAAGTTATAAACCAAAAACTGTTTTTGTTACAGGAAAAACATCTGAAGAAGAAAAAGAGCAAGCATTCAGAAAGCAATCCAACAAAGAATTCCTTGCCAAGAAGCAAGAAGAAATGAAGAAAAACATTGCTCAGAAGAAGATAGAGACGAGAACCTGTTTCCAGTGCAAAACTGTTGGTCACATTGCCAGGAATTGTCCAAAGGCAATCAAATCAAAACAGGGAGTCTGTGAAAAATTCAAAGAGAAAATTGTTGAGAAAATCGAACCACCAACGAAAAAATTTAAAGTTTTTTGAAAATTCAACTTTTGAGGTTGGTGAATGTTCGAAAGATGTTTACAAAAGAAAGGAGAAACTTAACAACCAAAAATGGATTGTTAATAATTCAAGTGATAATTCTGGTGATAAATCTGATTCCACAAAATCAGAGGAGCCAAAAGTTGTTATAAAAGAAGAGAAATCAGTTCCGCCTTTGGATGATGCAAATTTTCCACCATTGCGGGCTGAAAATTTGAAATCTAAAATTGGTAAAGTTGAAATTTCAAATCAATTCTTTCCTGAAAAGAAAGATTTTGATGTTGAAAAGGTCTTTAACCCCAAAGTGCAAAACATTTTTGGTAAAATGATTGATGGGAAGGTCATGGGAGTTAAAGAATTTTATGAGAAGAAAACAAAGAAACCGAGTGTTGACAACTCGGAATCTCCCAAGGACCGTCAGGCTTGGGAGAATCTCTCTAACTGAAAAACCTGACTTGCCGGAGCTCCCAAGTTGGTAATCGCGGAGCATGAATCGGCACCATTTTTTTTTTGAAAATTTGTTTTTTGAAAATTGAAAATTTTTCACTAGTGTGACTTGCCGAAACTCCCAGGTTGGTAAATGTGGAGTAGGAATCGGCATCTTGAGATTTCAACCTACAAGTGGTAATAGTTGGTAAGCAAACCAACAAGTGGTTGAAAAAGAGGTTTTACCTACAAGTGGTTAATCAAGATCATTTATTTGAACTTGATTTAACTTTTATTCAAAAGTTTCAAAAACAAAGTGATGAATGAATCCCCATTTTTACAAGTGGTAAAATAAACAAAACTTATTTTCCAGAAAAACCATTTTGATTAAAACAAACATAAGTGTTTTGAAATCATAATGGGAAAATAGTTTGTTGTAAGGGGGAGTTCTGATTGTTTATGCCAAGTGGATGGAGATTTGAAGTAATTCGCATCATGTTGTCATTTTTTTGTACAGTTTGTTTTCAAATTTTCTCAGAAAACCAAAATTGAAACATATTTTGATTTTAGGGGGAGTAAAAATTTAGGAAATTTCAAAAATTTGAAAAATCCAAAAAAAAAAAATTTGAAAAATCCAAAAAAGACAAAAACATTAAAAAATTAAAATTGAGTTTTGTTGTAAAAAGAGGAAATGATAGTACATCAGTGAACGATCACAGCATGCTAAAAAATTGGAAAGTTTAAAAGTGATAAACGGTCTCACTGATGATGTGCTAGTAGGTTTTCGCACATTTAGTAGATTGTGTCGAGATATAAACCTAAATTTCAAACTTACTTATCTCGTGGGGAACATCTCTCGGATATATGGGTAACCCCCGAAATCTTGTTTGAAAGGTCCTTCTTTCTGAGATACTAGGTCTTTATGCTTAGTGATATCTGGGGTATTATCCCGGGACTTCTGATTTTGCGAAAGCAATGACCTAGTCCCCGTATAATACTTTCTGCTTGCTTGAAATATAGCACCCCCTCAACATAAAAAATGATGAAACATTGCAAAATGCTAATCATGTGCTGTTGAAGAAAAGATTCTCTAAAGGGAACACACCTAAAGTCGAAGCCATCATCTCTCTGATTTTGCGGAAGCAATAGCCTGAGCTCTCATGGCCCTCGCATTTAACCCTTTACAGATATCATCTAGGTATACTCACCTGTAAGACTGAATATTGAGATCTGGATACGGGAGTATATTCTGAGGTGGGACACGCGAATAAGTTTAAGTGCTTAAAACATTAATCTCATATCTCGAAACATTTGAAATTTGTGTGAAAATTTAGTATACTGACAATCTAAGTGAATTGTTTAGAACTTAAAATGTTTAAAAAGCTTAACGGTGTTGGTGATTTGTCTCAGAAACTGATATGTTCCTCTTACACAAACTCACAAAAATATTGTATGTAAATATTTCTTTACTGCATTTCATTAAAATCAAAATTCCAAAAAGATTTTTAGTGTGTTTTAGCATAAAATTTTTGAAAAATCCAAAAAGATTTTCGACAACTGGTGTTGAAGAGCTGATTTTCAAAATTACAAGTGCTAAACGTGATGAACAAGTTTGGGAGAGTGTTTTTGAAATGAAGAATGTTTGCCTACAAGTGGTCATCAGAAGTTTTAAATGATAAATCATTCTGGAAAAATACCTGCAAAAGATATAATTTTATCAAAATCTTAAATTTGTGAAACTTATGTTTGAGGTAGAGATTGTGCAGGAATGAAGTTTGAGAAAAGCCAGGTTTCGATCTTAGAACCTGTGAGAAGTGAATTCTAGACTGCGATCCCAGCTTAGCGAAAGGGGGAGTCTGATGACATCAAGAGGGAGTCTGAAGATGGAAGCTGCTGATGCTGATAATCTTAAGAATCAAGAGACCTGATCAAGAGGAGTATAGAACCAGGTTGAGATTCTGGAAGAAAGAGAAAGAGATTGATTGAGGATGCTTTCAATGGAGTATCTTTGGAGAGTTCGAGAAGACTGATGAAGACTTAGGTTAATGAACATGTTTTATTTTCAGAAACAAATTCCTCACAGTTAATCATCCAAGTCCAAACTAATGACCTTGGAGATATCACAAACTATTTTTGGTTTTAGTTAAAAATTTCAAGTCTCAAATTAATGAACTTGTTTTATTTTCAGAAACATAATCAGCTTAGTTAGATTTTGATACTCAGCAATTCAGACTTCGGTTGTCGAAAATAAAGCAGAATCAAAAATCTTTTTGTATTTTCTGAAACATAAAGCAATAAAGAAATATGTACAAACATTATTTACACACAATATTTTTGTTTGAGTTTGCGTCAGAGGATCATATCAGTTTCTGACAAGTCACACGTACCGTTGAGCTTAATTACAAATTAAGAATTAAACAATTCACTTAGATTGTCGATTTACTGATCTACTTAAATTTTCACACAAATTTCAATTGATTCAGGATACGGATTAGGTATATTAAAAACTTAAACCCATTCATGTGTCCCACCTCTTGAATATACTACCGTATCCAGATCCCAATATTCAGTCTTACAGGTGAGTATACCTAGATGATATCTGTAAGGGGTTAAATTGCGAGGACCGTGAGAGCTCAGGTCAGAACTTCCGTTCAGCAGAGAGATGACGGCTTCGACTTTTGGTGTGTCCCCTTTAGAGGATCTTTTCTTCAACAGCACATGATTAGCATTTTTCAATGTTTCATCATTTTTTATGCTAAGGGCAACGCTATATTTCAAGCAAGCAGAAAGTATTATACGGGGACTAGGCCATTGCTTCCGCAAAATCAGAAGTCCCGGGATAATACCCCAGATATCACTAAGCATAAAGACCTAGTATCTCAGAAAGAGGGGTCCTTCAAACGAGATTTCAGGGGTTACCTATATATCCAAGTAGTGCTCCCCACGAAATAAGCAAGTTTCAATTTAAGTTTATATCCCGAAAAAGTTTACTAAATGTATAAAAACCTATCGGTATATCATCAGTGAGACCGTTTAACGCTATATAATCATTACATTTCTTTAGCATACTGTAACTGTCTACTGATGTACTATCGTTTCCTCTTTTTACACAAAAACTCAATTTTTGAATTTTTATCATGTTTTTGGATTTTTCAAATTTTCAAATGTTTTTGTATTTTCTAACAACAATACTCCCCCTAAAATGCAAAACCATTTAAAGAAAATTTGACAATCAATACTGATAGCTTTGTCTCGCCATCCATTTTCTGCATCTCATGCTCTGTTTTGCAGAAAATATAACCTATAAAGCAATAATTACCCCCATGATTTACAACACATTGATATTTTACAGTTTGAAAACCGTTTTTCAATCTTGTGAAATTAATCATGTTTGTTCAGCCGTGAGGGTTTCGGCGTATTTAATCAACATATTTTTGTAAGTTTTGATTTTTTTTTTACAAATTTAAAAACAAACATAATTTTGGTTTTTCAAAGGTTTTCAATTTTTACGGTTTTTGAAATATTGTTTATTTATGTACATAAAACAAACAAACTCCCTGTTTCAACTAAACCAGGGTTCAGCATCCTCCTCCTCTTGTTGTCGTGCTAGGCTGCTCCGAATACCATTTTCACAATCTTCAGTTTTCTTGAGCACCTGCACATTCAGACTACTTGATTACTTGAACAATTTACCCTAGGTCTATTTGACCCTAGGCATTTCAACACAATATGCTTCATTCAACTTCGGAAAATCTTTGTCATTTTGAACAAAGACTTTTTCATCTTTGACTTCAACTTTCTCATCTTTTACCGAAGTCACTTGTTTCTTAACACTCCATGTTTGACCTTTCGGAGTACCTCTTTTGTAAAAATGTGACTCTTTTTGAACTTTTTGATTTTGAACAACAACCTTTGGTTTCCAAAACTCATTCGGTTTTGTCATATCAACTGATGTTTTCCAACTTTGAGTTGTTCTGAATCTGGGTGTGTGAGAATTCCAGGTATGTCTTGAGTCGAACCTATTCGGGTTTGATTTCCAATTTTGGTTCGAAACAAACTTGTTTGTGTTATACCTCCAACTTTGTTTTGAATCAAACCTGGTCGACCTTTGTTTCACATTCTCAGATTTTTGGTTCTCAACATTATCAGTCTTCTTTTTGTCAACATCAACAAGTTTCAGATTTGGACATTTTCGTGCAAGATGTCCAATTTGATCACACTTAAAACATGTTCTCTTGGACACATCTTTGACCTGTGGTTGTTGCTTTTTCTTTTGAGGATAGAACTCTTCATTAGACTGACGCCTAAATTTGAGTTCTTTCTCTTCTTCGGAACTTGTTCCGTGAACAAAATTCATCTTTGTCTGATAATTTGACGGTTCATTTTTATTTTTATTTTGTTTCCTTTTATAACCCAACCCAGCCTTCATGTTTTTCTTCTTATAACCAAGTTTGTTATAAAAAGTTTTGTGACCTTTTCCAACAAACTTTGAAATATCAGATTTTTCAATTTCAACCATCTTGAAAACTTTATCAACCTTTTCTGAAATCACATTCTGAATCGGGAATACAATATCTAAAAATAATTTGTCCGATCCAATCATGGTATAAACCAATCCTTTTGAATTATCATTCAAATTTTTCTCGGATTTTGTGTTTTTCAGATATCCATCATGAAAATTACCTTCATTTTCATCCTGTGATTCAGATTTACCTGTATCAACTGACTCTTCTTTCAACACACTTTCAACGACCTTACCTACCACCTCTGAATCACTAGAATCATCAGATTTGGAATAGGTTACGTCAATGTTATCTGGCAATTGATCTACCATGTTGAAAGCTTTTTCGACCTTTTCATCATCATAAAATGCAAACTTTTCCGGTGGTGGAACTTGATGAAACTCTGAGACAATACCCTTCTTGTTTTGTTCAGAATCTATTCCATCCGGTTTTATGTTGAAAATTCTTTCAAGCACATATGACGACGCGTGATTACTTTTTAACTTGTTATTATCCTGTTCTAAATCAGCAATCTGACGCTTAAGTTTAGCAACATCCTCAATGTAAGAATTAACAACTTGTTGCTTTATTTCATAATTTCACTTATACTCCTTAGTTGTTTCAGAACAGTAATTCAATCTTGATTGAACAAATTTCATTTCACTTTTCACCTTTTCATATGATTCTTTTGTAATATGATATGCCAATTTTATTGAATCATATTCTTTCTTCATTTCTTGACAAACATTTTCTTTTTTATCACATTCTTCTGTCATTTTCAAAACATTTTCTTTCAAAGCTTCATTTTCTTTTTCAAACTTTTTACATTTTTCTAAAAGTTTTTCATCATTATCTTTCAAAACTTTTTCGTTTTCTAACATTTCTTTGTATTTATTTTTGAAAACTTCTTCTATTTTTGTGAATTCAAGATCTCTTGTTCTGAATTTTTCATCTTTTTCAGTACAAGCACTGCATGTTTCCATGCATTTCTTGCACTGTTCAATAGTTTTTAAGATTTCAGAATCAGAAATTACCTCAGTGATTGGCACTTCGGTGTTTGCTTCTGTTTGCTTTAACTCTTCTTCACTCTTTTGTTTTTCTTCAACACCAACTTCAGTATCACCAGCATCAACACCAACACTACCAGCAACCTTCAAATTATCATCCTTCACTTCAATCAAACTTTCAATTTTCTTCGCAGCTTCTACTACCTGCTGTTCTTCAATAACAGCTTTCTTAACCTCTTCATTCACCTCAACTTTTTCTTCAATCTTTTATTTCTCACCAACCTTCACATCTTCCTCTTTAACAACTTCGACTTTAACTTCCTCAGCTACCTTTTTCAATTTTTCAACCATACACTCAACATTCTTCTTCATTCTTTCTTCATCCCTCTTCCTCAAGCTTGAAGTCATAACATCTCTTAAGAGTTTTCCAAGCTTTTTCTCGTATGATTTATCTTTCACAGCATTTGAATAATATTCTCCGGCTCGAGGAATTACTAGAAGAACATCATCATAAATTATGTCCTTCTTGGGAACAACAGGTTCTCCATTTCTGTTGACATAACACTCTTGCTTCTTATCCCATCTTTTGTAGCTGACAACATCTTCATATTCTTCTTGCATTTCATTCATTCTGTTCCAAGCAATGTTTCTTTCTCTGTAACTTTTCTCTTTCAGAATCTCTTCTCTGGTTTTCTCTTTGATTTTAGCTATAACATTTTCTTCTTTGTTTTCCTCTTTAATTTCAGCAATGAAAACATAATGATTGCTCTTTGATGGGTTTCTGCCATGAGTTGTACTTCGAATATCAACAGGATCTTCTTCTGGAAGAATCTGACTCCAATCATATCCTTCATCATCATGGATTACAGCACAAGCTCTTGACTTATCTCGAGGTTTATCTTCAATCATTTTCGGCTCTTCTTTGCTTCGGTGGTAAATTCCCTTTCGGTAATAGTCATCATTGAACGGATGTTCATTTCCACCAACCGCAGAATTGTTGCATTCTCTCTTGAAATGACCTTTTTTGCTTACACTTGAAGCAGGTCACTTTGGACTTGTGAAATCCAAGTTTTGTTGAAGCACCGCCTAATGATTGTTTCCCAATAATCTCCATATATCTCTGAGCTCTGCGGATGCAACTAGCCAAACACCAGCGAATGTCAATAAGTTCCATCTCTCCCGGATCAATCTGGTCGTAGTCTTCTTTGGTTAACTCTGAGTTTCCAATTTTTCCAGCTACAAGACCTTCATACGATTCCAGAACAGATGCAAGAAAACTCATTTACTGTTTAGCTGCATTGATGCTCATTGTCGGGGAATTCTTCAATTTGAGAGCAATGTTACAGAAAAATTCTTCAGATTCTTTAGAACTAGATTTTGACGAATATGAATGATAACCCGGATCGTAACTTGATGAGCTTTTCTGAGGTTCTTTTGTCCTCTCACCACTGAATGCTGTCTTTGGTGATTCTCCAACTTTCACCGAAGGTAGATTACCTTTGTAGTAGAGACCAACATTCTGTTGATGTGAAGAACTGCGCATCTTGTTCTGTTTCTGCAATTCAAGCTCATGACTTTCTATATTTTCTATCAAGACATCAAGAGAAATTGTATCATATAAAGCATCATTTTTCAATATAAAAACAAGCGTTTGCCACTGATCAGCTCGTGGTAACGCTTCTATGATCTTATCAATTATTTCTTCTCTAGTTTTAACAATACCAAACCGATCAAGTTCAATTTTTAAATGACCAAATCTCTCTATCATTTGTCTAACTGGTTCATCTTTCAAACTATCAAACAAATCAAATTCTTTCTTTAATAATGCAATTTTATTTTTCTTAATTTGTTTACCCCCCTCAGCTTTAACCCTTAAGGCTTCCTAGACAGATTTCAATGTTCCGTCATGTTGCAATAAAGCAAACATGTCATTCCTGATTGAAGACTGAATCAAAGCAAGCATTCTCTGTTCTGCTGAGAATTTTGCTTTGTCTTCTTTGGGTATGTTCTTGAGTGGAAGCTCTTCTCCTTTATCATTGGTCGGCCTTTTATATCCGAACTCCAAACAAAACCAGCTTTCATGAGCATAAGCTTTTGCCCAGTTGATGAATCGATCTTTCCACCAAGTATAGTCTTCAATGCTTTCAAGAGTTGGCAGTTTTGAATGTGTGCCATAAAAGTTATCATGTTTAATGTTCTCATTTATCGCTTTTGTAATAGTTTTTGGTGTGACAGTTGAGATTTCGGAAGACTCGGATGTAAATGCGTTGTAGAACGTATTGTAGAACTCTTCAGCCATGATGTGAAATTCTTGAATTACCTGGAGACAGAAACAGACAAACAAACACAATCAGTTTAAACAATATCAAACAACTTGAAATAGACTGATACTCGGTTGACGTGAAATGATCTCGACGCAAAATTTCCACTTTCAAACGGAATAGTGATCTTCAAACGAAATTACTTTGGTGCGGAATCACTTGTTTAAACGAAATAACCACTTTCAAACGGAATCCCTTTAATGACAACTTCAAACGAAATATGTTCAAACGAAATTACTGCTCAAACGGAATTACTTGTTTCTAGCGAAATCTTCAAACGGAATTGCACTTTGAAGCGGAATTAACACTCTATTTCAAACGGTATTACGATTTGAAACGAAACCAGGTGAACTTTTCAAACGGAATTACAATGCTCGTTCAAACGAAATTAGGTTTTTGGTCCATTTTAGTCACTTTTAAGCTGAATTTAGGTCTGATTTTCTCAAGGCTTTATTAAAACACTGTTTCGCGTGTAATGTGTGAAATTCAATCCATTTTGTCCGTAAAATCTTGTGAATTTTGAAAAAGAAGGTGTAGAAGTCAGAAATCTGATGAAATCAAGCTAAACTCTTCCTCCTGAGCTCTGATACCACTTGTAGGATCGTTGTGCGACCTAAATGAGTCGTTCAGAAGAGTTTTTGGATCCGAATCAAAGGCGGAATCAATGAAACGGACGCTCGATACAATTATAATGTCTCTTGTATTGATATAATAGTCTTACATCACCTGGAGACAATTCGGCAGCACTTTGTTACCGAATTACACAATCTAATTTCGTATGAAATGACAAACCAAGTACCCCTATATATACTAGTGGTGATTCCGTTTGAAATGGCCAAAGGCACTTTCAAGCGGAATTAACTAAGTTAATTTCGTTTGAAATGGTCCTTGGCTGTTTCAAACGAAATTACCATTAAACACCCTAAAATCAGTTTCTAGCACCCCAAGCACTGGTTTATCCTATCCTATTACATAACTCGATACAAGACGAAGTCAATAGACATAGTGCACTAACACTAACAAGTCGAGATCTAAAGTTGGTGCCAAGTCTTATAGCCCAACTCCTCAGATACTCTCTAGGTTCATCGGTAGTAATCTTCCAATATTTCTAAAATTTAGAAAACACCATGCAAAACATAATAATTAATTTATATAACTATTTTAGATTTCTAACATGTTAAAGTATAATACGTACCTTAGTTTCCAACCATAGACGATCAAAGTATTCGTCCTCCTGGTCTTCCATCTGAATATGAAATGGGAAGATATGTTGAACCTTCATCTCATACCATGACCTCACTCTTGAAAGCAGGTCACCATATGGTTTGTTATCTTTATCAAGATATATATGCCTCAGTTGGCTGGAGAGGGGCGTTTGGGGGTGAATTTTTTGGAGAATTAGGGTTGCGATGGAGTGTGACAAATGGCAGATTGAATGTGGGAAGTGGTGGAAATGGAGGTGGGAAGTCGTGGGGTTAGATTGTAGGGGTTTGAGTGTTGGGGGGAGAATTTTGGGGAAGGAGGGTTAGCTCTTATGGTTTAAAAAAATAATTATCCTTAGACTAAGGATTATAACAATATTAGTAGACCTGGCAAACGGGTCAGGTTAAATTTTACAATGATAACAATTAAGAGTTTTGAATGAATTTAGATTTCACAATGATAATATCAACAACAACAACAACAACAACAACAACAATAATAAAGTGAAAACGTGTATTTTCAATCAAGGAAAACGCTGGCCCATCCAATGTAAAAGTTTTAAATGAAAGAACACAAATAATCAACAATGTCTTTAATTAGCACAAATAATCAAACACGTCTTTTTACTTCATCATTTTCGTTTATCCTGCATAAAATAAGAACAAGTTATATTAATAAAATGATTATTATATTAGAAAAACCAGAATAAGGTATATTAATGTATTGAGTATATCATACCTTAATCAACGTAAGTCCCATCGGTGTCATCACGTAGGTATTTGGTGTGGTTAATGTTGTCGTAATTACTCGGTTCAATACCGACCGAAAATGTGGTAGATCATTAAGTGGTCGTATTCATCCTCGTTAATGGCATTATGAATACCAAGAATACGGCGTTTACCTTGCAAGACAATGTGGTATCTTGGTTTGCTTGGGTCATTAACAAAGAAAACTTGTGTGACATGCTTTGCCAAAACAAATGGTTCAGATTTATAGCCATCAGTGTTAAGGTCGACAAGTGTAAAACCATATTTGTCAACTTGAACACCTGTACTGTTGTTCACCCACTTACATTTGAACAAAGGAATAGTGAAATCATGATAGTCCAATTCCCAAATTTCTTGTATAACACCTTACTAAGAATTTTTGGCGATATTCATCATAGTAACTCCACTGTTTTGCACACAACACTTTTTTTTATCTTGATCACTTGTGTAAAAAGTATAACCGTTATTGTCGTACCCCTGGGAAGTTATAACTCTACAGTCTAGACCTTGTCTAAGCCATTTCACAGTATCATCAACATCTGTTTCGGTTACCTTCATTTCCATCCACTTCGATAACTCTTTGTTTTGAGTTTTTATGTACCATAAATCATCCTTACCCGGGTGTGTCAACCGTAACATCTCCATGTGTTCATTAACATATGGAGCAAGGCATGTCATGTGTTTTAGGACCACTAAATGTGCATCTTGCACGTCTTTTCGTTGTGGCATGGTTGTTTTGATACCAATTACTTCCTGACCCAGAAGCCGACCCAAATAACGAGTTACTGGAACACCAACACTGTCGACACCCTCCATATAGCCTATGAAAAAACAAATTATTATATTGTAAAATAACACTAATGTGTGTGTGTATATATGTGACAATCCGAGATTTCATGGTCTTTCCTCTACGCATCACTTGTTTGTTTTTGCAATTCATTTTACGTTGTATCATGTGCATGATATACGAATGATTAAAGTATGGTTATGTTTGGTTGTTGCATGAAACTTAGGAATTGTTTAATGGTTGATGCTTGCTCTTAACATGTGTATACCACACTTATATCGACGAAAAACCCAAGTCGACGAAGAACTAGGGTTCTTCGTCCCAAACACAAGCCGACGAAGAACTAGGGTTCTTCGCCAAGCACCCCATGACGAAGGAGGTTCTTTGCCATGAGGTCTTTCGCCGAAAAGGGTCTCGGCCCAAGATTGTTCGCGGCCCAGACAGGGCCTGATTGTTATATTGCTTGTATAACCTCTCGTAACTAGCAACTGTAAACACAAAAACCCTAAAGTTCTCTCTCCCTATTCTCTGTGCGACGGCAGTTTGGGATCTCGAAACCTTTCCATCTCGAGTTAGTTAATCACTTCGGTATACGGTTAGTGTTCGTCCTTGTCCGTTATTAAAATTCTGATGTTGTGATATTATGTGAGATTAGGGTTCCGTTAATAGGATTGTAGACCTAGAACTAGTATGCATAAACTGATGTTGATTTGAGAGTATAAATCAATTGTTATTGTGGTTTGGATGTGACATGAAAAACTAGGGTTTGAATAGTGATGTGTGTTCATTGGAACTATGGTGGTTCAACTTGATTAGGGATTGTGAGTATTAAACTATTAATCAAAGATTAGGGTATCGTAAGTCATAAAATCTTATTTATGTTTAGGTTGTTGATGAACGAAGGCAATTACGCTTGTTTGAACGTGTATGTGAATGTGCTAATTGTGGTAATTGATCTGTTAACTGTTATTACGTGAGTAATGGAGAATCACATAAAGGAATCACGTAACTGATGAGATACAACGAAGAAGGACGCCCCAACGAAGAACCCAGGTTGACGAAGAACTGATTCTTCGTTGACTAGCATTCGACGAACCACTAAGGTTCTTCGCCACAATCATTTTTCGACGAAACATTGTTCTTCGCCTGGAGGGTTCTTCACCGTGAGAGTATCCCATGAAGGACTGGTTCTTCGTGAGGATGTTGCAACAGAATAAACCAGTAAGGTGTCAAATAGTTATGACATGTATAAGATTGAATAATTGCTATGTGATATTTGCTATGAATGCAAACTGTGAATATACGTGACTTGTTTGACTATGAAACTGATTTCCTTGGTAACCACGGTAGGGTTGGTTGATTAAATTGGAATGGGTAACTTAACATACCGAGCAAAACTAAGGTGAGTTCACTTCTCTCAAAACAAGCATGCGTCCGGTAGGGACAATCAAACATATAAACAATTAAACGGGTTTTCGTAAACCCACATCCTTGTAGGGGATGTGATGCGATCTTTACAAACCCATATCCTTGCAGGGGACATGAGGTAGTTTTCAATAAATGTTGATGTTGGATAATACACTCACTTTCTATCACTTAAGTCCCATCATACTACCGGGTTAGTTGCTTGTAGGGCAATGGGGTTATTAGTTGATAGCGCTATTAGGTTTGGCACCCTCACGACGTACCTGGATAGGACGGGCGTGGACTAATAACTTTAAAATCATGACCAATGTTTGATAGAGCATTGGAGAAGGGCAAAAAGGAGTCGTCTGCGGTATCGAGTTATTATCAACAAAACATAAGTCAATACTTGGTAACAAACGGTTAAACCAACTGTGAACTCACCAGCGTTGTCTGATACACTTTTCTACATGCTTGCAGGTCCTTAGGTACACTGTCATGGAACTTTTCTGTCTAGTTAGCTGGAGTGGTCATGGGTTGTGGCATTTGGAATGCTTCTCGATATTGCATTGTTTTGAACATTTTCATTTAAACTTATTAAACAAACTATTATGCTTCCGCTGAACATGTTGATTTTCTAACTGGTGTTTGAATTATACAATTTCATTTAATGGAAAGTTTTATTTTATTTATGTATCTATGGTTCAATGTGATTATTGGCTAGATCATGTTACGTCACACGCCTCACGGGGGTTTCCACTTGTGGTATTTTTGGGGGTGTGACAGTTTGGTATCAGAGCCACTGGTTATAGTGAAATAGGTTTTAAAACGTTTTCATAAAACCAGACTATAACCAAAAAGTATCAAAAATGACCATGACACTCAGCTCCAGATCGCAAGGTTCGTCCTCTGTTTACTTTATGCATTACTTATCTAGTAGCCACACACCCACGACTTGCATGAAACTATATACTAGACACCATGATGTGATTACCTGTGCTGAATGTTTTAGTGATGCTTGATAGTGTGACACTACCCTTCGACTTTTGTGATTCTTAGTTTTGTAATATCTTTTGTTTTTGCTATTTGAATGTGGGGAACCTTTTAGCGCGAGTTAAGAAACACTGAGATAAGCATGCAAATTGTCTTATTATTATGGGTACACACATAATAATAATGTGAGGTGCATGTGAATCCCAATGAGGCTTAATAAGTGTGAAAGGGGTTCTATTCCACTTTCCGTATAATGTTAGAGTTTCTCAAATCCCTAGAAGTCGTAGTGATGATCAACTTCTACTTGATAGCGATCCTCATTATTTCCACTCTTTTCTTATATAGAATCATGAGCGGACGTGGCGGACGCAACGGTGGACGGGGAGACGGCCGCGGCGGTGGACGTGGCAACATCGTCATGACTCAAGCAGAGTTGACTGACCTGATTAACACACGCGTGGCTGAGGCTTTGGCAGCTCAGCAAGCTGGTACGATATGTACCAGACAAAGCATTGTCTTCGGTCATTTCACTCGATTCTTTTTTATACGTACTTTTCTTTTGTTTTAGGTCAACCTACGAACCAAAACCAGAACAATCCACCTGTGTGTACGTTCAAAACGTTCAAGGATTGCAAGCCTCAAACTTTCAGTGGAGCTGAAGGTCCCGTGGGACTGTTCCGTTGGTTCGAGAAAGCCGAATCCGTCTTTGCTATGTGTAACTGTCCAGCTGGGGACAAAATGAAGTTTGCTTCTGGCACCTTGGAGGACGGTGCTTTGACTTGGTGGAATGCTCAGGTGCAGATGCTAGGCATTGAGAAGGCAAACGCTACTACTTGGGATGATTTTAAGGAACTGATGAGAGAGGAGTACTGTCCTCGTGATGAAGTGCAATAATTGGAAAACAAGTACTATAAACTTGAAGATGGAGGGATCCGAGATTGAGGCTTATACGAAACGGTCTCACGAGTTGGCGAACATGTGTCCTAACCTATCCCGACCACCACCCCGTAGGATCGAACTCTACATTAAGGGATTGTCACCACAAGTTAAGGGATTAATCACTGCAGCAAATCTCGACAACCTACCACGATTCATCAAACTGGCTCATAAGATCACTGATCAGGAGGTGGAGCGTGGCTCGCTGCCACCACGTGTTGCTTCTACTACTGTTACTACTGCTACCCTCACAAACGATAACAAGCGTAAGTGGAATGACGCAGATAAGGCGACCAACTCGAATCAGTCTCAAAAGAAGCCTGACAACAACAACACCCGCAGCTTCAGTCAGTCTTCTTCTGTCAACCAGAATCAGAACAACAGTCAAACTTCGGGTTCTTATGCGGGGAAACAGCCGAAGTGCAACAGGTGCGGTTTTCACCACTACGGCTCGTGTAACCGAGCATGTCAAAGGTGTGACAAGGTGGGTCACATGGTGAAAGACTGTAGAGCTCCACATCCCAAGCAACAACAGCAACAGCCCCAACAACAACAAAAAAGGCAGTAACCCCAGCAGAATCGGGGTAATCAGAGGGGATGTTATCAGTGTGGCAGTGAAGGGCACTTCAAGAAGGATTGCCCACAATTGAATCAGAACGCCAACAATAACAATGGGGGTAATCTCCAGAACAACAACAACAACAACGTGGGAAACAACAATAATGGGAATGGCGGTGGGAATGGCGCTCGTGGGAGAGTGTTTACTATTGGAGCAGGCGATGCAAGGAACGATGGCAACGTCGTGACCGGTACGTTCTATGTCAATGGTATTTTCGCTTCTGTGTTATTAGACTCGGGTGCCGACTAGAGTTATGTGTCTTTGGGGTTCAGTCGTCAGTTAGGATTAACTCCAACACCTCTCGAGGTCAAGCACGTAGTGGAATTGGCTGATGGTAAGTCGATAGAAGCCTCACATGTACTCTTAGGGTGTAAACTCGATCTTCTAGGTTAAGTGTTCTACATTGACCTTCTTCCCATCACTCTTGGTAGCTTTGATATAGTTGTTGGTATGGATTGGTTGTCAAAACACCGAGCCAATATACTTTGCAAGGAGAAAATCGTGCGTATATCTCTCTCTAATGGCGAATCATTGTCTGTCCAGGGTCATCGAAGTGGTTCAACCGTCAGTCTCATTTCGTCCATGAAAGCCCAGAAGTGTATGCAGAAGGGCTATCCTGCTATTCTTATGCTTGTTACTGATACTCGGCCTGAAGAGAAAAGAATTGAGGAACTACCTGTTGTTTGAGAGTTTCCTGACGTTTTTCCCGAGGAACTTCCAGGTCTACCTCCACACCGTCAGGTAGAATTCCAAATTGATCTTACACCAGGAGCAGCTCCGATTGCTCGTGCACCTTATCGTCTTGCACCTGGAGAGTTGCAAGAATTGTCTAATCAACTCCAAGAACTGTTGGATAGAGGCTTTATCCAACCCAGTTCTTCGCCTTGGGGAGCCCCAGTTTTATTTGTAAAGAAGAAGGACGGATCTTTTCGCATGTGTATCGACCACCGCGAACTCAACAAGGTAACAGTTAACAATCGTTATCCTCTACCCTGCATTGACGATCTGTTCGACCAGTTGCAAGGGTCGAGCTTCTACTCAAAGATTGATTTAAGGTCGGGCTATCATCAGATGAGAGTCCGAGAAGAGGATGTTCCCAAGACAGCCTTCAAAACGCGGTATGGTCATTACGAGTTTCTGGTCATGCCATTCGGATTAACCAACGCACCCGCGGTATTCATGGATCTCATGAACCGTGTATGTAAACCATACCTTGACGATTTTATCATTGTGTTTATCGACGACATCCTGATCTATTCTAAGAGCAAGGAGGACCACGAGGGGCACTTGCGTCTTATCTTGGAGCTCCTGAGGAAGGAGCAGCTTTACGCGAAATTCTCTAAGTGTGACTTCTGGATTCGAGAAGTACACTTCCTTGGTCACATAGTCAACGAGCTGGGAATACATGTGGATCCCGCTAAAATCGACTCTATCAGGAATTGGGCCGCGCCAAAGAATCCTTCGAACAGTAAGGTGTCAATTAGTTATGACCTGTATGAGATTGAATAATTGCTATGTGATATTTGCTATGAATGCAAACTGTGAATATACGTGACTTGTTTGACTATGAAACTGATTTCCTTGGTAACCACGGTAGGGTTGGTTGATTGAATTGGAACGGGTAACTTAACATACTGAGCAAAACTAAGGTGAGTTCACTTCTCTCAAAACAAGCATGCGTTCGGTGGGGACAATCAAACAGATAAACAATTAAACGGGTTTTCGTAAACCCACATCCTTGTAGGGGATGTGAGGCGGTCTTTACAAACCCATATCCTTGCAGGGGATATGAGGCAGTTTTCAATAAATGTTGATGTTGGATAATACAGTCACTTTCTATCACTTAAGTCCCATCATACTACCGGGTTAGTTGCTTGTAGGGCAACAGGGTTATTAGTTGATAGCGATATTAGGTTTGGCACCCTCACAACGTACCTGGATAGGACGGGCGTGAACTAATAACTTTAAAATCATGACCAAAGTTTGATAGAGCATTGGAGAAGGGCAAAAAGGAGCCGTCTGCGGTATCGAGTTATTATCAACATAACATAAGTCAATACTTGGTAACAAACGGTTAAACCAACTGTGAACTCACCAGCGTTATCTGATACACTTTTATGCATGCTTGCAGGTCCTTAGGTACACTGTCATGGAACTTTATTGTCTGGGAAACTAGAGTGGTCATGGGTCATGGCATTTGGAACGCTTCTCGATGTTGCATTGTTTTGAACATTTTCATTTAAACTTATTAAACAAACTATTATGCTTCTGCTGAACATGTTGATTTTCTAACTGGTGTTTGAATTATACAATTTCATTTAATGGAAAGTTTTTTTTATTTATGTATCTATGGTTCAATGTGATTAGTGGCTAGATCCTGTTACGTCACATGCCTCGCGGGGGTTTCCGCTTGTGGTATTTTTGGGAGTGTGACAATATATGTAATGGGTAGGAGTTGGCTACAAAGCCAACTTTTCCTACAAAGTGTAGGAAGTCATGTCCTTGTGACATGTGGCAACTAGTTAATTTAATCAAAAGGGCATGATGGTAATTGATTAAATAAGTTATTTATGAGAGTGATAATTATGGATAATTAATTGAGATGTTTATGGAAACTCTTATTTTTTAAACTCATGATTGATTCGGCTACGTATACCACATTAGTAGCATTTTCCATCTCACATTCATAATATCCTTCATCCGAATCCGAAGTCTGAAACTTAAAACACAATAATTATTTCTTTACGTTGTGTTTTACCAGTTTTTGAGTTCTTCACATCGTGTTATACTAGTTTTCACAATAAAACATAGTATCCTTCATGGCACATTCATCTCATCCTTCATCTGAAGTTCAAAACATGAAACACATTAATTATATCTTGACGTTGTGTTTTATCAGTTTATTGTTTCTTCACATTGTGTTATATCAGTTTTCGCAATTAAACACACCCCTTAAACATAAACACACTAGTGCCTGAAAAACACAATATAAAACACACCAAACATTTATAACACGTTTCTGGTTCTCTTTACCCATCATATTGTGTTTTATCAGTTTATGGTATCTTCACATTGTGTTATATTTACATCCATGATATTAGGGGATTTTGGTTGGTTTTTAGTATAGAAGGTGATAAGTGAGAGAGAGAGAGAGAGAGAGAGAGAGAGACAGAGAAGCTTGCGAGATTGAAGGAGTGGTTTATGGAATGACGGTTACTTGCCTTTTCTAAAACACGACAAATGACTTTTTTGTCCTTCATCAATCAAATCATTCCTTATTTAAAATACAAATATTACTAAAATGCCACCAAGATAATCTCAACCATTAAAAACACTCATCCAATTGTCCAAATCACTTCCTACACTTTGTAGGAAAAACACACTTTGTAGAGAAACCTTACCCTATATGTAATATTATTTATTGTAATATATTATTGATAACATTACCTTGACAGAACTCAACCACCTCTTCAGAAGTATACCCTTCAATAATACTGCCCTCTGGTCGATTACGGTTTTTTACAAAACCTTTTAGGAAACCCATGTATCTTTCAAAAAGGTACATGTACCGTAGGAATACAGGACCGCAAGCTTTAATCTCTTGTACGATATGAGATATTAGGTGAACCATTACATCAAAAAATGATGGTGGAAAATACATCTCTACTTCACAAAGGGTAACATATATATCTTTTTGCCATTTATCCAAGTCTTCTTTATCAATAACCTTTGAGTGAATGTTGCTAAAAAACAAACAAAGTTTTGTGATCGTATGTCGGACGTTATCCGGTAACAATCCATGAATCGCGAAAGGAATCATATGTGTCATCAAAACATGACAATCATGAGACTTCATTCCAAGCAATTTACAATCTTTCATCGACATCAATCTTTTAATTTTTGCAGAATAAGTTGATGGAACCTTAATATCATGTAAACATTGACAAAATTGTCTTTTTTCTTCTTTTGTTGTGTTATAACAAGCAGTTGGCAGATAAATACGGTCGCCTCTTTGTTCTGGGGCAAGATCTTTACGTATATTCAAAAGTACCATGTCTTTTCGAACATAAATCCCGTCTTTAGTTTTACCCGAAATTTTTAATAATAAGCCTATCAAGCTATCACATACATTTTTTTATATATGCATAACATCTAGACAATGCCTAACATTTAAATCTTTCAAGTAAGGTAAATCCCAAAAGATTGATTTTCTTTTCCAGTTGATTCCACTCTCATCACGAGATCTTTTTCCCAACACAGTATTTAGATTTTCAACTCGTGAAAATGCATCAAACCGTGTCCTCATCGTTTCGGTCTCGATCTTTCCGTTAAACTCCCCTCTTTCTTCCTAAAACTATGACCCTTCGGAAAGAATCTTCGATGTCCCATGTATACAGTTTTCTAAGCAATTTTTTAACCATATTGAGCTTGTCTCATCTTCACAAACAGGACAAGCTTTCTAACCCTTCGTACTATATCCTGACAAGTTGCCATATGCTGGAAAATCATTTATTGTACAGAAAATCATGGCATGCAATTGAAAGTGTTCTTTCTTATAGGCATCGTATACTTCTACACCCGAATCCCAAAGAGTTTTTAAGTCATCAATAAAAGGAGACAAATACACATCAATATCGTTACCAGGCTGTCTAGGACCTTGAATCAACAACGACATCATAATGTATTTCCGTTTCATGCATAACCACGGTGGAAGATTGTAGATACGTAAAAGAACCGGCCACGTACTACGACGACTGCTCATGTTCCCGAAAGGATTGATCCTGTCTAAACTAAGTCCAAACCGTATGTTTCTCATTTCCTTCTCGAATTCAGGATACTTGTTATCAATGGTTCTCCACTGAGGGGAATCCGCCACATGCCTTAGTTTTTGGTCAATTACACGTTCATCTGAATGCCAACGTAATAATTTTGCTTCTTTTTCATTTGAAAATAACCTTTTCAACCTCGGTATAATGGGGAGATACCACAACATTTTAGCTGGTGGTCCATTTTTTCACATCATCGTCAGCGTCGTCCGAATCTTTTAGCCGTTTATACCTGGATGCACCACACTTAACACATTTATGTTCATTTGCATACTGCTTTCTGTACAATATACAATTATTTGGACATGCATGTATTCTTTCAACTTCCAATCCCATCGGACACATCAACTTTTCTGTTTGGTACGTCGAAACTGGTAAATCATTGTCTTCCGGAAGCATGTCATGCAAAAGCACTAATAAATTTGTGAAACTTTTATCGCTCCATCCGTTTTTCAACTTCAAGTTCAACAACTTCAACACAGCATCAATTTTCTTAAATTTAGAACCGGTATATAATGGTTTTTCTTCTTCTTCAAATAGTTGTTGTAAAATTTCTTTTTCGGCATCACCCATAGTAGTCTCCATGTCATTTAACATATCATTTAAATTGTCATTAGGGTCATTTTAATGGTCATCAACGTATAATGAGTCGTTGTATGTGCGTTAAAAGTGGTCGACGAGGTGCTAAAATCAACTAGTGATTCTCCATGCATTGACCAACAATGGTATTGAGGCATAAAACCATATTCGAACAAATGGAACTCTATTTCATTGGTACCATTATAATATCTAAGGGTTTCACATTTGGAACAAGGACAACAGATCGAACGACTTCCTTTCTTTACGTGAATTGCTTCGGCAGCCTTAATAAAACTTCGAACACCCACTATATATGTTTCGGATACACGCGAAATTTTATACATCCAATAATCACGATCCATCTGAAATTATATAATATATTAAAGAAGAACTTTTTGATACCCTTAGTTAAAGAAGTTTTACAACCAAAGTTTTAACAAGAATTTACAAAGCCAAAAAAGGGAGCGAGAGTTTGACTAAGGAATGCACTTTCGTGTATCATACATTCTAATATGAAATTATTTTTTATTAAATGTTTTTGTTATTTAAGTTTTAGTGCCTTTCCTTTTTTCAAACATTATTTACTTAATGTTTAGAATTAGTTAGAACAAAGTTTTGTTTTCCCTTTATAATTTTAAACAATAATGTTTTCTTAAATTCCAAGTATAAAGTCTCTAAGTGATGTTTGAATATAGAGTTTGTTCAAAACCGAGTAGGATTAAGGGCATGTTTGGCTAAGTTTTTTAAAACATCTTATTGACTTATTGACTTTTCCTACCACATAAACTAATCCAAACACTTTTTTTTTAAACTACTTTTCAAAAAGTCATAAGTTAGTAAGTCTTTTTAACAAAAAGTCCTTTTTGAGTTAAATAAGCTTAGCCAAACATGCCCTAAGTATAATATTTGTTATAGCCGGTCAACTATAATATATTTTCATGTGGAACCGAATAAGGTTAAGTATAATATTTGTTATAGTCAGGTCAACTATAATATAATATGTAACGAATCGATCCACTACCGACCAAAAATAAACTTCTCGCACGATGGGTTTCCTACTAGTTTAAAATAAACAAAATAAGTGTGTATGTAAGGCGGGGATCCTAACCATATTTACCTCCAATAATTTTCCTAAAATTTTCACTGGCAATTACTTCCCTCCAATATTAACTAAGTTTCCCTTTCCCTCTTGCTTTCGTCTCCATTCTTCAATTCGGTTTTTAAAAAATATCATCAACACCATCCCTAACCCTAATTGAATCACACACATAGTTACTTATCAGCCACCATCGGAGGAAATATGCAATTTCACTTTTGAGGTAACTTATTATTCAAAGTTCAAACTCTAGTTCAATAACAAGTTGCCAAATTTTTATTCTTAGGTTTATAGATTTCAGAACTGTTTTTTTATATGCAAGAAGAGATGAAGTATTAATATGTGTATCAGAAGTGTCAGAATTTATGTGAACGTTTTGGATTTAGTTGATCTGATTAGTTTTCTATTTTACTTAATTAATTGATAAATGTTGACTAGTTTAGTTGATTAATATGTGTATCAGAAGTATCAGAAGAGGGTCAGTCATGGGTCGCTAAGCCCGTTAGGGGCCAAAGTTCTTTATTCATGGCATCGCGTCAAGGCAGCGTGGTTGCACAAATGATGGATCCAATGGTGACTCTATTCGGAAGTGTTCACGAGAAACAGAACGAAACCAGAAGCATGATCTTCCCAAATTTTGGAAGCATGTTTCATGGCGATCAGCATAAAGCCGATAACTGGGATGTAGAGAGTAACCACGAAAAGGGGAACTTATCCATGGACGAAACTAATGATAATGTAAAAAGCCCGTTGCTATCGCGTAATTCAACTGGTGTAGATAAAGACATGATTGCTCCTGTTTCTAGGAGTATGTTAAACGCAGGTCAGCCTAATGAGTCGAATAGTGTGATTATATAATGCACACATGCATTATTCTATTTAGTTGACTTGTAAAAAACTTTGTTTTAATTTTTGGTCATTTTTCTTTTCTAGACATCAACGAGTGTGACGATAAAAGCAACCTCCGTTGTTTTGGGCGTTGCATTATTAATACAGCAGGGAGCTATAACTTTACATGTTGGCCAGGATACACCGGTGATGCAAAAATACCTGATGGTTGTCAACCAATCTCTAATGGTTCAAAATTTCCAGTCATGGTATTCACATTAGGTGCGTGGTTCTTTATTAGTAACATCGGCTATTGGTCATGTTAAAACTTAATTTCTTAGTAAATGGTCCAATATAGTTAGTGTTATACCATATATGTATGTGTGTGTGACGTGACTTATGCCTAGCAGTATCTAAACGGAAAGATTTTTACATGTCTTGCCTTTGTTTATCTTTCCCAAACCTGATTATTTTGCATTCTGTTTTAAGTTAACTGCTACTGATGAGATGATTTTTCCTTTTTATTTCACATGTAGCTCTAGTGTTTGGTTTCCTGGCAACATTATTAGGGGTTACTTGAATTTTCTTTGGCATAACTGTGACAATCCGAGATTTCAAGGTCTTTCCTCTACGCAAAATCCTGTTTTCACAATTTCTTTTACATTGTATCATGTGCATGATGTTTGAATGATTAAAGTATTGCTATGATTGGGTGTTTCATGAAAACTTAGGAGTTTAATGTTTAATCATAATATGATCATGTTTCTTAACTTTGGGCTGCACACCACACTCAAGTCGATGAAGAACCTAGTTCTTCGTTGACTGGCCTTTGATGAACTACTAGAGTTCTTCATCAACTTGCTTCATGACAAAGAAGGTCATTCGTCATCACCACTCTTGACGAAGTACAGTTCTTCGTCAAGAGGTTCCTTCGCCGAAAGGGCTTTCGGCCCAAGTGAAACCCAGTTGTGGCCCGGCCCTGTTCGCACCATGTAAACATAAATCTATCAAACCCTAAACTCTTCTCCTCGTTTGTGAACGCCGGCAACACCCTTGTTTTCCCTCGAAGCCCTCTTGCACTTTCGTGTTCATCTCATCATTCGGTTAGTATCTCACCACACTTCACATTGTTTGATGATTATTATGTGATGCTTGAGATCTACTGTGGATATAGGGTTTTGTTAGAAACCATGCTCTCATATAGTGTTAATTAGGGTTTTGATGTTTCGATATTAAATCAAAGAAATTAGAACATGCATGATGAGGATTCCATGGCTTGTATTCGTTCATGTTCACTATGCGGTTTGATAATTCTGCTTGTTGAATTTATATTATGATAAACACACAAATCTGATTGTGTATGGTTATTGGATAATCTAGGTTGTGATATGATGAGTATGATGAATAGGGTTGCTTATGATTGGTGTTTATGAGAATTAAGGAAACTGTTACAATTATGAAATTTGTATATACATGAATAATAGCTGTTAAATCATAATGTTTGATCTGTTTTGAATTGTGGCAAAGTGTTTGCTGTAATTACGGGATAGTTGTTATAAAGGAAATCATGAAACTGTTGAGGTGTAGCGACGAAGATCCCCCCCCCCACGATGTACCAATGTCGACGAAGAACTGATTCTTCGTTGACATGCCTTATTCGAACAAATATGGTTCTTCGTCGCAACACTTCTAGACGAAGAATGGATCTTCGCCAACATGGTTCTTCACCATGAGAGTATCCCATGAAGAACTGGTTCTTCGTGAGGATGTTGCAATACCGTAAACAAACAGAACCTTTTAAACAGTAAGGTCTCAAATAGTTATGACTTGTATGAGATTGAATAATTGCTATATGATATACGGTGATCTTTGTTATGAATGCAAACTGTGACTATACATGACTTAATTGACTATGAAACTGATTTCATTGGTAACCACGGTAGGGTTGGTTGACTAAATTGGAACGGGTAACTTAACATACCGAGCAAAACTAAGGTGAGTTCACTTCTCTCAATACAAGCATACGTCCGGTGGGGACACTCAAACAGACAAACAAATAAACAGATTTTCATAAACCCACATCCTTGTAGGGGATGTGAGGCAGTTTTCACAAACCCATATCCTTGTAGTGGATATGAGGCGGTTTTCAGTAAATGTTGATGTTGGATAATACACTCACTTTCTATCACTTAAGTCCCATCATTCTACCGAACTAGTTGCTTGTAGGGTAACGGGGTTATTAGTTGATAGCGCTATTAGGTTTGGCACCCTCACGACGTACCTGGATAGGACGGGCATGAACTAATAACTTTAAAATCATGAATAATGTTTGATAGAGCATTGGAGAAGGGCAAAAAGGAGACGTCTGCGGTATCGAGTTATTATTAACATAACATAAGACAATACTTGGTAATAAACAGTTAAACAAATTGTGAACTCGCCAGCTTTCGCTGATACAATTTTCTGCATGCTTGCAGGTCCTTAGGTACACTGTCATGGAACTTGCTGTCTGGGAAGCTGGAGTGGTCATAGGTCGTGGAAATTGGAACGCTCCTTGATGATGCATTGTTTTGAACACTTTCATTAAACTTATTGAACAAACTATTACGCTTCCACTGAACATGTTTGATTTTCTAAACTGGTGTTTGAGTTATACTACTTTTATTTAATTTGAAAGTTCCATTTTATATATGGTTCAATGTGATTAGTGGCTAGATCCTGTTACGTCACACGCCTCGCGGGGGTTTTTGCTTGTGGTATTTTTTGGGGTGTGACAGTTTGGTATCAGAGCCACTGGTTATAGTGAACTAGGTTTTTAAACGTTTTCATAAAACTAGACTATAACCAAACCGTAACGAAAACGACCATGACACTCAGCCCCAGATTGAAAGGTTCGTCCTCTGTTTACTTCATGCATTACTTACCTAGTATACACACACCCACGACTTGCATGAAACTACATACTAGACACTATGATATGATTACATGTGCTGCTTGTTTAAGTAATACTCGTTAGTGTGGCACTACCCTTCGACTTTTGTGATTCCTAGTTCTGTAATCCTTTCATTCTGTTATTTGAATGTGGGAACCTTTTAGAACGAGTTAAGAGGCACTGAGATAAGCATGCAAATTGCCTTGTTATTATGGGTGCACATATAATAATAATGTGAGGTACAGTGAATCCCGGTGAGGTTTAATAAGTGTGAAAGGGGTTTTGTTCCACTATCCGTATAATGTTAGATTTTCTCAAATCCCTAGAAGTCGTAGTGATGATCGACTTCTACTTGATTGCGATCCTCATCCTTTCCACTCTTTTCTTATATAGAATCATGAGCGGACGTAACGGTGGACGTGGAGGTGGACGTGGCAACATCGTGATGACCCAAGCAGAGTTGACGGATCTAATTAACACACGTGTGGCTGAGGCATTGGCTGCTCAGCAAGCTGGTATTATACATACCGGACCAAGCATGATCCTTAGTTATTTTATTCGAATCTCATTAGTGCGTATTTTCTCTTGTTTTAGGTTAAGCTGTGAACCAAAACAAGAACAATCCACCTGTGTGTACGTTCAAAACGTTCATGGATTGAAAGCCTCAAACTTTCAGTGGAGCTGAAGTCCCCGTGGGACTGCTCCGTTGGTTCGAGAAAGCCGAATCCGTCTTTACCATGTGTAACTGTCCAGCTGGGGACAGGGTAAAGTTTGCTTCTGGCATCTTGGAGGATAGATCTTTGACTTGGTGGAATGCTCAGGTGCAGATGCTAGGCATTGAAATGGAAAACGCGACTACCTAGGATGATTTCAAGGAGTTGATTCGGGAAGAGTACTGCTCTCGGGATGAAATTCAAAAGTGGGAAAACGGGTATTATAACTTGAAGATGGAGGGATCTGAGATCGAGGCTTATATGAAACGATCTCACGAGCTGTCAAACATGTGTCCTAACCTATCCCGACCACCGCCCCGCAGGATCGAACTCTACATTAAGGGATTGGCACCACAAGTTAAGGGATTAGTCACTGCAGCAAATCTTGACAACCTACCACGGATTATCAGACTGGCTCACAAGATCACTGATCAAGAGGTGGAGCATGGCTCGCTGCCACCACGTGTTGCTGCTACTACTACAGCTGCTACTGCTACCCCCACTAACAACAAGCGTAAGTGGAATGACGCAGATAAGGCGACTAAATCCAATCAGTCGCAAAAGAAGCCTGACAACAACAATCGTAGTTTCAGCCAGTCATCTTCAGTCAACCAGAATCAGAACAACAGTCAAACGTCAGGTTCTTATGCAGGGAAACAACCGAAGTGCAACAAGTGCGGTTTTCACCAATATGGCTCGTGTAATCGAGCATGTCAAAGATGTGACAAGGTGGGTCACATGGAAAAAGATTGTAGAGCTCCACCTCCCAAGCAACAACAGCAACAGCCCCAACAACAGCAATAGAGGCAGCAACCCCAGCAGAATTGGGATAATCAAATGGGATGTTATCAATGTGGCAATGAAGGGCACTTCAAGAAGGATTGCCCACAACTGAACCAGAACGCTAACAACAATAACGGTGGGAACAACAATTGCCAGAACAACAACAATGCAGGAAATAACAAAAATGGGAATAACGGTGGAAATGGCGCTCGTGGGAGAGTGTTTATGATTGGAGCGGGCGATGCAAGGAACGATGGCAATGTCGTGATCGGTACGTTCTATGTCAATGGTATTTTCGCTTTTGTATTATTAGACTGTGGTGCTGACTGGAGTTATGTGTCTTTGGGGTTCAGTCGTCAGTTAGGGTTAACTCCAACACCTCTCGAGGTCAAACACGTAGTAAAATTGGCCGACGGGAAGTCAATTGAAGCCTCACATGTTCTCTTTGGGTGCAAACTTGATCTCTTGGGTCAAGTGTTCGACATTGACCTCCTTCCCATCACACTTGGTAGCTATGATATAGTTATTGGTATGGATTGGTTGTCAAAACACCGAGCCGATATACTTTGCAAGGAGAAAATCGTGCGTATACCTCTCCCTAGTGGGGAATCGTTGCCTGTCCAGGGTCATCGAAGTGGTGCAACCGTCAGTGTCATTTCATCCATGAAAGCCCAGAAGTGTTTGCGGAAGGGCTATCCTGCTATTCTTGCGCTTGTTACTGATACTCGGCCTGAAGAGAAAAGAATTGAGGATCTACCAGTTGTTCGTGAGTTTCCTGGTGTTTTTCCCAAGGAACTTCTAGGTGTACCTCCACACCATCAGGTGGAGTTCCAAATTGATCTTACACCAGGAGCAGCTCCGATTGCTCGTGCACCTTATCGTCTTGGACCTGGGGAGTTGCAAGAATTGTCAAATCAACTTCAAGAACTGTCGGATAGAGGCTTTATCCGACCCAGTTCTTCGCCTTGGGGAGCCCCAGTTCTATTTGTAAAGAAGAAGGACGGATCTTTTCGCATGTGTATCGACTACCGTGAACTCAACAAGGTAACAGTCAAGAATTGTTATCTTTTACCTCGCATCGACGACCTGTTCGACCAGTTGCAAGGGTCGAGCTTCTACTCAAAGATTGACCTAAGGTCGGGCTATCATCAGATGAGAGTCCGAGAAGAGGATGTTCCCAAAACAGCCTTTAAAACACGGTATGGCCATTACGAGTTTTTGGTCATGCCATTCGGGTTAACCAATGCACCAGCGGTATTCATGGATCTCATGAACCGCGTACGTAAACCATACCTTGATGATTTTGTCCTCGTGTTTATCGATGACATCCTGATCTACTCTAAGAACCAGGAGGACCATGAGTGGTACTTGCGTCTTATCTTGGAGCTCCTGAGGAAGGAGCAGCTTTACGCGAAATTCTCTAAGTGCGACTTCTGGATTCGGGAAGTACACTTCCTTGGTCACATAGTCAACGAGCTGGGAATACATGTGGATCCTGCTAAAATCGACTCTGTCATGAATTGGGTAGCAACAAGGAATCCTTCGGAGGTGCGACAATTTCTTCGTCTCGCTGGGTACTATCGTAGATTCATTGAGGGATTTTCAAAGATCGCTCAACCTCTCACCGCTCTGACACAGAAAGGTGTAGTGTATTCTTGGGGGACGAAACAGGAAGACGCCTTGCAGCTTCTGAAGAAAAAACTCTGTAGTGCACTGATTCTGTCTTTACCTGAGGGTACCGAAGATTTTGTGGTGTACTATGACGCCTCTATTCAAGGTCTCGGTTGCGTGCTGATGCAATGCGAGAAAGTGGTCACTTACGCCTCTCGACAGTTGAAGGTCCATGAAAAGAATTACATGACTCACGACTTAGAGTTAGGGGCGTAGTCTTTGTCTTAAAAATCTGGAGGCATTACTTGTACGGTACTAAATGCACTATTTATACCGACCATAAGAGCCTTCAGCATATCTTTGACCAGAAGGAATTGAACATGCGACAGCGTCGCTGGGTAGAACTCTTAAACGACTATGATTGTGCAATCAAGTACCATCCAGGTAAAGCTAACGTTGTAGTTGATGCCCTAAGTTGAAAGGAAACGAAACCCAAGCGTGTCTGCGCTCGGCAGCTCACTATCCACTCTAATTTACCTGATCAGGTCCGTTCTGCTCAGACTGAAACGTTGAAGGAAGAAAACCTGGAAGCTAAATATTTGCGGGGTATGGAGAAACGACTTGTAGAGAGATCTGACGGTATTTATTACTTCATGGAACGAATATGGGTTCCGTTGTATGGAAATCTTAGAGAACTTGTGATGGAGGAAGCACACAAGTCCCGCTATTCTGTTCACCCAGGTTCTGATAAGATGTATCAGGATCTAAAAGTCTTATATTGGTGGCCGAAAATGAAAGCACACATCGCGGCGTATGTGAGTAAATGTTTGACTTGTGTGAAGGTCAAGGTGGAGTATCAAAAACCCTCAGGCCTGCTTCGGTAACCGGAGATACCCATGTGGAAATGGGAGCAAATTGCTATGGATTTCGTCACTGGTTTACCTAGAACTCAAAGCGGGAACGATACCATTTGGGTGATCGTCGACCGTCTTACGATGTCAGCACACTTCCTCGCGATCAAGGAAACCAATAAGTTTTCACAACTGGCTGGTATCTACTTGAAGGAGGTGGTTTCCAGGCACGGGGTGCCAACCTCCATTATCTCTGAACGTGATCCGCGTTTCATATCTGATTTGTGGCAAGCGATGCACAAATCATTTGGCTCACGTCTTGACTTGAGCACTGCCTATCACCCTCAAACGGATGGTCAGAGTGAGCGAACCATCCAGACCTTAGAAGACATGCTGCGGGCATGTGTTATCGATTTTGGTAAGGGTTGGGAAAGACACTTGCCTTTGGTAAAGTTTTCTTATAACAATAGCTACCGTACTAGTATCCAGGCAGCTCCGTTCAAGGCTTTATACGGACGAAAATGTCAATCTCCCCTCTGTTGGGCTGAAGTGGGTGACAGCCAAATCACAGGTCCAGAACTTGTGCTCGAAACCTCCGAGAAGATTGTCCATATCAGAAATCGTATGGCCGAAGCATGAGATCGCTAGAAAAGCTACGCTGATAAGCGTAGGAAACCTTTGGAGTTCGCTGTAGGCGATCGCGTTATGTTGAAAGTCTCGCCCTAGAAGGGTGTGGTACGTTTTGGAAAACGCGGCAAGCTTAATCCGCGTTATGTCGGGCCATTCAAAATTCTGGAACGAATTAGTAAAGTGGCCTACAAGCTCGAGCTACCTACTGAGTTGGGTAACGTTCATGATGTCTTCCATGTTTCGCAACTAAAGAAGTTGTTTGTCCGATGAGACACTTGTGGTACCACTTCAAGAATTAAAAATCAACGACAAATGGCAGTTTGTCGAGGAACCCATTGAAATTATGGATCGGGAAGTCAAGGTCCGTAAGCATAGCCGAATCCCGATCGTGAGAGTCCGTTAGAACTCAAGACGTGGACCGGAGTTCACATGGGAACGCGAGGATCAGATGAAGCTCAAGTATCCTCAACTTTTCCCAACTAACCAATATAATCCTGATGCAACTGGTGAATTTCGGGATGAAATTCCCTTTCAAGTTGGGGATGATGTGGCACCCGACGAAAATCCGCAGTCATCTTGATCTAACTCTCTTCCGTTTTGGATTACTTATCAAATTTCAAGACGAAATTTCTTTCAAGTTGGGGATGATGTGACAATCCGAGATTTAAAGGTCTTTCCTCTATGCAAAATCCTGTTTTCACAATTTGTTTTACATTGTATCATGTGCACGATGTTTGAATGATTAAAGTATTGCTATGATTGGGTGTTTCATGAAAACTTAGGAGTTGTTTAATGTTTAGTCATAATATAATCATGTTTCTTAACTTTGGGCTGCACACCACACTCAAGTCGACGAAGAACCTAGTTCTTCGTTGACTGGCCTTTGACGAACTACTAGAGTTCTTCGTTAACTTGCTTCATGACGAAGAAGGTCCTTCACCGAAAGGGCTTTCAGCCCAAGTGAAACCCAGTTATGGCTCGGCCCTGTTCGCACCATATAAACACAAATCTATCAAGCCCTAAACTCTTCTCCTCATTTATGAAGGCCGACAACACCCTTCTTTTCCCTCAAAGCCCTCTTACACTTTCGTGATCATCTCATCATTCGGTTAGTATCTCACCACACTTCACGTTGTTTGATGATTATTATGTGATGCATGAGATCTACTATGGATATAGGGTTTTGTTAGAAACTATGCTCTCACATAGTGTTAATTAGGGTTTTGATGTTTCGATATTAAATCAAAGAAATTAGAACATGCATGATGAGGATTCAATGGCTTTTATTCGTTCATGTTCACTACGCGGTTTGATAATTCTGCTTGTTGAATTTATATTATGATAAACACACAAATCTGATTGTGTATGGTTATTGGATAATCTAGGTTGTGATATGATGAGTATGATGAATAAGGTTGTTTATGATTGGTGTTTATGAGAATTAAGGAAACTGTTACATTTATGAAATCTGTATGAACATGAATGATAATTGTTAAATCATAATGGTTGACCTGTTTTGAATTATGGCAAAGTGTTTGCTGTAATTACGAGATAGTTGTTATAAAGGAAATCATGAAACTGTTGAGGTGCAGCGACGAAGACCCCCCCCCCCCCCACATACACGAAGTACCTATGTTGACGAAGAACTGATTCTTCGTCGATATGCCTTTGTCGAACAAATATGGTTCTTCGCCAACATGGTTCTTCGCCATGTGTAGGATCGTTTTCTGACCCAAAACGAGTCGTTCAGAGATGTTTTACTCAATATGAAAGGCGGAAACAGACATATCGAGTTCGATTCAGCTAGATATACACTTTAATTGTCTATCTGGTTGATTTGACAAAGATTTACAGCGAGACGACGCTTCGGTAGCACTTCGGCTCCGGAATCACACATACAAGACTACTTGAAACGAAATCAGGACACTCCTATATATAGGCAGGCTAATTTCGCTTGAACATGACTCAAGCGGAATCAGTTTCACACGGAATTACCATTTCAATCGAAATCAACAAGATGATTTCGTGTGAAATCACCAGTTCATTTCAAGCGAAATTACATCTGCTAATTACGGGCGAAATTACCATTTAACCTATTTTTTGACATTATTCTCGAACAACGTGCCCTGATCTATCTAAAACAAAGCAAGACTCGATACAAGACGAAGTCGACAGACGCATGCACCAACAGACTCCCCCTCGAATGTTGACGAGTCTTCACTGTCGAGTCTTCAACATCTTCAGTCTTTATCAGTCTTCTCGAACTCTTCCAAAGTATCTGACAATGTAAAACATCCTCAATCTTTGTTTTCTCTTTATTTCCAGGATCTCGACCTGGCTCTTTTCTCACTCTAATTCTCTTGATCAGATCTCTTGATTCCTTAAGTTCATCAGCATCAGCAACTGCATGAACTTCAATTTCAGGATCAGAACTTGGCTCTCAAGATCGTAACCCGGCTTACCTGTACATTCTCTACCTCAAAATAAATTTCTCAAATTTAAAAATTTGACAATTTTATATACCACTTGCAGGTATCTTTCCAGAATGATTTAACACTTCAAAAATTTCTTATGATTGTAAGAAAATATTCAAAATCTTTTCTTATTTAAACACAGACTCCCCCTCACGAAATGCTCATCATGTTTAGGACTCGGAATTTTGAAAATCAGCTCTCCAACATCAGTTGTCAAAAATCTTTTTGAATTTTTCAAAATTTATGCTAAAACACACTGAAAATCTTTTTGGATTTTTGAATAGAATAAGAATGCTGTAAAGAAATATTTACAAACCAATATTTTTGTGAGTTTGTGTAAGAGGATCATATCAGTTTCTGAGACAAATCACCAACACCGTTAAGCTTTATACACTTTAAGTTCTAAACGATTCACTTAGATTGTCAGTATACTGATCCACTTAAATTCT
This sequence comes from Helianthus tuberosus, assembly GCA_030545235.1. NCBI lineage: Eukaryota > Viridiplantae > Streptophyta > Magnoliopsida > Asterales > Asteraceae > Helianthus > Helianthus tuberosus. Next base: position 166,965,719 of record CM060408.1, read on the forward strand.
CACACAAAGTTCAACTGTTTCGAGATACGAGATTAATGTTTTAAGCGACTTAAACTTATTCGCGTGTCCCACCTTAGAATATGCTCTCGTATCTAGATCCCAATATTTAGTCTTACAGGTGAGTATACCTAGATGATATCTGTAAGGGGTTAAATTGCGAGGGCCGTGAGAGCTCAGGCTATTGCTTCCGCAAAATCAGAGAGATGACGGCTTTGACTTTTGGTGGGTTCCCTTTAGAGAATTTTTTCTTCAACAGCACATGATTAGCATTTTGCAATGTTTCATCATTTTTTATGCTGAGGGTGGGCTATATTTCAAGCAAGCGTAAAGTATTTTCCGGGGACTAGGCCATTGCTTCCGCAAAATCAGAAGTCCTGGGATAATACCCCAGATATCACTAAGCATAAAGACCTAGTATCTCAGAAAGAGGGACCTTTCAAACAAGATTTCGGGGGTGACCCATATATCCGAGAGATGTTCCCCACGATATAAGCAAGTTTGAAATTTAGGTTTATATCTCATCACAATCTACTAAATGTGCAAAAACCTACTGGCATATCATTAGTGAGACCGTTTATCACATTCTAACTATCCAATTCTTTAACGTGCTGTGATCATCCACTGATGTACTATCATTTCCTCTTTTTCACAACAAAACTCTTTATCATTTTATTATGTTTTTGTCTTTTTCAAATTTTCAAATGTTTTTGGATTTTTTGAAAATTCATACTCCCCCTAAAATGCAAAATCATTTAAAGGAAATTTGAAAACAAACTGTACAAATAAAGTGACAACTGATATCGAATCACTTGAAATCGCCATCCACTTGGCATAAACAATCAGAACTCCCCCTTACAACAAACTATTTTCCCATTATGATTACAAAACACTTAAGTTTGTTATAATCAAATGGTTTTTCTGGAAAATTAGTTTTGTTGATCATTTCTCAAACATGAAGATCATTCATCACCTTGTTTTCTTCAACCATATGTAGGAAATTAACATTTCCCGATTTTCTCATAACAACCACTTGTAGAAAATCAAGTACAACTTAATGTCCCTGATTTACCACTTGTAAACCGAAATATCACAAAAGTGAATTTCTCAAGAAAGATGCGGATTCCTGCTCCACGATTACCAACTTGGAAGCTCCGGCAAGTCATACTTATCACATATGAAAAACAGACATCCAAGCTTCACCAAACTTGGATGTGACCTCTTCAGTTTCACTCGGGATATAAGTTGCCTTCTTAGTTTCATAAAATTCTTTAACCCCTTTTACCTTTCCCTAGACCATCTTTCCAAAAATCTTTTTCACATTTCCATTAAAAACTTTTTCAACATCAAATTCTTTCATTTCAGAATAGAATTGATTTGAAATCTCAACATTTCCAACTTTTCGTTTAAAATTTTCATCCCTCAATGGTGGAAAATTGACATCATCCATTGGTGGAACTAAAGTTTCTAGTTTTAACACAATTTGTGGCTCCTCTGACTTTGTGGAATCAGATTCATCGCCAGATTTCACATCAAATTTCTTAACAACCCACTTTTGGTTGTCAAGATTCACTCTTCTTTGTAAATTCTTTTCTTTGAACATTCACCAACTTCAAATGTTGAATTTTTAAAAACTTTGAATTTTTCAGTTGGCGGTTCACTTTTCTCAACAATCCTTTCTTTTAGTTTAGAAACAACTTCTTGTTTGATGTTGGTAGCCTTCGGACAATTCCAGACAATGTGCCCAATTTCTTGACATCTGTAACAGGTTCTTGTTTCCTTTCTCAGATAGACTCCATTCTTCACAAACTTTTGTTTTTCTGCAAAGAACTCTTTGTTTGTTTGCTTCCAGAATGAGCTCTTTTGTTCTTCTTCCGAACTTGTCCCTGAAACAAATACAGTTTTTGTTTTGTAAATTTTCTCATTTTTATAATTTTTCGGTGGAATAAAACCGAGACTAAGGCTGGCAAATCGTGTCTTAACAGGTTTAACAGGTTTCTGACGCGCGCGCACAACATAAGTTTCAAACATGATTACGACTCGTTTAACTACTTTCTACTTCATGTTTATAAAACAGTTTTATGTTTTATGTACAAAGATGAATAAATGATAGATCCTTATATTGTAATTTTAATTATTTTAAAAATTAAAAAAGTCAAAGGGTGTATTTTTCAGTCAAACAGGTCTAATCGTGTCTTAACAGGTACCCAATTGCCAGCCCTATGTCCGAGACCTTTCCTTTTGTAATTACCGTTGTGGTTTAGTTTCTTTTGAAAACCAGAACCAGAACTGTAACCTTTTTTCTTGTTTAAACGTTGTTGAACTCTTGAGGTGTAAGGTTTAGGTTTTTCAGAAAAAATTACATCTTTTATTTCAGAAATATTAATTTCTGTTAGTTTGAAAACCTTTTTTATCAATTCTTGTTTAACACCTCTTATTGGAAATTCCTCATCAGAATATAATTTATCTGAATCATTCAAAGTATATGCCACTTTGATTGGTTCATCATACAAATTAGATTTGACAACAGGAATTCTTTATTGTAAACCCGTTTAACCGACGACTTTGAACTGTTCTCAACTGAACTCGAACTCCCTGACTCAGACTTTGACTCCGACTCCTCATCTTTATCCAACACCAGATCGACCACCTTTTTTATTAACTCAGACTCATGATCAGTGTCAGACGATGTGAATGTGACGTCAATATTTTCTGGTAACTCGGCAGTTGTTTCAGATTTTAACTCTATATTGACAGCCTTTTTGACTTGCTCCTTATTTGGTTTTCTGGGAGAATAACCTTCCCAGATTGGAGGCGGACACTTGTTATAATTTGCACTTTGTTTCTTACCAATATCCTTTTTCTTCAGGCTTCTTGTCTTGAAATGCTCCACAACCTGCAATAGTTGGATAAATTCGATCAATCAAATAATCAGAACTAAAATAACTTTGCAACAATCTTCTAATTCTTTCATTTTCAATCCTTTCTGTCTCCAACTCCTGCTTCAGCTTTGCACATTCTTCAATGTAATGATTAATAGCCTTCTGCTTTGTCATCATCACAGCATTCATCATTGTCAATACATCTTCTCTTTCAGAATTTGTCTTTTGTAGACCAGTCACCGTTCTGTTCAGCACATCATATGATTCTTTCACATAATTGAGATTGAACAATAATGTTTCTTTCATCTTATCTTGCTCACTCAACTTCTCATCTTTTTCTTCACATTGTTTGCACGATTCTGAACACTTTAGACACGGTTTGATTACTTCAACAATCTTTTCAACTTCGACTACCTTCTCAATTTCAACCACTTTCTCAGCTTCAAACACCTTTTCAGCTTCGACCACTTTCTCATCAACATCAACTGCCTGCTCAGTAGCTTTATCCTCTTCACTTTGTTCAAAAATCTTTTCCTGAACAATACTCTCATTTTTCATCTGTTTCTTTTCTTTTGCTGCTTGTTTCTCATTCAGCTTCTCTATTCTATCTGCAAAATAAAATTGAAAACTTTCAGGAGATAAATGAGTTTTTGCAATATTAATATGCATTTCTTCCTCATCATCACTGTCATCAGTTGATGATTGATCAAACACTTGTGTTTGTTCTGAACTAGCATCTGAAGAACCAGATTCATCATATTGATTTTTCTCATCACTGGCAAACGTTTTCATCCATTCTGTCATCAAATCTGGCTTTTGAACTATTTGTGCAATGAGACCTGCTACTTTTGAATCAGACGGAATGTATTTATCCCAGTTAAAGCCTTCTACCACTTTTTCATCATCTTGATCAATTATGCCATAATAAGCTTTCTTATTTGCTTCTACGATCATTTTAGTATGTGCAGTTTGTGACTCTTTTTGTTGATATGGTTGATGAGCAATTTGTTGATATATGGCTTTTCGATAATAATCATTTCCACCAAACAGATTATTTGCTTCACTTGCTTCTCGATTGGTACATTCCCTCTTGAAATGGCCTTTCTCCCTGCATCAAAAACAAGTAACTTTAGATTTATCAAAACCCAAAGTAGAAACTTTTGCATCCAAGAAATCATCTCTTCCGGTAATCATTTTAAACTTTTCAGCTCTCCTCAATACACTCGCTAAGAACCATTTTATATCCATCAGCTCCATTTCTTCAGCATCTATTTGATCATAATCCTCTTTTGTCAACATAGGATTTCCAATCCTTCCGGTAACCAATCCTTCATATGATTCCAATACTGTAACAAGTAATGCCATATGACTTTTGACAACTTCTTCAGAAAAATTTTGACCATTCTGAAGATGCAAAGCGATGTTGCAATTTAAGACATGACCATTGTTGTTGTTTGAGCTTTGAAATTGATGACTTGAGCTTGAAGCTTTCGGATTAACACTCGGATATGAAGAAAAACCACTACTGCTGCTTGAACTTTAATTGACTGATCCAGATGATTTTTCAACACTGAAAGCAGTTTGGATTTTTGGGCTTGTTTCGACATTCTGAACACTCCCTTTGTAGTACATCTTAACATCTTGTTGTGCACTCGGATTGTTCATTCTTGCAATCTTTTGTTGTTCAAGATCTTGTCCTTCAATCTTTTCAATGAACTGGGAAATTGTCAATCCTTGATATTCTCCAGTATTCTTTAGTATCACCAAAAATGTACCCCATTCTTTCTGAGGTAAAGCATCAGCCAATTTGTCGACTCATTCCTCACGATCTTTTTTGATGTTTAACAATGACATTGACCGTACTAAGTGACAATATCTTTCGATCAATTTCTTAGTATCTTCTCCTGGCAAACTCGAAAACAAATCAAATTCTTTCTTTAGCAATGCTTTCTTGCTCTTGATCATCTTCTCACTTCCCTCAAACTTAATTCGAAGTGCTTCCCAAATTGAACGTGAAGTTTTATCATGTTGAAGCAATACAAATATGTCTTCTTTAATAGCTTGCTAGAGTAAACTGATCATCATCTTTTCTGCTTTGTACATGTCTCGTTCTTTGTCAGTAAATTCAAAAATTTTCTTTTCAACTCCCAAGTTTGTACGTGGTAGTACATACTTTTTCTCAACACACTCCCAAGATCTCAAATGATTAGCTTGAACCCAGTTTTCAAACCTATCTTTCCAACCATAATACTCTTCAATGCCCATGAGCTTTGGGGGTTTTTGCAAAGTTCCAGTTTCATTTTCCATGTTCATGTTCTTAGCAATGTCAGTAGGAGTAGTCGGGGTAGCAAACGCGTTATAAAATTCCTCTTCCATGTTTCGGTAACAAGTTTTTCAAAAATGACACTTTCAAGCGAAATAGCCCTTTCAAACGGAATCACCTGTTCAAACGGAATTACCTGCACAACAATTTTAAGCGAAATAAGAACTCACAAGGAATCACTTTCACACGAAATACCGATTTGGTGCGAAATCACTGATTTCGCTTGAAATGTTTCAAACGGAATTAGTTTTCAAACGAAATCAGTTATTTAACGAAATCAAATGTTCGTTCAAACGAAATCACCTTTTTGGTCCAAGTTTGTCACTTTTAGACTGAGTTTAGGTCTAAAACTTTCAAGGGTTTATTAAAACTGTATTTTACCCAATATATCAAAAGATCAATCCATTTTGTCCGTTAAAACTTGTTCAATTTTAAAAAGAAGGTGTAGAAGTTAGAAAATCAGATGAGATCAAGCTGAAATCGGTAGAACTCCTCCTCCTGAGCTCTGATACCACATGTAGGATCGTTTTCTGACCCAAAACGAGTCGTTCAGAGATGTTTTACTCAATATGAAAGGCGGAAACAGACATATCGAGTTCAATTCAGCTAGATATACACTTTAATTGTCTATCTGATTGATTTGACAAAGATTTACAGTGAGACGACGCTTCAGCAGCACTTCGGCTCCGGAATCACACATACAAGACTACTTGAAACGAAATCAGGACACTCCTATATATAGGCAGGCTAATTTCGCTTGAACATGACTCAAGCGGAATCAGTTTCACACGGAATTACCATTTCAAGCGAAATCAAGATGATTTCGTGTGAAATCACGAGTTCATTTCAAGCGAAATTACATCTGGTAATTCCATGCGAAATTACCATTTAACCTATTTTTTGACATTATTCTCGAACAACGTGCCCTGATCTATCTAAAACAAAGTAAGACTCGATACAAGACGAAGTCGACAGACGCATGCACCAACACCATGAGAGTATCCCACGAAGAACTGGTTCTTCGTGAGGATGTTGCAATAGCGTAAACAAACAGAACCTTTTAAACAGTAAGGTCTCAAATAGTTATGACTTATATGAGATTGAATAATTGCTATATGATATACGGTGATCTTTGTTATGAATGCAAACTGTGATTATACGTGACTTAATTGACTATGAAATTGATTTCATTGGTAACCACGGTAGGGTTGGTTGACTAAATTGGAACGGGTAACTTAACATACCGAGCAAAACTAAGGTGAGTTCACTTCTCTCAATAAAAGCATGCGTCCGGTGGGGACAATCAAACAGACAAACAAATAAACGGATTTTCATAAACCCACATCCTTGTAGGGGATGTGAGGCAGTTTTCACAAACCCATATCCTTGTAGGGGATATGAGGCAGTTTTCAGTAAATGTTGATGTTGGATAATACACTCACTTTCTATCACTTAAGTCCCATCATTCTACCAAACTAGTTGCTTGTAGGGCAACGGGGTTATTAGTTGATAGCGCTATTAGGTTGGGCACCCTCACGACGTACCTGGATAGGACGGGCGTGAACTAATAACTTTAAAATCATGACCAATGTTTGATAGAGCATTGGAGAAGGGCAAAAAGGAGCCGTCTGCGGTATCGAGTTATTATCAACATAACATTAGACAATACTTGGTAACAAACAGTTAAACAAATTGTGAACTCGCCAGCTTTCGCTGATACACTTTTCTGCATGCTTGAAGGTCCTTAGGTACACTATCATGGAACTTTCTGTCTGGGAAGCTGGAGTGGTCATGGGTCGTGGAAATTGGAACGCTCCTTGATGATGTATTGTTTTGAACACTTTCATTAAACTTATTGAACAAACTATTTCACTTCCACTGAACATGTTTGATTTTCTAAACTGGTGTTTGAGTTATACTACTTTTATTTAATGGGAAAGTTCTATTTTATTTATAGTTCAATGTGATTAGTGGCTAGATCCTGGTACGTCACACGCCTGGCGGGGGTTTCCGCTTGTGGTATTTTTGGGAGTGTGACAATAGCGTAGCCTACCCATTTGGTATCGGTGTAGGCTCCGGTTGCTCCATAGACAAGTCGTTTGACCTAACGTGCAACACGACTTACGACCCACCGAAGCTATTCACACTAGTACAGTCGTTTGACCTAAGACTGTTTTGACTACATAATTACGACTCAGTTTCGACAGGTTTTTGGTTTGTTTAGACTATTTTTTGGCTGGTGAAGATTGTTTGTAACTAGTTTTGGCCGTTTAGGAAGGTTTATTGCTGGTTCATGCTGGGTTTTTTTCATATAATTTACTCGTTTGATATTTATATGTTGGCCCATTTTACCTGGGCGGGGTAATGCCATTTTATTTTGATTGATCAATTCTGTTAGTATATAACTGACCATTTATATCTGTTTTTACTATCTTTTTTATTTTAGCCACCGGTGTTATTTATTACTTTGATAGTTGTGTATATATCATGTCAGCTAAACCATGTCAACTCTTTTTAACCATGTCATTCACACACACACACACACATATATATATATATATATATATATATATATATATATATATATATATATATGGCTAGGAGTTGGCCAGAAAGTCCAAATTTCCTAAAAAGTGTAAAAAGTCATAAAACACCATAATGTCAACCATAAAACACACCAAAAACCCACAAATAATATGAGGAAGATTACTAAAACATCATGTATGTGGGTTTTGTGTTGTGTTTTAGATGTTAAGGCTCTGATTATGGAATGACAAATATTATTGTGTTTTATGTTGTTTAGCATTTTGTGTTTTATATTCATAGTTATACGATGGTGCGTTTGAAGTTTTTATGGACTATTAGAGTTTGAATATGGTGTTTTAGTAATATTCATTCTATTATTTGTGAGTTTTAGGTGTGTTTTATGCCTGAAATTATTGTGTTTTATGACTTTTTACACTTTTTAGGAAACTTGGACTTTCTAGCCGAACCTCACCCTATATATATATAGGGCAAGGATAAATTGAAAACCCACTTGAGTTGAATAAACCCTAAAAACCCAATAACAACCATTGATTATGATGCATGGATGGCTAAGATTAATTTTGGGATATGTGTTGCTTTTTCTCCCTTTCTCTCAATATTTAAATATATATGATGTACTTGAAGGGTAAAATGGGAAAAGTCTACTTCAATGTGTCAGATTTTTTATTTCTTTTGATGTAATTATGTTTTTTTCATTTCTATATAAATCAGATTTTTTGTTTCTTTTTTATATACATCTGTATTTTATTACATAAAAAATGTAACATACATTTTTTAATTATCAATTTATGCCACATTTGTAATAACACACATTATTTCTATAACATAAAATATTACACAGAAACATAACATATAATTTTTACATGATCAAATGCACTTTATTTTCTGTAACGGACATTATTTCTGTAACACAAAAAAATGTAACAACCATTTTTGTTTTGATTGATTGTTACATTTCTAACAAAAAAAAGTGACAACACACTTTGTTTCTGTAACAGTCACTTTGTTTTTACAATAATTTGGGAAAAAAATATAACAACACACTTTATTTTTACAACAGTCTAAAAAAGTGTAACAATCCACTTTATTTTCAGTAACGTGCATTATTTATGTAACACGAAAAAATGTAACATGCATTTTTTCTTTGATTATTACATTTCGTAACTATCTTCAACATCAAACATCTTTTGAATCATCTTCAACATCTAAAACATCATCTTCAACATCTGAAACATCATCTTCAAATTGTTTTGGTTGGTACAGATCTGAAACAAAATTTACACAAAAAATTGATGCAATCAATAATAAAAACAACAAACCCATAAAACAAGAACTTAAAAACCTCCATCTTCTTGAACAAAAAAAATTGCAGATCCACAAAATACAACAAAAATGCAGACTAAAAAAGTGTAGATTTGCAAACAAAGCTGAAAAAAACATACTTATTAACCTTCTTGAACAAGATCTGAAACAAATTTTACACAAAAAATTGATGCAATCAATAATAAAAACAACAGTCTAAAAAAGTGTAACAACACACTTTATTTTCAGTAACGTGCATTATTTATGTAACACGAAAAAATGTAACATGCATTTTTTAATTATCAATTTATGCCAGAAACACAACACACTTTATTTTCAATAACGTGCATTATTTATGTAACACGAAAAAATGTAACATGCATTTTTTTAATAATCAAAAATTGCAGATCCACAAAACACAACAAAAATGCAGACTAAAAAAGTGTAGATTTGCAAACAAAGATGAAAAAAACCATACTTATTCACCTTCTTGAACAAGATCTGAAACAAATTTTACACAAAAAATTGATGCAATCAATAATAAAAACAACAAACCCATAAAACAAGAACTTAAAAACCTCCATCTTCTTGAACAAAAAAAAAATAGCAGATCGACAAAACACAACAAAAATGCAGACTAAAAAAGTGTAGATTTGCAAACAAAGCTGAAAAAAAACATACTTATTCACCTTCTTGAACAAGATTTTCGAACAAACCCTTTCAGCCTCCTTAAAAACGTAAAAAAAATGTGTAATTTCACCGGATCTTTCCCTGGTTTCGAACAAAAACTTCAGCCTTCTCTACGATATCTGATTCATCATCTTCTTCGTGTACGATTTTCTTCAAAGTAAACCAAAGAGGATCCGTCTTCATGGGGTTTGAAAAGAAACATGATATCCAGATCTAGATGATGGTCCAGATCTAGATGGCGTCTACATGGATCTAATGCTCATCAAAGTAAACCAAAGAGGATCCGTCTTCATGGGGTTTGAAAAGAAACATGATATCCAGATCTAGATGACGGTCCAGATCTAGATGCCGTCTACATGGATCTAATGCTCATCAGTTTCTCCGATTTCATTTTTGTTCTTGTTTTCTCTATATTGGAACATGAGAGAGAGAGAGAGAGAGGGGGAAAAGTGTACTAGAGAAGAGATGAAGGAGGAAATGAGATTTGGTGAGTTTTGAAAAGATTTGGTGAGATTTAATGGTAGAGAGAGAAAATGGTATTAAATGAAAAAGATGACAAGAAGAAGAAAAGTCTGCAAGAAGACTTACACATTTCATTCAATCAAAAAGGTAAAAAGAAAATGACGAAAATGCCCTTCTCTCCTATCAAACTAACATCTAACGTGGATCAATCCTAGCCACATGTGAGAGTTTCCTGGGTTTTCTTAACTGGAATGGGTTTTCTCATTATAATTAGCCTATATATATATATAGGACAAGGATCCGTTCGGAACCACCCTTTATTGCGAGAACCGCGAGAACCAGTGTGAACACAAACAGTAATATCTAAAAAACACCCAAAAAAAAAAAAATTTTACCATTTTTTTTGTAAAAATCTCTATATTTTGTTTACAATAAAAAAATAAAAAAAATTCAAAAAAAAAATCGAGTCACAGTTATCCATTCACATGTGCATTTGTATCATTTATTTGACAAATTCCGTAATTCATTACAAATATTAGACAATTGCACTTTCATTTACACTACCACGTGTGATACACTACTTTTTATGTTAACAATATTAGAAATGCACATGTGCATCTATATGTATCAACATGAAATAAGGTGTTTTGTTACACAACTTTCTCTTTCATCTATCATTCCATCCTTAATACACAAACATGCACATGTGCATTTTTGTCATTTCTTTGACAAATTCCGTAATTCATTACAACTATTAGACAATTGCACTTTCATTTACACTAACATGTGTAATACAATACTTTTTACATTACCAATATTAGAAATACACATGTGCATCAATATGTATCAACATGAAATAAGGTGTTTTGGTACACTACTTTGAATACACTTTACCTTTCATCTATCATACCATCCATAATACACTACCATTACCTCCTACCATCCATAATACAATGACATTACCAATATTTTCACTTTATTACATGTATGTAAACACCATTTATATCATCCAATCAACATATTAAATCATAAATTGACAACTATAACAAACCATCAACCACTAGATATAAAGAACCAAAAAACATGTATATGGGCCTACTTCTCCATTCAAAATCACAAACTTTTTGTACCAAAACACGTTATATCATGGTTATACATAATGATGCACATGTGCATTTTGAATATTGGTAATGTAAAAAGTAGTGTATTACGAATGGTATTGTAAATTAAAGTGCAATTGTCTATTCCTGATAACGTATTACCGAATTTGTCGAAGTAATGATACATATGCACATGTGCATGGATAATTGTTACTCGAAAAAAAAAGTTTTTTTATGGTAACGAAATATTGCGATTTTTTCAAGAAAAATATTAAAAAAAAATTGAGTGCTTTTTTGATTTTTTTTTTAGATTTTATTTTGTGTTCACATTGGTTCTCGCGGTTCTCGCAATAAGGTTGGATGAACCTTACCATGTATATATATACACATAACAAATAACCACATAAAGTTAAAATTTCGTACCTTTGCTTGATGATTGAATGAGATGTCTAAAAAAAACTTGTAAAATTCGATCTTCACCTAAATATAAAAAAATATATTCAATAATATTCAATAAAACTAAAATAAATTTTCAATAAATGAAATAATACCTTTAGTTTAATGTATACATAAGAAGAAGATGATAAAAATTTAATGAGCCTTCGATCTTTCAAGTATTAAAGGAAAAAGATGATGAAAAAATATGAAATTATTGTTTCAGATATTAAAGGAAGAAGATGATGATCAAATTTTGAAATCTCAAGATAAGAAGATGATAATCAAAATTTTGAATTCAATATCAAGAGATGTTGTTCAACTTTCATACATAAGATGCGGTTACATTAGAACTGCATCTTTTGGGCGATTGCTTTTTCAAAATGATTAATGCATGCTTGATGATCGGGTGAATTGAATTGAAAGATGCAAAAGATGCTGTTACATTAGAACCGCATCTTTTGGGCGAAATTGAAAGATGCAAAAGATGCGGTTACATTAGAACCGCATCTTTTGGGGGATGCTTTTTTCAAAATGAATACTTGACTTTATGAGATGAATCAAAAGATGCGGTTGCAACCTACCAACCGCATCTTTTGAAAAATACTATGGCATCTTTTGCCAACTTATGTATTAGTGCTCACAATGATGCCATGTTCACTCTAGAACCCCATCCTATATATATATATATATATATATATATATATATATGTATGTATATGTGGGGGGTCAGGATTTAGGAAAACGGTGAAAACCGTGAGAACAGTGAGAGCGCTTATGGATCGTCAGATCAAAACAATCTATGGACTAGATTAGCGCGGTGGCGTTTTCGTAAATAACATCAATTTTATTACGTGGGCGCGCTTCATTAAGGGTAAAAATGTCTTTAGATTTCTCTACACAAAACGCCAAACTCATAAATAAAACGTTATTAAATTCCCGCCTCAAACTACAAAGCACACATCATCCTAATCTAAATGCCATTAAATATAAAACGACAAACTTTGTTTTTAAACGATAAAGCTGAACAAACAGTAACTGAAACGACGGAACTTAATTACTAGCATTTATTATAATAAAATCCCGCCTAAAATACCCGCCAAAAACATCCTATATAAACAACATCTCAGACCTTCCATTAAACACACAAAACCCAAAATGCCATATTTTACTATGTACCCATTCAGTTTTTATATTGACCGGTTATCTCCGCAAATATGTCCCTAGTACTAGCAGGAGGAGCAACAATCTGCATATCTTGAACCTTCTTCATATAAGATTGAACATGATTCTTGTAGAAGAATAGCTCCTCTTTATTACCAGATAAACATTTCAAAGTATACTTCGTTGAAAAAATAATCTCTCGCATCATACTTTGCACATCAGGATCAAGCTCGGTCATATATTCACGACTAATTGAGTATTCGGAAGAGCAGTTTGGGGAAGCCTCTTTACGCCATCTATTCAAAATGTATTGTTTTTGTAAATTCCCTAATGTCCAAACTTCTCAAAACATAGAATACATGTCTACATAGCAAACCAAACTGCTCAAACCACTTGCATGAGCAACTGCATGTGCAATCAGACTTATGGTACATTACCTGAAAAACGCCAAAAACAATATCTCTATAACGCCATGCAAGGAATATTTGTATAAAAAAATAAAAACACAACAACTGGATAAAAAAACAAATTATATGTTATAATAGAATATGATAAACGCCATATACAGAAAACGCCATATAAAAAAACAAAAACGCCATTGTTTACCTTAAATAAGGATGTACAAGGCTGCTGGAAATCATTTATGTAAAACTTAACAAACCCATCGGGATGATCTTCATAACATTGATTTATGCAATCCGCAATTTCGATTAGCTTCGCTTGAACATCACAAAATATATTTTTCGTGTATATGCCAGCAGCTGGACCCTCCAGCACTTGGTAATTACTCTTCAAATGGGGGCGTTTGTATCGAGATTCATGATCATTTTTCTGGAGCGTGTGACGTTGTGCTTCTATTGCAGTTTCGTAATGAGTCATAAACTCAACCAGAGTAGCTTTTGAATTGAACACTTGACCAAAAAAAATGATTCTCACTCTCTGACCTCGATGTCGTTCGCATAAGGCCCGACAGCTCTTCCATTCTATAGTATGCATGGATCCAAGATTCTCTAAGTGCAAAAATATCAGATAGCCAGTCATTATCTTCTAAATTGAACTCTCCGATAACCACTTCCCATTCTGATTCAAACTCTTCGGGTGTAAGTATATCCATCCACACAACACCACATATACGTTCTTTGAAATTGATGGAATTGCATAGCCTAACACCAACCAATGTATAACACGAAAACACCATGCAAAAAAACATATATATTACACACAGACAAAACTAACATGAAAAACAGTAACGAGGTATGGAATGCCATATATATTAAAACGCCAAACATAAAAAATAAGGAAATCAACCTTCAAAGAAAGTTTATGCATCACATGCCATATGCATAACCGATGTCGCGTGTCAACAAATACAGCAGAAATAGCCTTCTTCATTGCTGGATCTTGGTCAGTGACAACAACTTTTGGTTGAGAACCAACAGCTTTTAGAAAAACTCTCAACAACCAATTATACATATCAGCAGTTTCTGACGCCAATAATACAGTACCAAATGTAGCATTGCAGTGGTGATTGTCTATACCAGTGAACGGTACAAACACCATAGCGTATCTGCATATGAAAATGCCATGAGAAATAAAACGATAATAAAAACGCCATTGCATGTAAACTCAAAAAAAAGCCAATGCATCTAACCTTTGAAAAACGCCAAAAGAACATAAAAAATTTGAATTATAAAATATTACTTGTTGGAACGATACGTAGCGTCAAACGAAATCACATCACCAAACACATGGTAATTACGTTTGGCTTGATCATCACACCAAAAAAGTCCCTTCAAACGATTGTCTTCGTCTATGAAGTAATCGTACGAGAAATTAGGCTGGGACTGTTTTTTTCATCCAAATGTCTCACAACTATCTTATCATCGTATTCCCCTATAAACAAGTTAATTTGCCTCTTGTAGTTCTTAAATTCAACTTTACTTGCACCCACATCTTCAAAACCGCCAAAACAAGTCTTCATAATATTAAACGCCTTAACTGGACCCAAATTCAACTTAGACATATTGCGTATAACACGCTTCTAGAGCTGAGTGAGGTGTCGTTCAGTTGGAAGAAAAAATGCTTATCAGGACGTTCAACAAGATCATGGTTGTGCTATTCAACAAACTAATAGACCTTCCATGATCCAGCCTCAAAAATTACACATAACAGTGCACCACAATCAGTCCTCTTTGAAAAGTTGGATCGCACTAACCATTCTTTTTTATTGGGGTCCAATGTATCAACCTTCTTGTCCTTATATACCCCAGCTCTCGTACACATGTAATACTTAATATGTCTAACACCTTTGGCGTTTATCTTTTCAGTCCCTTTCCTGACTGAAAAACCATAAACCTTGGCATACGTAACATACATTGAATAACAATCATCGAGGTTTGTGAATATCATGTCCATTCTAGGCTTTATTTCTTCATTAACGTCAGGAATGATGAATGGTAAACAAGTTTTGGGGCAAAACCTTTCATTCCATGAAACACCTTCGTCTGAGAAAACAAAGTGAGGAATAAATTTCAGAAAAACGCCATTAAAAATAGAAAATGTCTCCTGATAACATTATCGATGAAAACGCCATTAATTGAATAATAAACAAGAAATAATAAACACATAATTTGAAAACGCCATAATAAGAACGACATAATACACACACCATAACTTTATTGATTAACAAATATGATGAATTAACAATATTAATGCAACGTGCTAATCAAAACGCATGAGATGAATAATTAAAAACAGTTAACAACATGAATAATTAACAAATATAACATGATAATGAAAACGCCATAGTTAACAAAACTGATGTTTACAAATTAAACAAATAGTAATAACTGATGTAAAACGCCAATGAAAATTAATAATGAAAACTAATCAGGTGTAAAACGCCAATGATCGGGTGTAAAACGCCAATGATCGCAAAAACATAAGAAAAATACTAGATCCCAAACGACAATTAAAATTAATAATGAAAACTCCAATTATCAGTTCTTACTAATTGTTTAACTACCAACGAAAACGCAAATAAATTAGATACATGAACAACGCCATTGAAAAGCATACAACACATTATGAAAAATATTAATTTAAAAAAAAAACAATGAAACAAGCATAAAAGAACAAAACGCCATATCTATCTGTTGTATATGTGTTCATGACTTGCTGGAACAAAAATATGAAACGTCATCAAATATTACTTTGTCAAACATAATCCACGTTAGACGCCATAGATCTGAGAAAGCTTGGAAAGGAGGTAACAGCTAATACGAAATCTTTGGAGTTTTAATTTGAAACAGATTTATAACGCGAATAAGGAGGGAACGTACAAAAGGACAATCGTACCCCTGCATATAATTTAGCGTCCCCTGCCACGTGTTAGGCCATGATCCATTCTCACACTTTAGAGCGTTTTCTCCTGATCGCGTACCTATATATATATATATATATATATAGGGGGCCACTAAAATGAAAACTATCCCCAATTAAGAGAACCGCGAGAACCACTCTCCACCAATCAAACTTTGCCACATATGCACTATTATATTATATCCTAAAGGGTATTTTGGTCTTTTACTCCTAATGTCTAATCCCTGTCGTATTCTCTGCCTCTTTAAAGTCTTACACATCCTTCATCTCTCATCAAAATTCAAACCATTCATCTCTCATCGCTCACTCTCTTGAATTCAAACCTGCAACACCATCATCATCTCTCTCTTGAATCCCCCCATCTCTCATCTTCAAGAAACCACAAAATCATCTTCCAGACGATGGTGGGGAGATGTTGGTGGGGAAGACGTTGGTGGGAGGTGGCGGAAGACGGTGGTGGGGGTGGTTTTGTTCAGAAGACGGTAGTGGGGCAGGTGGTTGGTGGGGAAGACGGTCGTTACTTTCTCTCTCTCTCTCTCTCTCTCTCTCTCTCTCTTGCTCAAAACAGGGGGGCCCTGTCGTCTGTCATCCACCACCACGCCACCATAACAGTGGTGGCCGGCCCCCGTCTGCCGTCTGCCGCCGCGACGAGCACTGAGTTGGAGTTGATCCGAGTTGAGTGAGTCGAGTTGGAACTTGGGTTTTGAATCGGTACTCGGGTTTTGAATTGGGTTGTGGTCTTTTTGATGATGGTTTTACACTTGATTTGTGTTAAAAGATGGTAGAAATACCTTCTGTGTGAGATGAGTTTTCTTGATTTATGTTAAAGATGGTGGGAACATCTACTGTGATGAGGTAAGCACATTTTGATGGGTTTTTCCTTACTTTTTTATGATTCAACATTTTTAATGGGGGTTTTCTTGATTTCTTTGATTTAATGGGGTTTCTTTGATTTGTGTTAAAGATGTAGGAATACCCTCTGTGATGAGATGGGTTTTTCTTGAACGATCAAATTCTTTTCATTTTCAATCTGTGGATTGAGTTGGCAGTGACATGGCGAAAAAAAAAATTAGGTTGAAATTAAAGATATGGGGGTTGTGATTGGCAATTTTTCCGACAGATTGATGACGATGGCGCGGCGAGGACGGTGGAGTGTAGGTTTTTGCACCTGCAACCCCACTCTGCAGCCTTGATTATTGTAAACTTTGAGCCAAACCCCGTTTTTTTCAATATCCACACATTTGTTTTGATTTTTGTTGTTGGGTTTTTTACTTTCTTTCCCAGTCGATGACGATAAGTTCAATCTATATGAGACACCTACCGAGTTGTGATTTTCTGGGTGCGTTCGTTTTGTGTAAAAAAGTTTTTATAAAAAAAGTTTAAAACCGTAAAAAAACTTTCGTAAAAAATATAATTTGAAAAAAAAAGTATTTGTAGAAAAAAAGGTTAAAACCTTAAAACGTAAAACTTTTTTATGAAATTTGTAAAACCTAAAACTTTTTTATGAAATTCGTAAAACGTAAAACTTTTTTATGTAAAACGTAAAACGTAAAACTTTTTTTTGAAATTTGTAAAACGTAAAACGTAAACTTAAAACTTTACATAAAAATTTTTATCTCGTAAAACGTAAAACTTTTACGTAAATTGTAAAATGTAAAACTTTTTTATGTAAAACGTAAAACTTTTTTACGTAAAACGTAAAACTTTTTTATGGAATTTGTAAAACGTAAAACTTTTTTATGGAATTTGTAAAACGTAAAACGTAAAACGTAAAACTTTTTTACGTAAAATGTAAAACTTTTTTATGAAATTTGTAAAACGTAAAACTTTTTTTATGAAATTTGTAAAACGTTAAACGTAAACTTTTATGTGAAAAACGGCGAGTAAAAACGAGACGTAAAACACGGCACGTAAAAAAACGGCGAGTAAAAATGAGGCTTAAAAAACGGCGCATAAAAAATGGCGCGCTAAAAATGGTGCGTAAAAAACATGGCGTAAAACATTGAGTAAAAAACGGCGCGTTAAAATGGGTCTTAAAAAACGGCGGATTAAAAAAACGACGTGTGAAAAAGCCGGGCGTAAAAACGCTAACAAAGTTCAACATGAACATGACATTCTATAGTAACAACCCATAGTTATAACATGGGCAGAGCTAGTGTATTAGAAGGGTAGCCCGTGTTACTCTTCAACCCCGTCTCCGTATCGTTTTCATAGAGTAAAAAGAATATAAAATCTCGGTTTTATACAAAAGATATCCCTAATCTAAAAAAAAAAATTGTGACACCTCTGAATTTTTTTGTCTAGGTCAGCCACTAAGCTATAACATGATGTTCCTCGGGCATGTTTGGTTCATAAGCAACATTTGTAAAATCCGTAGATCTCAATATATTTTCTACAAAAGGATATTGCAGATAACATTTATTCAATGGTATGGGCCGTTAATTAGCCTAATCAACAAATGCAACCAAGGGTGTAAAATATAACATACATTCAAGTAAATAAACCAACTTGACATGAGACACATGTTCAATAGATTCAAGTAAAATTCATTATTCATCGTAATTAAATCCGTTATTTGGGCTTACTATTGAACAGTGTTGCAAAAATCGCGACTAGTCGCTAGTCGGACCTCTACTGAGTAATTTTTCACTAATCAGTGAAAAAATCGTTAGTCGGTCAAAGCCGGTCAAAGCCGGTGATAATCGCTGCTAGTCGGCCCAAGTCGGGCTAGTCGGCCCATCTAAATTGATTGCAAAAGTGGCCCAAAATGAAAAATTAGCCCATTTTCTTATGCCCTACAATCAGTAAATCACTTTTATTCCTTTATTATTATCAGCAAGACAGCAACGATTCTTGCCCTAAAATCTCTACAAAAGTGACCGGCGACATCGGAGACATCAGCGACAGCGGCGACTCCTTCTCCGGCGGCCTTGCTTCCTTCTCCGGCGGACATGCTTCCTTCTCCGGCGGACCTTGCTTCCTTCTCCGGCGGACCTTGCTTCCTTCGGCTCTTCCATACTCCAATCCAACAGGTAATAGTTTAATGGATAACTAATTTTCAGACTTACACAGTTGGCCGATTGATTGTTACATACTTACAGTTGGCCGATTGATTGTTATAGTTTAATGGATAACTAAGTTTCAGTGGACTGATTATATGTTACAGACTTACAGTTGGCCGATTGATTGTAGTTTGTTACAGACTTACAGTTGGCCGATTAATTGATTGATGTTAATGGATAACTAAGTTTCAGTGAACTTGATGATTTTTCTTACAAATAGTTACATTAGTTACATTAGTGAATATTCTTACAATTGATGATTGTAGTTTGTTACAGACTTACAGTTGGCCGAATATAGGTTATTTCTTACAAATAGTTACATTAGTGAATATCTTGTGAAAGCTGTACTGAATTGATGATTTTTTTTGGTGTAGACGTGGTGTAAAAAAATATACATATAAAATTCCCGATCCGATTAATCCCGAGTAATCACGAGTAATCCCGAGTAGTCGCTAGTCCCTACCTCACCGACCCGCTAGCGACTAGCGAGTTCTCCAACCTTGCTATTGAATATAAAATCTCAAGATTTCATTTAGAGTTATGAAAATTTGGTTTCAAACTAAAGTTAACTTGATTTACGATATGAGGATATATATTTTCAAAACCATATACCCTCTGGGAAACCACATACATATATTCTGAAATTGAACTTTATGTATACATAATGCAATTAAAATAAACCATTTTATAACTTAATAGGTAGATAACAAACTCAATTTATTGATTATTTTTCCGATCAAGATTAAACATGCTACCTTTAATCACCAGTCAGAAGGTTATCTCTAGGCACTGGCGAAGCTTGAGATTTCCGACCGGGGGGTCGGAAACGTATATACCAAAAATTTCTATAAAATCAGGGGGTCAAAAACGTATATACCCAAAAATTTCTATACGAAAACCACATACTCTCCACTAACGAGCGAAAAGTTCAGAGGGTCGGCCGCCCCCTCCCGCCCCCACAAAGCTACGCCATTGTCTCTAGGGTGTCCTCGAAGTTGTACACACCAAGGATTAATGGTTGATTCAAAACGGTGGAGGTTGCTTGAGTGTTAGCGACTCCGAGAAGAGGTAGGAGCTTGACGTGCAACGGCAGAATCCGAACAACAAGAACATGTTTGCAACGGATGCAATTGGAGACGGTCGTGGATTTGGAGATTTGAGAGCCAAAAAAAACAATTGGTTTAACACTACGGTTACACAAGATTATTAGTTTTTTGGGTAAAGCACAAGATTATTAGTTGGCAGTTATGGTTTTGAAGATTTTTCTGTTGGTTCAGTTCTGTTTATACATGAGGGAAAACATTAAAACATACCTGTTACAGCAGACAGTGCAGTGGAGAATCCAGTCAGAGAAGATGACATCCCGTTCGACATAATTGTCAGTGTGATCTGGTTCCTCCTTAGGGTGCTAACTGATGATGGGGACTAAGAAAACCGACAAGGGAATCGGTTATGGGAGAGAGGAAGTCGATGATGATGATGTTATGATTAGGTTGTCTGATTAAGTGTGTAACTGTGTAACCTAATGACCTCTACATAATTCTCCTTATATAAGCACCCAGGAGGAAACCTAATTAGTTAATAAGGGTAATATGGTCCATCAACAATTACCAACTAATTATTTAATAGGTTATTATATATTTTGATCTATATTATGTAAATGATTATAATGGCTATAGATTAAATATTAAACATAATATGTTTAATCTTACATTCTCCTACTTAGCCGAGTAATCATTTACTATGAGTATTAGATAAGCCTGATCAGGAGTTAATACTCATTTTAGCCTTAAACAAGTACTATAGCAGAGAAATACAGCCGTTGAATCATTATGCGACTCAGGACCCCCATTAGTCATACTATAGCCTTAATTTAAAACCTAATTAACATGATCAAAATACGCATAAGCCCTTTGTTTGATTTGTAACTTCATTTGTCTATATGTCATTATACCGGTTGAACATATTCTAAGAGACATACAAAATCAAACTGAGGAAATTTCATTAATCATAAAACATAAGCTAGTACAATATGCTTAAATAAGGTCTTTACTAAATCTCATATTCCGAACATGTTCTTCGTAAACCTTAGGAGGGAGACCTTTAGTCATCGGATCCGCAAGCATATCTTTAGTACTAATATATTCGATACAAATATTATTTTCCTCAACTCGTTCTCGCACGAACAGATATTTTGTATCGAGATATAAACCAGCTCCAGTCGAACTGTTACTGTTCGAGAAACTAACGGCATCTGAATTATCACAGTAAAGCTTCAATGGTCTAGAAATGGAATTAACGATTTTGAGTCCAGTGATCAGATTTCTAAGCAACATTTCATGACAGGTTGCGTTATAAACAGCAATGTACTCTGCCATCATTGTGGAAGTCGTGGTCAACTGTTGTTTATGACTCTTCCATGAGATAGGGCCGCCTGCTAACATAAAGATATAGCCCGAAGTGGATTTCTTGTCTTCTTTGCATTTAGCAAAGTCAGAATCAGAATAGCCCACCACTTCTAAATGATTACTTCTTCTATAAGTCAGTTTATAGTCTTTCGTCCCTTGCAGATATCGAAGTACCTTCTTAGCTGCTTTCCAGTGATCTAGGCCAGGATTAGTCTGATAACGGCCTAGCATTCCAGCAATATAAGCAATATATGGGCGAGTACAGACTTGAGCATACATCAAGCTCCCGACTACTGACGCATAAGGTATCTGGCTCATTTGCTCCTTCTCAACCTCTGTTGTCGGACACTGGAATGAACCGAAAACATCTCCCTTAACTAATGGATCGATGGAGGGTTTGCATTATTGCATGTTATAACGTGTAAGAACACGATCTATATAAGCCTTCTGGGACAATCCTAAGATCCCTTTGTGTCTATCTCGGTGGATTTCGATGCCAATGACGTAAGAAGCATCTCCGAGATCCTTCATGTCGAAGTTATGCGAGAGTAACCGCTTCGACTCATGCAACATGTCTAAACTATTACTTGCCAATAGAATATCATCTACGTAAAGGACAAGTATAGTAAAGTTGCTCCCACTCATCTTGAGGTAGGTGCATTGATCCACTTGATTCTTCATAAAACCTTGTTTCTTCATGACTTCATCAAACTTGAGGTACCACTGACGTGATGCTTGTTTTAACCCGTAAATGGATTTCTTCAACTTACAGACTAGATGCTCCTGACCTTCAGGTTTAAAGCCTTCAGGTTGCTTCATGTAAACATCTTCGTCCAAGTCTCCGTTAAGGAAAGCGGTTTTAACGTCCATCTGATGTAACTCTAAATCGAAATGAGCTACTAGGGCCATGACGATCCTTAATGAATCTTTACGAGAGACAGGTGAAAACGTCTCTTGATAATCAATTCCCTCTTTTTGAGTGTAGCCCTTTGCAACCAATCTCTCTTTGTAGCGTTCAACGTTCCTATTCGGATCCAGTTTTGTTTTGAACACCCATTTACATCCTACAGGTTTGACACCGTTGGGTAATTCTACCAAATCCCAAACGTCATTTTTCTTCATGGATTCAAGCTCTTCAATCATTGCTTTATTCCATTCAGAAGACTGATCACTGCTAATGGCTTCATTGTAAGAGATAGGATCATTGAGCTTTCCGGGATCCATTTCAGTCAGGTAGGTAACATAATCATCCCAATTAGTAGGCCTTCTTTGCCTAGATGACCTCCTGAGTGGATTATCGGGTTCAGCGTTGTCTTGGTTTTGAGCGTTTGATGTGCCTTCGTCATGAGGTATAATGGGTTCTGATTGTAGAGGTGAATTTGCAGTTGGTGCAGTAGCTTCAGGTACAGTAGTTGCATTGGGTACAAGACGAGTAATCGGAGTAATGGTAAGCGACGAGTCCCCCCCCCCCCCCCCCGCGTCTTGTACTTCTTGCAATTCTTTGTAAGGGTTGGTACTGCTCCCACTGACCTTGAAATCCTCCAGGAACGCAGCACGCTTGGTTTCAACAATACGGGTGACATGGGAAGGACAATAGAAACGATAACCCTTAGAATTATCAGGATACCCGATAAAGAAACAGGTAACTGTCTTAGGGTCAAGTTTCCTTAGGAAAGGATTGTAAAGTTTTGCTTCAGCAATGCAGCCCCATACTTTCATATATTTAAGACTCGGTTTCCTTCCTGTCCAAAGTTCATAAGGAGTTTTAGGGACAGACTTAGAAGGAACTCTATTGAGTATATGAACAGCTGCTTTTAATGCTTCAGTCCAGAGAAATAATGGTAAATTAGTGTTGGCTAACATACTGCGCACCATGTTCATAAGGGTACGGTTTCTTCTTTCAGCGACATCGTTCTGCTAAGGTGTACCAGGCATGGTGTATTGGTTCACAATCCCCTAGCCCTTACAAAACTCATAAAATGGACCAGGAGCTTGACCCACATCACTATGTCTTCCATAATATTCACCGCCTCTATCTGACCTTACAACTTTAATCTGACGGTCTAATTGCTTTTCAACTTCAGCCTTATAATCTTTAAAAGTCGTAAGAGACTCAGATTTCTCCTTAATAAGATACAAGTATATGTAACAAGAATAATCATCAATAAAAGTGATAAATGAAGTATGTCCTGTTATGCCAGCGATTTGGTAGGGACCACTAATATCAGTATGAATGAGTTCTAATAAATTAGAGCTCCTAGTGGCACCGTTCTTATTCGCTAATGTCATTTTACCTTTAAGACATTTGACACATGTTCCAAAATCAGAGAAATCGAGAGGAGGTAAGACTTCATCCTTTACAAGACGATTTAATCGTTCTTTTGAAATGTGGCCTAAACGCTGATGCCACAACATGGATGAAGTCTCTAAGTCTCGTTTCTCTTTCATCTTTGTGAGTGATTCATTAATGTTATATGACAACAAAGATTTGGAAAAGCCATCATCTAGTTCTAATCTATAGAGACCACCATCCAGAATACCAGTGCCATAAAGAACAGAATCATAGAGGATAGAGAGTTTGCGATGACCATGGGAAACAATAAAACCGTCCATGTCTAACTTTGGTCCTGATACAAGGTTCCGAGTTACCTCAGGAACATATAAGGTATCATAAAGTTTAATACATAAACCAGTTTTCATAACTAATTGTAATGTTCCAATGGCCTTCACTTCTAATTCTCGATCATCCCCAACCTTAAGCGTTCTTTGGTTTCTTTCCAGCTTCCGGATTGAAAGGAATCCCTGAGTTGAATTGGTAACATGAACCATAGAACCATAATCAAACCACCAAGAATTAGCAGGAACACTTAAATTATAGGACTCAAGTATCATAAAATAATCGTTACCTTTCTTAGCCAGCCACTCCTTAAAGTCAGGGCACTCCTTCTGCATATGTCCTGCCTTTTTACAGAACTTGCAGCGGATTCTGCCTAAGGAGTTCTTAGAGCTGGAGGGTGCACTTGTATTAGGATTAGGCCTTTGGACTTTTGAAGCATCCTTCCTCTGATGATTGTTCTTCCTTTTCTTAGAGTTGGAGGTGGTGAAGTTTGCAACATCAATAGGGCGATCCACCCTCATACGCTCTTCCTCCTATACGCACATAGCGACCAGCTCACTCATCGTCCATTTGTCCTTCTGAGTGTTGTAATTGATCTTGAATGCTTCAAAGGATGCAGGAAGCGAAGTGATGATAAAATGAACAAGGAAACCATCACTGATCTCCATTTCCAGCCCCTTCAGCTTATTGGCCATGTCATTCATCATCATGATGTGCTCGCGAATGCCGCTCCTCCCATCATACTTAGTTGTCACCAACTTGAGGATAAGGGTACTAGCGTGTGCTTTAGACGTCCCTTTGAACTGCGCCTCCACATGTTCCAAGTAGGTTTTAGCATCTTCAGAATCAGGAGTAGCTCCCCTGATTGCATTGCTTATGGACTGCTTCATGAACATGAGAGACATGCGGTTACACCTAGTCCACTTTTCATGAGTTAACTGCTGAGCAGCAGTACTTTGTGGAGTAAGGTCCGCTGGCTTATCCTCTCTTAGAGCATAATCAAAGTCCAGCAATCCAAGTGTAAGCATGAGGGCATCCTTCCATGCAGCAAAGTTATCACCAGTCAAAGGTGGAATCCCGCAATTGGGCGCTGATAGTGGAAATAAGATGAGCAAGTTATGATACTGAGGAAGAAGTCCTAATGTGATCTAAGGGCACGTTAAACTAAGGCATGCATAAATAATGACCATGTTACATTATGAAGCTGTGATATTGTCTATTACTAACATCAAAATAATAGACTTAGTTAAAAAATTCTACTTAAACGAAGACAAATCAGCTTTGGCCAGAAGTGTAATCATTTAAGCATGTGTGCAAAGTGGTTGTAACAAATCAGCTTTGGCCAGAAATTGAGACAATCACTTTAGTTATGCACTTGTTAAGTATGCCATCTATGAAGGAATTAAATCAGCTTTGGCCATATATTAAGACATTCATGTTTATGATGCACACTTAACATAGCTTTCGTAATACTTGAACGATAAGTAGATGTATCAAATCAGCTTTGGCCAGAAATGATACATCAGAAGCTCATTCAAGTTAAGCCATTTTGGTTTTGTAAAGCATTATCTGATTCTAATTAATTAACTAAGTAATTACAAAACCAATTGTTTAATAGCAAACCACCCGTTAGCGCGGATCGAATCATGTCTTGGTTTCATCCGAAATGAATAATTTCGAATCATTTCGGATGAACACTCATGAACACTCATGATTTCGGATGAATCATGTCTTGGTTTCATCCGAAATGAATAATTTCGAATCATTTCGGATTATCCGAAATGGATGATTTCGGATGTGTCCAAGACGCGTAAGTCAAGTCATTTCGGATGATTTCGGATGACGATACTTAGTCCGAGATTCATCCGAAATGGTCAGTTCTTGATGATCCGTGATGCATTTCGGATGATTTCGGATGGTAATGCTTAGTCCGAGATTCATCCGAAATGGTCAGTTCTTTGATCATCCGTAATGCTTAGTCCGAAATGGTTATTTGCTGATCCGTAATAGGCGAACAATGTTCATCCGCAATGATCAGACAGTTGTTGATCCGTAATGGGCGAACAATGTTCATCCGGAATGATCAGACAGTTGCTGATCCGTAATGGGCGAACAATGTTCATCCGGAATGATCATCCGTAATGATCATCCGAAATGTGTTCTGCAAGCTGTTACTGCTGTTAGTGTGAAATCATAACAGAAAATTCGAAAATTAGGAATTGTGATAGAGTTTCCTATTTTAACATTGATCTAATTTTATCAGAAAATTTCAAAAATCATAATCTGTTTATCCTATTAACATATTTCGAAAACCTTATTAGATAAAATTAGATCAAAATTAGGAAAACATTCCACAATTCAAATCATATTCCAAAACATAAAGGAAATTTCGAATTTTAACTAAGAACATGATGAACCCTAAATAAAAATTATTCAAACTTTCATCCGAAATCTGGAATTATTTTACACATTTAAACATATTTTGAACATTCAGATTTCGGAACAGTAACATAAGAATGAACATGTCATCCGAGATGCCATTCCGGATGACAGAAATCGAACAGTAATGATTTCGGATGATGAAAAAACGAATTTTATTATGGTTTTAAAACCTGTTTTCCTGCTTTAATCCAGATTTATGGATAGAAAACAGAACTAACTAATCAACATATGCTCTGATACCACATGTTGGTTCAGTTCTGTTTATACATGAGGGAAAACATTAAAACATACCTGTTACAGCAGACAGTGCAGTGGAGAATCCAGTCAGAGAAGATGACATCCCGTTCGACATAATTGTCAGTGTGATCTGGTTCCTCCTTAGGGTGCTAACTGATGATGGGGACTAAGAAAACCGACAAGGGAATCGGTTATGGGAGAGAGGAGGTCGATGATGATGATGTTATGATTAGGTTGTCTGATTAAGTGTGTAACTGTGTAACCTAATGACCTCTACATAATTCTCCTTATATAAGAACCCAGGAGGAAACCTAATTAGTTAATAAGGGTAATATGGTCCATCAACAATTACCAACTAATTATTTAATAGGTTATTATATATTTTGATCTATATTATGTAAATGATTATAATGGCTATAGATTAAATATTAAACATAATATATTTAATCTTACATTTCCAGCTTCAATTTGGAGTTGGAAGACATTAGTTACACAGGAATTTTAGTGTTCAAATAACGAAAATTTATCATTTTAACTTTTAAGGGATTAAAATTCAAAATGAAAGTTTACTACAAATTTAATTTGGTTGAATTTTTTCTATTCATTCCCACTTTAATTTTTGAGTTACTTGACCTTTAAAATTACTGAGTTTAACTTACACTAAATAAAACTTTAATAATCATTATAAATATCCAAAAACAATTAATTCACTTAATTAATTAATCTATTGAGCTCATCAACTTAAGACTTTGGCTATAGTGATTGAGTGTATTGTATCGATAACGAATATCTGTTATTTCTTTTAGGGTTATTAGATTTTGTCACCCCCAACTATCAACGTTTGGCCCGTTGTCACCCCCAACTAACATTTTAATGCCCGGCACCTCCAACTTGAGTTTCAGTTTGTGTTGGCACCACTCTGTTAACAGATCACTAACTCTGTTAGTTTTTGATCCTACGTGCCACCACCTTTCCCAGGTGGACATGATTACGTGGCGATTTAGTCCATAAAAAACTCTGGATCGTCTCTTAACAATGATCTAAACATAATCGATGAAACACAAAGGACTATCAAAGACAAAGATACAAGAATCAAGCCCTAATCTTTCGCATTCAATGTACGATTTTGCAGAATTTTGAATTTAGGCATTGTTTTGAGATGGTGGAAACAATAGATGTCATGCTTTGGTATGGTGGTTATATTGAAGTTGGATTTGGTTAACCATAGTACGTTGGAGGTGAATCAAGGATAGTTAGAATAGATGTAGACCACGTTTCATACTTTGAACTAGTAGAGTATGCAATGGAATCAGGTTTTTACAATCCAGGGACATTCATATGTATGGGTTGGATGCTGATGATGGGGAACTTAGGCACTTTCATAATGATAAAGATGTGTTGGACTTGGCTATGAAGGTTTTTCGCTGGTCTGGACCATTTATGTAAGTACTTATCCAACAAGGTCCATTAATGGCACTTGAAGCCCACTCCAGTCCAGGCCCATTTCCCAGCCCAATGAACAAAGAGCCCAATCCAAAAAGTCTGTTAGGTCAACTGATTCAGTGGATATAGACGTAGAACATGCTAAAGACAGTGATGATAATGACTATAATGTTGAAGTAGTTAGGTTAGGAGAGTCAAATGATGATTCGGGTGATCAAGATTTTGATGAACTAGTTGAAAACAATGATGATGATGAGGAAGTTCAGGATGAGGTAATTGGTTCAGAGTCCGATAGAGAGGACTTTGAATGGAGACAGTCACAAGATGCAAGGGCATTTTGGTCATTCCACTACACTACACTGCACATATGTTTTGGTTAAGGCATGGGCATTTTGGTCATTCCACTGCCCTGCACATATGTTTTGGTTAAGGCAGGGGCATTTTGGTCATTCCATTGCACTGCACATATGTTTTGGTTAAGGCATGGGCAATTTGGTCATTCCACTGCACTGCACATATGTTTAGCCAAGTACTGCACTACACTTATGTTTGGTCAAGGACTGCACTACACTTATGTTTGGTCAGGGACTGCACTTTTGAAGATGATTTTGTACAGTTTGGAAGATGATTATGTACACTTATGTTTGGTCACCGCACTACACTACATTCATGTACATGCAATATTGACTGCAATATGGTCATTTGCAGTTTGGAAGATGATTATGTACATGTAAATATGGTCATTTGCACTTTGTTATAGAATGTGTAGTGCTTATGGTCATTTGCACTTTGGCATAAACTATGTACTGCAACATGGTCATTTTCACTTTGGTATAGAATGTGTAGTGCTTATGGTAATTCTTTGGTATAAACTATGTACTGCAACATGGTTAAATGCACTTTGGTATAAGAGTGAGGTACTAAATTATGGTCAAGGACTGCATTTGGTTCAGGTCAATGGACTGCATTTACAAAGGCTATAATCAACAATAACAAATTTGAAGACTCGAAAATTTCATTAATAACTTAAAAGATCTACAACCGATTACAATGACTACTTGAACAAATACAACCATATGACAATGACAAAAACCAAAGTCAACACAAATGGCTTCTTCCACATGCACTATGTAGCACCTATCTGTCTTCTCAACTTATTATTCTCTTCTGTCAACAGCATATTCTGCAATTCTAAGTTCTAAATCTTTAATTCTTGGTAACGATTTGAACTTGAATTCAGCAAACTTAAACTGCCATTTGAATTAAATTTGAACAAATTGTCAACATCTTCTTTCAACAAGAAGAATTTGCAGTCAGCTCTATACACACAAACATGATAAAGATTAGATTTTCAACTCAATAACAACAACGCTTAACTGAATCCAGAAAGAGGGAACTTACAGGCCATTTAGAACAACCATAAAATTCTTGACCATTTATTTGGTTGTTTCGTCCAACCACGCGAACAACTACAAAAATCTCGTTGTGACAATACATCTTTCCATCCAAAGCAAGTTTTAATATTTTAGCCTTCCTGTTTGCACTAAATGCAGAATTTGAACAATAACTCATGACGAATTGGAACGAATTGGAGTAGAGGGAAGAACTGGGGTTTAATTATTTGGTTTCATGTATGAAAAGGGAAAGGATGAGTGCTTCAATTGGGGGAACGGATTGGGAACTAGGGTGTCATAATGTATAACAGTGGAAGTGGAGGAGATCATAGGGTTTTATATGGAAAATGTGCCACGTAATCGCCATGTAATCATGTCCACCTAGGAAAGGTGATGACATGTAGGATCAAAAATTAACAGAGTTAGTAATCTGTTAAAAGAGTGGTGCCAGCACAAACTTAAAGTCAAGTTGGAGGTGTCGGACGTCAAAGTGTTAGTTGGGGGTGGCAATGGCCAAAGGTCGATAGTTGAGGGTGATAAAATCCAATAACCCTTTCTTTTAAAACAAGATACTTTATAAAAATCCCGAGTATGTCGTTTCGATGTTTTTTTATTTTTAATACGTCTAGATATAAATTCTAATAATAACCATTTCGACATTAACCGGTCCCGATACTCATTTTGGTAATTTTGAATATAAACTTAAAATCAACAAAATGAACAAAACAAATATAGCGAGAAACCCACCAAAACCATATGAACAGTTTACAATACAATCAAATCAACAAACAAAATCAAGTCATACTCACCCTAGCTAATCAAAAGAATCAAAAAGGTTCTTTCGTTGTGTACAATACAATCAAATCAACAAGCAAAATCAAGTCATACTCACCCTAATCAAAAGAATCAAGAATATCGGTAAATCATGTTCGCCAACTCCATCTCGGTGATCTGCCTAGACATCCGACGAAAAGCGACAACGGATTGATGAAATTCAATCTGCGCCATTCGTCGCATATCTCTAACTTGATGAAGGATCCTCAGGAGGTCCTCGTTTTGTTTTGTGCCGGAAGATTTTGTGCTAATATATGTTCAAGATTCAGGGTCGTGTATGTTGCCACCCTGATGATGTTGAGGAGCCCTATTATCTCACGTCTTAGTCAGATCAATCTACTATTATATAAGTCAATGCGAAATTCCGCAGTCAATATGGCGTTCTCCTGTCTGGTAGTCGCCATAGTGAACTAGGTGTTCTTGGCGGGTGGTGGTGGTTGCCGACCGGTGGTGGTGGGGTGGGGTGGGGTGGGGTGAGGTGAGGTGGTTGAACGTGTGAAGGTGTGGAAAGTTTGTAAATTTGTAATTGTGAATGGGATGTGAATAGTGAACTAGGTGTTCTTGGCGGGTGGTGGTGGTTGTCGACGGGTGGTGGTGGGGTGTTGATACGGTAAATTTTTTAAACACCGGTATGAACCGGCCGGTTATACCGGTAAAACCGGTTATCAGACACGAGCGCGGTAAGATAAACACCGGTAAAATTTGAAAATGATATGTCTTATGTACCGGCGGTAAATCCGGTTCAAACCGTTGAACATGATTGCATAACTTAAAATTTGATTTTTTAAATTTTAATAGATTACGTGATTAAGGCAATACCTACATTCCATATTTCTGGTAATTAACCTAGCGCCTTCCATTCCACTATTCCATCACTATTAAAACTGTTACTCACCTCGTCCAATGTTATATTGTTTATAAGCATGGTTGTAAAAGTCGTTAGGCGCTCCCTAGTCGGTCGACCAGTTGAGAGTACCCGGACTAGGCGGAGAGTACCCGGAGAGTACTCGGACATGTTATATTATAAATAAATTAGTTTTTGGAAATTAAATATATCTCAAATAACATAAATATACTAATAGTTATAACAAAATACGTGAAAATGATATTCACTTCTTTAATATGATAGGCATAGATAACATATTTGATTTTTTTAAGTCAAACTCGGCCAGAGTTGACCTACTAGATCCGATTTTTGCCGACGTTGACCGCGTTTGATCAATTCCGAGTAATTAGGCGGAGTTGAAGAAAGTCGTCTCGGCAACCTACCTTGTAGCGACTACTCGGGGAGTACTCGGCCTTGGAGACCTTGTTTTACAACCATGTTTATAAGTCATAAAAATTCTTTTAAAAATGCTTATCAGTCTTCTTGTTTTTTAGATAAAATCGTGATCGGTTACATAAATCCTGATCGAGATTTGATCATTTTTTAGATGAATTTGTATCTAATTAATGTATAGGGTTAACCAGTAACCCAGTTGAACCATTTCAGAGCCCAACCCGATATGACTTAAAAACCGGTTTTTAAAACATTGGGTACGGGTGAAGGTGTGGAAAGTTTGTAATTGTGAATGGGATGTGTATAGTGAACTGGGTGTTCTTGGCGAGTGGTTGTGGTTGCCGACGGGTTGTGTTTTACGAACCGAATCGTTAACCAATTGATCCAAGAATAAAAGATAGAACTTGAGAGAAATTGGGATTTTTGAAAGAAGCTAATTCATTTCAATCATTCATGAAAAGAACTGGATATACAAACTCATTTAAATAGAATGCTAATGATGTAACCCACTACTCCACTAACTCAACTAATAACTAATAATATGGAGACAAAAAAGAAAATCATGCAAATCATGCGGAAACAAGTAAACAACATGGTGGTGGGGTGTTGGTACGGGTGAAGGTGTGGAAAGTTTGTAAATTTGTAATTGTGAATGGGATGTGTTGTTATAAGAGAATGGGATGTGTTGTAAGAATCTTGAAATAAAAAGATAAAAAAAGGAAAGTTGTTATAAGAATCTTGAAAATCTTTTTTTAACAATCTTGATAAGTTTTTTTTAACGATGAAATATAAGAATGTTGATAATTACATGAATTCGATCAACGGATGTTTACAAAAGTTAAAAAAATACTAAAGTTGATGTGTTTACAAAATAATAACTAGATTTAAGCTCCCCGCGTTGCGGTGGGGGCGTAAAACTATGTCAAATAGCAATAATGTCACACCACCGCCAGCGACTACAAACACTGAGTGGATCCAAGACCCGCGCGTTGCGACAAACTTATCAAACGAAAAAAATAAATGTAAAAACATTGAACCACACATGCATGTTGCGTCGTGTTAACTCGCAGAATTTGAACGAAACAAAAAAACGTTAAACCACACACGCACGTTGCACCGTGTTAACTCGCAAAATTTAGAACGAAATGTAAAACGAAAATTTACGAAAGATGAAAGTATAAGGGGCCAAAGTTGAAAGTAAAAATGTTGTGAGGTTAAATTGAAAATAATAAAAAATTTTGAGTTAAAAGTAAAAAAAAATTATGTGGGTTAAAATTACAAAATATAAAAAGCTTTCGAGTTAAAGTTAAAAAATCAATTTTTTTTTTTTTTTTTGAAAAACCCCTAAAGCATAAGGTACAAAAATATTGCTTATTTATAGTTTTTTAATAATAATAATAATAATAATAATAATAATAATAATAATAATAATAATAATAATAATAATAATAATAATAATAATAATAATTTGTATACTTATTTCTCAGACTCCACTACTTTACTTGGAGATCTAAAACATTTATTTTTTTCACAGTCTGGTTTTATAACCAGAGAGTAAATATTCTAAAAAAATATATATACAGATTATGATAACAAACAACACTAAGATCATAATTGTGGTAGGATACAATTAGTGTACATTTGTCACTGACGGACCACTGGAGTATTATCGTGCCATCGGTGGAACCACCTGATTATATCCATCTCCATTAGGCTATAATGCCTACACACCAATTCAGGAGAAAACTCAATAAATCTGAGAAAAACCTTCTTGTGGGAATCGAACCCAGTACCTAATGGTCCCTAAGTCTTATCTCATCCCCAAAATGCCACTAGGCTATAATCCATGGGCAACTAGGAACCAATTTCTGACTAATAGTCACTCAGTAATCTTTTACTAACCCTAAAATAAGATTTCTAAGTGGGGTAGGGGTGGTCATCACTCACCACCAATTTATCACTCACAACTTCCAATCAAGTTCCGCCACATCATCGAGCTTTATTCCATCATTCACAACTTTTTTAGTGGAAATGTCCATCACTCACAACAACCCTCAAAACCCAACAAAGCAATTAAATAAAACATGAAACAAGACCCAAATATAACGCGTCAAAAAATTAACGCGTTGAAGTTTTCAACGAGTGATGAATTATGGTGGCGGTGTTGTTTTGTACAAGTCCACGCGTGATATATATATATATATATCATGGACAAAATTTTTGCCACCCCGGGTGGCCTAATAAGAGTCTTCATGTCTTTGTCAATGGGATTCATATTCCGATGTATGGTCACTCAATAATCTGTCACTAACTTTAAAGATAAAATTTTAGATAAGATTATCACCCATGTTGTTCAGGCGGCGTTTTTCGGTTGGATATTTTGTCGGTAATCTGTCGATAAGAGTTACTTCGGTTGGATACTCAAACATTAGTTGTTTTCAAATGATTTTTTCGCTCCATCCTTATAAATACTCTTAGTTTGACATGTGAGCTGCGAGTAAATTATGTCAATGATCCATTGGTGAACTCTATCGATACCCGCCAACAAAATCTTTACCCATGCCTTGTTTCCTACGGAGTATACCTACAATTAGTAATCTGACCAAGGGACTTCTGAAGAATTTATCCATCACTTAAAGGACATTGTTCTGTAGTGTGTAGCACTTATAGTTAAGCTCAACCTTTGGTCATTAAATAATTTGATAATTTATATACTCGAGCTTGAACTTTATCAAAGCTCGAGTCCTTTACAGTTTTAGACTTTAGTTATATAAGTTCTTAGATTATGCACATATTTTTCGCTTTTAAAAAAAAAATAACAACTGATAAATTGATAATCACCCATAAATTATGCTTAATAATAACCACTACAATACGGGAACATAAAATCTATCAACATAATAGGCAACACACTATGAAAGAAAGATTCGATAAACAAATGCACTTATACCATTTTGAACTTTTCGTATAATCTAACCATCGACTAGGAGTAAATCTTGCATCATCCAAAAAAGTCGACAACTTATTTTGCTAATAAACTAAATTCAAATGAACTCTTAAGGCAAGATTGTGATAATAGTAAGTAGATCATCAATAATGCTGCAGATCCAGGGCTTGTAACTAATCAGAAATATGTGTGTAGTATGCATCTTTAACCAGATGGATGTTGGTTTGGATCAATGTGTCCCATTTTGTAAATTTGGTGTTTTTCTAGTTTGTTGCGGTTGTTTGCGATTAGACGTTCCTGTTTGGTCCTTGAGTTGCAAGTTCAGCTTGATTGTCCAACGGCATGTATTGTGCCATGATAGCCCTGATTTCAGAATCCATGTATGTCTACAACAAAGATTCACAAAAAAAAAACCCATAAAAACACCATCCAAGAATCTTGACAAGAATCTAAGAAGTAAGTTAAACATGTGCAAATGAGGGGATGGAAACTGGCCATGATAGAAAAGGTTGCAAATCATAGTTAAAATGGATAAGACATGGAAATAGTAAGGGCGCTACTAATCCTACACCACCCCCAAACTCAAATGGCCGTTCGACGAAAGACTTAAACTGCTATTTAAAGGTTAGTGGGCTATGACGCAAGCCCTAACATTCAAACGGCCATACGGTGCAACCTCAAAAGACAGCTTTTGAAATGGTGTGGGATTAGATTGTCATTTATAAATTTATACATATGAACTTGTAAGTATCTCTATAAGCATAGTTTTTACTATTTTAGACACTAACAATTACAACATAAAGTTATTTTTTTACGCGTTTACATAAACAGTTATGAATTCATGTTTGTCGTAGTGACATACAAAAATGATGATTATTTCACATTCTTTGTATAAGGATAAGGAAACGCAGAAGAGTTTACTCGTGATAATGCATACCCGGATTCTGTATTTGTAGAATGTATACGCTACACCTCCAACAACTACCATACCAAGAACGACGAGCCACGCAAAGCCCCATCCGACTCCCCGCCTCGCATCTTTACCTATTTTTCAACAAGCATAGTACTATTGATAACTGATAAGAGGAAGTGCCAATAAACTATTCAAATATAAATATTGGAGGGTACTAGATTTAAGACAAACAGACTCAAAAATTTTCTTGTTACAAAAAAAAAAGGTGTAACAGGAAAAAAAGAAAACTTACTTATACATATGTCATGTTCTCTAATGTAGAGCAAATCGCCACCACACTGACAGTCATAACTACCCCACGTATTCTTGCATTTGCAGTCAGGACACTGACAAGCCGTCTTCTCTTCGCATTCATCTACGTCTGAAATGTATTTAGTAAAGGTCATAACTTTAATAATGTGTTCAACATATTATGATGTCCTGTGGCAATTGCTCAGTATTTGTTTTGGAAAACTTTCTAAGGGAAATCATCATTAATGGTGTTATTTTTTCCAAAAGTACTTAGAGAAAAAGTGCGAACAAATGATATATTTGTTGTGATACCTGTACAGTTTTTAACTCCATCTCCCCTAAATCCTGGTGGACATGTGCAACCCTTAGTATGATGATCCTAAATGAAAAATTGAAACATATGATAAAAATGGGACATCAATAGATGTTACAATAATATAAGACGTATAATGATCAAGAGATCGATATAGACACATAGAGATCGAGCACTAACGATACAAGCAGAATACGTTCTACCCTGTTGGCTATCTTTCCAACAACCTCCATTGTTAAGCCCACAACGTAAAGCTCCCGAAGCTGCAACATAAATATCGCATTCGTAAAACTACATCGACACAAGATGATGCTATATAAGTTACCTTCACAGTGTTTATAACCATCGCCAAAAAACTTTACACCCTGAACAATTGGGCATTGACACACTCTCCCCCTGAAAGTATCCTACACAAAGCAAACCATAGAAACAAGATTCTATGAAACACCTAAAGTAACAAACCATAAACATTATGAGAAAAAGCTCTCCATACCCTGCAGGCAGTGATATTTGTAGCTTTGTCTATCCAGCATCCACCATTGTTTTCCAAACACTCATTTGTTTCAATTCCTGAAAGCAGCATATAACAATTAAACATCACTTGCTTCAAAAAATAAAGTATTGTTATACATTCTTTTAAATTTATATATTCATAAATTTAGTTTATTAAGTTATTTATGACGCTATCTGGTTTTTGAATCGTAGTGAACTAGTAAGGCGGTCAGTTCGGTGACCGATCTGGTTATAAAAACATTGAATTAAAGTTTACATGTGAACTCTTTTAATGTTTGAAGTTTAAGTTCTAAGCAAATATGAGAAAATAACAAGGAACATATCTAAAGGCAGAACTAACCATCTCTTAAACAAATGACTGGCTCCGTTGTCTCCTCGAATCCCGAACAAATGGCCTTCAAAACTGTTCCTTTATCAAGCTTACCTGAATCAAGTAACAGTTATGGATATCATAGTCTACACATTAAAATTGAAAAGCTATAAATCGTTTAATCTTCACATGTTATAAGTTAGTGTTATAACTTCCGTCATTAGAAAACTACAAACTAATCTACACTATTTACATACCCCGATATTGTCTGTTGTTTATGATGAGTGTTGGCAATATAGTGACATCTCCACGGGAACCTTTACCGATCTGTGAAATCACAAACTTAACCTTGTTAGAAGTCTTGATTCCAACATACCGGAATATTTGAATTGTTATAGAATAATGAGAACATCATAAGCTATCATGTATTACTATGAGTAATCGTGTATTACTGATCAACTATCTGTAAGAGTACTGTAGAAATAATTACAATGAAAATGTAATCAAATTTTATATTTTAATTATGGTAATGATATAAAAATAAACCCTCACTAAGATATTATGATATGAATAATAACTTAAATTCTTCTTAGATTGATCAACAAACCTGCGCTTTCTGCTCGGCTTTGAGCACTTGGTTCTCCGCATCTGCTCCAGTATCGCCCACGCATTCTTGTATTTTCTTCACATCAACACCTGATAAAGATAGCACAAGAAGCCAACAAAAACTCAATTTTGTTGATCAAAGAGTTCTTAACTTATTTTTTAAAGTCACAAGTATTTTAAACTATAATTAGTCACTAGATGTTCTAAAACCTCACCAAGTGATGCAATTACATCTTCTGCACACTCTTTAGTGTACTTCTCCTCTCTCATCGGACACCGAATAGCAAAATCCGTCACATAATCCCACCAAAGCCATGGTTTTCCAGATTCATTAGCAACTTTAAAAAAACACGCTTGTAGTAAATTTTGCACAACAACATCTTTCCCTTCATACCCGCGACTAAAATCCTCATCCGGATCAGGAGCGCAATATCTTCCATTATTAATACACTGAGACTTGCATTGTCTACTCAATATAAAAGCCTCAGGGCAATACCAAGTGATATAATGTGGTGTAAACTGAGTGTACCCTTTTTTCTCCAATATTTGAGCCACCCCTTTAAAATCTTTAAGAAACTGTTTCTGGCTATCGCATTTGGGCCCGCATTCGTCGTTGCTGTTTGTCCAGAACTCGTATTCAACGCGATCATCAGGGTGTGGGAGAGCTTCTCTCCAGTCAAGATTTACTTTCACCATATCTGGTTTGTTTAGAGCTTTTTTGATGGCTTCACCAAGTGATAGACTTATGAGGGCCGATGGGATAGATATGTTTTGTAAGTAATCGGATCGTGCATGACCTTCTTCTGGTGTGTCCATGGTGATCAGTGGCTCGGGCCTGTCGTCCGCAACAAGAATGGCTGCAGCCCCAGCTTTCTGTGCGTTCCATGCCTTTAATGTAAAATAACAGTCTGCCAAAAACATATGTAATTCAACTTAAACTGATAATAAATTAAATTTCTCAAAAAAAAAAAAAAAGATTTGTTCCTTGTTCTCTTTTCCTATCAATGCTTATGAATTACAAGGAAACTACTATCATGTTCTTTTGTTGTGGTTTGGCTGTGAATAGGGGTGTAAACTAGCAGAGTCGCTATGATTAACTCAAGATAAACTCGACAAAAGCTTAAATTTAGATGAGCTTAAACGTGCTCGAACCCGAAATTCATATACAAAGCCTGGTAAGGAATGAATGCCTAAACGAGCATATTATTTATATATATTTATTAGTTTTTATTAAATATATATTACATAATATATAAAATAAGTATATATAAATGATAAAAATAACTAAGTAATATATTATTTACATCATGTTATATATATGAGTATAATTATAAATATATTAAAAATAGTTATATATTTATATATACTAATTAATTAAATAGCTAATAGCAATAAACAAGTCGAGGCCGAACTGAACTCGTTCTTGAAAAACTCCTCATGAGCCGAGCTCGGTTCGTTTACACCCTTATTTGTACGTGAGAGAAACTCCATGGTTAAGCGTGTTCAGATGGGGGTAAATTCCAAGATAGGTGACTCCTGGCTTGTAGAAGTCTACCCCCGAATAAGCAAAAAAAAAGGTAGTGAGTTCCTGGTGGGCAAAGCATACAATATCGGTTAATATAAAGGTCTGTTACAGAATCCGTTGTGTAGATTTTCAAGACTTTGTGTTGATTATCATATTCGACATAAGCAATCAATCCATGATGAAATGATTTATTAGTAGATATCAAAACATCAGATCGAGAGCGATAGAAACAATGGATTGGAAGGTAAATTTACCACCGCGATCAACGAGAAGGAAAACAGGAAGACCAGCACCAGAATTGAAATTGAAAGAAACATCATCAGTGAAGCTCTTGCATGCCTTTTGATTAGATTTAGGATAAACAACAGCACCAGCTAATGTTCCTCCATATTGAGGAACACCAAAATTACCAATTGCACATTCATAAGTATCTTTTAAATTTTGTGGTGATGTCACCCTCAAATTGTTCTTCTCAACCACAAATCTCCCCATTGTTGATTCACACATCAACAACAACAAAACACATATTGCCACCCCTACTTTCCCTTCCATCATACTTCTTTGGAAGCAAAAGAGTTTTAACTATAAAAACCGATCAAGCCGATTATATAAAAACCGACAAAGGTGATATTTTTATAACAGTCTCATTCACTCAAGTTGATAAAATGGCTTAGACATAAGAAACCCAACACTGATCAATCTTGATGTCGATTTCGATGATTCTTTTTTTATGAATTTGGCATGGATTTTAGATGGATTTGGGATAGGGTGTCAAGATGAACAAAATAAGAGAAGAAGGCAATGGTATTGAAATGTGAAAGTTTTATTTGTGAGACTAAAATGTGGTCTTGTCTACAAGTGTAAATCATAGAGATGTTTACAGCCAGAGAAAGAATAGAGACTCATGTGGTGCAAACCACAATTTGATCAAGTCTTTGTTTGATTGACAATTTCTAAATATAGGTTTACTTGGATAAAAATAGGATCTTCAAGACACCTAAAGCCTCATGAACAAATATAGGTTCACAAAGAGAAAAATGAACAAGTTTCAAATTTATTTCACAACTATAATAAAAGAATATTAATGTAAATATTAATTAGAAATTGGGGTGTCAACACCACTAGAAAACAGCTATATCAGATAGCGGGTCTAACCCCACACACTTAAAATCTTGTAACCCAAATACATGTTTAACCCATTTATCTAAACGTGTTAAGCAGATGGACAGGTTGGTGAGTTGTAAAATATTGGGTTAAACACGTCTAACTTTTACACTACTCAGTTCATTTAAGCAGGGCGTGTATGACGAATCAAAACATGATTATTTCCGTGATAGTTTTGTCGAAAATTGTCTCCCCTAGTTAGAATTACCCAATAAATACACAAACAAGTAACAATGCACAAAAAGAAAGTTGCTGATTTTAGTGTAATCAAATCATTTTATAGAATTAAAACTTATGCAAGCCCATATATACGCGTGATGAATGTCAACGGGTTGCGCCCCATAACAGTCCAATGTGCCAGTATGCATGGCGTGGTTAACTTCCAAAAAAATCATGAATCACATGATGTCTCAAGTCAACCAAAGAAACGATTTTTCTAAAACCAAGCCCCTTGTATATAAATAATACCATTTAAAAACTTAAAAATCGAAATCCACAAGAATTTAGTAATTTCTACTTGACAAAGCAAAAATTGCAAGCAAGTCCAAAAATGGAAATCATCACCAATCATAAGCTCAAAGGTACACATAATTTATGAGCAACTTATCTTTGTCAACATATTTTACATCTGATTGATATTTTGATTAATTCTCAGTAGTCATAACTTAGCAGTAGCCTGCTCCAGAACACAGATTAAGACATGTTGAACTAAGCCTTATCCACCTGCAAAAAAAAAATTAAAAAAAAAAAAAAATCCTCTTATGAACTCGGTCCAACCTCGAGGCCACGTAGAAAATAAAAATATAAACAGAACATAATAAAAAAAAAAAAACCTATGTGATTTACCTTCCTCATAAGGATGAATAACCTCTGATCAAGCTCAAATTTAGCTGCAATTGAGGGGTCGCCCCTCAGCAACATTAATAAACCGCCGAATGAAACATATATGTCCCTGAAAACAAGTGCAAGTAAGATACAAGTTGAAGTCATTGCAACCAAATTGCACCTGATTAATATCTACCATGCTGTTCAAAATGAAAAAGAAAAAGAAGAAAAAAAAAAAAAAACCTTTTAGATTTTTATTTCCTTATTTATTTTTTAAAAACACTAAAAATGTCATATGTACCTACAACACTCTCATTCACTGAATAAACAAAAAGAACCCACTGCTTCTATCAGTGGCGAA
This sequence comes from Helianthus tuberosus, assembly GCA_030545235.1. NCBI lineage: Eukaryota > Viridiplantae > Streptophyta > Magnoliopsida > Asterales > Asteraceae > Helianthus > Helianthus tuberosus. The sequence continues at coordinate 167,007,486 of CM060408.1, forward strand.
GCTTGAGATTTCCAACCAGGGGGTCGAAAACGTATATACCCAAAAATTTCTATAAAATCGGAGTCGAAAACGTTACCCAAAAATTTCTATACGAAAACTACATACTCTCCACTACTGAGCGAAAAGTTCGGGGAATCGGCCGCCCCCTCCCGCCCACTAGAAGTTGTGCCCCTGGCTTCTATGGATCATATCAACCCGTAATGTTCTTTTCATTGGAATACGTTACAACTTCGAAGTAACTAATTTTATTTCACTCGATAGGAAATCATAAATATGATTTTATTCTCGTGTTTTAAAAGAAAAATATGATATTGTGGAATTTCGAAAGACATGTATGAAGTTATGTACTTCTTAACTTATTTAACATATATTATAATGATCCAACTTACGCTTTAACATTGGCTCCGGACCCTTCCTCGGATATCCTGTACAATTTGCCGTGCATCACATACTCAAATTTGTCAGCAAGAGACTTTCTGCCACCCTAGAGATGGAAAAGGAATCTCATAAAATCTTTGCGTAAACATATTTCAACGTTTATTACAATATTAACAAGTGTAGAAATTACCGGAGTAAAAAAGCCACTGTCGGGAGTTCCATCCAAATTTAAGGTAGATGCTAAAACCATCATAAACTTATCACCGACATGCATAGGATAAACCTCTGTATTCACATCCAGCTGCATGTACATATCAAGTTGATCGCTCCTTGCTTCAATGCGATTAACTACAATTCACAGACAAGAATTAAGAAAATCTATTTAGTCATTGTTTGACACCCATAAGATTTCTTGATACTATGCTAATCTGTTGTCAAAAACACAAAGCAGTAATTTATTTTCAAAACAAAAGTAAAACAGCTCCCTGAATTTGCAAAAAAACAGTGAAAAGTGAAAACATAGAAACACAAATTGGAATTTTTTGCACAAGTAGGTGGTTTGGCCTACAAAAGAGCACATCTAGGTGGCCTCTAATTATGTGATCACATCTAGGTAAGTCTTGATATGAAACAGCGACATTCAACACAAATTCCTGCAAAACTGCCAACATTCAGTTTGTTCCCAAAAGTTGCTGTTTAGGACAATGATCTTCTGAAATCGCTGTTTTGGTTGGTGATGTTCAATAAAGTCACTATTTTGGTTGTTGATGTTCAATAAAGTCGCTGTTTTATTTGCAGAAGTTATGAATGTCGCTGTTTGATTTTTATACATTACCGAAAGTCGCTGTTTCTTGTCAAGATGTTATTTAAAGTTGCTATTTCATATTTATACATTCGATAATATTGCTGTTTGATATATATTGTTTTTTAATATTTGGCTCGGTCTCATGTTTCATTTGGCAGCAAGTAATTGACTTAGTAAAGTTAAAAAGTGAAGTAGTGGGCTGGTGCTCAACATGGGAACATGCCAGAGGTGGCTCCATATTTTATGCATATCTTTTGTGTTTTTTTTTTTTAAAATACGTAGGTAGACTAGTTCGTATGAGTTTGTTTCTTTCTATTTTCCAGTTCTCCATTGTAACCAGTAGTTTTTTGATCATTTTGAATACAATCAGAAAATTGCCCCAGTGTTTTGTCTTGTTCTGTTTCCTGCTTTGATTACCAACATATATAACTTCAATAAATTCGTTGTTTTGATCCCATACCTTCATAAAGAGTCAGGTTCATTTTCGAGAACATCTTGATATAATAAAAACCATGCTTCATCATGTGTTTTTTTGCAGAAAATGAACCAGGCTCTTAATGAAGGTATGAGATCATAACAGCGAATTTATTGAAGGTATATATATATCAAACAGCGACGTTATCGAATGTATATATATGAAACAACGACTTTATCGAATATATTGATATGAAATAGCGATGTTAAATAACATCTTGATATGAAACAACAATTTCAGTTAACATCTTGATATCAATCAGTGACTTTCGGTAATGAATCAAACTCAATCAGCGATGTTTATGAGAGTATACATACAAAACAGCGACTTTAATAAGGTATCGAAATCAATCAGTGACATTCTTGTAACGTATATATAGTAAACAGCGACTTTCGGGAACAAACTGAATATTGGCAGGTTGGTGGCAGTTTTGCATGAATTTGTGTTGAATGTCGCTGTTTCATATCAAGACTTACCTAAATGTAATCACATAATTAGAGGCCACCTAGATGTGCTCTTTTGTAGGCCAAACCACCTACTTGTGCAAAAAAAATCCACAAATTGCAAACAAGCCTAGAATCAACCTAAACTAGCCCTAAAGAAGCCTAAAACATGTCTAAGACTAAAACCCCTAAAAGATGTATTTTTTTTATACTCTACGCCTCGTATAAAAAAACCCTTGCTTTTTAAGGGCCTTACACTGAGGACCAAAGCTCACCTTTCGCGCCTTGAGTGTGCCTTCAACAACTATGAGTAAACCAACACCAAATAAAACCTATTGCTTCACACCAAATCATATCATATTTTGATAAAAACACACTTAAAAATCGTTTCTTTGTAGAGCGAAGTTTAGTTTTTACAATTATTATATTCAAAATAAGACACTCCAAAAGATATGTAATGGTGTTCAATAAAGTTGCAACTATGAAACAAATGCCTTCCTTCATACGAAAATAAACACCCCTGCAATTTAATTACGACTATCCCTGTTACATAAGTGAGCAGAATCTATCTCCAATTTGTGTTTTCAATAAAGAAGGGCAGGCCCGGTTACAGTTCAACACAGAGATAAGCTAAACAAACAAGAGTTCAAGTCTGAGTTTTTTATGAACTTAAAAACTTGTTTGCAGCCTTATTCTCCCAAACAAACCACTATTTTAACTACTCTTCAATAAATAAATTATATAAAAAACAGAAATATATAACTTGAAGCAGGAATAAAGTAATAACCTTTGTCAAATTTCTTGCCATCCGGGTCAAGCTGATCAACCCTAAATATGTCTTCAAACAAGGTTTCAACCATTCTTCAGCCGCTAATTAAATTATTAAACTCACCTACAAAACAGAACCTTACTATATTAAATCAATCAAATTGAAATAATTCTTTATATCTCAACATATGATTGACCGTAAACGATACACACGATCATCAATTCTCCAATAACAACCGAATTCAGTGGTCGAACTTAACGCAGAATGCAACATACAACATATATCTACAAAATATTTGAAAACCTAAGAAGCTTTATCAAACCAAAACCAAAATCACTAAATTCTCAAGCTTTAGTCAAGTAAACAAGTTTCAAGTTCATTGAATGATCAATTTTCGCATGTAATTTCATATTATTGAAGTTGAAACAGAAGAAGATAAGATCACTAACCTGATTAACTGGTACGAGTAGTGTGGGGGAGATGAACCCAGCCGATTGTTGCTTCTGGTAAAGATGCAGTCTACAATTGACAAATTAGGTTTGGAAATTGGGGAAAAATTGAGTGAATATGGAATTGGGTGAGGGGAATTCTATTCCCACACCTAATTGTCTATTTGCACACCATGGATTTTTAATATGCATCGTATAGCGCTATAAGGTGCGTATTGAAAAAGTTAAAAAACATTGCAGATTGACAGGTGCAGGTGTTGTCTGGCGGCTGGCATCATACGCATCGTATAAGCCTATACGATGCGTATTGACACCCTGAATTTTTTAAGTTTATTTTTTGTGTGTTGTGTTAGGATTTTGGTGTTTTGGTGTTTATTATTAGTTATTTTTAATAAGTTTTAAAATCTTTATTAATTTATATCGCTAAGTATCGTATTATTTTTATATCGTACCGTATCACATTTTTAACTTAATATCGTATTATCGATTGTACGTAACCAAGCATACCAATCTAAACACTTAAAATAAACAATCACAAATACAAATAAACTGCAAATTTAATTACATAATAAGTTTGTACATACACAGGAAATTGTTCAAAATACATAAACCGTCAAAATACAACAAAAGTACAACGATCCTAAACCTATGGATCCTGAGTGGTGCCTGAGGGCCCCGCCCCCGCAGTGCCTGAGGTCCCCGCCCCCTGATCCGAACCGGACTGCTCACCACGCCGGAATGCCTGGATCGCCTCCATGAGAAGACGCTCTATACGGTCGTGAGCGGCCTCCATCCGCGCCTGCATCCGGTCCTCCAACTCAGCCAACGCACGTGCCACAGCTAGATCGAGCTCGTCGTTGAATACGTGTTGGGGGTACTGAGGCACCCCATGTGACTGCAGCTGCTGTGCCGGAGCACCTAACGGAAATGGAGGCGGCGACGGAGGTGGTGGTGGCTCAACGTGGACACCATCGTCGTCATCGGAGCCGTCGCCGTCGTCGCCCTCTACGGCATCACCATCTGCCGGCTGACCCTCACCCTGTGGCGGCTCTGGAAGCAACTCCGGTAGCTCGTCTGGGAGAGCGACGGGGGCGAAGACCTGCCCGTTCCCTCCTATAAGTCGCAGACCGAGCCCCGGGAAGTCACGCGTCATGTGCATGTCGATCAGGGTAGCACGGGTCAACAAGCTCGGCTCCACCACGCCCCCATCCGAGAATAACTGGTCCTGCTGGGGAACAAGGCCCAAGGAGACGGCGATACGTGTGATGTACCCCCCCCCCCCCCCGTACAGCACAGACCTGTCTTGCCTGTGGAATGCCGTTGCGAACCACTGGGCTAGGCAGCGATGGAGGGCGTACCTCCCCCCCCCCCCCATATAAGGCAGTACAGGTAAAAGAGATCCCCCTGAGTGCACCACTCGCGACTCTGCTCGCGTGGTGCTATAGATGTGGCAATAAGCTTGTGCAGGTAGCGGTAGAGGGGATCGGTGATAAAGGAAGCCCTCTGCTTCGACGTCGTGCCTAAGCGATGCGTGCTGATCACCTACCAGAACCTCATCAGAGTCGTACGGGGGGCCATCCATATGCAGTCGGTGTAGATGGGGGTGTCTAACTCCTCCACCCTGTAAAGGCCGCAGTGCTCGGAAAACTGTCTGAGTGACATCAAATGCCACTGCCCCGCTAGACAAAAGTTGACCTCTATCCACGGGTTGTCCTCGTCGTCATCCTCCTCCGGACAGTCTGCAGGTCTGGGAGCGTAGTCGAAACTCGACAAAAACTCGCACGCCATGACCCTGTAAGACGGCGTGTATGCAATATCAAACAACCTGTCACACAGTGTGGTTAGTATGCATTTCGTATACCAAACAAAGAAAAAACAGTAACAAATAGTATACCTCGGCCATGGAGTATCGTGTCTGATGAACTCTCGGGCTCTCGCCGCCTCCGCGACCTCTTCTAGAGCTCCCCAATCGAGGTCACAGTGGCCGCCTATCTTCATACGACGAAACTTTTCACATCTGTGATAAGCCTCGCTCCCCTCCTCGAACCTCAGATAATCATTCTCCAACAGGGGATCCTCTCCAGGGTCAGCGCCACGCCAGTGCCCACGTCCAGCGCCACGGCCGCGCCCACGGCGGCGTCCACGTCCACGCCCACCAGGCACCGCCATCGCGATCAACGCCCCGCCGCTCCATGTGCGCGGCCACGTCCACCTCCACCGCCATCGCCACCTCGACCGCCACCTCGACCGCCACCTCCCCCGCCACCTCCCCGGCTTCTCCCTCTACCCATAGCGACTTCCATATATGCATGATTAAACAATTTTAATCCATTTTTTTTCAAAATATAACAATTTTTATTTAATTTTAAAAAAAAATATAAAACCGCCACCTCCCCGGACGACCCCGACTATATATTATAACTATTATATATCTACGACGTATTAGGTTTCGAGGCTCGTTACCGACCTACGCGCTATACGGACATTTCGACTAAAAAAAGTATATATTTACGACGTATTAGGTTTCGACGCTCGAAATGGACCTAATCGCGTTACGGACGACCCGAACGGTATATTATAACTATTATCAATCTATGACGTATTAGGTTTCGAGGCTCGTTACAGACCTACGCGCGATACGGACGTTTCGACTAAAAAATAAAAAAATATATATATTTACGACGTCTTAGGTTTCGACGCTCGTAATGGACCTAATCGCGTTACGGACGACCCGAACGGTATATTATAACTATTATCTATCTACGTCGTATTAGGTTTCGAGGCTCGTTACGGACCTACGCGCGATACGGACGTTTCGACTAAAAAATAAAAAATAAAACAATATATTTACGACATATTAGGTTTTGACGCTCGAAATGGACCTAATCGCGTTACGGACGACCCGAACGGTATATTATAACTATTATCTATCTACGACGTCTTAGGTTTCGACGCTCGTTACCGACCTACGCGCGATACGGACAGTTCAAATGTTCTTGAAAAAACACTAAAATTATGAACTGATACGATGCGTATAGGCTGATACATATCGTATCAGTTCATATGTTCTTGAAAAAACCCTGAAATTATAAATCGATACATATCGTATAGGCCGATACGCATCGTATGAACCCATGTGTTCTTGAAAAAATTTTGAAATTTTGAATCGATACGTATCGTATAGGTCGATACGTATCGTATCGATTCAAAAGTTCATGAAAAAACCCCAAAAAACCCCAGTTTTCAACCCAAAAATCACACTAAACCTAATGCTAAAATGAAAAATTGAAAACGTTAAAATGATGAGGGTTTGGAGATGAATACCGTACTAGTCTTCGATCTTGAAATCTCGACCATATGACGACCGTATGTATACCACCGTATGTGTGTGTATTTGGGTGTATTTTGAGTTTTGTTTGTTTTTGGATCGTATCAACCCCCTGTGTTTTAAGGGGTTATATCGTTTTCTCATTCTATACGAATCGTATATATCTATACGATGGGTAGTTGAAGAAACACTAGATCAACGATCGGAATCGAATAATCTAGGGGGTTTGGATCTGCATAAAAAGGGGGTTGTTCTCTCTCGTTTGATTCGGTACAACAGACCTTCTTCTCCGAGGAACTCTGCAAAAAAGAAGCACCGTTAGCCTCGCCAAGGGGAGAAAGGGGTTCTCTCCTTGACCCGACTCCGGTGTGAGAATAAGTATGGGTTATGAAGAAGAAGATGTATTGTAGAAGTGTGTGTAACTTGATCTTCATACCTGAATAGTTCTCGTATTTATAGCCGGGAGTCTTTGGGCGGGAAAACCTGTTAGTGAAAAGTTAACGGAAGATGCTAACCCCGTAAGCGGTTACATCTCCTTCCGTCAAACTTCTCGATCCGACGTTAGTGCACACGGATCGCTGATTAGATCTATGGCTGGGGATTTGCCACGTGGAAAGTGATTAAGTGGAGTTTTCTCTCCAATTACATGCCATCGTTGTGACTTCAATAGCGTCTGGGATGACGACACGTGTCCAGACGGTTACAACCGTCTAGTGGTGCACGATTGAGTTTCTTCTAGAAGATTGCTGCTGTAATCTGGTGTGACTCTTTATTGTATGGAGTCAGCTGAATAAATAATATCCAAGTCTGGATATTAAGCGGAAGTGTTTATTTTAGGATTTTCATCCTTTGTTCATGGGAGAAAACGCGAGGATTTATGATCTCCTTTTGGCGCGCAAGAGTTGTCTGTTATATGCTTTTTAAGCCTCCTTTGTAGGACCAGTGCGCGGCCGCGCAAGGTCAGAAGAGCTGATTGACCAAGTTGTGGTATGGTCCTGAATACTTGTCATAAGGTTTTTTGGGACCTTACCCCTTCAGTAGTAAATTACCAATATACCCCTGTTTTTAAATAAATGCAGGGGATAATACGCATAGTATAGATCTATACGATGCGTGTTTAAGTGTAATACGATACAACTTTGGCCTATACGATGATCGTATATGCCATATTTTGAAAATTTGGTTTTTCGTGTTTTCCTCGGTTCGACGCATATACGAGTCGTTTTTTGACGAACTTTCGCATATTTTGTCGTTTTATGATGTATGACTTCAACATACGTCGTTTCGGTGACGTTCGGTTGCGTGCGAATATCGTATTTGACGATTACGTGCTGTTTTGTTCGAAGTCCACTTGTACTCCAGAGTGCCGTCTATATGTATACGCTCGTGGAAATATCATTAGTCGCGTATTTTTGCGTATTTTAGAGCATTTTAGCATATTTTAAGGTATTTTAACATATTTTCATGTATCTTAGGGTATTTTAAGGTATTTTAGCACATTTTAGCGTATTTTAGCGTACTTTAGCATATTTAATTGTACTTTGACGTATTTTACCGTATTTTCGAACATTTTAGCGTACTTTAGAGCATTATATCGTATTATAACGTATTTTAACATATTTTCTTGTATCTTAGGGCATTTTAAGGTATTTTAGCGCATTTTAGCGTATTTAATTGTCCTTTATCGTATTTTACCCTATTTTCGAACATTTTAGCGTACTTTAGAGCATTATATCGTATTTTAAGGTATTTTAACATATTTTCTTGTATCTTAGGGTATTTTAAGGTATTTTAGCGTATTTTAGCGTATTTAATTGTACTTTGACGTATTTTACCGTATTTTCGATTTTTTAGCGTACTTTAGAGCATTATATCGTATTTTAAGGTATTTTAACTTATTTTCTTGTATCTTAGGGTATTTTAAGGTATTTTAGCGCATTTTAGCGTATTTAATTGTACTTTGATGTATTTTACCGTATTTTCGAACATTTTAGCGTACTTTAGAGCATTATATCGTATTTTAAGGTATTTTAACATATTTTCTTGTATCCTATGGTATTTTAAGGTATTTTAGCGTATTTAATTGTACTTTGACGTATTTAACCGTATTTTCGAACATTTTTGCGTACTTTAGAGCATTATATCGTATTTTAAGGTATTTTAACATATTTTCTTGTATCTTAGGGTATTTTAAGGTATTTTAGCGCATTTTAGCGTATTTTAGTGTATTTTAGCGTATTTAATTGTACTTTGAAGTATTTTACCTTATTTTAGCGTATTTTAGCGTATTTTAACATATTTTCTTGTATCTCAGGGTATTTTAGCGTATTTAATTGTACTTTGACATATTTTTGCGTGTTTTAGCGTATTTTAGCATATTTTAGCGTATTTAAATGTACTTTAACGTATATTGACATTTTTTAGCGCATTTTCGAATATTTTACCGTATTTTCGTATTACAAATTAATCAATATAACGTATTGATTTGGCAATAAACAAATGGAATATATTTATACAAATAAATTATTCTTTAAAATTACAAATCAATCAATAACAAGCAATGTAGGGGTCAATGTTAGGCTTCATTAGCATATCATACCACGCTATCCGTTCCGTGTAGTTTTCCGTCCAACGTAAAGCTTCTTGGCGCGCGCGTCTACTCCACGTAAGGTTCGGTGGCGGCATTGGATAGTCCCCCTTCAAGTCTGACGTGGATGAAATGACTACGATTAACAAATAACAGTGAAACGAACTGATGGGGGTCACGTGTGTACTCTGGATCATATAAGGGAAATACAGTAGAACAACCTTCGATGTCTAATATGTGAACAATCACACCAAACCTATTGGGCAAGAAAGAGTGTTGCTTGAGGCATCTCCATCCAATGTTCCCTGGGTGCCATTCCAACCCCGGTAAAATCTATTCTCTATACTTGTTGGTCGAAGTCCCCTGGTACTTCACTATCGAAGATGTACTTCCACATTTCTTTGTTCGGACCTGTCAGCTCTTCAAGCAGTTGGTTTCGAATATACCCAAAGTAATCTTGTTCAAACCCTAAACCCACAGCCGCCGCCCGAAACCCCACAATGTCCATCCGGCCTGACATCTTTTATTCTTGAAATGTAGGGGTGGAACACTTTTGAAATTTGTTTTTTGTATCTGTGCGCATATTCAAGCATTCCCTCATCAGTGATTAACGGAAAGGCATTGCCCTTACCAGGCTCTTCTTCACGTGAAGATGTTGAACGACCGCGTCGATTTAACAACCTTTGACACTTTAGAGACATTGCAGACGTAGACGGAATTAGGGAATCTTGCGATGGTACATAAGAGCTATGTCGAGGAGGGTCACACCTACTTTGTTGTCTGGGAGGCCCAACAGAGCTATCTCTAGAAGCTTGCTCTTTTCTTTGTTGTTGGACCTTGGAAGTTGGCCGCCCGCGAGTGTTTTCTTATACGACAGGCGGTTTTTTGTTGCTCATATATGGGTTTACCACCGCCATGATCTTCGATAAGACATTTTCCTCACTTGCGGGGGTTGGGTAGACAATTTTTGTTTCACATATTCTAATTGTTTGTCTACATCAACATCTTCCTCATCAAAATTTGATGGGTTTAGGTCAAGTTTTCTCCAGAAAATGTCTATATCTTCGAGCTGAATGACGCAGTCTGCAAAACAAAAAAAAGAGCATTAGACAATCATATTAAATTAAGACAACAAAACATTTTTTTATAAGTCTATAAGTACCTGTATTCTGCAATCTCTCCAAGCACATAACAACCCGGCACATGAGTACAGCTGGCAGCCACATGTTGATCCGAATGACCGCAACGTGTCTATTCTCCGTGTTAGCTCATTTTCCAATAGATTAAGAGCATGGATGGAAACTTTAAGAAGTAGGTTGCAAAACATAGGAATCTGAAGGTGGCTGTTCATTCGCTTGGTGCGGCTTTCTTCCAAGGATTTCTTTATTTGCGCATATTGCTTTAGTACCAAGGTGTCCACCTTTTTCACCAGCGATTCCAGACTGCATCTCGGTGTAGTAAGCTGTTTCTTTAATGCAGCATGTGCGCCTTCAGCTATGCTTGTTGTAGTTTGGAAGAATGTCAGGGTTTGATTGGTCCATGCAGATACGAACAATTGTCTGGAGGTGCTTAACCAATTATTCCATAGGTAATAAAAAACATCTGAAAAAAATAAACATATTCAAATTATATATCAATTTGTATGAATGTTTTTACTTAGAGAGAACATACATGTACGTTTTTTATTGACAAGGTGTCTCTGAAGGTTGAGGACGTTATATTTGTATAACTCTTCGGTAGCGGAATTACATGTAACACCCGAAAATACAAAACTTTAGATTAGAATTATAAAGTGTATAATAAACAAGAAAAAGCTAACTAGGATAAATAACCCAGTTAGTTAGGAGTCTTGTAGTAATACACGAAAGGGGTTAAAAAGCCAAAAATATAAACTAAATAAGAGTGGAGGGGCCTAGGTTGTCAAAATTGAAACTTGTATTACCAATATTTGATAAAAACAAAACCAAACACCCCATTAGAGGGGGTCTGGTCGATCAAGAGCAGGAGAGGGCGACACCCTCATCCTCAAAACCCTAAATCTACTAAACTCTCAAATTGAAGGCCAAAATCAAGTTGAAATCGAAATCTAAACATAGAATCGTGATCACCTTGACAAAGGGATCATAAGGTAGCGATATCTATTGTGTCAGACAGAGATACTAGGTTCACTTCGAATTTTTGGCGCAACTTCCAAGAACAAATGGGGACTAAACCGTTCATTAGCACCGCTTACCATCCACAAACGGATGGGCAGAGTGAAAGAACAATACAAACGTTGGAGGATATGCTGCGGGCTTGCATTATTGACTTCGGGGGTAGTTGGGATGTCTATCTACCCTTGGTCGAATTTTCATATAACAACAGCTATCAATCGAGCATTAAAATGGCCCCGTATGAGATGTTATATGGTAGAAAGTGTCGAACCCCGGTATGTTGGGGAGAAGTGGGTCCACGAGGACTAGCACCTACTGATATAATCCGAACTACGAATGAGAAGATCAACATGGTCCGAACTCACCTAAAAGCGGCTCAGGATCGACAAAAGTCATACGCGGATAAACGAAAGAGGGCGATTGAGTTTCAAGTGGGCGATAAAGTAATGCTGAAAGTATCGCCGTGGAAAGGAATAATACGGTTCAGAAAAAGAGGGAAGTTGAGCCCAAGATTTATCGGACCATTCAGGATCACCGAACGGGTTGGCAAAGTAGCATATCGTCTCGAACTACCCGAGGAGTTGAGTGGGATTCATAGCACTTTTCATGTGTCACATCTTCGAAAATGTTTAGCAGACGAAACTGCTCGTATCCACTACGATGATATCGAGGTGGATAACAGCCTCAACTAAACAGTAAACCCAATTGCGATTTTAGATCGTAAAGAGAAGAGTTTGAGGAACAAAGTGATTAACCAAGTGAAGGTTAAATGGGAAAACAGGAAGGGTGCGGATACCACATGGGAATCCGAAGAAGAGATGCAACGGCTCTACCCTAAACTATTTGGTACGTATTACGGTTTCGGGGACGAAACCCTTTTTAAGGGGGGTGGACTTGTAACATCCCGAAAATACAAAACTTTAGATTAGAATTATAAAGTGTATAATAAACAAGAAAAAGCTAACTAGGATAAATAACCCAGTTAGTTAGGAGTCTTGTAGTAATACACGAAGGGGTTAAAAAGCCAAATATATAAACTAAATAAGAGTGGAGGGGCCTAGGTTGTCAAAATTGAAACTTGTATTACCAATATTTGATAAAAACAAAACCAAACACCCCATTAGAGGGGGTCTGGTCGATCAAGAGAAGGAGAGGGCGACACCCTCATCCTCAAAACCCTAAATCTACTAAACTCTCAAATTGAAGGCCAAAATCAAGTTGAAATCGAAATCTGAACATAGAATCGTGATCACCTCGACAAAGGGATCATAAGGTATGTCGAATTAGGTCATTTTCATTTGATTCAAAGTTCATGCATGTGATTGAAATCGAGTGTAGAGCTTAATAATGTGTTGTAAACATGAAATTGGAAGTGAAATAAGGTTTAGGGACAAACCCTAGATGATTTCTTGATAAATTCTTGCATGATAATTGTAAGGATCAAAATCACCAAAGCGGGTGATTAATATGTTAGTGGAACTTGATAAACACTAGGATTAAAACTCTTGTTCTAGTGTAAACTGAAATTATGAGGAAATCTCTAACTTGTTGATGTTAAAATATGAACATGTAGTCTAATTGAAGTTAATTATGGTGATAAACTCAAGTCATGAACTTGGTTTAGATCATGTAGAAATCTGACCCGCTAGGTGTTTGATAAAACGCCTAAATGAGGGTTAAAATGTTAAAGGTTGGGTAAAACGCAGATTTGAATATGTTAAGAAATAACGCGTTAAACATTATGAAAGAGTTCTAATCTTGTTATGAATTGAACTCTTTAGGCAAGGAATCCGGGACATCAAGTGGACACGCCGGAGGTGATACACGCGGAAAAAGTGTGCTTTAAAGGTACGTGACTTTAGTCTCGTTAAATTACACATATATGGTTGAGTTTAGTGTATAGACATAATTGTAGTATAAAGGATGCATTTGACGTGTTCTAAAGTGGCGTAGTTCACTTGAACATGAAACGGGTCAAAATAAAGACTTGGGATTGGGTTTGACTTGTTAATAAAGTGATGGTTTTCACTAGATAGTCAAACGGATTGAATAGATACCATAAAAGGAATCATGACAATAGCTATATGATGGTTTCGTAAGTTGTTAAGTGTTGGATTGCACTAAGCTTATGAACCTAGCTATGATACTTTAAGTTGTGAATCCTGGATATTGGAATAATAAATGGGGGTATGTTGAAAAGGTCGTTTATAACGGAATGTTGAATTCCGAGGAAACGAGATTTTAGTTCCAAGGGAACACTAAGCCATGAATAGCGCAAACACACTAAGATGTACAAGCCCGGGAACTTGGGTAATGGCATCTAAAAGGTCTTAGAATAAGAAACTGGAAATATACACTTATAGTGGGAATGGGTCGAATAAATAATAGTATAGAAACTTTTAGCCGTATGATCGGTGAATCAATTGTTGGTATGATAATCAAAATGAATATGTCCGTAATGAATTTACAGACATACAGGAAAGAAATAGTCTAAAACGGTATGCGGATTAGGGCGAAATCAACAAAATAGTCAAATGGCAAAATCCCATAGTCCACCGTAAATTACGGTCTCCACCGTAATTTACGGTGGAAATCAAAAATGTTACGGTGGGTTATTCATGTGTTACGGCAGAACCAGAATCATTCAAGGTCTACCGTAACTTACGGTAGACACCGTAAGTTACGGTGGAGCCCAGAAAACTTGTATTTTATTTAACATTTTTCAATGTCGGAATTCATTTATATGCATTGTATTAATGTCAAAACTAATGTTTTTAGTGTTTGACCCTAGGTATGGTTGACGTCCTTCCGGATGGTGATCAAGTACGTTGTCAAGAACCGAACACGCATTTTGAAGTTTCCACACCAAACTTTACCTTGTCTAGACTTTAATCGTGTTGTAAATGGTTTGTTACCCGTGTTTTGAATCCTTTAAACTAGTTGTTAGTTGACTAGCAAGGGTTAACTTAAAACTTGTTATGTACTATCTTGGATTTGTTTTGGGTATTATCACAAATATGTATGGTCTTTAAACACGAAAAGTTTTTGTAAACTCTGATTAGTATGAACTTAATATAATTATTAATTAAATTTCATCCAAATATTAAGGGTGTTACAAGTTGGTAATCAGAGCTTAAGGTTGTCAACAAAGTGTTCGGTTCAAGCTTGAGCAAGCATCCGGTAAGAATTAATTGTTCTAAGTAGAGTTACTAAGTATAAAAAGGGAATGATGAATAGATATGCATGGGAAGAGCGTGTTAATACACTCAAACCCGAAAAGTGCATTAAATAAGAGCGGTAAAAACAAGTTATGAACTTGAATAAACCGAAGTAAATAAACCATATGCTATAGATGAAATGTTTAACGCTTGATGTAAACATTTTAGTTAAAGATAACGGATAAAGGTAATGATAATGTGGTGCCAAGAGTCACCGAGCAAACGAGAGAAGTGATTGCTGAAGAGGTAGGGAAGGCAATCGAAAACAGTCTGTCGGGTTTCATCGACAAAATACAAAACACGGTATTATCAGTGGTGGAAGAAAGAATCAAGAAATTGGAGGATAATACCAATTTAGCAAAGGAGAAGTCGGGAGGACGAAAATCTTGTTCTTATAAGGAGTTCATGGCGTGCAAACCGCCAATTTACAATGGGGAGGTTGACCCGATAATATGCCAGCGGTGGCTAAGCGATATGGATGGAGTATTCGAAAGGACTCATTGTGATCCATACGACTACGTAGCCTATGGAACGGGTCAGTTAAGGGGTCAAGCGAAAGACTGGTGGGATAACAAGAAGAAAGAAATTGGAAGCGAAGCGGCTAAAGCTATGACATGGGACGAGTTTAAGACACCGTTTCTTAAACATCACAGTCCCAAGGCAGTCATTAACAAGATCAAGGAAGAATTCATGCTGCTTCGACACAAGGGTGAATCTATTGATAAAATCACGGGAATGTTCATGGATAAGATGAAGTTTTGTGATGAATTGATAACGAATGAGGAGCAGAAAATATATTATTATTATAATATGTTGAGCGCCGAGTATAGGGAGTTTATGACTCCTTCAAAGTATGAGACTCTCACCGAGATTATAAACGTTGCTCGGGAATGGGAGATAGAGTTGAAGAAACAGATTGAAAGAGGTGAAAGAAGGGCGCAGATAGTCAATCCAAGCCCAACGAAAAAGGCGCGCACAGCAGAATCCTCAAAGAAACAAGAAGGGAAAAGCGGGTCATCAAACTGCAAGATATGCGGGAAGGGGCACAAGGGTGAGTGCCGGTTCAAGGACAAACCGTGTCCTATATGTGGGAAAACGGGGCACACGGCTGCATTGTGCCCGGGGAAGGTGTTGGTGTGTTACAAATGCTACCAACCAGGTCACAAGAAATCTGAGTGCCCAGAGTTGATTGGAAAGAAAGATGACAAGAATACACACACTGAGACACCAAGAGCAAAGGCAAGATCTTTCCAGTTAATAACAGTGGAGGCAAAAACAGAGCCCGATGTGGTCTCAGGTGTATTTGCCATAAATTCAATTCCTGCACATGTGTTATTTGATACGGGTGCGAGTAAATCCTTTGTTTCACATGGATTTATTCGACATCCTTCTTTTGT
Source organism: Helianthus tuberosus (assembly GCA_030545235.1). Classification (NCBI taxonomy): domain Eukaryota; kingdom Viridiplantae; phylum Streptophyta; class Magnoliopsida; order Asterales; family Asteraceae; genus Helianthus; species Helianthus tuberosus. Next base: position 167,023,488 of record CM060408.1, read on the forward strand.
ACTAACAAAATTGCCTATGCCATTAGAAGTAGAAATAGGTGATAACAAAAGTTTCCTTGTGTGTGATGTATGTCGAGATTGTAAGATAAACATTGACGATGAAGAATATTCAATAGACTTGATTCCTATGTCGATGGGGGAATTCCAAGTAGTAGTCGGGATGGATTGGCTATCCCGGTACCATGCGAGAGTCGTATGTTTCCGTAAGGATATAAAACTAACATCTCCAAGTGGAAAATCTGTTACCATATACGGCGAAAAGAGGGGTAATCCCGTTATGTGTTCAATGCTAAAAGCTCGCAAGCTCATGAGGCACGGTTGTAGGGCATTCATGATATACGCGAATGAATCAGACAAGAGATCACTAGAGATTGAAGATGTACCGGTGGTACGCGAATATGCCGACGTATTTCTGGAGGACCTACCGGGAATACCGCCAGAACGGGAGGTAGAGTTCGGGATCGAATTGGTTCCGGGCGCGAAACCTGTGGCCAAGGCGCCGTATCGACTCGCGCCATCAGAATTACAAGAATTGATGTCGCAAATTCAAGATCTGTTAGACAAAGGGTTTATCCGGCCTAGTGTGTCTCCGTGGGGCGCACCGGTGCTATTTGTGAAAAAGAAGGACGGGAGCATGCGTATGTGCATTGATTATCGGGAGTTGAACAAACTCACGGTAAAGAATCGCTATCCGCTTCCAAGAATTGATGACCTATTTGACCAACTACAAGGTGCAAGTTGGTTCTCCAAAATCGACCTTAGATCGGGGTATCATCAGTTGAAAGTCAAAGAGGAGGATGTACCGAAAACAGCTTTCCGCACACGGTACGGACATTACGAGTTCCTCGTGATATCCTTCGGGTTAACTAATGCACCCGCGGCTTTCATGGACCTTATGAACCGGGTTTGCAAACCCATGTTTGACAAGTCAGTGATAGTGTTCATTGATGACATCTTGATATATTCAAAGAATGAAGTAGAACACGCAAGTCATTTGCGTGAAGTGTTGGAGACGCTCAGGAGAGAGAAATTGTATGCGAAATTCTCGAAGTGTGCCTTCTGGTTACGGGAGGTGCAATTTCTTGGGCACATAATTAATGCAAATGGGGTGTTAGTAGACCCATCGAAAATAGAAGCTGTGGCAAGATGGAATCCACCGAAAAATCCTTCAGAAATCAGAAGCTTCTTGGGGCTTGCGGGTTATTATCGGAGGTTCATGCAAGATTTCTCCAAAATCGCTATGCCATTAACCAAGTTAACTCGTAAGGACGAAAAGTTTATTTGGGGTGAAGATCAAGAAAAGGCATTTCAAACGCTTAAGGAGAAACTGACCCATGCACCGGTATTGTCGTTACCGGATGGAACAGAAGATATGGTTGTTTACTCGGATGCATCGCATTCGGGACTTGGCTGCGTTTTGATGCAACGAGGCAAGGTTATAGCCTATGCCTCGAGGCAGCTAAAGACTCATGAAAAGAAATACCCTACACACGACCTCGAGTTGGCAGCAGTGGTGTTTGCCTTAAAAATGTGGAGGCATTACTTGTATGGGGTAAAATGCACTATCTTTACCGACCATAAAAGCTTGAAGTATTTCTTCGATCAGAAGGAATTGAATATGAGACAGAGGCGGTGGTTAGAAATGGTAAAAGACTTTGATTGTGACATACATTACCACCCTGGGAAGGCTAATGTAGTGGCGGACGCGTTGAGCCGAAAGACAGATTATACGCCTATTCGAGTACGATCGATGCAACTAATTGTGACATCGGGTTTGCTTGAGCAAATCCGGAAATCTCAAATTGAAGCAATAAAGGAAGAAAATGTGAAAAGGGAAATAATAGTTGGGCAGTTAAAAGACCTGGTGGATGATAACCAAGGATTGAAAACTCGATTTGGGAGAATTTGGGTTCCAAACTCATGTGGGGCCAAGGCACTTTTACTTGACGAGGCCCATAAATCTCGTTATTCGATACATCCGGGGGGCGACCAAGATGTATAATGATTTAAAACAAAATTATTGGTGGCCCGGAATGAAAAGAGACATCGTGAAATATGTGGAGAAGTGTTTGACATGCTTGCAAGTCAAAGCGGAGCACCAGAAGCCATATGGTAAGTTGCAACCATTGGACATCCCAGTTTGGAAATGGGAACAAATCACCATAGATTTGTTGACCAAATTACCCAAAACCAACCGCGGGTTTGATGCTATATGGGTAGTCGTGGATAGATTGACGAAAAGTGCTCACTTCATTCCGATTCGTGATACCTATACATCCGAGAAGATGTCTGAGGTGTACACCAATGAAATCATAGCACGTCATGGGGTACCGATATCTATTGTGTCAGACAGAGATACTAGGTTCACTTCGAATTTTTGGCGCAACTTCCAAGAACAAATGGGGACTAAACCGTTCATTAGCACCGCTTACCATCCACAAACGGATGGGCAGAGTGAAAGAACAATACAAACGTTGGAGGATATGCTGCGGGCTTGCATTATTGACTTCGGGGGTAGTTGGGATGTCTATCTACCCTTGGTCGAATTTTCATATAACAACAGCTATCAATCGAGCATTAAAATGGCCCCGTATGAGATGTTATATGGTAGAAAGTGTCGAACCCCGGTATGTTGGGGAGAAGTGGGTCCACGAGGACTAGCACCTACTGATATAATCCGAACTACGAATGAGAAGATCGACATGGTCCGAACTCACCTAAAAGCGGCTCAGGATCGACAAAAGTCATACGCGGATATTGGAATAATAAATGGGGGTATGTTGAAAAGGCCGTTTATAACGGAATGTTGAATTCCGAGGAAACGAGTTTTTAGTTCCAAGGGAACACTAAGCCATGAATAGCGCAAACACACTAAGATGTACAAGCCCGGGAACTTGGGTAATGGCATCTAAAAGGTCTTAGAATAAGAAACTGGAAATATACACTTATAGTGGGAATGGGTCGAATAAATAATAGTATAGAAACTTTTAGCCGTATGATCGGTGAATCAATTGTTGGTATGATAATCAAAATGAATATGTCCGTAATGAATTTACAGACATACAGGAAAGAAATAGTCTAAAACGGTATGCGGATTAGGGCGAAATCAACAAAATAGTCAAATGGCAAAATCCCAGAGTCCACCGTAAATTACGGTCTCCACCGTAATTTACGGTGGAAATCAAAAATGTTACGGTGGGTTATTCATGTGTTACGGCAGAACCAGAATCATTCACGGTCTACCGTAACTTACGGTAGACACCGTAAGTTACGGTGGAGCCCAGAAAACTTGTATTTTATTTAACATTTTTCAATGTCGGAATTCATTTATATGCATTGTATTAATGTCAAAACTAATGTTTTTAGTGTTTGACCCTAGGTATGGTTGAGGTCCTTCCGGATGGTGATCAAGTACGTTGTCAAGAACCGAACACGCATTTTGAAGTTTCCGCACCAAACTTTACCTTGTCTAGACTTTAATCGTGTTGTAAATGGTTTGTTACCCGTGTTTTGAATCCTTTAAACTAGTTGTTAGTTGACTAGCAAGGGTTAACTTAAAACTTGTTATGTACTATCTTGGATTTGTTTTGGGTATTATCACAAATATGTATGGTCTTTAAACACGAAAAGTTTTTGTAAACTCTTATTAGTATGAACTTAATATAATTATTAATTAAATTCCGTCCAAATATTAAGGGTGTTACATTACACACTGTTTTCCACTGATTTATAAAGGCATCACAATCTTGCCCATTAAACGAACCCTTGTAGTTCTTCACAATATTTTGCAAGATGTGGAACCTGCAGAGATATCTGTGTGCACCAGGGAATATTTTTCTACACGCGTTTATCAGTGCCTGGTCCCTGTCCACTAGAATTACACGCGGCTCCATGCACTCGTGCAGCATAGACCTGACCCTCCCCAAGACCCAGACGTACGTTGCCTCCTGCTCGTTTGAAAGAAATGCATGCGCAACACAGAAGGTGTGGTTTGTCGACGTCATACCCACAACTTGCAAAAATGGAAGATTGTACATGTTAGTCTTGTAGGTAGCGTCGATCATAAGCACATGCAGGAATGCCCTCCATATTTCAAAGGACTTATCGTGACAGAAAAATACATGCTGAACGACGTTGGTGGAAGGTTCCGTCTGTATGTAATAGGTCATCTTTTTTTCCTGGAGGATTTGTTCTAGTCGTTGCATGGGAGACGGTTTTTTCTCGAACGTCGCGGCCCTAATCTTTTGGCGAGCGTTGTGTATGTCTTTCGGAACACATTTGTTCTCAGGGTTCTGTTCGGTTACGACCTTCCAGATTGTATGGGGCTGTATGTCTTGATCTGTCAGCTCTTGCGCCAGCCGAAACTCATTAGGAGTAAGCCTCCTGGCATACGCGTAACCCTCTAGATGTTCAGCAGAGCCGTGGTTGTGCGCCTCATTAAAATTTTTGTTTAGATAATCTATCCTCCAAGCCCGATGTGTGACAACCCGAGTTTCAAGGTCTCTATTTGACTTAACCTGGTACTTCTTTGATTTAAGTGTGTTTTATATATTTGGGGTGCATTTTATATGAATGTATGACAATAATGTGATTTGTATTAATTATGTGTTTGTGAGTTATTAAACAACAAAACCCCCATGACCGAAAACACCCCACACGAAAACACCCACCCACCCATGAAAACACTATTGGACGAAAACAGCTTAGTGTTTTCGTCAAAAGCTTGTTGGCGAATCAGCTGGGCTTTTAGGCCCAGTGTCGATCTGTTAATATATGTTTTGTTCCAAACTCTACGTGAACTAGGAGGTGATAACATAAGAAAACCCTATCTATCTATCTATCTTCCCTTCTTCCTTAAACCCGGCGGCAGCCTTTCTCACCCTCAAAGACCCTTGTGATTTTTCACATCGTTTCTCTCGGTTAGTGTACTGTTACCCCTTGCTTGGTTCGAGTTCTTTTGATATATATTATGAGATTGATACATGATGTTATGTGTTGTATATGTGAATGTAATTATGATAAGTACCTTATAACATTACATGTGAGATTTCTTGAAAGTGCAGCCAATTTAGATAAGGATCAAATTCATGTTGTCGGCCATGAGATTTCTTGTGAGCGCACACCTTAGCATACCGAGCAAACCAAGGTGAGTTCACACTCTTACCAAGGCATGGGATTCCCGGGGATTGGGAATGGGTTGAATGATGGGATTTAACAATTACTCGTACTTACACGGCTACTAGACTATCTACCATCGTCCTCGGGTTAAGCAGGGCACTTACGTAAAACCTACCTAAAAAAGTACTTACCACTCTCCTCAGGTTTCGAGGGACACTTACGTAAAACCTACGTAAACTCACACATGCTACTGTCTTCCGGGGTCAGGAAGGACACTTACGTAAAACCTACGTAAACTCACACATGCTACTGTCTTCCGGGGTCAGGAAGGACACTTACGTAAAACCTACGTAAACCCCACGCGTACCACTGTCCTCGGGTAAAGAAGGGCACTTACGTAAAACCTACGTAAACCTTGTACGTACTACTGTTCTCAGGTTAAGAAGAACACTTATGGTTACAAATAGTCTAGTGTATATACAAATATGGGAAGCCCCCACTAATAGAACATACTGTCGGCCTAGTAGAGCCACATGTTACGAAAAGAACTTACTATTACGAACTTACTTACTGTGAACTCGCTCAACTAGTTGTTGACTCTCTGTTACATGCCTTGCAGGTCGTTAGGTATACATGGAGCTTGCACTGGGAGGCGCGGTCGTTGTGGACGAGGATCGTGAATGCTTTGATTAAACATTTGGCATTTCATACTTTACTTATGTTGGGCTTTTACTCATATGCTTCCGCTAAACGTTGAATTTCTACTTATGTTTTGAAACACCATTCATATAGATTGGTTTAGTTAAATTACATATACCTTTACTATTTACGTTGTTCTATATGATTGGTGGCTTGATCCTGGTCAGTCACGCCTCCAAGCGGTGGTACTCCGCGTGTGGATTTTGGGGGTGTGACAGATTGGTATCAGAGCCATTGGTTATAGAGAACTCGGTTTTAATAAGGGGAAAACGTTTTTATTAAAACCAGACTATAACCTGTACAGTGCTCAATGATCCACAACGACGCCTCGCTCCACGTGCAAGACTCAACATTCTAGGTAATATGGTATATGTTTTATTGCCTACTTGCTAGAATTACGTAGAACTTTGCTCATGGTATGCTTAGATAAACGTAACAACTGCTGATTGAAACACATGTGTGCTTACTCTCTTCTGTCATCGCACTTTCGCGAACCCCTCTCACTCATGCTTCCTTTGAGATAAAGATCAGGAGTGGACGCGTTAACCTAACTCAAGCCCAGTTGGCGGCTTTGATCACTGAACAAGTTACAGCAGCACTCGCAGCTGCCCAGGCAGGAGGTGTAACCTGCCATCACCACTTACTCTAGGATCTTTAGATCCTACTCTCGTAAACCAGCACTCGTGCTTCAGTATGTTTACTCTTACACACACGACAAGTCAACACGCTCAGCCTCCTGCGTGTACCTTCAAGACTTTCATGGACTGTCGTCCTACTACTTTCAGTGGCACGGAAGGAGCAGTTGGACTCCTCCATTGGTTTGGAAAGCTCGAGTCCGTTTTTTAGATGCGTGAATGCCCTGAGGCTCGTAGGGTGAAATATGCCACTGGTACACTCGAAGGCATTGCGCTAACTTGGTGGAACGCGCAAGTTCAGATGCTGGGGCTGGCGGCTGCTAATGCCACCCCATGGAATGATTTTAAGGAACTGATCAAACATGAATACTGTAGTCGTGACGACATCCACAAGTTGGAAGTGGAGTTCTTTAATCTGAGGATGACGGGGTCGGAGATTGAAGCATACACCAAAAGGTCAAACGAGTTGGCTATTCTGTGTCCTACTATGGTAGATCCTCCCATTAAGCGTATTGAGCTGTACCTCAAATGCTTAGTACCAGAGATTCAAAGTCATGTGGCATCGGCCAACCTTGCTACTATCCAGGATGTTACTCATCTTGCTCATCGCCTCACAGATCAGGCAGTGGAATAGAACAAGCTGCCTAGACGCATTGGTGCTACTACTACTACTTCTGCTATTCCCAGTGACAACAAGAGAAGGTGGGATGGAACCTTCAGCAAGGGTTCAGCTTCAGTTCAGTCTCAGGCACGACAGTGAAGGATTAATGACTACCAGAGCTCCAGTCAGCAGTCTTCTGGTAGTCGAAGGCAGGGTGGATATCGAGGAAATCACCCAAAGTGCAATAGATGCAACAGACACCACAGTGGTCATATAGTCAAGGGTTGTAACCTCGTCTTAGCTGGTCAGACTTTCTCTATCGATCTCATTCCTATAACTCAGGGTAGTTTCGACATCTCATTGGTATGGATTGGTTATCCCAACAGCAAGTAGAGATCCTATGCAAGGAGAAGATCATTCGCATTCCCCGTACTGGAAAAGAACCTCTCGAAGTTCAAGGCGACAAGAGTGGTGTCGTGAGTGGCATCATCTCCTTCTTGAAGGCTCAGAAGTGTTTGCGAAAGGGCCACACAACTATATTAGCACTCGTTACAGATACATCGACGAAAGAGAAGAAGTTAGAGGATATTCCAGTTGCACGCGACTTTCCTCAAGTGTTTCCTGAAGATTTACCTGGGCTACCGCCTCATCGCCAGGTCGAATTTCAGATCGAGCTAGCTCCGGGAGCAGCACCCATAGCTCGAGCCCCTTATCGCTTAGCTCCAACCGAACTGGAAGAACTATCTAAGCAATTGCAAGAACTCTAGGAAAAGGGTTTCATACGTCCTAGCTCTTCGCCCTGGGGAGCTCCAGTATTATTTGTGAAGAAGAAAGACGGTACCTTCCGCATGTGCATAGATTATCACGAACTGAACAAGGTGACTGTGAGGAATCGCTATCCTCTTCCAAGCATCGACGACTTATTCGACCAGTTACAAGGGTCGAGCTATTACTTGAAGATTGACCTGAGGTCAGGCTGTCACCAACTGAGAGTCCGGGATGAGGACGTCTCCAAAACAGCATTCAGAACTCGCTACGGCCATTACGAGTTTTTTTGGTCATGCCATTCGGGCTAACGAACGCGCCTGCGGTTTTCATGGATCTTATGAACAGGGTGTGCAAACCTTATCTTGACAAGTTTGTTATTGTTTTCATCGATGACATCCTGATCTACTCGAAGAGTCAGGAGGAACACGAGCAGCACCTACGACTTATTTTGGAACTTCTTCGAACGGAACAGCTGTACGCCAAGTTTTCAAAATGCGACTTCTGGCTTCGTGAAGTCCACTTTCTAGGCCACGTGGTGAACAAGGATGGGATTCATGTCGATCCATCCAAGGTAGATTCGATCAAGAACTGGCCTGCACCTCGCACACCAACCGAAATACGCCAATTCTTGGGTTTGGCGGGTTATTACTGACGGTTCATCAAAGACTTCTCAAAGATTGCACAGCCACTTACACTACTGACACAGAAAGGTGTTGCTTATCGTTGGGGTAATACACAGGAAACAACGTTTCAGCACTTAAAGGATAGACTCTGTAGTGCACCTATCCTCTCATTGCCTGAAGGCACGGGCGATTTTGTAGTCTACTGCGACGCATCCATCCAAGGTCTTGGATGTGTGTTGATGCAACGGGATAAAGTTATTGCTTATGCTTCGCGCCAACTTAAGATTCACGAACGGAATTACACTACACATGATTTAGAGCTGGGAGCTGTTGTTTTTGCGCTCAAGATATGGCGACATTACCTGTACGGTACCAAGTGCACCATCTACACCGATCACAGGAGTCTCGAGCATATCTTCAAGCAGAAAGAGTTGAACATGCGACAACGTCGATGGGTCGAATTACTGAGCGATTACGAATGTGCTATAAAGTACCATCCGGGCAAAGCCAATGTGGTGGCCGACGCCCTCAGTCGAAAGGATACTACACCTAGGCGTGTACGAGCGTTGTAACTCACTATTCAGTCTAGCCTTCCTTCACGGATACGAGATGCTCAGGTAGAAGCATTGAAACCAGAAAATGTCAGGGCTGAAGCCCTACGCGGTTCAAGGCAACAGTTGGAACAAAAGTCAGACGGCGCCTACTATGTAACAGGACGCATCTGGGTCCCACTCTATGGTAACTTACGTGAGCTTGTAATGGATGAAGCTCATAAGTCTCGCTACTCAGTACATCCTGGTTCGGATAAGATGTACCACGACTTGAAAACTACATACTGGTGGCCTAGCATGAAAGCTCACATAGCAACCTACGTTAGCAAGTGTTTGACTTGTGCGAGAGTCAAAGCGGAATATCAGAAACCTTCAGGCCCACTCCAACAACCTGAGATACCACAATGGAAATGGGAACAAATTTCCATGGATTTTGTTACTGGCCTACCTAGATCTCAGCGCGGAAATGACACTATTTGGGTGATCGTGGATCGACTCACAAAGTCTGCACACTTCTTGGCTATCAAGGAAACAGACAAGTTCTCTACTTTAGCAGACGTTTACTTGAAGGAAGTGGTTTCGAGGCACGGGGTGCCCACCTCTATTATTTCCGATCGTGATGCACGTTTCACTTCAGAACTTTGGCAAGCGATGCACAAATCTTTTGGCTCTCGTTTAGACATGAGCACAGCTTATCACCCTCAGACGGATGGGCAGTCTGAGCGCACTATTCAAACTCTAGAAGACATGCTTCGTGCATGTGTAATCGATTTCGGCAACGGCTGGGAAAAACATCTCCCATTAGTGGAGTTTTTGTACAACAACAGTTACCACACCAGCATCCAAGCCGCTCCATTTGAGGCATTGTACGGGCGTAAATGCCGATCACCTCTTCGTTGGGCAGAGGTGGGTGATAGTCAAATCACAGGTCCAGAACTTGTAGTAGACGCAACAGAAAGGATTGCACAAATACGACAACGCATGGCGGCAGCTCGCGAACGTCAGAAAGCCTACGTAAACAAGCGCCGGAAACCACTCGAGTTCCAGGTTGGGGATCGAGTGCTACTCAAAGTTTCACCCTGGAAGGGTGTGGTTCGTTTTGGCAAACGAGGCAAGCTCAATCCGCGATATGTCGGACCGTTCGAAATTATTGAGAAGATAGGCAGGGTGGCCTACAGACTAAACCTACCAGCTGAACTCAGTGCAGTTCACAACGTTTTCCACGTGTCGAATCTGAAGAAGTGTCTGTCAGATGAGACCCTCATAGTTCCTTTGAAGGAGCTCACTATCGACGAACAGTTGCGATTCGTCGAGGAACCAGTTGAAATCACGGACCGGGATGTTAAGGTCCTCAAGCACACTAGAATACCTCTTGTTCGAGTTCGTTGGAACTCCCGTCGTGGCCCAAAGTTCACCTGAGAACGAGAAGACCAAATGAAACTCAAATATCCCCAGTTATTCGGAAACAGTGCAACCACTACTGAGGCTGAAGCTACTACAGAATTTCGGGACGAAATTCCAAATCAACGGGGGGATGATGTGACACCCCAGGAAAACCAGTAAACTATTCAACACAACTAGCTTCCTCAGTAACCGCGTGCTAAATTTCGGGATGAAATTTCTTTCAAGTTGGGGATAATGTGACAACCCGAGTTTCAAGGTCTCTATTTGACTTAACCTGGTACTTCTTTGATTTAAGTGTGTTTTATATATTTGGGGTGCATTTTATATGAATGTATGACAATAATGTGATTTGTATTAATTATGTGTTTGTGAGTTATTAAACAACAAAACCCCCATGACCGAAAACACCCCACACGAAAACACCCACCCACCCATGAAAACACTATTGGACGAAAACAGCTTAGTGTTTTCGTCAAAAGCTTGTTGGCGAAATCAGTTGGGCTTTTGGGCCCAGTGTCGATCTGTTAATATATGTTTTGTTCCAAACTCTACGTGAACTAGGAGGTGATAACATAAGAAAACCCTATCTATCTATCTTCCCTTCTTCCTTAAACCCGGCGGCAGCCTTTCTCACCCTCAAAGACCCTTGTGATTTTTCACATCGTTTCTCTCGGTTAGTGTACTGTTACCCCTTGCTTGGTTCGAGTTCTTTTGATATATATTATGAGATTGATACATGATGTTATGTGTTGTATATGTGAATGTAATTATGATAAGTACCTTATAACATTACATGTGAGATTTCTTGAAAGTGCAGCCAATTTAGATAAGGATCAAATTCATGTTGTCGGCCATTATATTCATATTTGCATGAGGATTAAAAGTCAATGAAACTGAAAGGCATGATATGATGTCCACAGATGGGATAGGTGGTGTTAAGCGACCATGTGCATGACTGTTATGGGAATTGGTGTTGTGAATTATGTGAAATAGCTAATATGTATCCATGCTAGATTTGATGGTTGTGACTGTGTTAAGGTAATGGATGCAAAACTGAAAGTAAATAACTAGTTACACTGTTAATCGATGATCTAGGGTAGTGTATATGCTAAAGATGTTGTGATTCACAATGATACCGAGGACTAGACTTGTTTTCACGAAATCAGATTTAGGATGATAGCCGTATATATAATCAGATGATTGTCTTGATAATGAGGATGTCAAGAATAATTGCTTTGTTAAGATTCTATGGTGAGGATTAAATGAGAATAAGGGTTTCGATAATTGTTTGTCAATCATGTTAAATGGCCGACAATCTCATTCATCACATGCAACTTATCATGACAATCTTCACATGTTAAATGGCTGCAAGAATTTTAATAGAATTCATTCTATTGGACCAAAGAACCCATTAAACCAACAACATTATCATCTATCTTAAACACCATTGGACCATACATTGTTGAGCGATTGATGGTAGGCTGCTAAGTGGTATACGTAGGGTAATTATATTGAGCTTGTATTTTGTGATTATCAACTGTTACTATAAACTTGCAAGATGATTGTGTAAAGTTCACGATTCTTATACATGTTTATATGCATAATAAATCATGACATAAATTGATGAGATGAGTGAATAAACTGTCGTGATTTGGACTACATGTGTGAGTTACGTGAGCAATGCAAATGCTAGATATGAACCTTGAATACGTTAATTCTGTGGTATGTTAACTCTGTTAAACCTGTTAATTGATTTAACTGCTTACGTGATACATGATGTTAACTGCTAAGCACTTTGTGACCTAGACTGCATGTGAAACATTGCGAACTCGAAACTGATTGTGTATACGTGCACACTATAGGACTTGACTGATTACTTGTGAGCGCACACCTTAGCATACCGAGCAAACCAAGGTGAGTTCACACTCTTACCAAGGCATGGGATTCCCGGGGATTGGGAATGGGTTGAATGATGGGATTTAACAATTACTCGTACTTACACGGCTACTAGACTATCTACCATCGTCCTCGGGTTAAGCAGGGCACTTACGTAAAACCTACCTAAACAAGTACTTACCACTGTCCTCAAGTTTCGAGGGACACTTACGTAAAACCTACGTAAACTCACACATGCTACTGTCTTCCGGGGTCAGGAAGGACACTTACGTAAAACCTACGTAAACCCCACGCGTACCACTGTCCTCGGGTAAAGAAGGGCACTTACGTAAAACCTACGTAAACCTTGTACGTACTACTGTTCTCGGGTTAAGAAGAACACTTATGGTTACAAATAGTCTAGTGTATATACAAATATGGGAAGCCCCCACTAATAGAACATACTGTCGGCCTAGTAGAGCCACATGTTACGAAAAGAACTTACTATTACGAACTTACTTACTGTGAACTCGCTCAACTAGTTGTTGACTCTCTGTTACATGCCTTGCAGGTCGTTAGGTATACATGGAGTTTGCACTGGGAGGCGCGGTCGTTGTGGACAAGGATCGTGATTGCTTTGATTAAACATTTGGCATTTCATACTTTACTTATGCTGGGCTTTTACTCATATGCTTCCGCTAAACGTTGAATTTCTACTTATGTTTTGAAACACCATTCATATAGATTGGTTTGGTTAAATTACATATACCTTTACTATTTACGTTGTTCTATATGATTGGTGGCTTGATCCTGGTCAGTCACGACTCCAAGCGGTGGTACTCCGCGTGTCGATTTTGGGGGTGTGACACGATGACTCTGGTCGAGACGACCTATCACCATAAAAGGGAACGCGCATTTTTTGCTGCCGGTTTTCCTAACCGTGGCCTTACTCTCATGCTCACTGCTACGACAATATTGGAGCCACACCCGGTTATCCTTGGACCGTCTGGTAACAATTATGTATCCGTTGGCTAAACCCCTTCGTTTTACCCAACTTTCCAAATCATCGCGGGATAAAAAATCCTAAAAATATAACAAGTAATTTAAAAAAATATAACAATTTTGAATGTACTTTTTTAAAAATTCTTAAAAAAATATAACAATTTTAATTAATTTTATAAAAACATAACATTTTAATTAATTTTATAAAAATATAACATTTTTTAATTAATTTTTTATCCTATTTACAAAATATAACAATTTTGAATGTATTTTTTCTTTACAAATTTTTATTATTGTGCAAATTATTATTGTTTTTTTATTGCGAGGAACGTGCGAATTGTGCATCGGTTTTGAAATGAACGAGGTAACAAGTATTAAAACACATAGAAATTGAGATAAAGTAAAGGAGAGGCTTTAAAAAACATCGGATTGTTTCGGGTTTAGAAACTTTGACTATTCCAAAGTGAATCGAAAGTCCTTTCAAATTAGGGAAACGTGCTTTGGCCTATAGGTAAAATACTCTCGTCGAGAAGCGATTAACGGTACTTTACCCTTCCAGTTACTACACGTCCCTAATCGATTGAAAACTCGAAACTTTGGCGGGATTGAAAATCGAGGAAAGGGACTAGTCGACAAGATGCGGGTTTCACCCCTAACTTGAAGATTTCGTACCATAAGTGTGGTTAGTATTATTCGGGTCAAGAAAGTTACTTCAGACACTTTGACGAGGGTCCACTAGAGTTTGAATTGGAAACTTACCGTCAAGATGTGGATCTCATTCCTAACTTGATGGCGTAATTTCGTGCAAAATTGAATAAGCGGACTGAGAGTCATTCACCTAATTATGGGTTTCACGCTTATTTTGGTAAAATCGTCTCGTTTGTATAATACGAGTGTCTTCAACTCTTCAACGAATATTTTAATTAATATTTAAAAAAATATTTTAATGTATTTTTTTATAATATTTAAAAAATTATAACAGGTTTAATTAATTTTATAAAAATATTTCATATAACATTTATTAATTAATTTTTATCCTATTTGAAAAATATAACAATTTTAATGTATTTTGTATTAACAATTGTATAATAATTTAACAGAAAAAAGTATAACATTTAACAAAAATATATATCGTTCGTACCTGATCAGTTTTGTACGAAACTTCAGGGTAAGCGGGTGTCTCGTCAGCCAATGACTCTTGCACGGGTGGCTCGTCACACAATGACTCTTGCACGGGTGGATCGTCACCCAATGACTCTTGCACGTAAGAAGGGTGACTAAGGTCTCCTTGTACTCTCGAGGGACCACTAACGAAAACGTTATTGCCATATTCTTCCTGTCCATACGAGAGGGAACGTAACCGGGTTCATAAAAAGGAGACCTATAACATTGATCATGGCTACACGCGTTCAAATCTGGTAGCAACAGTTGGCGGGGAATAACGAACTAAAAAAACCAACGGATAAAAGGTAATGGTAAGTTTAACGCCGAATAGAAAAAAGTAAATATATATACTTACCTCGTTGAGGTCTGGCAACGACGATTCATTATGACGGGGACGATAGCTGGACACGACCTCGTGCGCGTGATCATCATTTCCACCCAAATCGTAAGAATCAGGGACATTAGAAGTATTTCATAAACAAAAAAAAAATCAGAATAAGTTAAAAAAATGATATACCACACGGTTATCCGAAATAAACATGCTCGTGTCCGCCTCAGACGGCTCACCGAAAACATAGTTGTACCAAGACATGTTTGTTAGTGAATGTGAATATATAACGAAGACGATATATATATATCGTCTTCTTCGTCGTTAAAATAGGGGAAGAAGAATTCAAATTCAAAAAAGAATACGAGACGTATAGCCCTATACGATGCGTATAGGGCATACGTCAATCACTTTACGTCACTCAACAGTGACAGAAAGCTGGTCGTCCTTTCTAAAAAAAAGTAATACGCATCGTATAGGCCTATACGATGCGTATTAATTTAACCCCCGTGAGACAGTGTCAGCCTTTGACTGACACAGAATTAATTAACTAACTCAATACGCATCGTATAGCGCTATACGATGCGTATTGAGGGTGTCGATTTAATATGTCAAGGTGTACCAATAATACGACCCTTGGGTAATTGGGTTACTTGAACAATTGAAAAACATGGGCTTAACTTTTTCTTTTTTTAATTGTATTTTTAGAAATTAAACTAGATGATGCCCCGCCCGCATTGCGGGGCGATGGCCGAATAATTCTCAACCAATTAAAAAAATAGTACTATAGTTTTGCTAGAAAGGAAAAGTAAAAAGAGTGTTAGGCAGCTCGTTGACACGATTTTTAGCTGGGGGCAAAGTCATATTTTTGTTTTTACTTGGGTGAAAATCAACTTTTTTCCCCGAGGGTAAAATCCTAATTTTTAGTTAGGGGAAAACCATATTTTTATTTTGTACTGGGGAAAAAACGGAATTTTGAATTGAGGGTAAAACCGTAATTGTAAATTGGGTATAAAATAATAAATTGGGGTAAAATAATAATTTTGAGCCGGGAGGGGGGGGGGGAGGGGGAACAAATTTTTATTTTGGACTGGGGCAAAAACGTAATTTTGGCTGAGGGTAAAAGCGTAATTTTTTTACCGAGGGCGAAATCGTATTTTCGGTTTAGTTGGGTGTAAAGTCATATTTTTATTTTGAACTGAGGGAAAATCATAATTTTGAACCGAGGGTAAAAGCGTAATTTTGAGGTAGGGGAAAACCATAATTTTATTTTTAGCTGGGGGTAAAAAAAAGTAATTTTAAACTGAGGGTGAAATCGTAATTTTGAACCGAGGGAAAAATCGTAATTTTGAACCGAGGGAAAAATCGTAATTTTGGGCTGGGGGCAAAAGCATAATTTTATTTTGAACTGGGGGCGAAGACGTAATTTTAAACTGGGGGCAAAACCGTAATTTTAAAGCGTGTATAAAATAAAAAGCTGAGGGTAAAATCTTAATTTTTTAATCGAGGGCAAAATCATAATTTTGAGCTACTGGCAAAAGGGTTATTATATTTTCAAGTTGGGAGAAAAGCGTAATTTTAAACTGGGGACAAAACCGTAATTTTAAAGTGAAAATAAAATAATAAACTGGTTGGTACAATAGGAAAATGCCCGCCGCCAATTTCGACCAATGGCAGAGAAATACTATTCCCTGCCACTATTCACGCTCATGTGTTTTGTAGATGTAGGAAATAGAATAAACTGTTAGAACATTATTTACGGTTTAGTAGGTCAAAAGTTTATGTAAATGAGTTACAGGTCACATATTGAGGTTAACAATAAAGAAAGACTACGGTCAATCAAGGACAATCATGGTTGTAAAAATTGTTAAGTGATAGTCGGATGATGAGGTATCGATTAACGATGGATCGAAATTAATCGGATTAGAATTTTATATGTACTTTATCAAACTTATACACATACAAAATTTTATATGTAATTTTTCATAACTTATTAATCGGATTGAATTAATAAGTATAGTTGTTCAAAGGGTAGGGATAGTGTACAAAGTGTGAAGTGTTTTAAACCATTAGAACTTTGATCTAATGGTTGAGATCAATAGGGACCAAATTATAAATTGTATTTTAATTATATGGAATGATTTGAAAATTGTAGGTGTAATAGTGTCTTTGTATATGTTTCAAATTAGGTAACATCTCCTAAATTCTAGCGATTCACTCCTAAATTCTAGCGATCCAATTTTAAACTTATTCTAAAATCTGGATTTTCTAAAAAATCCAGAAATATGTAACTGCTACAAGAAATATATAACACTATACATCTATCATATAACAATATATAACACTAGATAACACCGTATAACACTATGTAACACCATATAACACTATGTAACACTGTATAACAATATATAACAGTATACATCTATCATAGACATGCTATCAGAAAAATATAACACTATAACACTATATAACTCTAAATAACACTATATAACACTATACATCCATCATATAACACTATATAACACCAAAAAAACACTATATAACACCATATAACACTATGTAACACCATATAACACCATATAAATTTTCATTCTGCGATCTTCAGAATTAATAATTGATGAACGGGATGACATAAATTTGTAGATTAATTCTTAATTCGTATTCCTACAATTAAGGGCAACGGTTATGGAAGGTTATCAATTAATTAAATCAATAAGAAAATTACTTGTTTACCCTTTTGAATTAATTTAGATTGAGGACACATGTCATCTCCACAATATTTCTCACACTTCTCACACTTTTGAATTAATGTACAGGATCTTCAATCCTCGTTCAAATACTTAAAAGATTTTGACCTATTTTGACCTTCTACCGGTTTTGGGTTTGACTAAGTGAAATTTTACCAGTTAACTACCGATTACCGATTAAACCTGATTTTAAAACGTTGTTGACAACAATGACATGACAGTTCAGCAAAGAAGTGAAAGGGGAAGCTAGAGATTTTGGGTGCTAGAGTTTTATACGTCTTGTTAAATTCTTGTAGCTTATGGTGGTAACATCCTCCTTTTCCTCGTTTATCTTATTATATATCTTTTTAGCTTATATTATGACATTATCACTTTATATCTGTAAATGAAATAAAATTATCTGGAGTAAAGTACATGGATAGTCTTTGTCATTTTGCAAAATTTTGGATTTGATTCCTAGCTTTTCAAAAGTACACGGATAGTACTTGTGGTTTGCACTTTGTAACGCATTTTGTCCCCAACCAACAAATCTAAAGGTTTTCGAAGGTCCAAGTTAGAGACTAAATGCATTAGAAAGTGCAAACTGTAAAGACCGTCCATGTACTTTTTAATAGAATATTTATAGATTAGGAATTGATTGTAAATAATTATCATAGGATATCTCCTTATCAATAGGAGATTCTGTTTGTACTATATATATTGATGTTGTTCAATGAGAGAAGGCAATGAAATATTAATTCCTATATGGTATCACACGCCTATCGATCCTACCCTATTTTCTCTTGACCGTCGCCGATTTCCCCATCCGATTCATTCTTCCTCAGCCCTCTGCATCTTCTTCTCCTACCCTCTGCTTCACCTTCCCTCATGGACACCAAAGCTCACCCGGCTCTTTCGGTCTCGAACATCAAAACCCACGTTCCAATCACCCTTGAGAACGACTCTGCCCACTACACAACCTGGTCCACTCTGTTCAAGGTTCAATGCCGAGTCTTCGAGGTTCTTGATCACCTCAGCCCTCAGCCGGATTCCGTAACCTCTTCCTCCACGGATCCAGAGAAAAAGGCTGCTGAATCGGCTGAAGCAGCCCTTTGGCAGCGCATAGACGCAGTCGTACTTCAATGGATTTATGCGACTATCTCCCCCGCTCTCCTTCACATCATCTTATCCCCTGGACAGACGGATTACGAAGCCTGGACAGCCCTGCAGAACCAGTTCAACGACAACAAAACTACCCGGGCTGTCTTTCTTGGTCAGGAGTTCGCCCACCTCAGTTAGGGGTGTTCAAATTCGGATATCCGGTGTTTCGGATATCCGAAAATTTCGGATAGTAGATTTAGATATCCGAATCCGTATCCGAAATTTCGGATACCCGAATTTCGGATATCCGAAGTTTCGGATACGGATTCGGATATTTGAATCGGATATCCAAACTCTAGAAAAAAGATATATTTGTTTCTAACACTAACTAAAATTAAAAACCATCTTCATCATCACCCAACGCCATCTCATTCAGTGATTCAAAAATATTGAGGAATAATCAATATACAAGAAGAAGTGAATATTATATTTTATTTTCTAGATAAATAAATAGATCTGCTTCTAGTTATTTAATAGATTTGCTTCAAAGTTAAAGTTTCTTCTCAATAACAGCAACTCAAGGATGCTATGATCTACATCTTGCGAGAGTGAGGCTATGGCTAATCCATATTGGTATCAAACAGGGTTACGTATTGCGAAGGGAACGGACAACGATGAAGAGGGAAAGAGTGTAGCGTTTAGATGACAATTAGGTTGCGGCAAGGATTTATGAAGGGTTTGACGATGAACATTAAAGATTCAGATGATAAAGATTTGAAATAGAGGCAGTGGGGAGCGTGGGTGGAAAAGAAGGGGCTTTAAAGTTAGGGTTTTAAGCATATGCTATATATACTATTATAATATATTTAATAATTGAAAAATATTATTATTTAGTATTTCGGATATCCGAAATATCCGAAAATTTCCAATATCGCTATCCGAATCCGAATCCGAATTTTCGGATAATTCGGATTCGGAATTTCGGATAATTCGGGTTCGGTTTCGGATTCGGATTTTTTTGCACACCCCTAACCTCAGTCTCGATGGTTTCTCCTCAAAGTCCGAATATTGTCAGCGGGCGAAACACCTCGCCGATCAACTGAAAGTTGTTGGCTCGCCCGTTGATAACAGCATGTTGGTGATCAAAATCTTTACTGGGCTAACAGAACAGTATAATAGTATTTCCACCGTGTTACAAAATCGCGACCCGCTTCCAGATTTCAACGAGGTGCGTTCGCGCCTTATAATGGAAGAAGATAAAAAGAAGCGCCAAACTGCCCGCGCAACTCAACAGTCTGCCACCGCGCTCACCACTTCAGTGTCATCCTCATCCCCGACTTCATTTCAATCGCCAAACAACTATGGCACTGCTGATCGTGGCCGTGGTCGCTCATGCAGACGCGGTCGCGGCCGTGGCCGCAACTACAACAACAACAGGAACAACAATAACCGTGGCTCTCAACCGAATGCACCGAATCACCCATACATTGTGTTCTCGAGTAACTGGATAGCAAACCAATGGGCCTCGCTACTGCACGGCTCCTCCGCTCCTGGTCAAACTCCTTCGGCCCATAACTCACCCCCTTGTCCGTATCCCTCCAAGCCGAACACCACCAACTAGAATGCAAAGGGGATACTCGGCCCTCGACCCGATAAAAACACCTACACTCCTACGGATATTGAGCAAGCCTTGTACACCATGGCTTTAAACCAATCGGATCACGGCTTCATGGACACTGGTGCAACTTCTCACTCGGAAAACGAACAACATATCTACCCTCCGTCTAATTTTAATAAGCGCACTAACAAAAATATTATTGTTGGTAATGGCATGGCAATTCCGGTTTTGGCACAAGGCAACCAAACTTTACCACCCCCTTTCCACCTTTAAAATTAAACAATGTCCTTTTTGCCCCCAACATCATTAAAAAACTAATTTCGGTTCGCCGCCTTACCTCTGATAATCTTGTATTCATCGAGTTTGGCCCTTTTGGTTTTCTTGTGAAGGATCTCAAAACTCGGGCGCCTATCCTTAGATGCAATAGCACCGGCGATCTTTACCCGCTGACACAACCACTCTCCACCGTCTCTCAACCTTCTGTTTTTGCTGCTGTTACTCAAGATCGCTGGCACCAACGTCTCGGCCACCCTGGCGACAATTTATTGCATTCTTTAAAAGTTTCTTCTAGTATTTCTTTTGGCAAACAAAACAATAAATTATGTGAACCTTGCGTGTTTGGAAAAAGTGTCAAGTTACCATTTTA
Organism: Helianthus tuberosus; assembly: GCA_030545235.1. Taxonomy (NCBI): domain Eukaryota; kingdom Viridiplantae; phylum Streptophyta; class Magnoliopsida; order Asterales; family Asteraceae; genus Helianthus; species Helianthus tuberosus. The sequence goes on from CM060408.1 coordinate 167,044,347, forward strand.
TGATTCGGTTAATTGCACTCGTTTACCTTTTGATATTGTTCATAGCGACTTATGGACCTCCCTGTCCTAAGCACGGGAGGGCATCGATATTATGTCCTATTCCTTGATGATTACACTAATTTTTTTATGGACCTTCCCCCTCTCCACTAAGTCCCAAGTGTTTGCCACATTTGTAAAATACTATAATCATATCACAACCCAACTTGAACGCAAAATTAAACAGTTTCAATGCGATAACGGTAAGGAATATGCCAATAACAATTTTTTGCAATTTTGCAATGACCACGGTATGCACTTCTGTTTCTCCTGCCCCTACACCTCTTCTCAGAATGGTAAAGCGGAACGCAAAATCCGCACCATCAACAACATGCTTCGCACCCTCCTAGCTCAAGCCAACCTACCGCCGAATCTTTGGCACCATACTCTCGAGACTGCCACATACATCCTCAATATCCTCCCAAGCAAAAACCATGATTTTTTGTCACCCACTACTCTCCTATAAAACTGCCAACCCGAATATGAACATCTCCGTGTCTTCGGGTGCTTGTGCTATCCCATATTACCCTCCACTACCATAAACAAACTTTCAAACCGGTCCCAACCGTGGCTACAAATGTCTCGATCTCCAAACTCACCAAATATTCACATCTCGTCACGTTCACTTCGAAGAAACCATTTTTCCATACAAATTTCAATCACCGTCCAAACCTCAATCTTATGCCTTTCTTTACTTTCCCCTCCTTTCCTCATTCCTCATCGGCCCAACCGCACAGCCCACCTTCTGTTACTTCAGCTCCACACACTCAAATTACCAGCCCAATTACCTCACCCACCCCAACCAACCCGGCCCCAAACCCAGCCGCTACTCCAACCCACCCGACAAACTCCCCAAGCCAAAGCCCGACACCGCAATTCCCCCATCGGACCATTCGAACCCGCTCGATGAGCAGAATCGTCAAACCTAAGCAGCTATTTAATCTCCACACCACGACCATTGCACCCATACCCCGAAACCCACAGGTTGCCTTATCCATTCCCGAATGGAACCGTGCCATGACTGATAAGTTTAGTGCACTTCTTAAAAACAAGACCTAGGAGTTAGTTCCTCGGAAACCGAGCATGAATATTATACGTAGCATGTGGCTGTTTAAACATAAATTCAATTCTGATGGAAGTTTGGCGTGATACAAGGCTCGTCTCGTGTGTGATAGTCGCCGCAAACAACCTGGCATAGACTGCGGGGAGACATTTAGTCCGGTTGTCAAACCGGCTACCATTCGGTTGGTCTTATCATTGGCATTGGCACAATCATGGACTATTAATCAGTTGGATGTCACTAATGCATTTCTTCATGGAAATTTGAACGAGATAGTCTACATGTATCGACCAATGGGATTTCGTAGTCCTGACTATCCGGACCATGTTTGTCTTCTAAAGAAACCTTTATATGGCCTCAAACAGGCGCCTCGTGCATGGTACCAACGCTTCACCGATTTGTGGTTTTACAGGGGTTCAAGCAGAGTAAATAGACAACTCTTTGTTTGTTTATCGCCACGGTCGTGACATTGCCTATTTACTGATTTACCTCGACGATATTATTCTCACCACTTCATCGGATGGTCTTCGTAAGCGCCTTATGCACTGTCTTGCGGGAGAGTTTGCCATGAAGGAGTTGGGATCTTTATCATATTTTCTGGGTATTCAGGTGACACGTACCGGTAACAACATGTTTCTTTCTCAGTCGGCCTATGCTAAGGACATCATTCATCGTGCTGGAATAGACTCCTGCAAGCCAGTTGCCACGCCAGTAGATACACAGTCCAAACTCAGTGCTGATTCAGGTCCTCTTCATGATGATCCTACCACCTATCGCAGTCTTGCGGGTGCTCTTCAGTACTTGACTTTCACCCGTCCAAATATTTCGTATGTCGTTCAACAAATCTGCATGCATACGCACTCTCTAACAGCGGCTCATTGGAATGCATTAAAAAGAATTATTCGCTATATACAAGGCACGGTTGACTTGGGACTTCATATTGGTGCAACTGACACGTCTTCCTTGCGGGCATACACTGATGCTGACTGGCGGGTTGCCCAGACACTGGACAATCTACGTCTGGTTACTGTGTCTATCTTGGGGACAATCTGATTTCTTGGTCGTCTAAACGACAGTCTACTATCTCCCGTTCTAGTGCTGAAGCCGAGTATCGCGGCGTCGCGATTGTCGTTGCTGAAATCTGCTGGCTTCGAAATCTTCTGCTAGAGTCATGTCATCCACTATCGCGTGCTACTCTGATTTATTGTGACAATGTCAGTGCTATATATTTGTCCGGTAATCCTGTTCAGCATCAACACACAAAGCATATAGAACTCGACATTCATTTCGTGTACAGAAGGGTAATGTTCGCGTACTACATGTCTCGTCTCGGCATCAGATTGCAGATATCTTTACTAAAGGGTTGTCCCGTGTCTTGTTTGATGATTTCCGATCCAGTCTCAGCATTAGGCCACCCTTCGCTTCGACTACGGGGGTGTAATAGAATATTTATAGATTAGGAATTGATTGTAAATAATTATCATAGGATATCTCCTTATCAATAAGAGATTCTGTTTGTACTATATATAGTGATGGTGTTCAATGAGAGAAGGCAATGAAATATTAATTCCTATACTTTTGACAAAAGTTGAGGACTAAACGCATTATAAAGTGTAAATCATTGGGACCATCCGTGGACTTTTGGAAAACTAGGTATCATATCAAAAAATTTACAAACCCACAAGGGACTATCCCTGTTCTTTACTCGATTATCTACTTTTAACATACTTTTATTGAATAGAAAAATAGGTTACTAATATTATGTTAAGTGTTTTGAAAACGTAAAGATAATACTACTGAGACGTTTAAAAACCATGGTTGTAAAAGTCGCTAGGCACTCCCTAGTTGGTCGACCGGGGAGTTGAGAGTACTCGATCTAGCCGGAGAGTACACGAGGAGTATTCGGAGATGCCAAATTATAAAGAAATTAGTTTTCGGAAATTAAATATATGTCAAATAACATAAATTTACTAATATTTATAACAAAATACGTGAAATTGATATTCATTCTTTAATATGATAGGCATAGAAATTATGTTTTATTTTATTTTAAGTCAAACTTGGCCCGAGTTGACCTACTAGATCCGATTTTGGCCAATGTTGACCGCATTTGATCGATTCCGAGTAATTAGTCGGAGTTGAAGAAAGTCGCCTCGGTTGCCTACCTTGTAGCGACTACTCGGGCAGTACTCGGCCTTGGAGACCTTGTTTTACAACCATGTTAAAAACATATATACTAAATGGACCTTCCTTTATTAACCCTTACATTTTGACAACATTAATTATTAACCCTTAAATTTTGACAACATTCATTATTAACCCTTAAACAATATTAACCCTCATCTTTAAATAAGTTACACATGTATACTTTTTTTATCTATGCCTAACCACGTTAAGATCTAAATTACTTTTACTTTACACCATGATCTAAATTACATCTATGATTTTACACCACAAAGTCCAAGACATACTCTTTTTTATCTATGTCTAGTGACATTAATGTCATGAACGTAACGTGTGTAACAAAATAGAAAACACGTAATGTCACATGCACACACAAGTTAATGTCACATCATAACACGTGTAAAGATCTCACAAACACAACTTTACCGCCACAGCAGGTGGCACGGGTCAAAATTTTAGTTATGCATATAGCAATACATATTGACAGGCAAACTCAATCTTAGATCATTTGACTCATTTTAAATATTTTCACGGTCTAGGTCAGCTGGTTTTAACAACCGCTAACTAGAAATTCTAATTTCGATAACCCGAACTCGTTAAATTGGTCGAACCAGTAAACTATATAAAGTTACGAACTGATTGAGGTGTCTAACTTGCTATGGCATGAAAGGTTTTATCGGTTTCAATGGATTTTTCAACCACCATTACCACTTTCCAAAGGGGGTTTCTCATTTTTGTGCAAAAGGCGAACAAAGGGAAGTACTAGTGTGCTCTCTAATTTCTATCATCATTCAACATCTTACAACTCCACGATATATTCAAAACGGTTAGCCACGTTTTTATACATACATGACACACGAGATAAGACAACAACCTTGTTTGTTCATTCTCGTTTGTCTTCTGCTAGATCCTCAGCTAGCCCGATAAGATGATCAGTTGACCCTAAACCTTTCTTTTCCTTCCTTTCCATCACTGTGGTTCCAACTTCACCGCCCTCAACTTTCACTCCGGTTGTAAGTGATATCGCCTCCTCATCATAGTCGTCCCCTGTATCCCCTGCGTAAGCATATCTACAAGCCACACGACAAACATGTTATTCCTTAAAGTCTCCAAAACCAGACAATATTGCACAACACCCGATTAAGTAAAATGGGAAGGGCCGGGCAGGTTAAAAAATAGGTCAAAACTCCAAAAAAGAGGATGCGATTTTAGTATGAGCTGAAATGGAATGGGTAGGATTGACCTGCAAACACTGCTTTTGTCCATGTTTCATAGATGATTAATACGTCAAATATGATCAGGAAACTATCTATATACAAACAATAATAATACAAAGTTTGTTTTTGCCCTTTAAAAACTGTATTTTGTGCGAGATTTTCAACCCATTCTTTAAAAACTATCTATTTAAAAATAATGTGTATCAACACGGTTACTAGTAAAAAGACATTACTAGAATGCCCTCCAAAAATGAAGTTAAAGAATCTTGTGAACCCGTATCAACATGACACGTTTTGCATTATGATGACAATGGATAAATAAGATGATGGTTAAAATTTTGTCAAAACAGAAATTGCAGAAAATACTCTTTTAACAATTACAAAAGAAAGAATTTTGTGGACCTGATCATCATAATAAAATGCAAGTGAATTCAATAGGCAAGCAAGCAGTTGTGGGTAGATTTAAAAAATGTTTAATATATCCTTCGATGATAAAAAACGAACTTTATATGATCAAACAAGCAAAAACAGATACAAAATACAGGAGTGGCAAAATGAGAAGATAGGGAGGGTTGAGTAATGGGGTCAGTTCACACTATGTAACTTTTTGTATGATTCAGGCTGGCCCAAAATGCTATTTGCGCAAATTTTAATTAGAAACAAATAATTATCGAGTCAAATATGATTACAAAAAACATTTCATTTCAATAATAACCTACATTTAAAATAATAATATTGAGAAGTTTTATGCATTAAAGCACAATTTGAGCGACTCTCAACATGCTTTTCAAGCCATTCGATGTGTTTGCTTTTATCCATTTGACCCGATACTCCGATAGAAATTAATAAACAACACAAATTGATTCATTCACAAGTTAACGGGTATAAAGTACCACATCTAATTCAGAGTTCGGCAATTTATCATTTTTGGTTCTAATGAGAACCTAGAAGACAGAAAATGTAAAAAAAGAAGAAAAATTAATAAAGCATTATAAAAACAAATTACCTAGTGGGATTGCGAGAAGGAGCCCAAAGGATGCATATAACTACCAAAAGTGAAAAGGCAAGCAGCGACCAGAAGGCAGGAATAATCCAGTAAATGCGCCACAGCTCGCTTATTGGGTCGGTTGCATTAAAGTACAACTGCACCATTCATTGTTGAACTAAATATAATAACGAGCAGAAACAAAAATAAAATAAAATAAAGCCAAAAAGAAATCCACATTTGTATCATAAAGAATATAAACAGTACCTCATATCCAATCCAAGCAATAGAAACAAGCACAAAAAGCGCAAGGGCGTTTGTGAATTTTCTATAAACCTCCAGTTTTGCAATGCTTCTCTTCATCTAAAAATATATATATATATATCAGAAATAAGAAAAATGCATACGTCAAATACTAGTGGGGAACCAGCGGGGTCGACAATTTACACCGGTAAAGATATAGCCAGTGTTGTAAATATCGCTTGTATACGTAAAGATTTATAAGATACAATTCGAAGTGCATATACACATTGATGGCTCATAGTTTATAAGATACAATTCAAAGCGCATATACACATTCATAAAAATCAATTTATTTAATAGTATTTATTTTTGTATAGAGTGGAATAAGGATTTTTACTATTTTAATGTATTTTGGTCGATCTTTATTAACACAAGCATAAGACATGTCAAGGGGTTAAAATTTTAATATTTAACATATGATATTACTACTATTTTTTTACATAATGCCAACATCGTTAATTTTCACGTTATTTTTATTACTTACTTATCAATGGGTCATTGGGTTATATTTATTTCTTACAAGTCAAACTGAAAAAAATAGCTACAAAGAGCATGGGCCATATAAGCGAAAGTCTCAAAGTGTATTCTGATGCATATAACCTCCTAAATCACTCCATTCAAAACAATATCTAACTGTAACTTAAATAAATTAACCCACGATTTTTTTATATAAAAATGTAAAACAAATTAACATAACCCACCCCATTTCAACCCGTACAAAAAGATTGCTTGTTTTAAAACAAAAGGATTTGGAAAAAAAACATTACCTGAAGCTTCTCCAACGTCTTGGATAAAGACGAAAATATCCACAAAATAAACCAAGCATCCAAAACCGCAACAGGTAACACCAAATACAATTTCGTTCTTCCAGTAAAATCATTAATAGTCCCCAAATGTTCAACAACCTCAAGGGACTCAGAAGCAACAAAATATACAAAACCGAGAATCAACACTTTCGAGGTCACGCCTCCTAGTGTGGGCCTCACCACACCGTATCCCATTGCCACCACCAATAGCAGTAACCGAGAAAGCGTCTTCTTAACAGCACTAATTGTAACCGCCCATATCGTAATACCCACGGGTCGAACTCCGGTCACACTAAGATTTGAATAATCAAAATACCAAAACGCCATTTCACACATACCAAGAGCAATTACAGCCGAGATATGATAATGTAACTGCATTATATCTTTCCAAAACTGTACAAATCGTAAAAACCAACCGAGTCCGAGAATAAGGTACGCTAAAGACATGAATCCGTAAAATGTCATGAGCGGAACCATCTTCCCAGGTAAATAGCCATCGGGATTACGCCACACAGTTTTTCCAGTTATGGTTGTACCTTTGAGTTGTGGATCACAATACATAAAATAAAGATAATACATACCGGTTTTATCGATCTCAACTGACTGAGTATCCATTTTAGCTTCTTGTTTGTTTCCTTCAAAGAAGGTTTGGATGCGTTTCGGCCATTCGGGGTTATTTTCGTCTTTTTGGATAATAACTTCACCTACTTTGCAGGAGCTGTCTGCAGAGAGCTTTGGGTTGCAACATAACACGTTGGAACTGTTTTTCAGAAAATTGCCACCGATTCTTTCGGTATCTTTCACCTCGAATACAATAGCTTCGATTAATCCAGTTCTACTCTGCATATCATTCTGAATTTTTGCTGATTCACTTGTCCTCTTGAAGGTTACACTTTCAAATCTGAAATGTCAAAAGGGAAATACTTTAAATCTTATTTGGTTTTAGTATCATCATATTTCAGTTTCAGCAAGTATATGCTATATACGTCAACACCGCAAACAAATGAGAAACAAGGTAAGATAAGATATAAAAACTGATATAGTAAGAAATGTTTTATCAGAGTTATGATACAGGTTATGTTTCTCATGAACAGTTGAAACTCTCTAAATAACACATATATACTTCAAGATTAAAATCCTAAGGGTATTGCACATTTGCACATTGCACTCGTGTTGGCAGTTTGTGTACCAATGTGCCATTGAATATCTATTAATATTGGTGATAATTCAACTTAAGCATAGAAGGAGGCCCAGGAAAAACTCATAAACCGATGAAACTCTCTAAATAACACATAAAACCTCCTAAATCGTTTCATTTAAAAATTCTGATTATTATTATCATTATAATTACTAGTTAAATTGTTATTATAATCATGATTAGCGCATCAGTTATGTATATCAAAAATAGAAAATAAACAAAGAAAATGCCTGCGGTTCAACCCGACCTAGTCCAGACCGTTACCCCCTACATTAAATACATGACCAGATCATTTATAAGAAACTAGTATAAGAACAAAAGCATTGTTCCAACAAGAAGTCAATTTATAATAAATAGTTATATAAGATATTAAGATAAGATATTTACCAGCATAACTCACTAATCAAAACTTTCTCAACACCTGAAAACCTAAAGTATTTACTACTCCTCATCGAAAACAACTCAAATGCGGAGATCATGTAACAACATCAAACAAAATAACACTTAATATCATCCATACTCAATTTCACACCACTCAGTTTCAGTTATCTAACCCTAATTCAACCTATTCAACAACTCAATCAGTATTAATAACCTTCTATGATCCTTTTCAACAGTCAATAAACAAACACGGAGCAGTTAATCAGTAACAGCGTATGTATAAACTTCGATTGAGAGTAAAACAAAACCTGATGAATGATTTTCCGGCGAGAGGCTTAAACTCCGGCGAAGTAAGTGACGTGATATTACTATTATTATCATGATGATCTTCGTGATGTTTGGAGGCGAATAGACCTTCACTGCCGCCGTGAAAGAGGAAGGCGTTCAACTGAGGAGTGAAATACTCGTTACGATACTCGTGAATCGAAGCTCCGATTGGTGCGATTAAGTAGAAGAAAGCGAGTGTAAACCCTAGCAGTAGTTGATCGCCATTGTAGAATCGAAAGTTCTCTCTCATCTCTCTCTCTCTCTCTCGTCCCTGTTCTCTGTCTCTCTCCCTCTCTCTACGAATCTGAAACGTGACGAGTGGGTACGACGTGGAACACTCTAGAGATCGGTTTCGGACTTCCGAAGTTTCGTTACGACGTCGTTTTGGCATTCCATTGATTTGATAACCGGGACTATTTACCTTGGCAATAACACCAACTAAGTATATATCAAGAGTTAGGGTGAGAGGGTTTAGGGAGTGACCTCTCTTACGAAAAACAATCAGCAGGCGTCACATCAACTTTCCCCTTAACTCCTTTCACACCCTCAATTTGATGGCGGCACTCCTCTCTTGGGGAACTTGCTTTTTTTTTTGTTTTAATTAAGAAAATATGGTTCAAAAAATCAAAAAGAAGAAGTTGTGCGGTGAACACACACCGCTCCCCCTCCCCGCTTGCACTCCCCGATTTGATGGCGGCGGTATTCCCGCTCGGGGACTTCACTCACCGATCCCCTCCCCGAGAAGTGCCCCGCTCACCCTAATTACGTTTATCAATTTTTAAACTGATGAAGTGTAATGCTTATTTTTTAACTGAACTCTAATTGTTACTAGTGGGGAACCTGCGCGTTGCAGCTTAGTCAACAATTTGCAATGTTGTTCTCATTTTTCGTTTGTTTATTAGTAATAACACCCCGCATGTTGTGACGGATCAAGCCTAATTAACAACACACTTGGAATTATCTATGCTATCTATAATAAGAGAAAAAGAGCTGATGTAAATCTGCTTACTTGTCAACTTATAACCTATGCCACATGTCGTTGCTGATGTCATAATTCCGGTTTCAATATTTATATATACGTAAATCTATTTCAAATGTATAATCTGTTTTATTATTAGTAAAAAAAGGTTTTATTTAGGAGGGAACTTTGAAATTGCATGGGGAGAAGAAATTGCCATTAATGCACTGGAAGAAGTAATCATATCTTTCTCTCTCCTTCTTCTTCACTCTTTCTTATTCAAACTTTCTTCTCAACAATTCCATTTCACCTTTTTCTTCTCATTTCAAAATGTCCGCATCTTCTGTGCAAACTATGTCATCCGGCAAGAAATCCGACGGTGAACCACCATCTTTGGCACTCAGTTTCATTGATGATTTGAATCCGTCCAAAGATATGTGGAATCTCAAGTGTCGAATCATCCGGAAATGGGTTTAGTCCTTTCGGATGGATCTGATCTTGCTCGATGAGAAGGTATTAGTGTTTGTCAAGCATCTTTGATGTCTTTTTATTATTTTTATCATTTTGCATTTTGAGTTTTGTGTAATTTAGTTTTAGACAAAAAGAAAGAAAGAAAGAAGAAAATCTGTTTGTTTGTTTTTTTTTATCCGAAATAGATGATTATTGTAAAGTGACTGTTTGTTTGTTTGTTTAAAGAAAGCAAGATGGTTTTTTGTTTGTGGTTTGGATCCTTTATAATTTAGGGTTAGATATAAAGAACCAAAGATGAATATTTGTTTGGTTTGTTTATGGTCATTCATAGATGATTATTGTTTACTGTTTTGTAAGTTTGTTTTAGGGTTATATGGTTATTTGTTTTCTGTTTTGTGTAATTTAGGGTTAGTTATAATGATAAAAAGACTAATAGTTTGGTTTGTTTTTGGTCATTTATAGATACTTACTGTTTGTTTCCCTCTTATAGGATTATGCACAATGAAAGAAACATGAATATTAGTTACTTATTGATCCTTCATATGTGGAGACTTTAGCCACATGTACATTTTATATTTTTTTTGAGATACTGTTTGTTTGTTTGTTTCTAAAGTATGTGCTTTCACTTATTTGTCAGGGCCGTAAGATTCAGGCAGGGATTAAGGCTCCATTGATACATGTGTTTATTGATCGGTGCATTTTAGATACACTCTATATTGTATTAATCATAATAATAACGCATCCATATTGGTATATAATATGTGAATTTGAAATGTTTTGTATGAAATAGGTTGAAAAAAAAGAATGGGTTAAAAATGATGAATTATATAAAAATAATACAAATGGATTCTTTAATACTTATAAAGATAAATGATGTTTAAAAAAATTGTGAATCGAGGTTATGAGAATTAAATAGATATCATCATATGTCTCTCATCGAATTTTGTGGCTATCAAAATCATTTATTATTTAATTGGTCTAAATTGAAATATGTGTATGTTGTTTGTGCAGGTTCTTTCACGCACAGGTTTTTTTTTATCAAGAGCACTCAAGTTGATTTGGATTATAATAAAATAGGCCATGGACAAGTGGGCTGAAATTATGCAAGTAACTTTTGTGGGCTTGCACAAGAGAACGCAAGTGGAATTACAGTGGATAAAGGGCTGGCAAGTGATAGCATGGGGGTTCGCAAAGCCCATGAAGAATGACGGTGGAAATTTTTAGGGAATAAAAAGAATGAACAAAAAAAACGCAGGGGGGTAGCCCTTTGGCTGTTTTTGGACGTAATTCAAAAGGGGGCTCTAATCACTTATCAACGTCATCATTCCCACCTCTCAACCAAATCGATCATGCCTTCAATCTCATCTCAAGCCGGTGATCGCGTCCACCCAACCATGAACGGCTAGTCTCTGCGGATTCACCCCGGTGTAGATGTTGTAAGATTTCTAGTGTTTATACATTTGTATTTTAATTTGGTTTTGTGACAAATTGTTTAGTATTTGAAGCTTATGATAATTGTCGTGCATTTGAATTGAATTTGTGAATTGTCGAACGATGATAAAGTTATGACTTTGCGAAATGAATTTGTGCACTTATGCCTTATCGTAGATTAGGATTTACATGTCCGAGGTAACGAAGTGCATTACGGTCCGTTGTCTATGACGTTGATAGCAATTGGCACCTAAGCTTCGTGATAGTAATCCGTTAATCACTATATGCAATTGAATCAAGTTAAAACATGTAGGAACCCTAGGTCTTGCAATTATCGAACCGGGTGTGATCCGTATTCTCATTTCTTGTTTCAACTCTCTAGTTAGTATTTTAGTTGCAATTTTAGTTAATCACAAGTGTTTTAGATAATACCCATTGTCGGTTCACTCCGATTTATTTCCAAATCAATTAAATAAATAAAATTAGCAATCTTCATAATCACTTTGTACATTATTTGTAAATAGTCTAACTAATCGAACGGGTCGTGCGATACTGACCACATGCTCTTCGTGGATTCGATACTCGACTTACCCTAGCTACCTAGGTTTAATTGGGTTTTTGACTGATCGGGACGACACGGTCACGTCAAAATGGCGCCGCTGCCGGGGAGCTAGTGCGCTTAGTATTTCATTGCTTGTTCGATTTTAGTTTAGTTTTTTTTTTCTTATGTATTCGTGATTTTACTTTGGGTGGTCGAGCTTGTTTGTGCAGGTACATGTTTTGCAGGTATCATCTTTCAATATGAATTGGGTAGATGATGATCCGTGTGAGTGTTGCGGAAGCGGAGAGCATTATTTAGAGGATTGCTCAGTCTTCTACGAAAAAGTTCAAGCCAACAAGGATCGGGAAGACTACCTCAGCGGATTGTATGAATATAGGAGGGCGGATTATGAAGATTTCAATGGTCCATCCTCATATTATCCATACGATAATCCACCTCCACCACATTATCAAGAGTACTACTATGAACCCGAATTGCCCCATTTCTCAAGTTACCGGGAGGTGTATGATGATTATTATAATGAATACCCTCAACCGGCATACGAGGAACCTCAAGACTCAATAAGTTCCAAATTTGATGCCCTCATGAATGCTATGAGTGCCCTTACTAATTCACATCAAGCTCTTACTAATTCACATCAAGCTCTTACTAATTCACATCAAGAGTTCAAAGCCGAAATAAAGAAAGAGTTTGAAGTAAGGGATAAAGCCCATGAAGCATTGGTGGTGCAAGTGGGTCAATTAGCGGAGGAATTAGCCCAAATTAAAGGCGAGCGGGAGGTTTTGGCTAATGGTACAATGGTGGATGGTGATGTGGTGGAAGAGGTTATGGAACTTCCGGAGCAAGTAATTGAATGTTTGAACCGACCGGAAGGCGTGACACCGCAAGACGAATCGGATTCGAAGGAAGCTCACGTTCATATTCATCCTTCTTCCAAACTTATCAATCCAACCAACAAAGTTGGGGATGCGGGTTTGTGCATAAGGATTCGAAGGGTGGCATTGCGAGACATTGGCCATGTTGTTAAGAAACGACCCCGAAGTTGTACAGTGCGTATGCCGAATATAATAAAAAGAGTATGGATTCGGCATGCTAATTACCGAGCGTATGTTGGAAACTCGGTAGGCAAATGTGCACTTCGACCACCATGAGAGGTAAATCAGGTATGATTGTTGTAGAGTTTGTATTATTATTATTATTATTTTTTTTTTTTGTAGTTAAATGAACGTTGTGGGTGTGTTCCCTATATAACCCTCACGAGACCTACTCGTCCTCCCAAGCTATTGGGGGGTTTAAAAGGGCTTGTTGCATACGCTAAATGCAACCGTGATTCCTACGAAAGTGAGTTAGGTTTGTTGTTATTGTAAGTTATTTTTCTACATAAATCAAAGTAAATTAATGTATAACTTGGTAATATTTTCATAAAAGTGGTAGAACTAGGTAGCTAATAAATTTTAATGGTTGTGAGAAGCATGCTTCTACACAAGGGTTAAGATTTGTAGGTACATTATGTTCGTGGGACGACCGCTTTCTTGAAGAGAAGAAGAGCACACGAGGAATGAGCTCAAAAATCAGGTGCATACGTTTCTTTTTACTTTTGATTTTTAGTTAGCAAATAAGTGGATTGTAAATTATATTTTATTTTCCGGGGTGAAATTTTGGGGAGGTTAGCCGTGTCACATCCCTTGTGTGTTTTAAAACTCTAGTTCTTACACATTGAGGACAATGCGTACCTCAAGTGTGGGGATGGGGGAGTAGTAAAAGTTTTTCGATTTTTGACCCATTCATTTAAACACTACACATTGAGGACAATGTTGACCTCAAGTGTGGGGATGTGGGGGAAAAATTTCAAAAATTTTTCAAAATGTCTTTGTTTGAAGCAATCTTAAAAGCACAAGTAACTAAGTCAACGAGGGATGGCACAACCCATTTGGTCTTTTGTCATGGTCAAGTTCAAATTAATAGCATGACGGGTATTTAGCGGGTGGTTATTTGGGAATAATCCGCCTAAGAAACTAGCATATTATGCATGTCACATACCATACCCTTTATATATGTGAGGTTTTGAGCCACTTTTACATCATAGAATTACATATTTATGTTTCTTTGTTTGAGTGGACCATTAGTCATGTATTGTAGAACTTGCAACTTTTGATACGTTTGAGACCATAGACCGAATACAAGCACGAGAATGATTAAGGCATTAGGTAAACCTTTTTCTTTTTACACCATTTATATATCCTTACCCAAAAATTTATCCCTTAGTAGCCAATTTTGAGCCTAATCCTTTCGTTTGACCACCCATTTAGCCCATAACCTTAAGCCTTTTCTTTTAAACCCGTGTGATGAAAATTCGATCATAGGAGTATATGTTTGTATAGTTGTGGTTTATATTTGCTAAAAAAAATATAAAAAACCAAAAAAATTGTGAAAAAGAGAAAAAAAAATGTTGAGAAAAGCACAAAAATATGTGTTTATAGTTTGATTGAATAAAAGGTTGTTGCCTTCTAGTCGTCGATGTTTGTAGATAGTTGTGTTTAGCATAGTTATTTTGTAATAAAAAAATCGAGTTTTCATCACCTTAGCCACTTTAAATATCCTATTCCCTACCCTTAGCCTAGCCCCATTACAACCCTTACAAAGACCTTTTGACTTTTGCTTAGTATTCGTGTTCGGTGGTGGAGAATGATTGAGTTGCAAGCCTATGCGGGTACGTGTTCTAATCGGTTTGAGTGATTATTTCAAAAGCGCTAATGCATCAACTATTAGCCAATTCTAAAACCGAGTGGAGAGAACATTGTGAGGGATGTGCATGATCTATTAGTTTCAAGAGCGGATTAATCTTGGGTAACTACTTTTTATATAATTAATCAAGTATAGCTAAATATGTCGAAAAGTGTAAAAAGTTGAACTTGGGTATGACATTAAACCTTAACCTTTGTCTCGGGAATGGGAAGTGTATTTCTCGTTCAACCCACGTGAAAGTGAAAGACATATTTGCTTGAGGGCAAGCAAACGACAAGTGTAGGGATGTGATCGGTGCATTTTAGATACACTCTATATTGTATTAATCATAATAATAACGCATCCATATTGGTATATAATATGTGAATTTGAAATGTTTTGTATGAAATAGGTTGAAAAAAAAGAATGGGTTAAAAATGATGAATTATATAAAAATAATACAAATGGATTCTTTAATACTTATAAAGATAAATGATGTTTAAAAAAATTGTGAATCGAGGTTATGAGAATTAAATAGATATCATCATATGTCTCTCATCGAATTTTGTGGCTATCAAAATCATTAATTATTTAATTGGTCTAAATTGAAATATGTGTATGTTGTTTGTGCAGGTTCTTTCACGCACAGGTTTTTTTTATCAAGAGCACTCAAGTTGATTTGGATTATAATAAAATAGGCCATGGACAAGTGGGCTGAAATTATGCAAGTAACTTTTGTGGGCTTGCACAAGAGAACGCAAGTGGAATTACAGTGGATAAAGGGCTGGCAAGTGATAGCATGGGGGTTCGCAAAGCCCATGAAGAATGACGGTGGAAATTTTTAGGGAATAAAAAGAATGAACAAAAAAAAACGCAGGGGGTAGCCCTTTGGCTGTTTTTGGACGTAATTCAAAAGGGGGCTCTAATCACTTATCAACGTCATCATTCCCACCTCTCAACCAAATCGATCATGCCTTCAATCTCATCTCAAGCCGGTGATCGCGTCCACCCAACCATGAACGGCTAGTCTCTGCGGATTCACCCCGGTGTAGATGTTGTAAGATTTCTAGGGTTTATACATTTGTATTTTAATTTGGTTTTGTGACAAATTGTTTAGTATTTGAAGCTTATGATAATTGTCGTGCATTTGAATTGAATTTGTGAATTGTCGAACGATGATAAAGTTATGACTTTGCGAAATGAATTTGTGCACTTATGCCTTATCGTAGATTAGGATTTACATGTCCGAGGTAACGAAGTGCATTACGGTCCGTTGTCTATGACGTTGATAGCAATTGGCACCTAAGCTTCGTGATAGTAATCCGTTAATCACTACATGCAATTGAATCAAGTTAAAACATGTAGGAACCCTATGTCTTGCAATTATCGAACCGGGTGTGATCCGTATTCTCATTTCTTGTTTCAACTCTCTAGTTAGTATTTTAGTTGCAATTTTAGTTAATCACAAGTGTTTTAGATAATACCCATTGTCGGTTCACTCCGATTTATTTCCAAATCAATTAAATAAATAAAAATAGCAATCTTCATAATCACTTTGTACATTATTTGTAAATAGTCTAACTAAGCGAACGGGCCGTGCGATACTGACCACATGCTCTTCGTGGATTCGATACTCGACTTACCCTAGCTACCTAGGTTTAATTGGGTTTTTGACTGATCGGGACGACACGGTCACGTCATTTATCTCACAGCTTCATGAGGATGAAGTTGTTATTCTCTCCAGGTTTGGTGTTGGAGAAAACACTAATGCTTACAAACTTATTAACCATGGTTACAAGATTAACTTTTACCGATGTACGGTTGTTACACGTGCGAATGGTTGGCAAGGTGTTAATTACGAATTTAATTTCATCGCGCATTCACACATTCTTAATGGAGATGGAAAGGATTTGCTCACGTGCGGTATGACTGTTTTTGATAATCTGATATATGCTTTGCCTCCCTTTTCAGTGTCAATAATTTCTGTTGCTATGTTTACTATTTTAGATGTTGCTGGAATTGTTGTCTTGTGTGGAGCTATGGAAATCTTTCCTAACGAAAGAAAAAAGATGAATTTGGATCTTCAAGATGTCCAGTAAATTCTAATTTGCCATTTATATAAATTTATTTGTGTGTTATCATTGTATTTAATACAATACCAATGATTAGTTTATTTTATATAAAAGTTTATTAAATGGCTGTTCTTATTTAATACAATACCAATGATTAGAATATTTTATATATAAGATTCTTTATTGCATTTAATGGTATATTCATAGTAATTCATTTTCATTATTTAATGTAAATGATTATGTAAATCATATACTATATTCACAGTAAATGATTGTATGAACTTTCAATGATGTTCTTTTAATGCTTTTGTTTGAGTTAAATCATCTACTATATGCTGTTCTTATAAGTTGGCTATTTGGTCGCGTTATAGTAACTTTATTGTAGTAACCAATAGATTGGTAAAACCTAACAACCTTTAACCACGGTTATAATGATCCATGGCAGTATCTTTGTGTTGTTCCCCCATCTAACAACCTAACAACCTTTAACAACTGTTACATCTAACTACTGCTAGCTAAGGTCTGATACTATTACAACAGACAAAGTAAACAACTGTTTCTTCATTCCACTGCTTCATTCCAAGCAGGGCTTTGGTCTTTAGCAGGCAACTTGACTTAGGGCAGTAGATTAAATAGCAGCACTTTCTCTCCAGCTGTTGTTGTACACAAACAGTTGTTAATAGACAACAGTTGTAGTATACAAACAGTGGATGAGGGCCATCAGATGTTATAACCACTGATTAGAATATTTTATATATAAGATTCTTTATTGCATTTAATGGTATATTCATAGTAATTCATTTTCATTATTTAATGTAAATGATTATGTAAATCATATACTATATTCATAGTAAGATTGTTTATTGCACTTAATGGTATATTCATAGTAATTCATTTTCGTTATTTAATGTAAATGATTATGTAAATCATATACTATATTCACAGTAAATGATTGTATGAACTTTCAATGCTGTTCTTTTAATGCTATTCTTTGAGTTAAATCATCTACTATATGTTGTTCTTATAAGTTGGCTATTTGGTCGCGTTATAGTAACTTTATTGTAGTAACCAATAGATTGGTAAAACCTAACAACCTTTAACCACTGTTATAATGATCCATGGCAGTATCTTTGTATTGTTCCCCCATCTAATAACCTAACAACCTTTAACCACTGTTACATCTAACTACTGCTAGCTAAGGTCTGATACTATTACAACAGACAAAGTAAACAACTGTTTCTTCATTCCACTGCTTCATTCCAAGCAGGGCTTTGGTCTTTAGCAGCCAACTTGACTTAAGGTAGTAGATTAAATAGCAGCACTTTCTCTCCAGCTGTTGTTGTACACAAGCAGTTGTTAATGGACAGCAGTTGTAGTATACAAACAGTGGATGAGGGCCATCAGATGTTATAACCACTTTAAGGTGGAAAGTCTAATGCAAACAGCTGCTGAAGAGATATACACTGATGTGAACCAGTTTTGGCTCTTATTATCCGTTTCTCACAAGAACGCAAATGATTGTATTAACTTTTAATGTTGTTCTTTTATCTTTTTCTTTTAGAGGAGAGGTAGTCCGTTGTACTTTGTGGAATGCGTATGCACAAGAATTTAATGATTTTTTGTCTGAAAACTCTCCGAATGAGACTGTCATGGCTGTCATTTAGCATGCCAGGATTAGGAAGTGGCAGGGTAATTTATATTTGACTGATTTATTTCGTTTAGTTTTCCCAATCTCCATTTTGTTACATTTTTTAAGAACATTTTTTTTATTTCTTTAGTGATTTGTAATGAATTATTGGATATGTATATTGTTTCTTGCAGGTCAATATACTGTTCAGAGTGATAAGTTTGGAAGTCGTCTATTTCTCAACCAAGAAATTGATGAGATTAATGAACTGCGCAAGAGGTACTATCCCTGATTTATATTTCATATTTTTCATATTTTTATTAACATAAGTATGAGTATTAACGTTAATTGTGTTTTTATTTTTATAGTCTTTTAGTGAAACAATTTGAAGCTGGTGCTTCTTCTTCTCAAACCATTCTTTCATCTCAGAGTGTATTTCCAGTCCGTCAAGAATTTCTAATTGAGACTCCTAAGAGACATGTTGATGAAATTATTGAGATTGATAGTGTACGAATAATTCTATATACATTCATAGGCATTTTAATTTTGTTTAATGTTTTCTATGTTTTATCAATTGAGCATGTTAATAACGCTTTATCTGTGATATTGTAGGCAATGTCATGTGTGGTAGTTGCAACGATCAAAATTGTTCAACAAAACTATGGATGGTTTTATCCGGCATGTCGAGACTGTAACAAGAAGGTGTTGACCAAAATTGAGTACTTACAATATGCTAAAACCATTTCTGATGAGGTCATGAATCTGTCACCTGCTTCATTGGTTTGTCCGAAATACGATAAAGAATGCACATCGATAACCATAAAGTAAGTTAACGTCCGATCTTTTTATGTCCAGAGCTGCTATGGTTTTTGTTGTAATTTACTTGGCATTTATTACGGGTTCAAAGTACATCTGATAGTGCAAGATGAAACTGGCAGCGTTTCTTTTGTGATGTTTGATAAAGATGTAATGAAGCTTATTGGTTCAACTGCAAATGATATAAGGGAATGCCAAGTGAAGCTCGATGATACTGAAACTTTTCCCCATGAAATATCACGGTTGGTCGAAAAGAAGTTGGCGTTTAAAATTGAAGTTTCTGATTACAACCTTAACCATGACTACCACGTCTACACTATCCAAAAAGTATGTGATGATCCGGACATAATCGCTGAATTGGTTGGTGGTAATGGAAATGCTCTTGAGGTTGCTGATGAGGTAAGAGTTTTTGTATATCTTATACTGATTTATTTTTTTCTTTCCAATTTTTGTAGTTTAAATATCTTAATTAAATTCCCTTTTGGTAATATTTTGATATTAGGTGTTTAGTCAAGAAGGTTCAGAAATTAAAGTTGTTCAATTATCTGAATCCTCACAGATGGCCGGTGCTGATATTTCAAAGGTGAATAAGAATTATATAGTTTTGTTTTTTGGTTGAGTATAGATTATATTTACATTATTTGATACCTTAGTAGTTGTTTTGTGATTTACTTGAAGGATGTTGTATCTGTTATGGCCGACTCTTCCGTTGTCGAAGCCGAGAAGGATTCGGCCACCAGTCCTAATGGTAAACGTTCGTTGCAGGATGTCGAAGGTCAAAATGTTGGGGAACTCTCTTCTAACAACAAAAGGGGCCGGAGGAAGCCATCTAGGCTTAACACCTAGCTTCTTTCACGTCATTATATTTTGATGTTTAATCAAACCTATGTTTTTGGTATGTACTTAAGTATGTGGTTGTTTGAAGTTTGGTTGTCGTTGGTAAGTGTTAAACTACTCAAACAGTTGTTTTCTATGTTTTAGATGTTGGTAACTTATGAACTTGGAACATGTGGTAAACCATTATGTGGTTTACTTTTTTGTATTATGCTGGTAAATATAATCTTTGCTTATAATGTGTGTTTTGATTTGTGAATATAGTATATGAGATGTCTAAATTAGTTTGACACAGTTTAAATTCTCCTTTTTTAATATAGAGTTTGAATGTATCTTCAGTAGTTGTTGTGCACAAACAGTACTTAAAGGACAGCAGTTGTAGTATACAAACAGTGGATGAGGACCATCAGATGTTATATCCACTTTAAAGGGGAGAGTCTAATGCAAACAACTGATTATGATGAATCCACTGATGTGAACCAGTTTTCGCTCTTATTATCTGTTCCTCTTTAAGCACTGTTACATTTAACTACTGCTAGCTAAACACTGATACTATTACAATAGACACAGTAAACAACTGTTTTTTCAGTCCACTACTTCAGTCTAAGCAAGGCTTTGGTCTTTAGCAGCACTTGAGTTAGGGCAGTAGATTAAATAGCAGGACTTTGTCTTCAGCAGTTGTTGTACACAAGCAGTACTTAAGGTTCAGCAGTTGTAGTATACAAACAGTGGATGAGGGCCATCAGATGTTATAACCACTTTAAAGGGGGAAGTCTAATGCAAACAACTGCTTATGATGAATCCACTGATGTCAACCACTTTTGTCTCTTATTAGCTGTTCCTCTTTAAGCACTGTTACATATAACTACCGCTAGCTAAACACTGATACTATTACAATAGACAAAGTAAACAACTGTTTCTTCATTCCACTGCTTCAGTCCAAGCAGGGCTTTGGTCTTTAGCAGCACTTGAGTTAGGGCAGTAGATTAAATAGCAGCACTTTGTCTTGAGCAGTTGTTGTACACAAGCAGTGCTTAATAGACAGCAGTTGTAGTATACAAACAATGGATGAGGCCCATCAGATGTTATAACCACTTTAAAGGTGAAAGTATAATGCAAACAGCTGCTTATGATGAATCCATTGATGTGAACCATATTGTTTGGCTCTTATGAATCAACAGTGAATAAGCTTTTGACAAGTGTTTTGAGCAAAAAAAGTTCTGATGAAAGGAATGATTTAAAGTCTAATACAAACAGCTGCTTATGATGAATCCACTGATTTGAACCAGTTTTGGCTCTTATTATCGTTCCTCTTTAACCACTGTTACATATAACTACGGCTATCTAAACACTGATACTATTACAATAGACAAAGTAAACCACTGTTTCTTCATTCCACTGCTTCAGTCAAATCCGGGCTTTGGTCTTTAGCAGCACTTGACTTAGGGCAGTAGTTTCTAAGGGGTCCAATGAATTCCTAATAAAACCAAGACAAGAATGTATTGAAACATGTAGTAGTTAAATCCATATAAATTTCTTGGTGCACATAAACTATCGGACAAGGTGACTCGGTAAAAATCTATCATTAAACTTCAACTCCAAAATATAAATCTTGTGGATCGCGTTGTAATAACTTTATTGAAGGAACCAATATATTGGTAAAACCAAGACAAGGATGATAAAAAAATATGTAGTATTTAAATCCATATAAATTATGGATTTTTCAGTTTCACTTGGTTATATTTTTTATACAAAACCAAAGGGCCCCAAATTTGGCTTAATTTTGCAATTAAATGGTCTAATTCTTTCAATAATTTCTGGCCCATAAGTTGTGAACCATAAAATCCTGCCAAAGGCCCACAAAATGAATCAGGTTTGTTAAATCACCATTTCATATCATCCGCTATGTTTATAGCTTATTTTTTGACTGAATCAAAGTGAAGATTAAAAATTAGCGCGGAAAACTCAACTTATAATTCAAGACTCTCTTAGTTTGGAAGCAATCGATGAACACTAAATGGTAGGTTTTTCTATCTCATTTGTTTAAATCTATTATCAACATTTGATGTGATCATCCACTTATTTAATTAGCCCTAAATAATCACCTATAGCTAGCCCTAAATCACATATATGTGCTCAATTCTTATGTACAGTTATGGAGAGTAAAAAGAATTTTATACCAAGATATAGAGAGTATTTTCCACAGTGCAGTCCTCAACAGTCCAAAGAATCAAGGAAGATAAGAAAGTCTATCTTGAATAAGCGTAGAAACAGAGGCGTGGTTCAATTTGTACAGACACCTCCTATTATTGATACACTTCTGGGCAATGTTACTATCACAAAAAACGATAATGGAGGTATGTTTTTTATGGTCATTTTTTTAAATAAATATATATATGTAATGTTATATTACCTGAAATCATTTTCTTGATATATATCAACAAGTATTATCAAAAGGTGTTTACAAAGCTTCAACTCTACATTACACACCATGCAGTGTAAATCAGAAACAAACGATAATGTCGTTGGAATGCTCTTCTAAAAAAATGGGTAAACAACTCTTGTGCTACTTTTCTAATTATCCTACAACATGATTGTAAGTGTTTGTAGCATAAATTAACCAAATCTCTTCATGTACAGCATGTCACACGCCCGACAAGTTAGATCGAACATGTGTTAGTACAATTCCTCTGACTTCATCCAATCTTGGTAAGGTTATAAATCTTATTTTTTTAAGGTATGCTATCCGATTTGACCTTGTCCCTTTGTTTGGATTTTAGGACAATCTGGAAAGGCTAATTATGGTGTTTATCACCCTAGAAAGAGGAAACAAAGTTTGAAAACCATGGATATAAATAAATTTGATTTATCCATTGTAGCTGATTTAAGTAGGGCATCTTCAATGGTCACTCCTCTTCAATCATCAAATCATAAAATTGATAGCACTCCATTAACGGATGTTACAAACTGTATGCTATATACACTTTTGTTATTACAACTCGATCATTTATTTTATGTTAATGTAAGTTTGATAACATTTGTAAATTTTTTCTTGCAAGTAGATCGTGTTACAGTAAGGTCCCGTCGAAGTGATATTCCAACTCCTCAGAATATTGACATTAGAACTTCTCCACAATTGCCAAAATGTTCCGTTGTAGCGTTTAATGGTATGTGTTTTACTTTTAATACAAAACTAAATATAGGTTTCTGAGTCACTATATTTGTCCAATCTATTGCTTATCTTCCTATCTGTTGTAACCAATGTTAATTGCCATTTCCAAAATGAAACGGCAGGAAAAGAAAATTCCTACCCTGGTGAAAGGTCTAACTTTGATGATCCCGATTCGGAGGATTGTTTACCATCTTCTATCGTAAAAAAGATTTACGGAATTGCAAGAGGTAAATACCCTCCTTAAACTTATCAAAGTATCTTTCCAAATAACAGTTTAATCTCCTAATATTTCACTTATATAATCATTTTTTTATCTGCCTATATAATTTTGTAGAATACGTTGATCATGGAGATGCTATTTTTGTATGTTCTTACTGTCATGCAATGATTTGGAAAGATGAAATGCTTAGGGGTAATTTGCATTCTAAGAAATCTTCTTTTTCTCTTTGTTGTTCGAATGGAGACGTTGAATTGTCTTCCTCACCTGCTCCTCCTCCACTGCTCTAAAGATTTTACAAAAGAGTTACTCCTGAAAGCCGCAATTTCATGAATAACATTCGAGCATATAACATGATGTTTTCCTTCACATCCCTTGGTGGCAAGGTTTCTAAAACTTTTCAAAAAACCAAAGGTCCTTATGTTTTTGGACTGCAAGGACAAAATTACCATCACATTGGTAGCCTGCTACCGAATGATGGTGAAGAGCCCAAATTTTCACAGCTTTATATTTATGATTCCCAAAACGAGGATTTTAATCGTCAAAAGGCTGTAAGGTAAATTAAGCATTCAGTAAATTCTGATTTATGTCAAGTGTTTTATATATATCTGATCTATACAATAATGTCGTTTTTTACACTGTGTCGAGCAAGGTTCGAAGACAGATACTAAACAACAACTTGATCTTGCCATCATATCGAGTCTTAAAAAAATGTTGGATTCATGCAATCCACTTGTGAAGTCATTTAGAATGGTACGAGATTGTTTTAAACAAAATGAATGGCAGAATGTAAGACTCAAGCTCATTGGAGTAAGGGATAAGGATGATAGAATTTTTAACTTGCCTACTGCTGAAGAAATTGCCGCCTTAATAATTGGTGATTTTGATGGAGCATTTGATAAAAGGGATATCATAGTTCAAACAAAATCAGGCGATCTTCAGAGAACCAGTGAGCTTCATCCCTCTTATCTTGCATTGCAATATCCACTTATCTTCCCATATGCAGAAGATGGATTTAGACTTGGTATTAAACATCGAGGTGTTTCAGTTGATTGTGATATACTTAGAACCAGCACCACAATGAGAGAGTACTTTTGTTACAGAATACAAGACAGAGCCAACCAATTTTCGTTGTTACTCAATGCCCAAAAGCTATTCCAACAGTTTTTAGTTGATGCGTATACAATGATAGAATCTGCACGGTTAGCTTATATAAAGACACAACAACCCAAACTTAGCAGTCAAACGTTTAAGAATTTAAATCAAAGTGTTCAAAGTGGCCAAAGCGAGGCGTCAAACTGTGGAAAACGAATTTTTTTGCCATCTTCATTTATCGGTGGAGCGAGATATATGATGCAAAAGTATCTAGATGCTATGGCAATCTGCAAAGCTGTAGGATATCCGGATCTCTTCATAACAATCACTTGTAATCCGAATTGGCCTGAGATTTATAGATGTTTAAAAGACAAACGGTTGAACCCTCAAGATAGACCGGATATTATCGCACGGTTATTCAAAATTAAAATCAATCATCTAATTCAAGATTTCAAGAAACATAAATTCTTTGGTGAGATACAAGCAAGTAAGTCATTGTAAATTGTTTTAATTAATTTCTCCAATAATACTTTTACTAACACTTTTTTGGATGTAATATTTCAGTTATTTATACAATCGAATTTCAGAAACGTGGTCTACCTCATGCTCATATATGTTTGTTCTTAAGTGCCGAGAGAAAATTTCCAACGGCTAAAGAAATCGATTTGGTTATTAGTGCTGAAATACCTGACAAAGAGATAGATGCTTCACTGTATGAACTTGTCAAACAATTTATGATCCGTGGTCCTTCTGGTACAGACAATCCACATTCTCCATGCATGGTTAATTTAAAATGTTCGAAGAAGTTTCCGAAAAATATGTAGATGAGACTTGTGTTGATTCTGAAGGATATCATGTCTACCGACGTCGTCAATCATGCAACACAGTAGAAAAAAATGGCGTCTTACTTGACAATAGGTTTGTTGTTCCGTACAATGCTACGCTACTAAAAAAGTATCAGTGCCTCATAAATGTTGAGTGGTGTAACCAAACAGGATCCATCAAATATCTCTTCAAATACATTAATAAGGGTCCTGATAGAGTGACAACTTCTGTTTACGAAAGTACTACCACTGCTAATGTGAACCCTCAAAACAAGGAAATGACAAATAATGAAAATCTCTCAAACGAAACAGAAGTAGATGAAGTTAAAGCATATCTTGATTGTAGATACATTTCAGCGTGTGAAGCTGCTTGGAGAATCTTTAAGTTTGACATACACTATCGGATTCCGTCTGTTGAAATATTACCTTTTCACTGTGAAGATGGTCAGGCTATTGTTTATGACGATAATTCAAACTTGTGTGACGTGGTCAGTAACCCAATTGTGAAAATGTCTATGTTCACAGAATGGATGAAATGTAATCAAACTGATGCATTTGCTAGAACTTTGAAGTATATAGAGTTCCCCAGATACTTTGTATGGATACGCAAAACACGAAAGTGGGTACGTAGAAAAAAACCTTTTGGTGCAGTTGGTAGGATACATTATGTACCTCCATCACTTGGTGATTGTTATTTCTTGAGAATTTTATTGAATCATGTTATAGGACCAATGAGTTTCAATGATATAAAAACAGTTGATGGAAAAATATATCATACTTTTAAAGATGCATGTTTTGCTCGCGGTCTGTTGGACGATGATAAGGAGTATTTAATGGCCATTAATGAAGCAAGTACATGGGCTACTTCTGATTTCTTGCGTACATTTTTTGTAATGCTCTTGATGTCAAACTCCATTTCTAGGCCGGGTATTTTCTGGATGGAAACAAAATCTCTATTATGTGAAGATATATTATATCAGCAACGGAGGATTACTGGTATTCCTGGTAATTTTAAAAACTTAAATAAAATTTCAGATTCCATTTTAGTTTAATCAAGTATTTAAAAAATCTAATTACTAAACATCTGTTATATTTTTTAGATTTGGTTCTTAAAGAGGAAGAGATTGAAAACATTTGCTTAGCACATATCCAAAAACTGTTACTTGGTTATGGAAGTACGTTAAGCAACTTTACTGACATGCCAAATGTTCCTGACAACTACACTTCAGCATTGAACAATCAATTGATAATGAAGGAACTTTCGTATGATCGGGCTATCTTAAAAAAGGAACTTGCAGCTTCCCTAAAATCTTTAACTGATGAACAGCGAAAAATGTATTAAACCGTCATGAATGCAGTTGTTAAAGGAAGTGGAGGAGTTTTCTTTCTATATGGTTACTGTGGAACTGGTAAAACATTTCTGTGGAAAACATTTGCAGCTGCGTTACGTTCCAATGGTGAAATTGTGTTGAATGTTGTATCCAGTGGTATTGCATCACTTCTATTAGATGGTGGTAGAACGGCTCATTCCAGGTTTGTAATTCCGATAAATGTTAACGAGGATTCTATATGCTCTATTGAACCAAACAGTGAGCTAGGAGGCTTAATCAAAGAAACTAAGATGATAATCTGGGATGAAGCGCCAATGACACATAAGCATTGTTTTGAAGCTCTGGATAGAACAATGAGAGATATAGCCCGTTCCAGTAATCCGTCCTTGCAGAACAAACCTTTTGGTGGAAAGATTGTGCTTTTTGGCGGTGATTTTAGACAAATCCTTCCAGTTATTCCAAAAGGTACTAGAAGCATGATTGTAAATTCTTCATTGAATTCTTCTTATATATGGCAGGATTGTCAGTTACTCAAGTTAACTGAAAACATGAGGTTAAAAATGGGTACCAAACCAAGTAATTTTAACGAGACCAAGGAATTTGCTGAATGGATTTTAAGGCTTGGTGATGGTCTACTTGGTGGTCCAAATGATGGAGAAGTGGAAATTGAAATTCCAGATGATTTACTTATACTCGATGCAGTCAATCCTATATCTTCATTGATCGCTTTCACATATCCGGACATGCAAAAGTTTTTATGCAATTCAAATTACTTCCAACAAAGAGCCATTCTTGCACCCACAAATGAAGTTGTGGATTCAATTAATACAGAACTGTTAAATAGTATGCCTGGTGAAGAAAAGATATATCTCAGTTCAGATACTTTATGTGAGTGTGAGGATCAAACCGACCTTAACATGGCATTGTTTCCTCCAGATGTATTAAACAAATTGCATCTGTCAGGATTACCTAACCATAAATTGGTTCTCAAAGTTGGAGCTCCGGTAATGTTACTCAGAAACATTGATCAAACAAATGGTCTGTGTAACGGTACACGACTTCAAGTAACAAAACTTGGAAAACTTGTAATCGAAGCAAAGATTATTATTGGAAATAATATAGGTCATCATACTTTGATTTCAAGATTGAAAATGACACCGTCCGATAAAAGATTACCGGTGAAAATTGCACGAAGAAAGTTCCCATTATCTCTATGCTTTGCAATGACCATCAATAAAAGTCAGGGACAATCACTTGAACGTGTAGGCTTATATCTTCCAAGGCCTGTTTTTAGTCATGGACAACTATACGTTGCTGTATCATGAGTAAAGAGCAGGAAGGGTTTGAAGATCTTGATATGTGACAGGGGAAAACAAGTGTGTAAAACCACAACTAACGTGGTCTACAAAGAAGTTCTACAAAATCTATAGTCGTTGTAGAAATAACATTTTGAAGAAAAGTCTTTTAATGTTTGAAGTTATTTGGTATTATGTTTTGCACATCCAATCAACATGTTCCTTTTATCTAATAATAATGGATGTTATTTTACAGAATTATTTTAATATATAGTCTACATTTTTAGAAAATGATACCTTTAACAGTTATAAAATAATGAAAGGTAAATAACAATAACATATATCTAAAAGACAAGAAATAACTAATACAAGTAATACTTTCAACCGTTAGTCATTAGGAACACTTCATGTTCTTAATATATAGCCTGTAGTGGTTCAGTAACATAAGAATTAAAAACTTTTGAGTAGCTAACTCTTCGTACCACCAAGATCAAAACTAAACTACCAACCTTTTCAAAAGTGTTTTGTGCAAACCAGCAACCACAAACAAAAAAATTCTTATCTATACGGGTCGTATACCATTATACGGTCTGTATAAAGATATCGTATACGTTGTATACGACCAAAGTTTGTTTTAACATGGTATATACGGACCGTATAAGTCTATATGGCCCGTATAGAATAAAATAAACTGACAAAGTCTGCGCCCAGAGACTTTGTCAGTTTATTTTATTCTATACGGAGCGCATAACCTTATACGGCCCATATACACCATGTTAAAACAAGATTTTAGCATGTGTTAATATTTACACCCATTGTTATATATGTGAATATATTATATGTTTTTATGGTGATTAATTATCTATTAAAAGCATCTAATATCTTTTATTAGTTTTTTTTCTTTTTAACTTGGATTTTGACCCGCCGCGCGGTGTGGCGGCGTCGAAAATTAAAGTAACTCGTATTTATACTGTATATTTGACCCAACTCTTTACTTAAAAAATACATCGCCAACGAATGAAAACGTATTATATTTGACCCGACTTGCTTTCAAATATAGTTTACGAACGTGCACAAAATAAGTATAAAATGTATTATTTTTTACTAGACTCGCTTGAGAAAAAAGTTTATATCAAAACGTGAGTCATTTACGTTGAAACCTGAATTTTAAAATGACATGTACGTTAAAACTGCGATACACATCGCGTTACGTTGGGGGCATCTTAGTTGTTTATAGTTGACGACACATATGTGATGCGTTAACCACATAAAACACGTGTTTGACGTATCCGTTCAAACTCAGCGTAACCTATATAAGCATTGTGGGTACAATGTACAATGATGAAATTAACATGTGATGCTCGCACGTGAATTACACGTTTTTGACTTTGTTACACACGATACATTCGTGAAATTAACGTCATTATATATATATATATATATATATATATATATAGGGCCGGGATCATTTCATAACCATAAATATTTACAGAACTCGCAGAACTCCTCATAAACAATCTTTTTATTTATATATTTTTATGTTTAAGATAATTTTATCATTTATTATGTGTATTTTTACGATTACATACATGTTAAGAGTAGTTTTATCATTTTTTATATATAATTTTATAATTTCACATATGTAAATTAGTTTTTTTACATATATGTAATTAGTTATGACACATATATATAATTTTGGCAATTAAACATATGTAAACTACTTTTAACATGTATGTAATCAAAGAAATACATATAATAGATGATAAAAAGATCCTAAATACAAAACTTATATATAAAATGATTGTTTACTAGGAGTTCTGAAAGTTCTGTAGTTATTTAGAGTTCTGAAATGAACTCAACCCTATATGTATATATATATATATATATATATATATATATGGCTTGCTCATGCAGTGTAAAGTTGTAATAATATTTTATACAACCGTGTTAAATCGTAAAAGTAATTTAGACATTAATATGGTTAGACATAGATAAAAAAAAGTATATTAATGTGTGACGCTATGGTCTAAAGACGGAAAAGCAATTCAAATAAAATGAGACGTTAAGTTATTAAGTAGAAAAAGTTGGCAGATCAAAGTTGTTAATTACCAAAAGTTAAAAGTGAATGCTTAAGTTACCTAGTTTGAGAGTGTAAAGTGAAAGAACTAAAAATATAGGAGTTAAAAAGTAAAAGTATAGGGATTAATTGTAATATTTGAAAATTGAAATAAGATAAATATAAGGGCTAAGTGTGTATATTTGTAAAACTTGAGAACTTAAAAGACAAAGGTCCTCCACCGACCTTTGCTTTAATATTATATAAATAGGCTTAATTTGGGGTGATACTAAACACCACCCCCCCCCCCCATTTTTACTAATTATACTCCTTATAAAAACTTAACTATTTTTACATTATAAATTAATATTTTATTGTTTTTTTTTGTTGTCTTTTTTTATTATATTTTATTGTTTTTCTCTTTTTGTTATTATTAATAGGGGTGCAAACGAGCCGAGCTACTCGAGCTAGGCTCAAAAAAAGCTCGAACGAGCCGAGCTTAAACGAGCTCGAGCCCGAGCCCGAGCCGGCTCGTGAGCCTAAGCGAGCTTTCTGTTTATATATTTTTTATTAATATATTAAACATATATTTATATAATAATAATTACCATTTATATAAATATAAAAAGTAACTAAATTATATGTATAATAATAATTATAATTAATATAAATTAATTAATAAATACTAAACGAGTCGAGCCCGAGGCGAGCTCGAGCTTGAAAAATTACCTTCGAGCTGACGGGTGGTCCATAGGACAACCCTTAACGATGTTAAAAGACGAATTTATCCTTCACTTAATCGCGTAATTATCTTGAATTAGATAACTACGGTTGCTCACGTTTCAGGTGCGGTTTGGGAGCTAAAAGTGGATAAAACGCAGCTTTGGACGGTTTGGAGATGAACGGTCATGCGTGGGAGAAATGAAGAAACTAAACACACAAGTCAGGGTGCCACCGTAAATTACGGTGGCCACCGTAATTTACGGTGGCCCTGAAATTTGCCCAGTTCTCTACCGTAATACAGGCTACTCTCACCGTAACATTTTCTGGTCCACCGTAACTTACAGTGGAACCGTAATTTACGGTGGAGGCGACGCACAACTTCGTAACTGCTCATTAAAACAGTTTTTTATGGTGCCTTTTCACATTATCTCATGATTGGACAGTTTCTCTACACTTTGGGGGCGATTTTGGCTAGTTCTTGTTGGTTGGAAACAATTCTAAACATTTGGTGCTTGTTTTTGATTCTTATGAACTTGACTTTTAATGTTATGATGATCAACCGAACAATGTCCGGCTAAACTTGTGGTGATCATCTTAGGTGAAGGTTTCTCTAAACTTTTGTGTGTTATTCCGTTATTTCTAGAATGATAACTTGTGTTTGCTTGATGATCATGGTGTATGCATAATTGTTTGTAGCTTGTTAATTGATAGTGCAATTTCTAGTCTCAATCGTACGTTCTTGGTGCCGTTGGCAATCGAGATATCACGGGAAGGGTTAGGGTTGGTTATTGATTAATTGATCATCGGGAAACAACCTCGCGTTTATATAATCCGAGTACTTTGTTCCCTTTTATCACTTCGATTATTTATGCACGAGTTATGTCTATGTAACTCTTTCTAGTTGGAATTTCACACAATTGTTAAAAGAAACTGAATCCTAAGATGGTCATTGTTTTCCTAATCTGCTTTATAACAAACCTTTGATTTGAAGTTATTTAGTTAATTTTAGTTTAAAACCAAACAATCCAAATTATTAATCTTTACTTTCTGCAAATTAGGTTAATTTTAGTTTAAGTGCAAAGCTACATAATCGAGCTCGAGCTTTCATATGTTAAACGAGCTCGAGCCTGGTCGAGCTCGGGCTCGGTTCAGCTCGTTTGCACCCCTAATTATTAGTTTAATTTGGGGTGATACTAAACACAACCCCCTATTTTTACTAATTATACCCCCTATAAAAACTTAACTATCATTACATTATAAATTAATATTTTATTGTTTTTTCTTTTTATTGTTTTTTGTTATTATATTTTATTGTTTTTTTGTCGTTTTATTATTATTTGTTACTATTAGTAATGAATTATTATTAGAGTAAATTACAAAACACGTCCTTTATGTTTACACTAAATTGCAAACTATATCTTTTACCTTTAAAAAGTACAAAAAACATACTTGATGTTTGCAAACTCTTTCATGTTAAGTCCTTTAACCCTAACTGAGTTAAATTTAATGTTAAATCAGGACAAACTTGTAATCTTACTCATTTATATTGAATATATAAAATAAATACAACAAAAGAGGAATTTAAAAAAATCAATATATATATAAAAACATACATATATCAGTATATGAGATCTTCTATCTTTCTCTCTCTTTAGCTCTCTGTCTTTCTCTAACAACCCGTTCTTACCACCACCACCGTTAGGGATGAGATTTTTTACCGAAATACCGATACCGTACCGGTACCATACCGGTACCGTACCGAATAATCATAAACGGTACCGGTATCGGTATTAGAATTTTCAAAATTCGGTATCGGTAAATAACGGTATCGATACTGGTAATTTTTCGGTAAAAAGCGGTATTAATACCGAATTTTACTAAGGTATTTTTTGACAAATATAATTAGGTTATCATAATCTTGTACTAATATAAAACATAGCCTAAACCTAAAATATCTTATTTTCCATTCCAAAGTAATCTACGTCTTGCGATTAATTAAAGATCCAAAGCCATCTTCTCCAAAGTATTCAAACTTCAAAGAACTACTACAATACTAATAATTATCATTGTTCTCCTTTATATTTTCTATTAATTATCATTGTTCTCCTTTATATTTTCATGACTTTGAACTCATATGAGCAAGTATATTCGTTAATCAACAGATGGGGTCAATATATTGCTTACGTGGCATAGGAATTCGTCATATACTCTTTGTAAAATCACAATTTTTTGTTAAGAAAAACATGATTAAAAGCTCTTTGTTGTAGTAAATTGAAACTAGAAAAGAGGACTTTATGAGTATAGCATAATAAGTTACAGTTTTGCCACCAATAAATTAAAGTTATATTTATTCTAAACTTATCTTTAAAATTTGAACCGTTTTCCTTTTGATTTTTTAGTTTTTACTACATAGGTTTGTCTAGTTTTTCCACTATATATTACGCTAATTCAGTTAATAACGGATGGATGGATTTACGTGATATTCTTTTAGGTAACCAATGGAAAACACAAAAGCGGTACCAATGCGGTAAAATACCGAAATACCGGTACCGATAACGGTACCGTACCATAATGGTACGGTATTCGGTATCCACTTTTCCTCAATTTCGATAATGGTATTTGTGGTATCGGTACCGGTACGGTACCGGTATGATACCGATCTCATCCCTAACCACAGTAGCACCACCGCCTTTCATCCTATGCCACTCTAGAACCCAATCAGTAGTAAAATTCCTCTTTTGTTGTATTTATTTTATACTGATATATGTATGTTTTTATATATATTTTGATTTTTTAAAATTCCTCTTTTGTTGTATTTATTTTATATATTCAATATAAATGAGTAAAATTACTACTTTGCCATGATTTAACATTAAGATTTAACTCAGTTAGGGTTAAAGGACATAACGTGTAAGAGTTTGCAAACATCAAGTATGTTTTTTTGCACTTATTAAAGGTAAAGGATATGGTTTGCAATCTACTGTAAACATAAAGGACGTTTTTTTGTAATTTACTCTTATTATTATTATTAATATTGTTAATTAATTAGCTTATTACTTAAGCCTTTAAACTTTTTTTTACCTTTTTAATTTTTTATGTTAGTTTTTTTATCGTTAAACCTAGTTATTATTTTTTGCGATAATTTTGTACATTTCGGTCTAAATGTTGTGAGTTAAATTCTATGCACAAGCGTGCGTGGTTCGAGAATAAAATGTCATTTTCCTGCCCATTTTCCTCCTTTATATTCTCGAAACATGCCATTTTAGTCCAAAAATCTAGAACAAAATGTCATTTTCATCCCTGAGCTAACTCATTCGGGTATCTAAAGGCTGCTACAAAAATTTCATTAATGGACCTTTATGATTATGTTGGTTACATCAATCCAGACGTGAACTATCAAGTGCCTAGTGAACCAAGTCCGTTCATAAATCAAGATATTGACGAAAAAAAACCATTCAAGGACTATGATGATAATATGGACCACTACGCCCGTCCATTTGTAAACTATCAAGTTCCTTGTGAACCAAGTCGACGAATAAGGTTTTTTTTGCCCACCTTTTCAACACACCGAGATATGATTTCATGGGGTTGAACCAAGCTATTCTCAGGCAAAGTTTTTTTGCCAACCCTACAAGTGCGCCGAGCTATGATTTCATAGGGTTGAACCAAGATCAAGCATCACAAGTGATACACAAATATACTCATCTAATTCCAAAAATCTTCCATGCGTATGTTACAAGCAAACATAAGGTGTTAGGTGACGGAAATTGTGGGTTTTGGGCGACAGCTTCTGCTCTCGGGTACGGTGAAGATGAATGGTTATTTATCCGGAGGTCACTGATGGAAGACCTACTCGAGTTTAGAAATAAGTATACTAAGGCTTTCTTAGGCTCATTCGAAGATGTGTTAATGTCCTTGGCTTGGTCAGGGTCGGGGGTTGCACCAGAGAAACACTGGATGATTATGCCAGAGGCAGGATTCTTGATTACGAACAAGTTTAATGTAATCGTTATTTTTTATCTCAAGAAAAAAGAAACAACGACTTGTTTCTCGCTTTGGAGAGGCCCTCACCAGTTCCCAGAAAAAAAAAATAATTACAATTACACACATGAATGGTAACCATTTTATAATAGTAAAATTGTAAGGAGAGTATCCAATTGCCAACACAAACAACCCATGGATATTAATTGTGGATTCGTTTCCGGATCGAATTGGTACTTCTGATGACTGCGTGAATCACGTATCACGTGCGGAATCCGTGTACGTGAGTGGACCTCACACAAGAACGTAAATTCAATGTTGTTTCTATTGATGATCTGACAGATTACAAACCTTGAAACAGATAGCTACAAGATCTCTCTTCAAAGTAGCAAAAGTTCTTAAATGTTCAACACTAATGTCCTATATATAGCCTATGTCTATCCTCACAAACTAGCATGTCCATTCGTGAGGATGCACTTCTCTTCGTGAGGATGGACTCCAAATCACAACTGGACATTATCTAACATGTAATAACAGTTCTAAACCATGTCTTGAACATGTCCCAACTATGATACGTGATTGACGGAAGTGATAGACATACTGCATTCACATTAATGAGAGAAAATAATACAGCTGGCTGGGAGAATATATTTGAATCACGTCAAAATATGTATAATTCTTAGATAGCACAACCTGCTACATTTTCTGTTATAGATTAAAGCTCGGTATGTAATATATTAAATGATAATAATTTTGTAAAAATGTACTTATTTTTATATAGCTTTTGTTACAGCTATAAATATAATTTTATAAATTATAACAACTAAAGACTAATAATAAATAATATATCATTACTACTAATAATAATTGTAATAATAACTAAATAAATAAATAAAAAGTGTATACTTCATTTCCTATTTAGTTATAATTATAAATAATAAACAAACAATAAATAACTAATAATTACATAAAGGATTAAAAAAAAGACAAATAAAAGACAAAAAAGACTAAAAACAAAATATAAGTCATTGATGGATGTGATGTTTTTATAGGGGGACGTAATTAGTAAAAAGAGAGGGGGTGTAAATAGAACAAGCCTTATGTGGTGTTTGTTTTTTTAGAAAAAGTACTTCACAACCTCTTTTGTCTTCTCCATGCAGACTACGCGCAGACGTAGAGATCTGCAGCCTGTTTGTTTTTTGGAAGAGGTTTCATTAAAAAACCTCTTCCCCATCACTTCCTCGTGCAGACAAGGCCCAACATCTTCATTCCGCTTCTCCAATCCTCCCTCTTTCAAAACACTGAACCCTAGCACCCATCTCCTCCTCCAGCGCACCTCACCTCCTCCGCCACCCATTCCACCTCCGCCGCCCTGCACCTCCGCCACCTTCGTCGCCCTCCTCCTCCAGCCGACACCCACCTCCGTTGGCCCTCCACTCCAGCCGACACCCACCTCCGCCGCCCCTCCACTCCAGCCGACACCTCCTCCAACGTCTTCTCTACCACTCAAAGGCCTCACATCTTCAAGCCTCTTCTAGACCTAGACCTCTGCTCTTTCATCCATTCTTCTCAACAGCGACACCTCCATCTTCTCCAGCCAGTCGACACCTCCACCTCCTCCGCCACCGACATCTCCGTCGACCCCACCTTCAGTCGTTTCCTTCAGCCGACTGCACCAACATCCCGCGGCTCTTCTTCACAGGTAATCCAAATCGCTTAATCACTTCACCAATAACGCCCAAAATCCTCTAGCTTCTAACAATATTTGCTAGCCATAGCTACCAGTCAACTGTAATTTTGCATTTATAACGATTTAGGTCAAATTATCCCATTCATATTCCAGTTTTTCGTTATTTTTAGCTTGTAAATTGTTCATTAGAAGCTTTCATATGAATTGTAGTTGTAGCTATCCATTTAGATCATATAATTTACGTTTTGTTCCTGATTCATTTGC
The DNA here is from genome assembly GCA_030545235.1 of Helianthus tuberosus. Classification (NCBI taxonomy): domain Eukaryota; kingdom Viridiplantae; phylum Streptophyta; class Magnoliopsida; order Asterales; family Asteraceae; genus Helianthus; species Helianthus tuberosus. The sequence goes on from CM060408.1 coordinate 167,080,987, forward strand.
ATAGTTAATAGTTGATTGCATTGTGTTTTATAAACTATAAAATGTTTCTAATTTTCTGATTAATTATTGATTGATTATTCAACTAATAATTAAAAAAATTAGGTTTAAGATTGGGCTAATCTATCATTTATGATTGTTTTTAGGTGATAACTTTATGTTTTTTGTGGTCATTTTTAGGTAAGAATCAATGTCACCACAGCAGAGAAAACCTCATGTGTGCAGGAACCCTGATTTGATTAGGGGTGTAGGAAAGTATTCTAGGTCAAAGATGTACCACAAGAGGGGTCTATAGGCCATCAAGGCCAAAAAAGGTGGTGCTTTTCCTAAACATGAGAAGCAAGCCGTTGCAGCTGCTCCGGTTGAGAAGCCGCCGAAGTTTTCTCCGGCTGATGATGTGAAGAAACCGCGTGTCAACAAACGCAAAGCTAGACCCACCAAGATAAGGTGCATAAATATTATTAGTGCATATGGTGTGTGAATGTATATGATTATTTGTGTATTTTATGTTTATGTCACACCCCAATATTTCCACGTATTACCGATGGGCCCGGTGGGGAGTATCGTGACGTAGTTGATATCATCATAGTCAATTTATCACAGTTTAATACACAACGGAAGTCTAAAGATAACAATATTACAAACCGAATGAAAGTATCAAGAGTATTACAAACGGAATGTAAAAGGATCCACAGGCGGATCAAAACATAGGAAATATTGTTCAACAGATTTTTAAGTGACAAAGCTTGCAAGACTTCTTTATGTATTCACTCAGGAGTAGCCAGCCTATTTCGCATAGTACCTGCACTTAACCTTTTGGAAAATACGTCAGTTTTCACTGGTAAATACAATTATCCGACTCACTTTGAAAATGTTTAAGAAAATTGATTTAAATGCACAAGGCACAAATAATCTTTTATAACTTGGGATAATTAATTAAAAATAATCTTGTAAAATAATTATATGTTTGTTATACGTTCAGTAGCCCGGGTTGAACACCGGGTTAAAGATTAATAGACACACCACATAATATAACCCACGGCGAGTTATTCTCGAACAGGCGGGTTTATTATTTTACATACGCACCGGCAGGTGTATGCCTACACCCCGTGCTTAAGTCGTGGCCATTTCAATGAATGAGCCGAGGATATCCAGGACATGGTCATTAACCCCCCAAAGGCTTAAAACAAACAAAACAGATTAAACGGGTTATTTCAACGCTTTAACCTTCATACAATAAAAAATTCAATACCCGACCAAGCGGTATTTTATATACCGTACCCCAAGCCCGTATAAGGAAAAATAAGTTAAAAGTATTTACCTGAGCAAAATATACAAATTTATCTCAGCCGTATACAATCAGCAAGTGCAAATATCTTTTGCTGGGCTCCTAAATCTGGAACGAAGGTTTTAATAACCTATTAGATTCCTAACGGGTCTTACTTAAGTTTACACTTAGACTGGTTAGTTTTAAAGAAAGGTTTACGGTTCAAAACGCAAGATCAAGCGAAGACCGGATTAGAATGTGATTTAGACCCGAAAAGTATGAAGACTTGTATAATATGGGTAAACTAAACACATTCTGGATTTTGAGGTAAAAAATGATAAGGTTTGACCCGTTTCGGTCAATTTATGCAAACTAGTCACATAAACCATACCGAACGCGTAAAATGCATAACGGGTAACCAATGAGTCATGAACAGGTTCTCTAAGTTAATATGCCTTAAATATGTTGTGATATCAATGGGATACCTTCCATCCCAAAACGAATTTAAAATCATTTTAAGCCCCATAGGGGTATTTTGGTCATTTTAGAGGTTATAAAAGAGGTGAAATATAAATCTGAGGTTTTTCATTTATAACCAAACTATGGGTCGTAGGGGCATTTTGGTCATTTCACATAAGCTTAAAAGATCAAATTTGGAAATCTGAGTTTAAAACTTTTACTTACTGTTAAAGTATAAAAAGTTTCTTAAAACATCAGTAGGTATTAAGTCTTATGTGTCAAAAATAGTTTTAATCCATACTATGCGTTAAAACGCGTAAAAAGTCGGTTTTAGGCGATTTTCAGGTTATATAAGGAAATCTGAGTTTTTGATCAGTTTATAAAGTTCAAAATATATTATTTATCATATAAAATCAGTAGCAAAAAGTTTGGTGTCAAAATGTTATGTAAAACTCATTTTATTAGCAAAAAGGGTATAACCGTCAATTACCGAATCAAATCAAGAACCCTACATTATGATCAGTTTAAAAATCTTCAAAAATCCGAAAATATTATATTACATCAGTGGGTAAAAGGTTTGGTGTCAAAATTTGGGTTTAAATAGGCTTTATGCTAAAAATGCCGTTTAATTAATAAAAAGCTTTCAAATTACGATATTGAGCATAACTCCTAATTTAGACCTCAAACTGATGTCAAATTTTTAGGATATGTTTATAAATTAGTAATAAAGGTTTTTGTCCTCTCACATTTTCAAAAATCTCATTTTAAGGTTAAAAGGGCATAATGGTCAACATTTAAGCAATTAACGGAAACATGCAAATGTATTGGATTAATTAGGAACCAAGTTGTATAACCTCAGAGGGTTATACTAACCTATAACCTGGTCCTAATGAAACTCTAAGGCATATCTAAACTATGCTAAATCGGGTCAGAACTGAAAGTCAAAGCAAAAGTTTACTTTTGCGACTTTCGGTCCCGAACCGAGCCTAAACTCAAAATTGTCGGGTTGAACACGCTTAGACATGTTCTTACATTAATTACCTAGTTATATAAGTGTTAAAACAGGTTTCATAGCTTCTACATTGTTAGTTATGAGTTTATTTGCAAAATAGCTTTCTGTTGACTTTTTAATATTAAGTTTGACCCGTCAATTGATCAAGTTAGAGTGGAAATTAGAGGGTCCCTTTTTAAGGGTTTATTACCCACATAATTACCAACTCATAGCCACTTTCAATTCGAAAAATGGCTGGACTATTAGTGATTAATCACTAAGTTAAAGCTTAATTACGACGACTTTGAGTTTTGGTCATTAGACTAATAAACTTGAACTTAGGAGGTTAAGAACACTTACAATGGTCCTTAACACGAATTAGGAACTTGAGAAAACTTGGTTGATGTCCAGAGAGCTCCAGAGAGTGAGTTGTGAACAAATTGTGAGTGAGCAATGAACTAGCAACCAACAAGTTCTTATATAGCCAAATAAACTTCACAAGATCATTACACACAAGCCTACAAGTGATTCCTGATCATCCCAGGTGTCCCCTATGCATGAAATACCACTAGTTCAGTCCCTGAATTCGAAAACCAGCTTTCTAAGGCGGTGGAACTGGCTGGACTCGCAGCTGTGCAGAGAATCTACCCAGATCAGTCCATCACGTCACATGACGGCAGAGGATGTTGGTGGTGGGGTGACTCCACAATGTGGGTCACCTGATCAGCAAGTTTCCAACAATGACATTTTCACCCCTGGACCTTCTAAAGCGTAAATTCTTTCATTTTAAGCACATTTAACCCATTTAACTTTAATTCTTGTGATCCATGAGATATAACCAATCACCGTTAGGTCCAGTTTCGTTAAACGATAACCGAAAACACAATTTTTGCCTTGTTGACGCTTTTAACCCTTTAATTACGAATGTTAGCGTATTTTCCTCAAACGATATCGAAACCTTGTGAAATTTTTATCACTTACTCTATGGAGCATAATTAATCGTTAAAAACCTTCGGGCTCGTTAAAAGGTCACTCAGAGGTATAATTTAAACATGTTGACACATTTAACCCTCGCGTCTTGTAAACTTTCACTTTCTTCCACAAACGGTTTCATACGATTCATGATTTATTTGTTTAGGGGTATAAACATCGTGTAGGGTCGTTGAAAGGCAAAATTTTCATATGTTGACACTTTGGATCCTCTTACACACATACTTTCTTCATTTGACAACTTTAGTCCCTCGTAATCAATTCGTTAAATGTTTAAAGTCCATGACACGTGTCGATACTATATTGGACATGATTTTGCGAGGTGTTACATCCTCACCCCCTTAAAAGAAATCTCGACCTCGAGATTTACTGAAATAAATGAGGGTACTTCTGTTTCATTGTGGACTCAACCTCCCACGTGTATTCGGGACCTCTACGGGCATCCCATTTAACCTTCACAATCGGTACGTGCTTCTTTCAAAGCTTCTTAACCTGTCGATCCGCGATCGACAAAGGATTTTCAACAAACTTTAATCTCTCATCTACATGCACATTCTTATGTGACATGGCTAGCGATTCATCGGCTAGACACTTCTTCAGATTGCAGATGTGGAACACATTATGAATTCCACTGAGCTCTTCAGGCAGGTTTAGCTTATAAGCCACTGTTTCGACACATTTGATGATCTCGAATGGTCCTATGTATCTTGGGCTTAACTTGCCTTTCTTGCCAAAATGCATTATCCCTTTCCAGGGTGATACTTTAAGCAACACTTTGTCACCTACCTCGAATTTTAGAGGTTTACGCCTTTTATCTGCGTAGCTTTTCTGCCTATCCCTGGCAGCTTTGAGACGATCACGTATCTTTACAATCTTATCTGTCGTCTCTAGGACTATATCGGGTCTGTTAGTTGGACATCTCCAACTTCCGCCCAACAAACTGGCGTCCTGCACTTTCTTCCATACAAAGCTTCGAAAGGTGCAACTTGAATAGTCGAATGATAGCTATTATTATACGAGAATTCGATCAATGGAAGATGATCATCCCAACTTCCACCTAAATCAATAACACAAGCCCTTAGCATATCCTCCAGTGTTTGAATTGTGCGCTCGCTTTGACCATCTGTCTGAGGATGATATGCAGTGCTGAAATTTAACCGAGTGCCTAGGGATTGCTGAAAGCTTTTCGAAAAATGCAATGTATATCTCGTATCCCTATCAGAGATGATAGACACTGGCACCCCATGAAGAGATAAAATCTCGTCCACGTACAGTTGAGCTAACTTATCTGAGCTGTGTGTTTCCTTAATAGGTAAGAAGTGGGTTGACTTAGTCAACCTATCAACTATAACCCAGATAGTGTCATTTCCTCGTTTTGTTTTTGGTAACTTAGTGATAAAATCCATAGTTACCATTTCCCACTTCCAGGTGGGAAGTTCAGGCTGTTGTAGCAAACCTGACGGCTTCTGGTGTTCTGCCTTAACTTGAGCACACGTCAGACATTTAGCCATATAAGTGGCTATAGATTTCTTCAAACCTATCCACAAGTAATTTGCCTTTAAATCCTGGTACATATTATCACTTCCAGGATGAACTGAGTATTTGGAGCTATGGGCTTTTTGAAGAATCACGTCTCGAAGTCCTTTATAGATTGGAACCCATATTCGTCCATTCAATCTTAGGATTCCATCCTTGCCATATGATAACTGTTCAGCAGTTACTCCCAACTTTTCATTTGGATAGTTAGCTTCTAATACGGCTTCCTTTTGAGCGGCTAACAACCTTTCATTCAAACTGCTCTTCAATTCAATGCTCTTGGCATTGATTCTAATGGGCTTAACCCGTTCCTTCCTACTCAAAGCATTGGCGACTACATTCGCCTTGCCTGGATGGTACCGGATTTCACAATCATAATCATTCAGTGTCTCCATCCATCGACGCTGTCTCATGTTTAGATCCTTCTGATTGAACTGATGCTGTAGGCTCTTGTGATCAGAATAGATCACACATTTGGTACCATATAAATAATGCCTCCAAAGTTTTAGTACAAACACAACGGAACCCAATTCCAAATCGTGGGTGGTGTAATTCTTTTCGTGCACCTTTAATTGTCGGGAAGCATAGGCAATAAGTTTGCCTTTCTGCATAAGCACACATCCCATTTCAGTGTGTGATGCGTCATAATAAACCACAAATTCTTCAATTCCTTCAGGCAATGTCAACACAAGTGCATTGCTTAACTTCTGTTTGAGAATATCAAAGGATTCTTGTTGCTTAGGACCTCAATCAAACTTTATATTCTTGCGAGTCAATGAAGTTAGGGGTGCAGCAATCCTTGAGAAATTTTCAATAAAATGCCTATAGTATCCTGCCAGACCCAAGAAGCTGCGAATCTCTGTGGGCGTCTTCGGTTCTTGCCAGTTCATGATGGCTTCAATCTTAGCGGGATCCACCTGGATACCACGCTCACTAACCACATGTCCAAGAAATTGGACTTCACGAAGCCAAAACTCACATTTTGAAAACTTGGCGTAGAACTTCTCTTGCTGAAGAAGTTTAAGGATACATCGAAGGTGCTTTTCATGATCGGCCTGATTCTTTGAATAAATAAGAATTTCATCAATGAAGACGATGAGAAACTTGTCTAAGTAGGGTTTGCAAACGCGATTCATTAGATCCATGAATGCTGCTGGGGCATTACTGAGCCCGAAAGGCATCACCAAGAACTCGTAGTGACCATAACGAGTTCTGAATGCAGTCTTATGTACATCTTCATCTCTAACCTTCAGTTGATGGTAACCTGACTTTAAATCAATCTTGGAGAAGTAACTTGCCCCTTGCAATTGATCGAACAGATCGTCGATCCTGGGCAATGGATATCTATTCTTGATTGTAACCTTGTTCAGCTCACGATAATCGACGCATAGACGCATCGATCCATCCTTCTTCTTCACAAACAGAATCGGTGCTCCCCAGGGAGATGAACTAGGTCGAATAAAACATTTTGCCAACAAGTCATCCAGTTGAGTCCTTAACTCTTTCATCTCAGTCGGTGCTAACCTGTAAGGTGCTCTTGCAACTGGTGCTGCACCAGGAATAATGTCAATTCTGAACTCCACTTGCCTATCTGGTGGTAAACCAGGTAGTTCTTCAGGGAATACGTCTGTATATTCAGAGATAACAGGGATGTCTTCAACCTTGGGCTTTGGTTCATCAATAGTTACTTGTGCCATGTAAATGACACAACCCTTCTTCAAACACCTTGACGCCTTAAGCATAGACGCTTGCTTAGGCAACCCATACTTAGTATCTCCTTGTATAGTAAGTGGCTCACTATACAGAGTCTTGATAACCACTTGTTTCTTGTCACAAACAATCTGGGCTTGGTTATGAGATAACCAATCCATGCCTATCACTTTGTCGAAACCAGCTAGTTTCAAAGGAAGCAAAGACAACGGAAAAGAGTGGTTCCTAATGTATATAAAACATCCATCTAACACGGTTCAAGCAGTTTCTATGGTACCATCGGCCAATTCTACTTCATATTTTATGCTTAGGGTTTTAACAGGCAGATTTAATAACTTACAAAATTTATCATCCACAAATGACTTATCTGCACCTGAATCAAATAATACCATTGCATAAACATCGTTGATAAGAAAGGTACCTGTTATCACGTTGTCATCCTGGATTGCTTCCTGAACATTCATTTGAAAGACCCTAGCATTGGTTTTCTTACCTTCTTCAGGTTTCTTTGCGTATTTCGGGCAGTTTGTCTTAATATGCCTCTTCTCGTTGCAACCATAACATGTCGCATCCTTCAACTTCTTGCAATCCAAAGTCTTGTGTTCTTTGGACTTGCAGATCCCACAACCAATTGGCTTCGATTGCGACTGCGACTTAGATTCAAACCTGCACTTTCCGAAATGACGCTTCTGGCAGGTTTTGCATTTAGGCTTCTCATCCATTTGCTGGTTACCCTTGTTAGACCCAGAATTCTTCTTGTGTTCTGAGTTCCCCCTATGCTTCTTGTCAGAACAACGTGAGTTATCATCCTCACGTTTCCTTTTTCCTTCTTCAGAACTCTTAATCGATCTCAGCCTGACCGCATCCAGAGTAAGGGATAACGATAAATCAGCCACTGACCTAAAAGTAGTAGGTCTTGATGCTTTTACACTTGCCTTGATCTTCGAAGCTAAACCTCCAATAAAACGAGCTATACGTTTCGGTTCCGGTGTAACCAAGTAAGGAACCAATCGAGACATAGTATTGAAGCTCGTGAGATATGTCTGACAGTCTAAGTCTTTCATGACCAATGTCAAGAAATCGGTCTCGATTTTCTCAACTTCATGTTGAGGACAGTAATTCTCCTTGATTAACGCAACAAACTGAGCCCATGTCAAGTTGTATAGCAGAATCTTTCCAGTAGCTTGGATTAAGGACCTCCACCAAGCTAGAGCTTCTCCCTTGAACGATTGTGATACATACTTCATAGTATCTTGCTCTGTATATCCACTAATATCAACTGTCGTATCCATCTCATCTAGCCACGTCATGTAATCAATGGCTCATTTTTCCCTAGTGAAATCCCTGGGCTTGAAGGAGACGAAATACTTATATGAACAACTTTTAACACGTGGCTCTTGATTGAATACAATCTTCTTAGACCGAACACTATACTGATTTGATGAATGTTGGGCATCGTCCTTCTTTGACTCATGAGATTTAGAAGGTGGCTTACTATGAGCCACCGAGTGAGTCTTAGAGTGTGTATCACTAGATTCTTTAATTGCCTGTCCACGGCTTTAGAAACAGCATTGTCAATCAATGCTCGAAGTTCCGCACCAGTTATGTTGATCCTGGCAGTATCATGATTCTCTATAGGGTGACTGTTGACTTCTTCAGATTCTGCCATGTAGCTTGATTGCTACATTAAACAATGACAATGATTTATTCAGAAGTCTATAACAGTACTGTCATTCTTGACGATTTATTAACCATGGTATTAATAAACCATATTGGTTAATTTATTACGCACATTCATTCAGGATTTTTCATTATAATTATCCTTAGTTATAATTCATTAAAATATTAGATTGGCACAAAAAAGGCTTAGTCACAAGGACATTAATAATTTATAAGCCATGATTTTTATAGGATCAGGGCATTAAGGCTTGAACACAGTTCATTACCTTTTCTTGACAGAGAGTCGTAGACTACAACTGTCTTTTTGTCTCAGAGGACAATAAACATGGCCCGTAGGCACTTCATCACAAATGGATGTTTAAATAATAAATAAAGGAAAGGAATTGGAAGAATCCAATATAAGGATGACTTGTGTGACTTTATCGAATCACATTTGCCAGGAGTGTTAACATGTTTTCAGATGTTAATAAAGATTTGAATCTTTTAAATAGGTTTTACCATGACGGCCCTGTCTTTAGAATGACACATGGGCTAGGTTTTACTCTTTTAAGATTCTTGTTTAATATATAATGGCAAATCAATTACAAAAGGAATGATATTTTGATTTATTTCATATATTATATTCATATATATTGATAAAAATGAAATTTAAATAAGACATTCCAATAAATTTTAAAAGGAGTACATAATTGCCCTAAACGGGATTTGAAAGAAATAACATTGTCCATGTAGGGACTTAAAAGATAATATGTCCTTATAGGGACTACTAGAGAAAGAAAATACAACAAAGGAGTTTCTTCTTCACTTTATTTCTGTAAGTCTCCTCCTTGGTTCACTTTGTGCGATATAGGTACTGAAGGTTTTGGCGGGTAGTCGAATTCTTCCACGTTAGGAACCTTAGCAGAAGTGGAATCCAAGGTTTCTATGGTTAACAAATAATATGGATCACAAATAGGGTCAGGGCAGGTATAATCCAAGTTTGGGATTCCAAGACTTGGAGGTAAGAAATATGAGTCCTTTGGGTCCATAGGTATTATCTTTGGGGCGGGAGCTTCCGGGACAACTGTTATGAACTCCTCCGATGTTGGCTTCTCATTTGAAGTTTCAAAAGTTTTGGGTATAGAATTTGAAATATGGTTAATGGGTTCAAAAGGTCCTTTTTCTATACTGGTCGTATGCTAATTCGAGTTGTAGTACGAAGCTTTACATTCTTAAACTTCGGGTTTGGAGAGGTTCTACCAATTGCAGCTTTACTCGGCGACATGTTCCTGAAATGCACAAATAGCGAAAACATTGTATACTTATTAGGGATGAGATTATTCCTAGTTCGTATCTACACACGAAAATCAAGGAATGTGCTACTGTGTCATTGAGATTAAACACAAAAGGCTAGTGTTTAATTCACTCAATGTTGGCTCTGATACCAACCTGTCACACCCCGATATTTCCACGTATTACCAATGGGCCCGGTGGGGAGTATCATGACGTAGTTGATATCATCATAGTCAATTTATCACAGTTTAATACACAACGGAAGTCTAAAGATAACAATATTACAAACCGAATGAAAGTATCAAGAGTATTACAAACGGAATGTAAAGGATCCACATGCGGATCAAAACATAGGAAATATTGTTCAACAGATTTTTAAGTGACAAAGCTTGCAAGACTTCTTTATTTATTCACTCAGGAGTAGCCAGCCTATTTAGCATAGTACCCGCACTTAACCTTTTGGAAAATACGTCAGTTTTCACTGGTAAATATAATTCACCGACTCAATTTGAAAATGTTTAAGAAAATTGATTTAAATACACAAGGCACAAATAATCTTTTATAACTTGGGATAATTATTTAAAAATAATCTTGTAAAAGAATTATATGTTTGTTATACGTTCAGTAGCCCGGGTTGAACACCGGGTTAAAGATTAATAGACACACCACATAATATAACCCACGGCGAGTTATTCTCGAACAAGCGGGTTTATTATTTTACATACGCACCGGCAGGTGTATGCCTACACCCCGTGCTTAAGTCGTGGCCATTTCAATGAATGAGCCGAGGATATCCAGGACATGGTCATTAACCCCCCAAAGGCTTAAAACAAACAAAACATATTAAACGGGTTATTTCAATGATTTAACCTTCATACAATTAAAAATTCAATACCCGACCAAGCGGTATTTTATATACCGTACCCCAAGCCCGTATAAGGGAAAATAAGTTAAAAGTATTTACCTGAGAAAAATATACAAATTTATCTCAGCCGTATACAATCAACAAGTGCAAATATCTTTTACTGGGCTCCTAAATCTGGAACGAAGGTTTTAATAACCTATTAGATTCCTAACGGGTCTTACTTAAGTTTACACTTAGACTGGTTAGTTTTAAAGAAAGGTTTACGGTTCAAAACGGAAGATCAAGCAAAGACCAGATTAGAATGTGATTTAGACCCGACAAGTATGAAGACTTGTATAATATGGGTAAACTAAACACATTCTGGATTTTGAGGTAAAAAATGATAAGGTTTGACCCGTTTCGGTCAATTTATGCAAACTAGTCACATAAACCGTACCGAACGCGTAAAATGCATAACGGGTAACCAATGAGTCATGAACAGGTTCCCTAAGTTAATATGCCTTAAATATGTTGTGATATCAGTAGGATACCTTCCATTATGCCCAAAACGAATTTCAAATCAATTTAAGCCCCGTAGGGGTATTTTGGTCATTTTAGAGGTTATAAAAGAGGTGAAATATAAATCTGAGGTTCTGGTCTAAAATGATCAGTAAAAATAATTATTTTTGTAAGTCATAACAGTAGGGTATTGCATATATGTGAAATTTATCATTTATAACCAAACTATGTGTCGTAGGGGCATTTTGGTCATTTCACATAAGCTTAAAAGGTCAAATTTGAAAATATGAGTTTAAAACTTTTACTTACTATTAAAGTATAAAAATTTTCTTAAAACATCAGTAGGTATTAAGTCTTATGTGCCAAAAATAGTTTTAATCCATACTATGCGTTAAAACGCGTAAAAAGTCGGTTTTAGGCGATTTTCAGGTTATATAAGGAAATCTGAGTTTTTGATCAGTTTATAAAGTTAAAAATATTTTATTTATCATATAAAATCAGTAGCAAAAAGTTTGGTATCAAAATGTTATGTAAAACTCATTTTATTAGGAAAAAGGGTATAACCGTCAATTACCGAATCAAATCAAGAACCCTACATTATGACCAGTTTAAAAATAAATAAAAATCTTCAAAAATCCCAAAATATTATATTACATCAGTGGATAAAAGGTTTGGTGTCAAAATTTGGGTTTAAATAGGCTTTATGCTAAAAATGTCGTTTAATTAATAAAAAGCTTTCAAATTACGATATTGAGCATAACTCCTAATTTAAACCTCAAACTGATGTCAAATTTTTAGGACATGTTTATAAATTAGTAATAAAGGTTTTTGTCCTCTCACATTTTCAAAAATCTCGTTTTAAGGTCAAAATGGCATAATGGTCAACATTTAAGCAATTAACGGAAACATGCAAATGAATTGGATTAATTAGGAACCAAGTTGTATAACCTCAGAGGGTTATACTAACCTATAACCTGGTCCTAATGAAACTCTGTTGATGCATGGAATGTCTGCTGACTACGTCTGATTTACGTCTTAGGTCAAGATAGGTCAACATAGGGTTTAGAATATCAAAATTAGGTTTTATGTTGATAGGTCAGCTTTTGTGAACATGTGTTTGTATAGGTTCGCTTATGTGTCAAGTAGGTTCGCTTATGTGAACATATGTTGATAGGTTCGCTTATTAGTCATCAGGTATGGTCCGCTTATATGTCAATGTAGTGGGTTCGCTTATTTGGCAGTCCGTATAAGCGAACCACACAACACTATATATAGCCTGATGTTGTCATTTATGCAAGTACATTGGAGCGGACCTGTTGAGAGCATTTGGTACTGAAACTCTGTTAGTTTGTAATCAGAATGCAATAAAAAAGAAGGATTTGAAAAGGAAAAGCTGTGTTACTTCGCATATATTGATTCCGCCTTTATACGTGAAGATGAACATCCTTGACTGAATTTTCAGGGTCACAAAACGGTCCAACAAGTGGTATCAGAGCTTCAGGACGAGGAGTTCATACTACTACAACTGAATCTACAAAATTCTCTCACTTCTACTCACTTTCTCTCATACTTTTTCTGTTTGAACTAGTTCCTACGGTTGAAATTGTCTGATTTTTGAGTATTACGTGCGGAACATACAATTAACAAACCCTAGAAAGTTTCAGGTTAAAACTTGGCTTAAAAATGGTTAAAATTGGGTAAATTGTGAGATCCGCTTTTACGGACATCGATAGGTCCGCTTGAAATTACACATCTGGTTTGCTCGAAATTACATATTAGATCCGCTTATTCGAACAAAGTAGATCCGCTCGAACGAACAAAGTAGGTTCGCTCAAACGGACAATTTTCACTTCCGCTTATCCGGACTGAGTAGATCCGCTTGAACAAACAGTTTGATAGTTCCGCTCGAACGGACACTTACCAGGTCCGCTCATTTGATCAAGTGATAGGTCCGCTTATACGGACAATACCTGGTCCGCTCATCCGGACATTTACCTGGTTTGCTTATTCGGACATTGGAGTTCCGCTTATCTGACACTTATCAGTTTCGCTTGTTTGTCATAATTGCTGATAGTTTCGCTTATCAGTAATCATTTTCTAAAGTTTCGAAAATTTGTCTAAGTGTTTGCTGTTTTTGTAGGTACATTCACGATGGATGATATTTTCTTGAATCCGTTCAGCGACATGTACGCGTTCGCTGGAAATTCCAGAAATGATGATACTTCGTCAAGCAATGTGAATGATGATCCGCCGAAAGAAAGGAAAAAGGAAGCTTGGGAATCGGAAAGTGCATTCGGAACATTCAATAAACCCCCAAAACTAATGGCTATCGAGGAGTACAGTCGGTGGTCCAGAAAGTTTGAAGATTGGATGATGGCATTTGCATTTCCCAGTTGGAAGAGTTTGAAAACCGGTTATGATCAAGGAAACAAAAATGGTGAAACTCTATCTTCAGCTGATGAGATTGAATCGTTTGTAGCTGAGCAAAAATGCGTGGCTTTGTTATTTCAGTCTGTTCGGGAGGACATAATCTCTTTGATCGATTATACAAATGCAAAAGATCTTTGGCAAAAGCTAGAAAAGAAATGTCTAGGAAGTACTGAAATTGTAAAAAGTAAAAAGAAACTTCTTAGGAAAGAGTTTGATATGTTTGGTTGTCTTAAGAATGAGTCAGTTTGTAAAATGATAGAAAGGTTCGGTCATCTGAAGCTGGAATTAGCAAGACATGATATCAAATATTCTGATGAAGAACTTGTTGACAAACTGTTCGATTCATTACCAGACGAGATGGATTGGAGATATTATGCACTGATGTTGAAGAACACTATTGTTCCTGAAAAATTGAAACCAGATTTGGTGATTGAGAGACTTGAAAGTCACGAACTGGAATTGAAGAAGACGTACAAAGTCAATCATTCATCTTATCAGCAGAATTTGGATCTATATTATCCAAAAAGCATGATGCCAAAAGCAACTTCTCCCAAAACTGCGTTTTCTGCTGAAAATGTGTTGACAGCAAGCAAAGAAAGTCAAGGCAGTCAAAACTGTGGAAGTCACAGTGGTTATCACGGTGGATCTTCATCATCTGCAAGTCATTCTGATGCAAAGAATCGTTTTCAATGCAATATTGCAATAGATTTGAAGAATGCTCAGAATTTTGACGAGGAGTCGGCCAAACAGCAGATGATATTCCTAGCATCGGTGTTGGAATCGTATGAAGGGTTAGTAGCTGGGAAGATAGGCAACACCAATCTGACGAAAGAATATTATGATCAGATTGATCCTGAGGAAATGGAGCTGATCGATATTCGTTGGGCTATGGCCAGTGCTGTTCGTCGAGCACAGCGTTTCATGGAAATTACCGGCAGGAAGACAATTGGTGGTGCATCTACCAAGCTGGGGTTCGATAAGTCTAAAGTGACGTGTTTCAAGTGTAAGCAGAAAGGTCACTTTAAACGAGAATGCAGAAACGCATATGCTGATGAGTCGGAGAACCCTTTCAGAGATGATTATTACAAGAAGGCAATATATCATCAGAATAAATCAGAGCCGCCTAGATTGAAGCAGGTTGAAGACAACAGAGAAAAATCTAGAGCTCTTGCGGTGATTTATGATGATGAGGGGTATGATTGGAGCAAAGAAGTGCTACCGGAGGAAGATGCGGTTGGTTACGCGTTCATGGCGAAAAATGAACCTATTCCGTGGAAAGATAATCGAACTGAAGAGCAGAAGTATAAATACAGAAAAATGATTTCGGAAAACAAAATTATTAGACTTTCTGGTATCTATTTGGAAGCAAAGAGAGCGAAAAGATGGGATCCGGACAGGGAGTGTTATCTTGATGAGTATGGAAATATTGTGATCGATCACAAAACTCTTGATTTGGAAGCATTAATCAAGGAGATGAAAGATGAGGATGAGTATTGGCAGAACAAATGGTGGGGAACTCCAACCGAGAAAATGAAAGAGGAAGAGAAGAAAGAAAAAGAAGAAAAAGAGAAGAAAGAGAAAGAAGAGATCGAAAAATCAAAGAAGATTGATGATGGAGTTATCGATACAACGCAGGAGTTGACTGCAGAGAACCTGGGAAAAATGGCTGACAAAGTGCTGGCTGCTAAAGCACTTGAGGTAGACTCTAACTCCGTGTCTGAGTCAAAAGGCCAGGTCAGTCCAAACTTGTCAACAAATGCGTCAGGTAAAAAGATCGAAGGAAATGCTGATTGCAAAAATTGCAACAAAGAGTGCCAATTTTGTAATACTGTCACGTATCTCAACGGTGAGAAAATTAAAGATCTGATAGCAAAGGTCAGAAGCGTTGAGAATCAGATTCTTGGTCGTGACAAAACAGTTAAAGCTTCAACTGAACGGATAAGAGAATTAACTGCTCAAATTGAAACTGGTAAAATTGAACATGAAAAGGTTAAACAAGAAAATGAACAGTTAATTCTTGAAAACCGTCAGATTTCTGAAAAGTTTGAAAAACTAAAGAGCACAGTAAAAGATAGTGATGATCGAAATGGTAAAACTTTTAAAGAAAATGAGCATTTAAAAGCAGTGCTAAGAGTTAAAGAAGAATCAATCAACAAACAACTGGATGAAATTGCTAATTTGAAACTTAAAGTTCAAGAAGCTGAAATTGAAAACGAGCGAATCCAGTTGAAGCTTAACAGCTATAGCTCCGCAAGCTTTGTTTTGCAACATATTGTTCCAAAACCTATCGGTAAAAACAAAGCTGGCGAAGATGTGTATTCTGATGGAACCGGGGTGGGTTTTCACAAAGTTCCACCACCTGTTCTTGATAACTACACGAAAAAGCAATCAGGGTTGGTTGAAATTGAAGAAGAAAGTGAAATGAATCTTCCAGATTTAATTGATGTCACGTTCACATCTTCCAATGACGATAGTGTTCAAAATGATATTGTAAAAGGTGTTGTTGAAAATGTGCTAAAAATGGATAGTGACACTACTGAGGAAGACGGGAGTTTCTTGGATAAGTACATTCAGAAACCAAAATCCAAAAACAACTTAAGTGATGAATCAGGTCTTGTAATATACAAGATGGCTGGATCTGATAAGTTGTATTCGGATTCTAAGTTTCCCATTGAGAATGTTAATGAGAAAAAGTTAACAAATGATTTCAAGTTGGTTGAAGTTGAATTGTCAGAAGTGAACAGTTTGAAACAAACTAAAAGGCAAATGAATTTTGAGAAAGATAAAGCTTACTACAAAAAGCCTGTTGTGCCACCACGTTTTTATAATAACAATCGAAACAATTGGTCGGGTGGTTATCGGGGTGGTAAGAGTTATCAGAAAAAGATTTTTCAAAACAAAAGGTTTGCTGAAAAGAAGGTGTTTGTGAACGGTTCAAGTTCACTTTCTGATGAGGAAAATGAGATTTTTTCAAAATCGAATGAAGAGTTTTTTGAGAAAAGAGCTTCACAGTATCAGTCTGAAGGCACAAGTCGAGTTGTCGATACTCGAACATGTTTCAGATGTAATCAAGTCGGTCACATTGCACGAAAGTGTAACAATGTGAAGCCTAAGACTGAAACTGTGAAGATTCAACAGAAGAAAGTTGAGGTGAAGGGTAAAGCACCAATCGTTGTTGAGAAAAAGAATGTGAAAAATGATAACATCAAAGTGAAAAATGAACCCGTAAAGAAAGTGGTAACTAAAAATGACAAATTTTACAATCGGGTTGCATTATCTCAACAAGTTTGGAAACCAAAAACTTAGACGAAGGTGAAATCTTCTAAGGATTCAATTCAAATTGATTATGATGCAAATTTTCCACCTCTTAAGGCTGAAAACTTCAAAATTCAAATTGCGAGAGTCAAGGTTACACCTAAGGCTGATGAGGCCTGGGTGGACACCATGTTTGAATAAGCAGTTTGAATTGCCGGAGCTTCCTTGATCGCGAAGCATGAATCGGCATCTTTATTGAAGTTGGTTAATTTGAAGTTTGTTTTGTGCAGGATCTTCCAAAACTTGTATCCAGATGGATCATGGATAGTGGAACGTCAAGACATATGACAGGGAAGACTGCGTTGCTGTATGATGTGAGAAATATTAATGGTGGTTACGTGGGATTTGCTGGTCATGAAGGTGGTAGAATTATTGGTGAAGGAACGTTATCCAACGGGATCGTGACGTTTGAGAGAGTTAACTACATTACTGAGCTGGAGAACAATCTGCTAAGTATCTCGCAGATTTGTGACAATATGTATACTACTCACTTCACAGACAAAGAATGTTTGATCTTTAAACCAGGATTTGTTATCACTGAAGAATGGATTATCTTGCGGGCACCTAGAGTGAATGATTTATATGTGTTAGATATGAGTGTAGCAACTACATCTACTAGTCAAGCACATTGTTTTGTGTCTAGAGCAACTGAGAAAGAATCGAGATTGTGGCACCGCAAGATGGGGCATATTCACCTAAGGAAGATGAATCACTTGGTGCACAATGATTTGGTTCTTGGAGTTCATGTCAAAGGTTTTCATCTGGAAGGGGAGTGCATTAGCTGTGTCAAAGGCAAGCAGAAGAAAAAGTCACACCCTACAAAACAAGTCAATTCAGTTTTGTGTCCTCTGGAAAGACTTCACATGGATTTGTTTGGTCCTGTGAATGTCAAAAGTATTACAGGAGATTACTATTGTTTGGTCGTTACTGATGATTATTCCAGATTTTCGTGGGTTTCTTTCTTGAAGACGAAAGATGAAACGTTTGATAGTTTGATGGCATTGTTCAGAAAGATTGAGAATTTGTACCAAAGGCGTATCAAAAGAATTCGAAGTGACAATGGTACTGAATTCAAGAACAGTAAGATGGAAGAATTTTGTGATGAAAGAGGTATATTGCATGAGTTTAGTGCTCCGTACACTCCGCAGCAGAATGGAGTTGCAGAACGCAAAAACCGGACACTAATCGAGACGGCTAGAACTATGCTCGCAGATTCAAAGTTACCTATAAATTTTTGGGCTGAAGCTGTTTCCGTCGCATGCTATACGCTTAACAGGGTTCTCACTATCAAGAAGTTCAACAAAACATGCTTTGAGCTAATCAATAACCGCAAACCGAATTTGAAGTATCTAGAACCGTTCGGGTCACCCTGTACTGTTATAGAGTCTCATGGAAAGTTTGGTCCGAAGAGCATTGAGGGAATATTTGTTGGTTATGCAAATCTGATGCGACGTGTCTTCGTTCTAAGTGAGAAGCGGATTATTGAAGCTGTAAATGTTGAATGTCAAGGTTATACTATGCCGCCACAGAATCCTGGAGATTCATGGCGTTATCATTATGACAAACTTTGGGATTCGTTTGATATGAAAGAAGAGTCAGAGGAAGATGAAGATTTCTTTGATGAGTTGGATATTTTGCGTGAATACGAGTCACAGCTAAGGTTCCCAGCTGAGTATTCTAGAAGACCACGGGAAACTTCAAATGATGATGAAGCAGGTCCAAGTAATGCTGGTGAACATGATGATGTCCAACAGAATGAAGTTGCTCAGGATAATCAGTCGGCTCAGAATGATAATCTAGAAACTGAAAACATGCCAGTTTTTGATCATGGTGATTCAGATTCTGAGGGGGAGCAAATTCAGATTTCAAGTCAAACAAACCAAGTTGGTGAACAAGATGCAGAGCAGAATGTTACTAATCTGGAGGGAAATGTAGATGTTCCAAGCGAAGTGATGCCGCGAACTTTTTCATATCATCCAGAGGAGTTGATCATACGAGAATTGCAGACAGGCGTTCGCACTCGAAATCAGATTGATAAAGGGCTTACATGTTTTTATACAAAAGTTGCTCCTTTGCAAACTGAATTCTCATTGAGTTGTTTTATTTCGCAGGTTGAACCAAGAACTTACAAAGAGGCGCTTACTGAAGACTCTTGGGTCAATGCAATGCAGGAGGAACTTAGTCAATTCGAGAAATTGGGAGTGTGGAAGTTAGTTGATTTGCCGGATGGTCATAGGAAAATAAATACAAAATGGGTATTTAAGTGTAAGAGAGACGACAGAGGAGTTGTTGTAAGGAACAAAGCTCGACTCGTTGTTCAGGGATTTAGTCAACATGAGGGAATTGATTTTACAGAAGTCTATGCTCCTGTAGCACGACTAGAGGCAATCACAATTTTTCTTGCATTTGCGTCTTGGAAGAACTTCAAAGTATATCAGTTAGATGTTAAATCGGCTTTTCTCTATGGGAAGGTTAAAGAGGAGGTTTACGTCGGTCAGCCGCCGGGCTTCATCGATCCAATCCACAAAAACAAGGTCTACTTATTGGACAAAGCGCTGTATGGTTTACACCAGGCCCCGAGAGCTTGGTACGAGACTTTGTCTCAACACCTACTAGCCAACAAGTTCATTCGTGGAAAAGTGGATGCCACTCTCTTCACTAAAGAGGTCGACGGTCATCTTCTGATAGTTCAGATTTATGTGGATGATATAATTTTTGGGTCGACGAATGAAAGTCTGTGCAAAGATTTTGAATCAGTGATGAAGCAAAAAATTCGAAATGTCATCAATGGGGGAGATGAAATTCTTTCTGGGATTACAAGTTGAACAACTTCCTGAAGGAATTTTCATTCACCAGTCAAAGTACGTTCATGATATTCTCGAGAAATTTGGGATGTCAAGTTCTACTCCAGCTGCTACCCCACTTGCAACAAATCATGGGATTCACCCAGATCTCACCGGAGACAGGGCTGATGAAACGTTTTACCGTTCCATGATAGGTTCATTAATGTACCTAACTGCTTCACGTCCTGATATCATGTAGCCAACGTGCCTCGCAGCAAGATTTCAATCTAACCCGAGAGCATCGCATATGATCATTGTGAAGAGGATATTGCGCTACCTGAAAGGAACTCCTTCATTGGGGTTGTGGTATCCTAGGAAAGGCGATTTTACGCTCGAAGGGTATTCCGATTCGGATTTCGGATGCTGCAAAGTCAATTCAAAATCAACAACTGCAGGATGCCAGTTCTTTAGTCCTAGATTGGTTACCTGGCAGTGTAAGAAACAAACGTCTGTGGCGCTATCTACATGTGAAGCGGAGTATGTTTCTGCTAGCAGTTGCTGCTCTCAGATCTTGTGGATACATCAACAGATGCGCGACTACGGTTTGCAGTTTCTTAACACACCTCTTTTTGTTGATAATGAGGCCGCAATAAATATAACAAAGAATCCAGTACATCACGCTAAAACTAAACACATCGAAATTCGTCATCACTTTATTCGTGATTGTTTTGAGAAAAAGTTGATACGAATTGAGAAAATCCACACTGACGAACAGAAAGCTGATTTACATACCAAAGCTTTTGATAAAAATCGGTTTAAATATTTGTTAAAACTAAATGGTATGAAGCTTCTTTCGGTGTCGGATGG
Organism: Helianthus tuberosus; assembly: GCA_030545235.1. Classification (NCBI taxonomy): domain Eukaryota; kingdom Viridiplantae; phylum Streptophyta; class Magnoliopsida; order Asterales; family Asteraceae; genus Helianthus; species Helianthus tuberosus. The sequence continues at coordinate 167,101,647 of CM060408.1, forward strand.
AATTATTGGCGTTGATGAGAGTACTGTTGCGGATGAAAACGAGAAATAATCTGCAATGGTTTGTCGATTTTTTAATTGTTTTGGTATTTAGGGGGAGTAGATGTTTGTATATAGATATATTTTCAGAAAATACAAAAACAGTAAGAAATGCAAAAATACAAAAACATGATAAAATCTGAAAAAGAGCTTGTGTTTATAGGGAAAATGATAGTACATCGGCTAGACAATTACAGTATGCTAAAGATTTGTAAAGTTTAAATGAGTTAAACAGTCTCACTAATGATGTGTCGATAGGTTTTCGCACATTTAGTAGATTTATTCGGGATATAAACCTAAAATTTCAAACTTGCGAAATTCGTGGGGAACACTACTTGGATATATAGGTAACCCCTGAAATCTCGTTTGAAAGGTCTCATAATCTAATATACTAGGTCTTTATACTCAATGATGTCTGGGGTATTATTCCGGGACTTCTGCTGAACGGTGGTTCTGACCTAGTCCTTGGATAATACTTTCTGCAATGCTTGAAACATAGCATAAACCCTCAGCATGCAGATGAAACAATAAAATTGATAGTCGCTGCTGTTGTAGCTAAAAGATCCTCTAAAGGGGACATACCGTAAAGTCGAAGCTGATATCTCTCTGCGTATACGGAAGTATCGACCTGAGATCCCTCGGCCCTCGCATACCTAATTTATGTACAGATATCATTGTAGTATACTCACCTGTAAGACTGAAGTTTAGGATTCTGGATACGGGAGTATATTCAAGAGGTGGGACACATGAATGAGCTAAGTTCATAAAACATCTAAATCGTATCCAGAGTAAATTGAAATTTGTGTGTAAATTTAAGATGGATCAGTATATCGATAATCGAGGTGAATTGTTTAATTCTGAGTATGTAATCACAGCTTAACGGTACTTGTGATTTGTCTGATAGCTGATATGATTCCCTGACACGCTTGCAAAAAATATGTTTGTAAATAGTTTACTTTGTTTACTTTCTGCAATTTAAGTTTTCTGTATTTCATTTCTTAGTTTAGAACACTTTGATAAAATCCAAAAAGATTTTATTTCTGCTTTATTTTTGACAAACCAAAGTGGAGAGTTGATTGTTGGATTCTTAGAGGTTGAAGCAGATGCAGGAAAGTTCTGAGCTGAAGAATGAGGAGAGCTTACTTTGTTGGAATTTGAAGATGTTTTCAAAGTTAAAACAAGTTCATTAAATTGATACTTGTTATTTTCAGATAATGTGAAAATGTTTTTACAAAATCAGTTTGATTCGTCAAATGATCGACCAAGGTCATTAAATTGAACTTGGTAGATTAATTGAGTAATCAGGGTCATTAATTTGGACCTGAATACTTGAGTGGATTTCTAAAGCTGATTGTGTTAGTGATTTATATTGAAAAGATAGAATTGTAATGTTATTGGTTGAGTAACAGGTTTGGACTTCATTATTCCCAACGGAAGCTAATTGTCAAAGCTTGAGCCAGATACCTCAGATTCTAGTATATCGAGAGGGGGAGTCGGTGAAAGGGGGAGTCTGGATCAACAGTGAAAAGGGGAGTCTGAAGTTAGAGTCAGGTAATGATCCTGAAGCCTGTAAAGATAGAGTGCTTATGATGTAAAGACAGAGAGTTGGAGAAAAGACCAAGACTGAAGACTCAGGAGCTGAAGACTACGTCAACATCCAAGGGGGAGTCTGTTGATGCATGGAATGTCTGTTGACTACGTCTGATTTACGTCTTAGGTCAAGATAGGTCAACATAGGGTTTAGAATATCAAAATTAGGTTTTATGTTGATAGGTCAGCTTTTGTGAACATGTGTTTGTATAGGTTCGCTTATGTGAACATATGTTGATAGGTTCGCTTATTAGTCATCAGGTATGGTCCGCTTATATGTCAATGTAGTGGGTTCGCTTATTTGGCAGTCCGTATAAGCGAACCACACAACACTATATATAGCCAGATGTTGTCATTTATGCAAGTACATTGGAGCGGACCTGTTGAGAGCATTTGGTACTGAAACTCTGTCAGTTTGTAATCAGAATGCAATAAAAAAGAAGGATTTGAAAAGGAAAAGCTGTGTTACTTCGCATATATTGATTCCGCCTTTATACGTGAAGATGAACATCCTTGACTGACTTTTCAGGGTCACAAAACGGTCCAACAAACTCTAAGGCATATCTAAACTATGCTAAATCGGGTCAGAACTGAAAGTTAAAGCAAAAGTCTACTTTTGCGACTTTCGGTCCCGAACCGAGCCTAAACTCAAAATTGTCGGGTTGAACATGCTTAGACATGTTCTTACATTAATTACCAAGTTATATAAGTGTTAACACAGGTTTCATAGCTTCTACATTGTTAGTTATGAGTTTATTTGCAAAATAGCTTTCTGTTGACTTTTTAATATTAAGTTTGACCCGTCAATTGATCAAGTTAGAGTGGAAATCAGAGGGTGCCCTTTTAAGGGTTTATTACTCACATAATTACCAACTCATAGCCACTTTCAATTCGAAAAATGGCTGGACCATTAGTGATTAATCACTAAGTCAAAGCTTAATTACGACGGCTTTGACTTTTGGTCATTAGACTAATAAAACTTGAACTTAGGAAGTTAAGAACACTTACAATGGTCCTTAACACGAATTAGGAACTTGAGAAAACTTGGTTGATGTCCAGAGAGCTCCAGAGAGTGAGTTGTGAACAAATTTGTGAGTGAGCAATGAACTAGCAACCAGCAAGTTCTTATATAGCCAAATAAACTTCACAAGATCATTACACACAAGCCTACAAGTGATTCCTGATCATCCCAGGTGTCCCCTATGCATGAAATACCATTGGTTCAGTCCCTGAATTCGAAAACCAGCTTTCTAAGGCGGTGGAACTGGCTGGACTCGCAGCTGTGCAGAGAATCTGCCCAGATCAGGCCGTCGTGTCGCGCAACGGCAGAGGATGTTGGTGGTGGCGTGACGCCACCATGTGGGTCACCTGATCAGCAGGTTTCCAACAATGACATTTTCACCCCCTGGACCTTCTAAAGCGTAAATTCTTTCATTTTAAGCACATTTAACCCATTTAACTTTTATTCTTGTGATCCATGAGATATAACCAAACACCGTTAGGTCCGATTTCATTAAACGATAATCGAAAACACAAGTTTTGCCTTGTTGACGCTTTTAACCCCTTAATTACGAATGTTAACGTATTTTCCTCATACGATACCGAAACCTTGTTAAATTTTTATCACTTACTCTCGGGAGCATAATTAATCGTTACAAAGCTTCGGGTTCGTTAAAAGGTCACTCAGAGGTATAATTTAAACATGTTGACACATTTAACCCTCGCGTCTTGTAAACTTTCACTTTCTTCCACAAACGGTTTCATACGATTCATGATTTATTTGTTTAGGGGGTATAAACATCGTGTAGGGTCGTTGAAAGGCAAAATTTTCATATGTTGACATTTTGGATCCTTTTACACACATACTTTCTTCGTTTGACAACTTTAGTCCCTCGTAATCAATTCGTTAAACGTTTAAAGTCCATGACACGTGTCGATACTATATTGGACATGATTTTGCGAGGTGTTACAGTTTATGTTGAATTGGTTTGCTGTATGTATGTGTTCAGAGCTAGCATTACTCCTGGAACTGTGCTGATTATATTGGCTGGGAGGTTCAAGGGGAATAGGGTTGTTTTCTTGAAGCAACTTACATCAGGGCTCTTGCTGGTTACTGGTAATGTTTTTTTTTTTTTTTTCTTCTAATGGATTGTTAAAATGAAATGTTTCTTTAATAAATATTGTTGTTTGGGATTCCTATTGGTTCTTTAAAGTTTTGCATATTTGAAACCGGTATTGGTTCACTCCTGTTATATATCAAAATGTCGATGTTGTATAAAACTTCTGTTGAAGCTAACTTACCATCATAATCTTTTAACTAATGGAGTATGGTTTGTAGCTAATTAATGGTAGATTTCTCTTTAGCTTTATATTATAAGTTTATAACATTGTTGTTCATTGATGCATTCTATTATTTATGTTTGAATGTTAAGAAACTGTTTTAAGTTAAATAAAATCAGTTTATTTATATTTCAGTTTATTTCAGCAGCTTGCAGAAGTTAAAAAACAAATAGTCTTCTTCTTGCAGACTGCAGAGGTTTGGTCCACCTCTTTAGCTGCAGATGTCTGCAGATGTGGTCCGCAGACTGCAGACGTTTTACCTCTAAAAAAACAAACAACACCTTAATTTTCTTCAAATAGTTTAAGTCTTGTGGCGGGTGGAGGGCACACTTCAACCCACCAATAGAATGATACGTTACCTTATTTGAGCACACTTCAACCCAATAAAGATAAGGGTGGAGCGGGCACCCATCTTGAAAAACAAACACTAGGAAGACACAAGCGGCTGAAAGGAAGACACAAAAGCGACGAGTTCGTGAACCCGAAAAATGAAGCTACTAGGGGAACCCGTGACACTTGTGATGGTGTTCACGCCTACCCGCGTGAACTTGGGCTTGAACCCATGGGTGCCCCTGCTACTCTTAGCTTAGTAACAATATTCATTTTTTTAACATAATCACATCATACAAATTAGAATGGGAAACGTTGAAATTGTTATATAGATTTAAAAGAGTATAATATAACCCCATTTATTTATTGGGCAAATATAGGAAAAACGAGTTTAAGAATTGATTCAACATGTTTTCTATAAAATATTCTTTTGATAAGAATAAGTAATTGAGTGGGAATCCCATACGAACCTAAAGAAAAGCGATTGTATGAATCATGCCCCAATTTCCATCTCATTGTCCATTAGACCATGCACCTAATGCTACAAAAGCAAGAGCACTACCATAAGAAAACAATCTAGATTATGTTTTTTTTTTATTATATATTATGAAAATACATCACTAAATGTTCACAAAGTTAATTATGTGTTATAACCGGTTTGCCTTTCCATAGTTTAAGAAAATTAAAGACCAAGCTCAGCTTGTGTCGCAATTTATATTTAAAGCAATCAAGATCGACTTGTGAGTGGTATTCTAGAGGCTCGAGTTCGGCTCGTGGAGAATTTTAGAAGATCACGCTTAACTCATTTATTATTTATATATATATCATCTACTTATTTATGTATATAAAAGTTTTTTTACATTTATATAAGACCATGCGTACTGGGCGTGGTTGCCCAATTTTTTTGCCCAAACACGTCAAAACACGTCGGGTCACCACCCCTAGGCGTGTTTGGCTGATTTTTTTTTGTTTTCGCGTGATTTAAATCACGCCTTGCCCCCATTTGTTTGTCCAATCACCTTCCATCTTCCTATTTTTTATCCAATAAGATTTTTTGATGGTTTTTGTTTTATTTAATTATATTATATCTCATTTAACATAATGCCCCACATCCCCACTACACCCCTTTTGTAAAAATGCCCAATAATGCCCTATTGCTGACTGGGCTGCCACATAGCGCAAAACGCCCTAGGGTGAGGCATTATTTACCACAACGACTATGCATGGTCTAAGTAACAATTACGTATATTTACTTTATGTAAAAGCTTTACACATGCTTCATAAATCCTCACATGTATAAGCATGCAAAAAAGATACACAACTAAAAATGTTTTTATCAGTTATATATAGCATAATGGATTTCACACCAAAAATACAGTTTTTAGTATTTGCTAAATGAAAATTTTTAGAAGATTCGGCTTAACTCATTTATTATTTATATATATCATCTACTTTTTTTATGTATATAAAAGTTTTTCACATTATATAAGTAACAATAGTTACGTTTATTTATTTTATGTAAGGACTTTACACATGTTTCATAAATCCTGATCACATGTATAAGCATGTAAAAGAGATACACAACTAAACATGTGTTTATCAATTATATATAACATAACGGATTTCATAGTATTTGGTAAATGTCACATAAAATGTATTTCATAGAAAAGCAAAACAACAAAAATCGTTTATAACATGTGATACATACTAATAGATAATATTATTACTGTAACAAGATAAAGGAGCATTTCAATCAAATAAGTCTTTTCTTTTTCTAACTTTTGATGGCAACATTTCCACTACCACCTAAAAGATAAAATTATGAATCCAATTCATCTTCCATAAATTGGGGAAGCTGTGTTTCTTTCTTCTCAATCAATAAATCCAGTTCAATTCCATCAATCTTTTCTTGCAGATGGAGAAGATGACACTTCTTCACTACATGGACACCATTTTAGTCCCTTTCAGCTTTCTTATTACATTTGGTTACCATACTTATCTTTGGTACAAATTCAAGACAAAGCCTTCTTGCACCACCATCGGCGTTGAATCGATCAAGCGAAAACACTGGCTAAAGGACATGAAACAGGTATCAGTTACGTATGTTTTGGCTTGAAAAATCCTAATCCTTATGAGGGTTTTTGATATTTCTTGTGGGATTTGTTTAGAAGTCTTTTAACTTGATCAAGAAGAATTCAGACTCGAAGATGGGGTTTTTTTTTTTATATCAAGAAAAAATTTTAATTTGGATATTATCTTTGGTAATTAATCAATATAATGATCAAAAACTTAAATCTTGACGAGGGTTTTTGATATTTTTATAGGTTTTATTTAAACTCAGAAAACGGACAACTGGGATTTAAAATTTGAAAATATGGGGTGTTTAAATCAATAAAAAAAACTTGAATTTGGATATATTATCTTTGGTAGATCAAGATAATTCAAAACTATGCATGTAAACGAATCAATTTTTCAGTGAATCTTTCAAAAAATTGTTCATCGGGAAGTTTGTCTACGTTTGTTTATTTAATAATACATAAACAAAACATTTTGTTCATTTAATTAAACAAACAAACATCAACACATGTATTATTCTTTTATTTACGTTCGTGAACACTCGTTTATGTCTTATTGTTTACTTTAGTCATCTTCGTAAGTTTATGCCTCTTCATTTATGATCATTAAGATTTAAGATATTCATTCAAAAAAGTTGAATTCAGCCCATTTAGAACCATCACCCAATCCAACCCATATTGTCTATTTTGAAATGTTATATATTGATGGAATATATACTTTAATTTGGATTTTATTATTTACTTTTAATTGGTGATCATTTGTCTCTTTGTGTTTGTTTAGGATATTAACAAACCAACATAAAAGAACATGAACACATTTAAGAACGAACACGAACAAGAAAATTTGTCCGCCAAGTGTTCATTCTTCATTTATTCGTTTTAAGTTAAAACAAATAAGCAAAAACAAGCCTATGTTTGCGTCTGTTCGGTTCTTTTATAAACCTAAACAAAATCATAACTAGTCTTGACTTTTATGTGTTTATTGAGCAGGGAGATGATAATAAAGGTACGTTGGCAGTACAAAGTTTAAGAAACACCTTGATGAGCTCGATACTCGTTGCTATGGTGTCATCAATCATAACAATCGCCTTGGCTGCTTTGATAAACAACACTTATAGTGCAAAAGATCTATTCACCAACTCATTCTTTGGGTTACACACCACTAAAATCCTTTTCTTAAAATATGGCTCTGCGTTTCTCTTTGTGTTAACTAGCTTCCTATGTAGCTCTATGGCCATTGCAACTTTGATTGATGCAAACTACTTGATTTATGCTTTGGGAGCGGAACCAGAGACCGAAGGGGAATCATCACCATCGCCATCACCTTTATCGTCTCGTAAATACACTAGAGATATCTTGGAAAGAGGATTCATTTTAGCAATTTTTGGGAACCGAATGCTTTGCATCACTTTCCCGTTGTTGTTTTGGTTGCTTAGCCCGGTCGTGTTCGTTATAGCTTCAGTGGCGTTGGTTTGGGGTCTTTATATGCTTGATTTTGTTAATGTTGTTGGTTGCTACTAATACCAAAACGAACTTTGTAAGCATCATTTAGTCATGGGTACCAAGTTTAATATATTTTCTTCAACCACTATGTTAGATTAACAAGCATGCTAGTCTAAACTAACTAACTAAAGATATAAAGAATAAACAATTAAATGGACTAGTTATGTACCATTTGATCAGGAGGAAACTTATCACATCCATAACCATACCAATTCATATATCTAAAACACTACAAAACATAAGGTTTACACCAATGGACATATTCGTCAGTGAGAGGGAGTATTGTATGTCTTCCGTCAGTGAAAGGGGGACTAATAAACTGTTTCTACATATTTTCTCAATAAACTGTAGTCTAGTGTCTACCACCACATGACATTATAGTTTGGTCACCCACACATACGCCTTTACGAGGAAATATAGTAAATTTCGATGTTCAGTGACTTATTTGACATGTAAAAAGGAAATGTGTTAGAAAAACAAACAATGTTCAATGACTTATTTGACATGTAAAAAGGAAATATGCTAGAAAACATAATAGATATCCAAGACGAGTATACTATAACTAATGAGTTTAGGCATCATTTGGTGAAGAATTTGCCACGTTGGTGCTTGAATTGATAGACCATGAGACGAATGCACGAAACAAATTGATAGTCAAGTACAAGTTGTGTAATGAAATATGATTTTTTTTTTCTTAGGCCATGCTCAACAAAAACACTTTTAAGACTTGTGTTAGATGATGATAAAGATTCAGCTAAACATGGACCTATTTGTGTTACGCAACTAGGTATACCATCACCTACCACCACTCGATAAGAGCCAATGTAGGCGTAGCATCTTAAACAAGAGATGAGAGACACATGTAGTAGGGTGTTTATATGTTCGATTTTCAGTTTGTTTGGTTTATTAAAAGTTTAAAGGTTTTTCCTATTGAAATCGAAAACTGAATCAAACCAAATTAGGGTAGTTCATAATCGAAAACTGAACTGAACCAAATTCAAGCTGTTCAATCTAATTGGTTTGAAATTAAACATTGAACACCCCGACCTACTACTAGTAGCACCAAAGCCTAGAATCCATGAATCGTTTGATGACATATACCAGAAAATCATTAGGAATTTGAATTTTCCTTTTTAACACTAGCCCAAGTAATTTAAGCCCAACATCTTGAAATCAAGTTATACACGATCCAACATGGAACTCAGACATACGTGGATGACAAAGTCATGCTGGTCAGAGTTTGGCCCAAAGGAACCCGACCAACCTTGAATCGGGTTGTTGCAAGTTCCAAGCAGAAGACCGGAACTAGGGTTCCATTTAGGCTGTGTATATGACTAAAGGAACCTGAAGTGTTAACCTCTATATGTAGAGTTTGATTTGTAGTAATATATATATATATATATATATATATATATATATATATATATATAAAATTAACCGTAACACAGCCACAAAGATAGCCAAGAAATTGGTAAATAATTAACCAAGTTTTTCATTGTTTTGCTAAAGTCACTTATGCATATTTCTAACTAAAAGACCACTTAAGTTTCAATATTATTTCATTCTTTTATTAAAAGTATCAATATTAATTTACCTAAATTGAACAAATATAAAAGCTCGTAGATATTTAACGAGTATCCTTTCTTTTCAGGTTTAACCTGCATCAAAATTAATTGTGAAAAAATAAAGACCATTAAAATTGTCAACTTTTATATCCGTTCCATTGAGATCACCCAATTAAAACAACTAGACTTTTCCCCTCGCCTTACACTGTAGAAATTTGGTCATTTTTCCCCATGCTGCGTAGCGTGACTTTGGTCATTATCGGCTTGATTTATCATAAACCATTAAAAGCAAATATTGATACCGGTTCTAATGATACCAATACCCTAAACCATAAAACCTAAACCTTAAAAAAAAAACTAAACTCATTTAGCTTTTTCGACAAAATTATATATCAAAGTTTTGTTGCAAATATGAAAAAAGACCCAAAAGTTAACCATGTTTTAAGAAAAACACCACAAAAAAAGAAAAATATGTACTATTCTTTATTGTCTTTTTATTTGATATATCTATATTTATACTATATATAATTAATGTATAAGAGAATGACATTTTAAGATACTTAAAAATTAAGAACTTTATCTTGCTTTAATGCATAAGATACAAACCAAAATGAGGGTAAATTAGTCTTTCTAATACATATTTCACTTTAAACCCTTTGTCATAATTACACTTTAGTTCCCTCTTTAACAAATTTTAATTCCCACACAACGTTTTCATGCGTTAATATTTTATTTTTAAAATTACACCATAAAAACGAGCATTTTATTATCTTTTATTTAAGTATAGTATAACTATAGTTATTTTTAATTTAAAAAATGTTGATATGTGATGTGATTAACAATGTCTAAACATGTAGAATAAATGAATCGTTAACCTAAAAACAGACGAAACCGAATCGAAATCAACCAAAAACTGATTAACCAAAAACCAAATTAACTAAAAACTGGTTATCAATTTTTTGTACCCTCGTTTAAATAAAATTAACTGAACTGAACCAAACATTCATATTTTCATATATATTACTAGCTTTTATACCTTCAGTTCATATATTTTATATTTTATACCTCTATTTCATGTATTTATACGTCCATTTCTTGTATCTATACCTCAATTTTATGTATTTTTAAGCAAAAGTTTTAGCCTAAGTTTAGTTTTAGCTATTAACCCAAATTAAATGAACCGAACAACAAACCGTCAATCTAACCGGATTAATTAACCGAATCCCGATTGGTTAATAAATAGACTAACGAATGACTTCGGTTTCAGGTTCGGTTGGGGATAATAACCGAGCGAACCATGCACAACACAATGAAATGGACTAACCGATGACTTCGCTTATGACGTATAAGGGTGTAAACGAGCTCGAGCCTTCTACCACTTGAGCTCGGATCGTCCTGTTTTTATGAAGCTTGAGCTCGGCTCAGTTCGCGTCTTCTTATTTGAGCTCAAGCTCAGCTAGCGAGTCAAACCCATAGCTCGAGCTCGCCTAAACGAGCTTTGTATTTCAGGATCGAGCTCGGGCTCGATAACTAAACGAGTTGTATTTCAGGCTCAAGCTCGGGATTAGGCTCGCTAAGGCTCAATTCATTCAAGATTTTAACCTATCCAATCCCAAGTAGCTCTCGAGCCTCTAGGCTTGTTTACACCCCTAAGGACGTATCCACCACAATGATGCTACAATAAATAGTATACGGATAAGAAAACTACCAAAAACGGATGGCCGCAATGTAAAGTAGGGCTTGTTTACACCCCTAAGGACGTATCCACCACATTTGGTACTAGGAACCGGCATCGAATCTCTCATACCAAATTATTTTTGGTACCGATTTGGTCCCCATTTTTTGAAGTTTTTGGTATCGGTACTTTCGGTTCGGTACCAGTATTTTGTCACACCCCAACCGATGGCGGAAACATCGGGGCGTGGCATTGAGCGAAATAGATTGTTCACAAGTATCCATAACAACTATTAATGTCATGATATTTAACGTTAAAGTCCTATACCAATAACATATAAAGAAAAACAGTCGTTACAAATATCAGTCTCATAAACAAGTAAACTGTTCCGACAACTCAGATTTCTTATTTGGTGGGTTTCTAGACCTCCTACTCGATTCAGCAAGCATAGCATCCTATCAGCCTGTCACATACGTTAAAATAAAGTCAATACATAAAATGTAAAGGTGAGTACACAAGTTTGAGTAGCATATTGTATAGCGAAAGCATTTACGCATAACCAGCATGTAACACGTAGAAATGTGAATCAAGTAAGCTATCGACAATGACGTATGCAATCGACATGACTGCGAGTTGTAGAATGCGCAACACATTATCACCACTGTGACCATGTGAAGTAATACCCTTAACAACCCCTGTCCACGACTGGTGCTGAGTCCAAACTATAGTACTATCCTTTCTAAGGTGTCAGGCAAACAATCACTGTGTAAACATAACATACAAGCATTCATCGAGTCACGTACAACATGCGAGAACGGTTAGCGTTAAAAGTGTTTGCGTTGTGTGTTGTCGTGTTTTGATAGAGAACGTATGTAACACCCAAAAGTGCGTTAAGCGAAAGAGGGTTCGAGTATACTCACAGTATGTGTTTAACAAATAAACACAGCCTTGAATTGGATTGAAGGGAGCGCGTTGGAGTTAGCCTGACCATAGAATAGTAGTATGAGCGTTGAACAGTGCGTAACAGCGTGTCGGATGAGATAAGTGTCGAATGGTGAGTCGAACAGGTGAGTACCCATTCGATCGAATGGTCATCCGGACGGATGGTCATCCGAGCGGATGGCCATTTGAACGGATGGCCATTCGAATGAGATGTGGATGTTTGTAAATTGTTTTGAAAATTAGAGGTTTTCGTTGTAGCATTTAAACAATGTGGTGTACAGTTGCCAAGTCATCCGGCCGGATGGTCATCCGGACGGATGGCCATTCGATCGGATGGCTATTCGATTAAGGAGTTGGTAGTTTGAAGTTTTTGTAAAATTGATTAAGTATTGAAAGTCATAAAGGGGCAGGCCATTTGGTCGGATGATCATTCGAGTGAGTGATCAGTTACTTTTTGGAAACTTCAAAAGTATTCTAAGTTCAAAGTTTTGAGTTTAACGGAGATGGCATGATGACGTGTCAAACAACGGGGAAACCACTCCAAGTCCAGTTCAGTCGATCGGATAGGAATCACCCCATTCGATCAGATTCACTAACCTTTGATGGAATTTCATGTTCAACTCGTTAGTCAGTCAACTCTCTGGTGGAAATCCGTTTTCAAGCCGGCTTTCAACTAAGGAATGAGTAGAGAGTCTGAATGAGTCTAGATTTCATCGGTTTTTGAGTAAAAAGTGAAGAAAAGTTGAAGAAAAGTCTGAAATAGTTGAAAAATGTTGAGATCTTATGTGATTTGTGTTGAATAGTGTGGAAATCCTTTAGATCTGGACAAATCTTGATGAGATGACGTCACACAACCGATTGCATAAGCAACTGAGATGATGTCACCTTCAAGGGGTTCAAATCAGGTGATTTCTTGGAGAAAACCAGTGATTTTGATGGAGAAGATGATGAAGAAGTGTGTAGGAATGATGGAAGTACAAGATTTAGGGAGAAATACTTACGAAATAGCCTTGAATCGAGAGAAAAGTGCTTGAGAATGACCTGGGAACGAGTTGGTCGAATGGAGCTGTCACATCAGTGAACAGTGATGTACGGGCGGGTATTTATAGGGTGAGAGAGAGTAAGGCGGTGCAAGTAAGTGGCGTTCGGTCGAATGGGTGTCTGGTCAGATGGCCATCTGATCGGTTGGTCATCCGAACGGATGTCCATTCGGACAGCCGTGTGATGCGAGTTAGTTTTTCAAACTTTCGTTTCGTGTGTTAAGCGTTGCGTTGCGTTTAAGCGAGTTGCGAGGAAGTGTTGCATTGAGATAACCACATAACATTAAACAAGTAATCACACAAATAACACACATAATAACTAAGATGCTCAAAAGTAAATCTGCCTTTCGAGTTGCGTTGAGATTGCGATGCGATAGCGTTTAGTATAAACATGCGATGTAATATGCGATAAATTGCGTTAAATACATTTGTAATAGCGTTAAATGCGATAACTGCGTTTTGATTAAGCGTTGTGAATGTGTTATAAAATGTAGTTTAAAAATATCGTTTAACCCATTGCGATAATCGAAATCTCGAGAGTACAAGTCAATTAAGCAATAAATGACAGATCTAAGTAAGAACCCGGAAAGTCGGGTTGTTATAGCCTCCCCTACTTTAGGGACTTTCGTCCCGAAATTAAGGCGTAGGTGTAACGAAGAGATGTGGGTATTTAGTTTTCATATCACCCTCAAGTTCCCAAGTGTAACACCTCGGAAAAACCCGTCCAATATTATAAAGACACGTGTCATGGACCTTAAACGTGTTATAAACCCGGATCATGATAAAAGATAACCGGAGGAATTAAAAGTGTCAACATGTTAATTTATACCTCTGAGTGACCTTTTAACATTTCCAATTCTTGGTAAAACAATATTATCCTTTCAAGAAATGTCTATTAAAGAGATCCGAGGTATCTGAATTAAACCTTGTGAGAAATAATTCAACTGTCAAGTAAATGATCATGTGCCAATAACGACAATTATACATTCATTATCCTTTCTAAAAGACTCCAAGGCAACACCATTGCATGGCAACACTTTCAAGATTGATCAAACCTGATCAAGTGGACCCATTGTGTTGATAATGACTAAAGATACGAGTTATAAAAGAGTGCATGGTCAAATGTTAAAAGTTCACAAGTTTTGTCTTCTGACCAAGTTTTACGGACCGCAAAGAGACCGCCTTACGGACCGTAAGGTGGCTGATCTGGGCGATAAAGATTAAAAAGCGGATACGAATCGTAAGACCCTTAGCTTACGGTCCGTAAGACCTGTAACTGGGCAGAAAAATGGACAGCAGCCTGTTCAGCCTATTCCACCGCCTTAGATGAATGGTTTCCGAATTCAGGGTCTACACCAGTGGCTTTTCATGCATAAGGGACACTTGGATTCATTAGGGATCAATGGTAGACTTGTGTGTAATGATCTTGTGCAATTGAAATCACTATATAAGGAGCCTAAGTTGCAACACTAAACTTGCTCATTTCAAAATCATTTTAAACCACTCTTTGGAGCTCTCTGGACTTCAAGCAAGCTTCCATCAGCTCTTAATTCGTGCTAAGGACCATTGTGAGTGTTCTTAGCCTCTCTACTTCATGTTTTATTAGCTTAATGACCAAAAGTCAAAGCCGTCGTAATTAAGCTTTGACTTAGTGATTAATCACTAATGGTCCAATCGTTTTTCAAATTGAAAGTGGCTATGAGTTGGTAATTATGTGGGTAATAAACCCTTAAAAGGGCACACTCTGATTTCCACTCTAACTAGGTCAATTGTCGGGTCAAACTTTATATTAAAAAGTCAACAGAAAGCTATTTTGTAAATAAACTCATAATTAACAATGTAGATGCCATGAAACTTGTTTTAACACTTATATAACTTGGTAATTAATGTAAGAACATGTCTAAGCATGTTCAACCCGACAATTTTGAGTTAGGCTCGGTTCGGAACCGAAAGTCGCAAAAGTAGACTTTTGCTTTGACTTTCAGTTCTGACCCGATTTAGATTGTTTTAGAAATTCCTTAGGGTTCCATTAGGACCATGTTACATATTAGTATAACCCTCAGAGCTTAAACAATGTGGTTCCTTTGTAATCCTAGTTCGTTGCATGTTTCCGTTATATGCCTAAAATTGACCATTATGCCCTTTTAATGTAAAAACGAGATTTTTGAAAATGTGAGAGGACAAAAACCTTTATTACTGATTTATAAACTTGTCCTAAAAATTTGACATAAGTTTGAGGTCTAAATTAGGAGTTATGCTCAATATCGTAATTTGAAAGCTTTTTATTAATTAAACGACATATTTAGCATAAAGCATATTTAAACCCGAATTTTGACACCAAAACTTTTACCCACTGATGTAATATAATATTTTGGGATTTTTGAAGATTTTTATTTATTTTTAAACTGATCATAACATAGGGTTATTGCTTTGATTCAGTAATTGACGGTTATACCCTTTTTGCTAATAAAATGAGTTTTACATAACTTTTTGATACCAAACTTTTTGCTACTGATTTCATATGATAAATAAATTATTTTAAGCCTTCTGGACTGATAAAAATATCAGCTTTCCTTATATAACCTTAAAATCACCTAAAACCGACTTTTTAGGCGTTTTAAACACATAGTATGGATTAAAACTATTTTTGGCATATAAAACTTAATACCTACTGATGTTTTAATTAAATTTTTATACTTTAATAGTAAGCAAAAGTTTTGAACTCAGATTTCCAAATTTGACCTTTAAAGCTTATGTGAAATTACCAAAATGCCCCTACGGTGCATAGTTCGGTTATAAATGATAAATTTCACATATATGCAATACCCTACTGATATAACTTATTAAATTAAATATTTTTACTGATCATTTCAGACCAGAACCTCAGATTTATATTTAACCTCTCTTATAACCTTTAAAATGACCAAAATACCCCTACGGGGCTTAATTTGAGTTTAAATTCGTTTTGGGCATAATGGAAGGTATCCTACTTATGTAGCAACATATTTAAGGCATATTAACTTAGGAAACCTATTCATGACTCATTTGGTTACCCGTTATGTATTTTTCACATTCGGTGCGGTTGATGTAACTAGTTTGCATAAATTAACCGAAACGGGTCAAACCTTATCATTTTTGTCTCAAAATCCAGAATGTGTTTAGTTTACCCATATTATACAAGTCTTTAAAATTTTCGGGTTAAAATCACATTCTAATCCGGTCTTCGCTTAATCTTGCATTTTGAACCGTATATATTCCTTTAAAACTAACCGGTCTAAGTTTAAACTTAAGCAAGACCCGTTAGGAATCTAATAGGTTATTGAAACCTTCGTTCCAGATTTAGGAGCCCCGTAAAAGATACTTGCACTTGCTGATTGATATATATACTTGCTCAGGTAAATACTTTTAACTTATTTCTGTTATACGGGCTTGGGGTACGGTATATAAAATACCGCTTGGTCGGGTATTGAATTTTTAATCATATGAAGGTTAAATCATTGAGATAACCCGTTTAATCTATTTTGTTTGTTTTAAGCCTTTGGGGGGTTAATGACCATGTCCTGGATATCCTCGGCTCATTCATTGAAATGGCCACGACTTAAGCACGGGGTGTAGGCATACACCTGCCAGTGCGTATGTAAAATTAATAAACCCACATGTTCGAGAATAACTCGCCATGGGTTATATTATGTGGTGTGTCAATTAATCTTTAACCCGGTATTCAGCCCGGGCTACTGAACGTATAACGAACATGTAATTCTTTTACAAGTTTATTTTTAAATAATTATCCCAAGTTATAAAAGATTATTTGTGCCTTGTGCATTCAAATCAATTTTCTTAAACATTTTCAAAATGAGTCAGTTAATTGTATTTACCAGTGTAAACTGACGTATTTTCCAAAAGGTTAAAGTGCAGGTACTAGGCGGAATAGGTTGGCTACTCCTAAGTGAATAAATAAGAGTCTTGCAAGCCTTGTCACTTAAAATCAGTTGAACAATTATCTTCTTTTATTTGATCCGCCTGTGGACCCTTTACATTCCGTTGTAATACTCTTGATATTTTCATTCGGTTTGTAATATATTTCTTCTTTAGACTTCCGCTGTGCATTAAACTGTGATTGTTGACTATGATGATATCAACTACGTCATAATACTCCCCACCGGGCCCACTGGTAATACGTGGAAATATTGGGGTGTGACAGGTTGGTATCAGAGCCAACATTGAGTGAATTAAACACTAGCCTTTTGTGTTTTATCTCAATGACACAGTTGCATATTCCTCGACATCCGAGTCTAGACAAAGAACTTAGGGCTAATCCTAATTTATTTTGTTTTGTCCTTTATTGTTTTTCCTTGTTGTTTCTTTTGTTTGTTTTGACAGGTTCAACAAAATGCCGCCACGATTCAGAAGAGGAGGACGAGGCAAGGCGCCATTCACCAGCCATGACCATGAGGCCGGACCTTCCCACCGGCGAACCCCTTCTGTTACCATGAGCACCAGTCCTCAAGAAGACTGGAGGACCTATCTGGAGCCCGCGAGGCGATCTGTCTCGCTAAGTTCATCACCCTCTTACCATCACTCTTTTGGGCCGCAATCGGAGAACGAGCCCAACGATTCGCACCACTCTTACCTACCACTTCAACGGTCAAGTTCACACCGCGCCTTTGAAGACCCGACCCCGTTCTTCCAGAGTCGGTTCAACCCGGCCAACCAGGTGCAAGAACCAATGGGTTTTAACCCATTGGGACCAGAAGATCACTTCTTCGGTGACCATGCTATGGACATGGATGAAGACACGGATCCCGCCGAACCACCATCTGGGACACCGACTCACCCCATCGAGATTTCGGATGGGTCGTCTTTTCATTGATCACCCTACCGTGGTCCAGACAGCTATGAGGCAAGATTTGCCCAATACGATTGGGTGTTTACTCCCTCCTACCACTCAGCACCTCAGCAGCAGCAGCAGGATCCCTCTGAGGATTCATGTTTTGTAGCGGTCACTCCACCGCCACCGCCGCCAGTGCAGCAGCTGCCTCCGGAGCCACCGAGGCGGAGAAGATCAAATGCACGAATGTCCGTGCGAGGGGGAATCCGTATCAGCACCCCTCAACACTCCAGTGGCAGCCACTACCCACCACTTTATAATGACCCGCAGATGGGTGGGCCTTCAAACCCCGTTTCTGAGGTGGACTCTACGCCAGTCGCACCACCACCAATGGGTTATGATAACCCGATTCCTTCATACGCCGGTACAGCGGCGTATAACCCTTTTGAACAGCCGGCCCATACTAACTACAACTACGCCGAAGTTGACCCATACCTTGTAGCAGCGAACTACAATGCTCTTCATCCCGAAGGGCCCTATGGAGCTCCCTGGGGGACGGATACCCGGCCTATGGGTACCAATACCCGCCACCTCCTCAACCTCGGCAGCATCAGCCGCCGTAGATTCCATCGCCGTAGCAAGAGGAGATTCTTCAAAGGTTGAGCCAGGTGGAACGTGAGGTCCAAGAAGAGCGTAGGAACCACCGAGGATTTCTCAAAGGTCTGGCGAATCTAATCAAGGGAAAGTAGAAAAGGGATTTTTGAAGATTCCTTATTTATTCATTTGTATTGTAATTTCTTTGTTTCAATCAAGTCCCTGCGTGGACATCTATTTATGTATTCAGTCCCTGCGACGACTTGTATTTTCAATTTAGCCCCTGCGTGGGCAAGTCATTTCTGTTAAAAGTCCCGTTTAGGGCAATTATGTACTCTTTTAATTATTAGTGGAATGTTTGAATTTAAATTTCATTTTTGTCATCATATGTATGAATATAATATATGAAATAAATAAAAATATCATTCCTTTTATAAGATCTGCCATTATAAAATAAAATCTTAAAGGCAAAACCTAGCCCACGTGTCATGTTAAGACAGGGCCATGATGGTAGTTCCTTATTAAGATTCAGATCCTTGTTAACATCTGAAAATATGTTAACACTCATGGTAAATGTGATTCGATAAAATCGCATAAGTTATCCTTATATTGGATTCTTCCAATTCCTGTCTATAATTTATATAATCATCTATTAGTGATGAAAGTGCCTACGGGCCATAATTAATGTCCTTTGAGACTTAAGACAGTTGTAGTCTACGACTCCCTGTCAAGAAAAAGGTGATGAACTATGATTCAAGCCTTAATGGCTAGATCCTATAAGATCTTGGCTTATAATTTAAATTGTCCTTATGACTTGGCCTTTTGTGCCATTATTATATTTAATTATAACTGAGGGTTATTATAATGACAATCCTGAATGAATATACTTAACAAATTAACCAATATGGTTTAGCAATACCATGGTTAATAAATTATCAAGATGACAAATTCTGTTATAAATCCCTAAATAAATCATTGTCATCATTTTATGTAGCAATCAAGCTACATGGCAGAGTCTGAAGAAGTCAACAGTCACCCGCTGGAAAATCATGACACGAACTTCGAGCATTGATTGATAATGCTGTTGCTAAGGCAGTGGATAGGCAGCTTAGGGAATCCAGTGGTACACATAGCAAGACCTTATCTGTACCCCATTCCAAATCATACCCTAAGACTCACTCTGGGGCCCATAGTAAGCCACCTTCTAAACATCATGAGTTGAAGAAGGATGATGCTCAACACTCCTCAAACCAGCATAGTGTTCCATCTAAGAAAATTGTATTTGATCAAGAGCCACGTACGAGAACCTGCTCCTATAAGTATTTCGTCTCCTGCAAACCCAGGGATTTCACTGGGGAAAAAGGAGCTATTGACTGCATGACGTGGCTAGACGAGATGGATACCGTGGTTGATATCAGTGGTTGCGCTGATAGGGATGTTGTGAAGTTTGTATCTTAGTTGTTTAAAGGAGAAGCACTAGCTTGGTGGAGGTCTCTAGTCCAAGCTACTGGAAAGATCTCGTTGTACAATCTGTCTTGGGATCAGTTTGTGAATTTGATCAAGGAAAATTTATGTCCTCAACATGAGGTTGAGAAGATCGAGACTGACTTCCTGACATTGGTTATGAAGAATTTGGATTGTCAAGCATACCTTACAAGTTTTAATACCATGTCTCGATTGGTTCCTTATTTGGTGACGTCGGAACCAAAACGAATAGCCCGTTTCATTGGGGGTTTAGCCCCGGAGATCAAAGCCAGTGTGAAGGCATCCCGACCTACTACCTTTAGGTCTATAGCTGATTTATCTTTGTCTCTTACCCTCGACGCGGTCAGACAGAGATCACTTAGGAATTCGGACGAGAGAAAGAGGAAGCGTGAGGATGAGAACTCACGACGTTCCGATAAGAAGCACAAAGGGAACTCTGATCACAAGAAGAGTTCCGGGTTTTGAAAGGATGATCAACAGTCGGGTGAAAAGCCCAAGTGTAAAATTTGCAAGAAACATCACCTGGGAAAATGCAGGTACGAATCGAAATCCCAATCGCAGCCCAGGGCTTGTGGGATTTATAAGTCGAATGAGCACAAGACGTTAGACTGCAAGAAGATAAAGGATGCGACGTGCTATAACTGTAACGAGAAGGGGCACATCAAGTCCAACTGCCCAAAGTATGCCAAGAAATCCGAAGAAGGCAAAAAGACCAATGCTAGGGTCTTTCAAATGAATGCACGAGAAGCAGTTCAGGATGATAACGTGATAACAGGTACCTTCCTTATTAATGATGTTTATGCAAGGGTACTATTTGATTCAGGTGCAGATAAGTCGTTTGTTGATGATAAGTTTTGTAAATTATTAAATCTGCCTGTTAAAACCCTAAGCATAAAGTATGAAGTAGAATTGGCCGATGGTACCATAGAAACTGCTTCAACTGTGTTAGATGGATGTTTTATATCCATTAGGAACCACTCCTTTCCGTTATCTTTGCTTCCTTTGAAATTAGCTGGTTTCGACATAGTGATAGGCATGGATTGGTTATCTCATAACCAAGCCCAGATCGTTTGCGACAAGAAACAAGTGGTTGTTAAGACTCCGTATGGTGAGCCACTTACCATACAGGGAGACACTCAGTATGGGTTGCCTAAGCAAGTGTCTATGCTTAAGGCGTCAATGTGTTTGAAGAAGGGTTGTGTCATTTACATGGCGCAGGTGACTATTGATGAACCAAAGCCCAAGGTTGAAGACATCCCTGTCATTTCAGAATATCCAGACGTATTCCCTGAAGAACTACCTGGGTTACCCCCAGATAGGCAAGTGGAGTTCAGAATCGACATTATTCCTGGAGCAGCACCTGTTGCAAGAGCACCTTACCGGTTGGCCCCAACTGAGATGAAAGAGTTGAGAACTCAATTGGATGATTTGTTGGCAAAAGGATTTATTAGGCCTAGCTCATCTCCTTGGGGAGCACCGATCCTGTTTGTGAAGAAAAAAGATGGATCAATGCGTTTATGCATTGATTATAGAGAGCTAAACAAGGTTACAATCAAGAATAGATATCCGTTGCCTAGGATTGACGATCTATTCGATCAGCTTCAAGGAGCCAGTTACTTCTCCAAGATTGACTTGAGATCAGGTTATCATCAGCTGAAGGTTAGAGATGAAGATGTGCACAAAACTGCATTCATAACTCGCTATGGTCACTACGAGTTCTTAGTGATGTCGTTCGGGCTCACTAATGCACCAGCAGCGTTCATGGATCTCATGAATCACGTTTACAAACCCTACTTGGACAAGTTTGTCATTGTCTTCATTGATGACATTCTTATTTATTCGAAAAATCAGACTGATCATGAAAATCACCTTCGTTGTATTCTTAAACTTCTTCAGCATGATAAGCTCTACGCCAAATTTTCAAAATGTGAGTTTTGGCTTCGTGAAGTCCAATTTCTTAGGCATGTAGTTAGTGAGCATGGTATCCAGGTGGATCCCGCTAAAATTGAAGCTATCATGAATTGGTAAGAGCCGAAGACACCCACAGAGATTCGTAGCTTCTTAGGTCTGGTAGGTTATTACAGGCGTTTTATTGAAAATTTCTCAATGATTGCAGCACCCCTAACTTCGTTGACTAGGAAGAATATAAAGTTTGATTGGGGTCCTAAGCAGCAAGAATCCTTTGACATTCTTAAGCAAAAACTAAGCAATGCACCTGTGTTGACATTGCCTGATGGAATAGAGGAATTTGTGGTATACTGGGACGCATCACACACTGGTATGGGATGTGTGTTCATGCAGAAAGGCAAGGTTATTGCCTATGCTTCTCGACAGTTAAAGGTGCACGAAAAGAATTACACCACCCATGACTTGGAGTTGGGTGCCGTTGTGTTTGCAGTAAAACTTTGGAGGCATTATTTATATGGTACCAAGTGTGTGATCTATTCTGATCACAAGAGCCTTCAACATCTGTTTAATCAGAAGGATCTGAATATGAGACAACGTCGATGGATGGAAACACTGAATGATTATGATTGTGAAATCCGATACCATCCAGGTAAGGCGAATGTGTTCGCCGATGCTTTGAGCAGAAAAGAAAGGGTTAAGCCCATTAGAATCAATGCCAAGAGCATTGAATTGAAAAACAGTTTGAATGAAAGATTGTTAGCCGCTCAGAAGGAAGCTGTATTAGAAGCTAACTATCCTAATGAAAAGTTGGGAGTAACTGCTGAACAGTTATCATATGGCAAAGATGGGATCCTAAGATTGAATGGACGAATATGGGTTCCAATCTATGGAGGACTTCGGGATGTTATCCTTCAAGAGGCCACAATTACAAGTATTCTGTTCATCCTAGAAGTGACAAGATGTACCAGGATTTAAAGGCAAACTACTGGTGGATAGGTTTGAAGAAATCTATAGCCACTTATGTGGCCAAATGTCTGACATGTGCTAAAGTTAAAGCAGAACACCAGAAGCCGTCAGGTTTGCTACAACAGCCTGAACTTCCCACCTGGAAATGGGAAATGGTAACTATGGATTTCATCACAAAGTTACCAAAGACAAAGCGAGGAAATGATACTATTTGGGTTATAGTCGACAGGTTGACCAAGTCAGCCCACTTCTTACCTATTAAGGAAACACACAGCTCAGATAAGTTAGCTCAGCTGTACGTGGATGAGATTGTATCTCTCCACGGAGTGCCAGTGTCTATTATCTCCGATAGGGATACGAGATATACATCGCATTTCTGGAAAAGTTTTCAACAATCCCTAGGCATTCGATTAAACTTCAGCACTGCGTATCATCCTCAGACGGATGGTCAAATCGAGCGTACAATTCAAATGCTGGAGGATATGCTACGAGCTTGTGTTATTGATTTAGGAGGAAGTTGGGATGATCATCTTCCATTGATAGAATTTTCATACAATAATAGCTATCATTCCAGTATTCAAGCTGCACCTTTTGAAGCTTTGTATGGGAGAAAGTGCAGGACGCCCGTTTGTTGGGCAGAAGTTGGAGATGTCTAACTAACAGGACCCGATATAGTCCTGGAGATGATAGACAAGATTGTGCAGATACGTGATCGTCTCAAAGCTGCCAGGGATAGGCAGAAAAGCTACGAAGATAAAAGGGGTAAACCTCTAAAATTCGAGGTAGGTGACAAGGTTTTACTTAAGGTATCACCCTGGAAAGGGGTAATGCGTTTTGGTAAGAAAGGCAAGTTAAGCCCAAGATACATAGGACCATTCGAGATCATCGAATGTGTCGGAACAGTGGCTTACAAGTTAAACCTGCCTGAAGAGCTTAGTGGAATTCATAACGTGTTCCACATCTGCAATCTGAAGAAGTGTCTAGTTGATGAATCGCTAGCCATGTCACATAAAGATGTGCATATAGATGAGAGCTTAAAATTTATTGAAAAACCTTTATCGATCAAGGACTGACAGGTTAAGAAGCTTCGAAAGAAGCATGTACCAATTGTGAAGGTAAAATGTTATGCCTGTAGAGGTTCCGAATACACGTGGGAGGTTGAATCCACAATGAAACAGAAGTACCCTCACTTATTTCAGTAAATCTCGAGGTCGAGATTTCTTTTAAAGGGGTGAGGATGTAACACCTCGGAAAAACCCGTCCAATATTATAAAGACACGTGTCATGGACCTTAAACGTGTTATAAACCCGGATCATGATAAAAGATAACCGGAGGAATTAAAAGTGTCAACATGTTAATTTATACCTCTGAGTGACCTTTTAACATTTCCAATTCTTGGTAAAACAATATTTTCGTTTCAAGAAATGTCTGTTAAAGAGATCCGAGGTATCTGAATTAAAACTTGTGAGAAATAATTCAATTTTCAAGTAAATGATCATGTGCCAATAACGAAAACTATATATTCATTATCCTTTCCAAAAGACTCCAAGGCAAAACCATTGCATGGCAACACTTTGAAGATTGATCAGACCTGATCAAGTGGACCCATTGTGTTGATAATGACTAAAGATACGAGTTATAAAAGATTGCATGGTCAAATGTTAAAAGTTCACAAGTTTTTGTCTTCTGACCAAGTTTTATGGACCGCAAAGAGATCGCCTTACGGACCGTAAGGTGGCTGATCTGGGCGATAAAGATTAAAAAGCGGATACGGACCGTAAGACCCTTAGCTTATGGTCCGTAAGACCTGTAACTGGGCAGAAAAATGGATAGCTGCCTGTTCAGCCTATTCCACCGCCTTAGATGAATGGTTTCCGAATTCAGGGGCTGCACCAGTGGTTTTTCATGCATAGGGGACCCTTGGATTCATCAGGGATCAATGGTAGACTTGTGTGTAATGATCTTGTGCAATTGAAATCACTATATAAGGAGCCTAAGTTGCAACATTAAACTTGCTCATTTCAAAATTATTTTAAACCATTCTCTGGAGATCTCTGGACTTCAAGCAAGCTTCCATCAGCTCTTAATTCGTGCTAAGGACCATTGTGCGTGTTCTTAGCCTTTCTAGTTCATGTTTTATTAGCTTAATGACCAAAAATCAAAGCCGTCATAATTAAGCTTTGATTTTGTGATTAATCACTAATGGTCCAGTCATTTTTCAA
Organism: Helianthus tuberosus; assembly: GCA_030545235.1. Taxonomy (NCBI): domain Eukaryota; kingdom Viridiplantae; phylum Streptophyta; class Magnoliopsida; order Asterales; family Asteraceae; genus Helianthus; species Helianthus tuberosus. The sequence continues at coordinate 167,126,747 of CM060408.1, forward strand.
ATTGAAAGTGGCTATGAGTTGGTAATTATGTGGGTAATAAACCCTTAAAAGGGCACCCTCTGATTTCCACTCTAACTAGGTCAATTGTCGGGTCAAACTTTATATTAAAAAGTCAACAGAAAGCTATTTTGTAAATAAACTCATAATTAACAATGTAGAAGCCATGAAACCTGTTTTAACACTTATATAACTTGGTAATTAATGTAAGAACATGTCTAAGCATGTTCAACCCGACAATTTTGAGTTAGGCTCGGTTCGGAACCGAAAGTCGCAAAAGTAGACTTTTGCTTTGACTTTCAGTTCTGACCCGATTTAGATTGTTTTAGAAATGCCTTAGGGTTCCATTAGTGCCATGTTACATATTAGTATAACCCTTAGAGCTTATACAATGTGGTTCCTTTGTAATCCTAGTTCGTTGCATGTTTCCATTATATGCCTAAAATTGACTATTATGCCCTTTTAATGTAAAAACGAGATTTTTGAAAATGTGAGAGGACAAAAACCTTTATTACTGATTTATAAACTTGTCCTAAAAATTTGACATAAGTTTGAGGTCTAAATTAGGAGTTATGCTCAATATCGTAATTTGAAAACCTTTTATTAATTAAACGGCATATTTAGCATAAAGCCTATTTAAACCCGAATTTTGATACCAAACCTTTACCCACTGATGAAATATAATATTTTGGGATTTTTGAAGAGTTTTATTTATTTTTATACTGCTCATAACATAGGGTTATTGCTTTGATTCGGTAATTGACGGTTATACCATTTTTGCTAATAAAATGAGTTTTACATAACTTTTTGATACCAAACTTTTTGCTACTGATTTCATATGATAAATAAATTATTTTAAGCCTTCTGGACTGATAAAAATATCAGCTTTCCTTATATAACCTTAAAATCACCTAAAACCGACTTTTTAGGCGTTTTAAACACATAGTATGGATTAAAACTATTTTTGGCATATAAAACTTAATACCTACTGATGTTTTAAGTAAATTTTTATACTTTAATAGTAAGCAAAAGTTTTGAACTCAGATTTCCAAATTTGACCTTTAAAGCTTATGTGAAATTACCAAAATGCCCCTACGGTGCATAGTTCGGTTATAAATGATAAATTTCACATATATGCAATACCCTACTGATATAACTTATTAAATTAAATATTTTTGCTGATCATTTCAGACCAGAACCTCAGATTTATATTTAACCTCTCTTATAACCTTTAAAATGACCAAAATACCCCTACGGGGCTTAATTTGAGTTTAAATTCGTTTTGGGCATAATGGAAGGTATCCTACTGATGTAGCAACATATTTAATGCATATTAACTTAGGAAACCTATTCATGACTCATTTGGTTACCCGTTATGTATTTTTCACATTCGGTGCGGTTTATGTAACTAGTTTGCATAAATTAACCGAAACGGGTCAAACCTTATCATTTTTATCTCAAAATCCAGAATGTGTTTAGTTTACCCATGATGTGTTCAAAATGTAACATATAAATTTCATCAAATGAGGCATAAAACTAACCCTTTTTTAGTACTAATGTTGGAAAAAGTGTGCTTTTGTCTTCCTTTTGTATTTTCAGGATTAAATGAGCTCAAATTAACAAAAGAAGCAAAAAGACATCAAAATCTAACATAAATAAAAGAAAAGGAACAAGACGTGACATGCCCGACCCCACGACAGCATCTTCCCAAGCAAAACAAGAGATCAGAAGACTGAATACGCCCTGTGCTCAGCCAGCACGGGGGCGTGCCCAAGTGTCAGCAGAAAAGACAAAGTGGTAGAAGCTTCTATTGCCCACCACGGGGCCGTGCTCAGCGGACACGGGGCCGTGGTCAACTATAAGATTCGCACAATCCAGCAAATCTGCATAGTACAAATATTCTTCTGCACCACGGGGTCGTGCTCAGCGGACACGGGGGCGTGGTCAACTAAAAAGACAAAACTGCATTAAATGAAGAAAGAGAAGGACGTGGACACGGGGCCATGCCCACTGGACACGGGGCCGTGCCCACTGGACACGGGGCCGTGCCCGAGCTTCTGTTCAGCCTATAAATAGAAGTGCTTGGCTCAAGCTCAAACCATCCCTTGGCACACCACCTCTCTCACACTTCACCCACCACCCACCACCACCATAACACCATCATCCACCACCATCATCCACCACCATCATCCACCACCATCATCCACTGTCCATCGTAGAGTGTGTGAGTCGTCTCGGGATCCAAGATTGATCGTAAGAGTTCTTGACAATCAAGGCCATGTTTGCCTAAGTCTCTTACATCACTTGGTGAAGACAAAGTGTCTAGTATAATACTTTTTATTTCTAATCTTTTGCACTTTTTACTTGGTTTTGTATTAATGACTTTAATAACTAGTTGCTTATGTTGAAGGTGATCTTTCCTTATCGTTTGTCCGTGGTGTCTTGGCATTATTTTACTGTCTATATAAAATAAAAGATTTTCACCATTCATATCTCCATGGTCTATATGGAGGTATGTTGGCTACCTGGTCGGGGGTTAAGGGAACGGTTTGGTAAAGGTCTTGCCATTGTTCAGCGTTTAGAGGTCCTGCAATGGACCTGGGTCAAATTTAGTAGGACCTCCTTCAATACTTAACGGTATTGGATGGCGGGGGTCCAAACTCTATGATCCCCTCATAAGTTAACTACTATTAATACTATAACCCGACTATTTAGGACTGTATCCCTGCTGACTCAGACTACTTAGTCGAGGGTAACGTCACCTCCAAAAGAGGGGCCTACCATAATTTGCATTAATAACTTAATTCATTATCTTCCAATAATCCACCCTTTTAGGATTGTATCCTTGCTGACTCAAACTACTGGGGTGAGGGTAACGTCACCTTCAAAAGAGGGGCCTACTACAATAACTAAGATAATCTCTTAAATATGTGCAAAAGTGCGGAAATAATCAAAGGTTACACTAGATACGAGTCGGAACCAAGTGATTCATCTTGTCTATCTGTTTTTCTTTTTTATTTTTATTTTCAGCATTTTAGTTAGTTTTTATTTTTCTTAGTTTAAAACATTTTTCTAAACTTTTTGATTTGATTAGACGTTGAGGATAAACCGGTACTAAAAGCTCTTGTGTCCTTGGACGACCTCGGTATCTTACCAACACTATACTACGCTCACGATGGGTGCACTTGCCCATATGTGTGTCTAGTGTTAGTAAATATCGTGTTTTATAAATTTAAAACTTGACTAAAAAGTGTTAAAGGGGCTTAAAATATACACCTAATATATATAACACTAGAATACGCATCAAGTTTTTGGCGCCGTTGCCGGGGACACAAGAATTTTAAGAAAGTTAGGAATCAACGGCCTAATCTTTTTTCTTATTTTTCAATTTTTTTAGGATTTTTTTTTAGTTTTTCAGCTTCTGCAGAACCCAGCACGGGTCGTGCCCGCTGAACACGCCCCGTGCCGAATCATTGGAACTGGCAATCTTGTTTTAAGTCAGACAGTAAGCTGAACACGGGGCCGTTCCCACTCAACACGCCCCCGTGCCCAAGTTTCAGTTACTGAAAACAGAACCGTAAGATCCCGACGGTTGGTAATTTCTGACACAAACATGAGTGATACTGATACTTTTTACTTTCGGCACTCTTATGGTACTATGTGGTGTCAATTATGTGGTGGTAACCATAAAGAATTAGAATGCTTTTTTCTAAATTATAAACCCCACTATATAGACCCATCATTTCCTAGTATCCTTAAGAGGGGCGAAAGTAAAAATAATCCCTATCGCTCCCTCGAATGCGCCCAACCGGATAATCTAGGAGAAATGCTTCTCGATGAATTATTTCAACTAGAAGATCTAATTTTTAATTGGTTAAAAGAACTTAGGGAAGATTTCAATAATCTTTTCCAAGACAATAACCAAGAAGAGAGGTTGGAAACGCATTCAAACAACTTCATTGTTTCCAATGATACTTCTAACTCTAGTGAGGACTTGAGCGATAGTCGTCCCTGTGTCAATTGTGCCGTGAAGGACTCCCCATCGACTTCATTCGATGCATACATAGACCTGAGCGATTCGACATACACCTTCTTTAACGAGAGCCCGGGAAAGGGTTGGACTTGTCCACCTACATATAGCTTAGGAATCACCCTCACCGACAACCTCTTGCGTTCTCGTCTTAATCTAGATCAATTAAGGTATCTTAGGCACTTTGGGGTTGTTCCATCCAGTAAAGAACCGCCCGATCCGGAAAAGTTCCTTAAAAATAGACAAATTTCATATAACAGTTTTCCGACACGGGGCCGTGCCTAGGTCAACACGCCCCCGTGTCCACCAAAAGATTCCCTTCTGACTTTTGTCAGAATACGGACAAAACGTGTCAGGATCTTGCCTGCACACGGGGCCGTGTCCAGCTGACACGGGGCCGTGTCCAGCACGCTGTCGTTTTCTATAAATGCAGCCAAGAACCCTGCACATTTGGACCATCCAAGGACAGAGATTTGAAAGGATTTTCTAACTTACCATCCTAGGTATGTTCTAAAAGAAGGTTCTTACAAGCATCTTGTCCTTTCCTCTTTTATCTATTGCCTTCTTCTTCATCTTTCTTGCACCAAGAACTCCATTAAAGCTTGATTTCAAGCTTTGTTGTGATGTTTATTGAATTTTTGTTCAAGGAATCTTGTTAAAAATAAGTTGCACAACATTGTTTTAAGTTATTTCTGCTCAAAAAGCTTCATAAGTTAAGAAAATAATTTAAAACCCCAAGATTCCTTGTTCTAAAAATCTGCAGAAAGTTGAACACGGGGCCGTGCTCATTGAGCACGGGGCCGTGCCCGTGGTACTGTTTCATTAAAACGAACTGTTTTTGGTTTGTTTTCGTAGAATGTCTAGCCAAAACAGCGGAACCTCTTCTGCACACTCAAGGAACAGCCGACGGGAAAGGAGGCCATCGATTGAAGCAACTCTCGTAAGATACGTAATGGCGCTACGTGAAGCACTTGACGAGATGACTTCAGTGGAGGAGGTCCTCATTGACCGTATAAACTATCTCTCGGTGGGGTTGGAAAACAGTTTCCAAGAAATAAACCTCTTGCACCAGAGGTTAAACGTTCTGGTAACTCCTCCTGTGGAACCAATCCTCCCTCAAGAGGATTGGAACCTCGCACTTGGAATCCAAAATCCTACCGGTTGGGACGACATCCCGGCGGAGCTTGCCCGTGAAGAACTCCAAGAGATTCCAGTGGAAGTTACACCTCCTCAACCCAATGCTCATGAGCCCGCTTTTCTTCTCCCTTGGGAGATCGAAGAGTGGCTCGCCGATGTATGAGGAGCCCATACCCGAAGGAAGAAGTGTCAAGCCACTTTTAACCGAGAGATCTATCTTTTCGGAAATTTTGCTAGTAGAATAAATAGTAGGCTAGAAACTTCTCGGATTGGATTTCTTGTGTTCCTTTGACCTAACTAGCTAATATTTTAATTTTTAGGACTATTATGTAATTCTCTCTACGATTAATGAATGATGGCTTTAATTAATTTGGTGTTTTGGATGGTGTTGAAATGAATAAAACACACTTGAGATGGCAAAGGATGCAAGGGAAACTTGAACCAGCACTCCATGCAGGAAAACAGAACCATCCGACAAATTTCTTCGTTTACAGTAAGTTCGGCACGGGCCGTGTCCACCCAACACGGCCCCGTGCTGCACAGTCTGCAGGAAAAGACCCAGTTCAGGTAACTGGACACGGGCCGTGTTCACCCAACACGCCCCCGTGTCCAGGATTCTGTTTCTTTTGTTTTAATTTTGTTACCGGCACTTGAACACGGGGCCGTGCCCGGATAACACGGGGCCGTGTTCAGCGCCCAGTAACACAAAATTTTTGCTTTTTACACCTTTTTACACATTCAATCAACCTAAAAACTTATTTTTGGGACACATTGAGGACAATGTGTAATTTAAGTGTGGGGGGGGGGGATGCTAAAACCTTGAATCCTGCAAGTCCTAAATACAAGCCTTACACAAAACTCTATTGGAATCGCTAATCACCCCAAATTTTTTTCAAAAAATTTTCATTTTTTTTCTTGTCTAGGTTTAACTCGGGAATTTCAAGCTCTAAAAAGGTTATATTTTTACGAATTTACAACCGATAGCGTCGTGATAAAAAGAACCAACATAAGAAAATTATGAAAAGGCATGACAAGCTTAGTTAAAATTTGATTATATATACTTGATCACATAAAAACCCATTCCCACAAAAGTGAGTTTTGAGCCTTTATTGAGCATACAATTACATATCATTAGAACTAAATGCTCATTTTTCGTTTCTTGTGTGAATAGCCGCTTGGTTCTTACGACTCTAGAACTTGCCATGACGATACATTCCCGGTCCTTACCAACTTAAACCCGAGTAAGTAAATGATGGAGGCATTAGGACTAACCCTTTTTATTTCTACACCATTATTTTTCTTTTTTTTTTACCACCTACCCAAAATCCCCCTAGTTAGCCCCTTTGAGCCTAAACCTTTTCATTTCATAAACCAAACCAAACACCCTTTTTACCCACCAAAACCTTTTTCATTTTTACCCCTTTGTTTTAGTAACGAGTTCGATTTTTCGTATGACTTTTCAAAAAAAAAAATTTATTTTGGTGATGATGAAGCAAAAGAAAATAAACAAACAAGTTCATCAAAAATAACTTTGTTTGAATAATAGCTTCATCAAAATAAAAGTTACAAAAATAGAAAGTCTTACGAAAACCGACACTTGTTACGTTTTTTAGCCCTTTTTCTACTAACCACTAACCACCAACCCAACCACCTACCTTTAACCCAAGCCTAACCCTTCACCCAAAAAGTCTTCTTGATATTTACAAAGGTATATAAGTTAAAAAGGAGGAGGATTGATTGCTTGGCAAGCCTATGGTAGGAGTAAGTTCCATGCCGCTCTCGAGTGATCCACAAAAATACATTTTCGGCCGAGTGTTGAGTGATCCCCGTGAGGTATGTGAACTTGTATATAAATAGAATTTTAAAGAGGCATGTTATGCCCTAATAAGTAATTTATCTTATGAAAAGTTTTAAATAAATCATAACGAATAGGATTGTAAATAAATAAAAATAAAATTAAATAAAGAATCTTGGAAATCCCGACACTCTACGACAAGCCCAAAAACCTTCTTTTCTACCCATTCCATTTGGGAGTGTAATAGCCACATATTAAAGAGTTTTGCTTGAGGACAAGCAAAGATTCAAGTGTGGGGGTATTTGATGTGTTCAAAATGTAACATATAAATTTCATCAAATGAGGCATAAAACTAACCCTTTTTTAGTACTAATGTTGGAAAAAGTGTGCTTTTGTCTTCCTTTTGTATTTTCAGGATTAAATGAGCTCAAATTAACAAAAGAAGAAAAAAGACATCAAAATCTAACATAAATACAAGAAAAGGAACAAGACGTGACATGCCCGACCCCACGACAGCATCTTCCCAAGCAAAACAAGAGATCAGAAGACTGAACACGCCCCGTGCTCAGCCAGCACGGGGGCGTGCCCAAGTGTCAGCAGAAAAGACAAAGTCGTAGAAGCTTCTATTGCCCACCACGGGGCCGTGCTCAGCGGACACGGGGCCGTGGTCAACTATAAGATTCGCACAATCCAGCAAATCTGCATAGTACAAAGATTCTTCTGCACCACGGGGTCGTGCTCAGCGGACACGGGGGCGTGGTCAACTAAAAAGACAAAACTGCATTAAATGAAGAAAGAGAAGGATGTGGACACGGGGCCGTGCCCACTGGACACGGGGCCATGCCCGAGCTTCTGTTCAGCCTATAAATAGAAGTGCTTGGCTCAAGCTCAAACCATCCCTTGGCACACCACCTCTCTCACACTTCACCCACCACCCACCACCACCATAACACCATCATCATCCATTGTCCATTGTAGAGTGTGTGAGTCGTCTCGGGATCCAAGATTGATCGTAAGAGTTCTTGACAATCAAGGCCATGTTTGCCTAAGTCTCTTACATCACTTGGTGAAGACAAAGTGTCTAGTATAATACTTTTTATTTCTAATCTTTTGCACTTTTTACTTGGTTTTGTATTAATGACTTTAATAACTAGTTGCTTATGTTGAAGGTGATCTTTCCTTATCGTTTGTCCGTGGTGTCTTGGCATTATTTTACTGTCTATATAAAATAAAAGATTTTCACCATTCATATCTCCACGGTCTATATGGAGGTATGTTGGCTACCTGGTCGGGGGTTAAGGGAACGGTTTGGTAAAGGTCTTGCCATTGTTCAGCGTCTAGAGGTCCTGCAATGGACCTGGGTCAAATTTAGTAGGACCTCCTTCAATACTTAACGGTATTGGATGGCGGGGGTCCAAACTCTTTGATCCCCTCATAAGTTAACTACTATTAATACTATAACCCGGCTATTTAGGACTGTATCCCTGCTGACTCAGACTACTTAGTCGAGGGTAACGTCACCTCCAAAAGAGGGGCCTACCATAATTTGCATTAATAACTTAATTCATTATCTTCCAATAATCCACCCTTTTAGGATTGTATCCTTGCTGACTCAAACTACTGGGGTGAGGGTAGCGTCACCTTCAAAAGAGGGGCCTACTACAATAACTAAGATAATCTCTTAAATATGTGCAAAAGTGCGGAAATAATCAAAGGTTACACTAGATACGAGTCGGAACCAAGTGATTCATCTTGTCTATCTGTTTTTCTTTTTTATTTTATTTTCAGCATTTTAGTTAGTTTTTATTTTTCTTAGTTTAAAACATTTTTCTAAACTTTTTGATTTGATTAGACGTTGAGGATAAACCGGTACTAAAAGCTCTTGTGTCCTTGGACGACCTCGGTATCTTACCAACACTATACTACGCTCACGATGGGTGCACTTGCCCATATGTGTGTCTAGTGTTAGTAAATATCGTGTTTTATAAATTTAAAACTTGACTAAAAAGTGTTAAAGGGGCTTAAAATATACACCTAATATATATAACACTAGAATACGCATCAACCCATATTATACAAGTCTTTAAAATTGTCGGGTCAAAATCACATTCTAATCCGGTCTTCGCTTAATCTTGCATTTTGAACCGTATATCTTCCTTTAAAACTAACCGGTCTAAGTTTAAACTTAAGCAAGACCCGTTAGGAATCTAATAGGTTATTGAAACCTTCGTTCCAGATTTAGGAGCCCCGTAAAAGATACTTGCACTTGCTGATTGATATATATACTTGCTCAGGTAAATACTTTTAACTTATTTTCGTTATACGGGCTTGGGGTACGGTATATAAAATACCGCTTGGTCGGGTATTGAATTTTTAGTCATATGAAGGTTAAATCATTGAGATAACCCGTTTAATCTGTTTTGTTTGTTTTAAGCCTTTGGGGGGTTAATGACCATGTCCTGGATATCCTCGGCTCATTCATTGAAATGGCCATGACTTAAGCACGGGGTGTAGGCATACACCTGCCAGTGCGTATGTAAAATTAATAAACCCACATGTTCGAGAATAACTCGCCATGGGTTATATTATGTGGTGTGTCAATTAATCTTTAACCCGGTATTCATCCGGGGCTACTGAACGTATAACGAACATGTAATTCTTTTACAAGTTTATTTTTAAATAATTATCCCAAGTTATAAAAGATTATTTGTGCCTTGTGCATTCAAATCAATTTTCTTAAACATTTTCAAAATGAGTCGGTTAATTGTATTTACCAGTGTAAACTGACGTATTTTCCAAAAGGCTAAAGTGCAGGTACTAGGCGAAATAGGCTGGCTACTCCTGAGTGAATAAATAAGAGTCTTACAAGCCTTGGAACTTAAAATCTGTTGAATAATTATCTTCTTTTATTTGATCCGCATGTGGATCCTTTACATTCCGTTGTAATACTCTTGATATTTTCATTCGGTTTGTAATATATTTCTTCTTTAGACTTCCGCTGTGCATTAAACTGTGATTATTGACTATGATGATATCAACTACGTCACGATACTCCCCACCGGTAATACGTGGAAATATTGGGGTGTGACACCTAGTGAACTCGGCGCCGCGTTTGCCTTCCTAGCGAACCTTCATTATAGGAATGCGAGAGCGTCGGAGTTTCTTGGTCTCTCGGTCCATGATTTCTAATGGCTTTTCCATAAAGTGTAGAGTTTCGTTAACTTGCAAATCCTCGAGAGGGACATGCAGGTTTTCTTCGGCTAGACACTTCTTGAGGTTCGAGACGTGGAAAGTTGGATGTACGTTGCTGAGTTCCTCCGGTAATTCGAGTCGGTAGGCCACTTTGCCAATTCTTTCCAGAATCTTAAAGGGACCAACGTATCATGGCGCTAGCTTTCCTTTCTTGCCGAATCGGATCACCCCCGTCGAAGGTGAAACCTTTAGGAGTACGTGATCACCAACTTCTAACTCAAGAGGCTTGCGGCGTTTATCGGCGTAACTCTTTTGATGATTCCGAGCTTTCAAGAGATTCTCTTGGATTTGGAGGATCTTGTCAGTCGTTTCTTGTATTAACTCGGGACCGGTAATTTGTGCGTCTCCAATCTCGTGCCCTACAATAGACGATCGACATTTTCTTCCATATAATGCCTCAAAGGGTGCCATTTGAATACTAGCGTGATAACTGTTGTTGTACGAGAATTCGACTAAAGGTAAATGTGAATCCCAATTACCACCAAAATCTATAACGCACGAACGAAGCATGTCTTCAAGGGTGTGAATCGTGCGCTCAGTCTGACCGTCGGTCTGGGGATGGAAAGCGGTACTAAGATTAAGAGTAGTACCGAGAGCAGATTGAAAAGTTTCCCAAAGGCGCGAGGTAAATCGACCATCGCGGTCAGAGATGATGTCACGAGGTGTCCCATGTCGACAGATGACTTCATCGGTATAGATTCGTGCTAATCGTTCAACCTTATAGTCTTCTCATATTGGTAAGAAATGAGCAGATTTCGTAAGACGATCAACGATAACCCCAATGCTATCGTGACCTGATGGCGGGCGAGGGAGTTTCGTAATGAAATCCATAGCTATACTCACCCATTTCCACATCGGGATCTCGGGTTGTACGAGTAAGCTAGAGGGTCGTTGATGTTCAGCCTTGACTTTCGAACAAGTTAGGCATTTCGAAACATAGAGAGCGATATCCTTCTTCATTACAGGCCACCAATACCTGGCACGGAGGTCCTGGTACATCTTGTCGGCACCGGGATGAATGGAATATCGAGACTTGTGGGCTTCAGTCAGTAATATTTCCCGAAGGTTATTGCGATTGGGGACACAAATGCGGTCAAGATAGTGAAAGATACCATTAGGTTTATTCACTAGTTGATTTTTGGTTCCAAGTATTTGTTCTTCCTTCAAAGTGTTCTCGAGAAAACAGGCGTGTTGAGCGTCGCGAATGAGGGCTTCGAGGTCGTGTTGGGCTTGAACATTACGAACACTATGCAAATAGGTTCGTCGGCTAAGAGCATCGACAACGACATTTGCTTTGCCTGGGTGGTAACTGTTGTGTGTCGGTGTGAATATATTCTTAGTTATATTTTAAGCCCTTTTTAACACTTTAGTCAAAGTTTTAAATTTATAAAACACGATATTTTACTAACACTAAACACACATCTGGGCAAGTGCACCCATCGTGAGCGTAGTATAGCGTTGGTAAGATACCGAGGTCGTTCAAGGACAAAAGAGCTTTTAGTACCGGTTTATCCTCAACGTCTAATCAAATCAAAAGTTTAGAAAAAGTTTTTAAACATGAAAATAAAAACTAAAAATGCTGAAAAATAAAATAAAATAAAACAGATGAGGATGAATCACTTGGATCCGACTCGTCTTTAGTGTAACCTTTGATGATTTCCGCACTTTTGCACTTTTTAAGAGATTATCTTAGATATAGTAGTAGGCCCCTCTTTTGAAGGTGACGTTACCCTCAACCCAGTAGTTTGAGTCAGAAAGAATACAATACTAAAGGGTTGGATTATTGAAAGATAATTAATTAAGTTATTAATGCGTAATGTGGTAGGCCCCTCTTTTGAAGGTGACGTTACCCTCGGCTAAGTGGTTTGAGTCAGCAGGGATACAATCCCAAGTAGCCGGGTTAATGTATTAGTAGTAGTTTTCATATGAGGGGATCAAGCCATTCGCACCCCCACCATCCAATACCAATGGGTATTGAAGGAGGTCCTAGTAAGCTTGACCCAGGTCCTTGCAGGATCTATACACTGAACAAGGCAAGAACCTTACCAAACCATTCCCTTAACCCCCGACCAGGTAGCCAACATATCTCTATATAGACCGTAGAGATATGAATGGTGTAAATCTTTTATTTTATATAGACAGTAAAATAACGCCAAGACACCACGGACAAATGATAAGGAAGTTTCAGCTTCAACATAAGAAACTAGTTATTAAAGTTATTAATACAAAACCAAATAAAAAGTGCGAAAAGATTAAAAATCAAAAGTATTACACTAAATTCTTGTCTTCACCAAGTGATGTAAGAGACTTAGGCAAACATGGCCTTTGATTGTCAAGAACTCTTACTATCAATCTTGGATCCCGAGACTACTACACACACTCTATGATGGATGATGGATGATGGTGGTGGATGTGGGTGTTGTGATGGTGGTGGAGTGTCGGTGAAGTGGGAGAGAGGTGGTTTGCCAAGGGATGCCTTTCAAGTGAACCAAACACCTCTATTTATAGCCTGCACAGAAGCCCGGACACAGCCCCGTGTCCGCTGGGCACGGCCCCGTGTGCAGAAGCGTATTTGTACTATCAAGATATGCTTGGATTCTGCGAATCTTAGCGTTGACCATGGCCGTGTTGAGCTGGGCACGCCCCCGTGTCAGGAATAGAAGCTTTTACAACTTTGTCTTTTCTGCAGACAGTTGACCACGCCCCCATGTCCGCTGGGCACGGGGCCGTGTTCAACCTTCTGATCTCTTGTTTTTGCTTGGGAAGATGCTGTCGAGGGGTCGGGCATGCCACGTTTATTCATTTTCTTGTAATTATGTTAGATTTTGCTGCATATTTGCTCCTTTTGTTCATTTACGCTCATTTAATCCTGAAAATACCAAAGGAAGACAAAAGCATAGTTTTTCCAACATTAGTACTAAAAAAAGGGTTAGTTTTATGCCTCATTTGATGTAATTTATATGTTGCATTTTACACACATGACACTTGAATCTTTGCTTGTCCTCAAGCAAAACTATTTATAATGTGGCTTACACTCCCAAATGGAATGGGTAGAAGAGAAGTTTTTGGCTTGTCTTTAGTGTCGGGAATCCAAGATCTTTATTAGGCTTTATTTTTATGTTATTTACAATCTTATTCGTTATGATTTATTTAGAGCGTTTCATAAAAGAAATTACTTATTTGGGCATAACATGCCTCTTTAAAATTCCATTTATATACAAGTTCACATACCTCACGGGAGATCACTCAACACTTGGCCGAAGATGTATTTTTGTGAAACACTCGAGACCGTCATGGAACTTACTTCTACCATATGCTTGCCAAGCAATCAATCCTCCTCCTTTTTAACTATACACCTTTGTAAATATCAAGAGGACTTGGGGAAGGGTTAGGCTTGGGTTAAAGGTAGGTGGTTTTGGGTTAGTGGTTAGTAAAAAGGGCGAAAGGCGTAAAAAGCGTCGGTCATTGTAAAACTTTTTGTTATTTGTGACTTTTATTCAAACAAAGCATTTTCAAACAAAGTTTCTTTTGAGGAACTTGTTTGTTTATTGCTATACTTCATCATTCATTTTTTTTAATAATAAGGATGTCACATGAAGACCGAGCTTTCTACTAAAATAAATGGTTTAAAAATAAAAAGGTTTTGGTGGGTAAAGGGTGTTTGTTTTGTTTAGAAACGAAAAAGTTTTGGCTCAAAGGGGTTAACTAGGGGGATTTTGGGTAGGTGGTAAAAAAAATGAAAAACAATGGTGTTGAAAAGAAAAAGGGTTAGTCCTAATGCCTCCATCATTTACTTACTTGGGTTTAAGTTGGTAAGGACCGGGAATGTATCGTCATGGCAAGTTCTAGAGTCGTAAGAAACCAAGCGGCTATTCACACAAGAAACGAAAGATGAGCATTTAGTTTAAAGATGTGTATTTGTATGCTCAATAAAGGCTCAAAACTCACTTTTTGTGGGAATGGGTTTATAATGTGATCAAGTATATATAATTAAATTTTAATTAGATTTGTCATGTCGTTTCATAATTTTCTTATGTTGGTTCTTTTTTATCATGACGCTATCGGTTGTAAATTTGTAAAAATATAACCTTTTTAGAACTTGTTATTCCCAAATTAAACCAAGACAAGTAAAAAATGAAAAGTTTTTTGAAAAAAAATTGGGGTGATTAGCGGTTCCAATAGAGTTTTGTGTAAGGCTTGTTATTAGGACTTGTAAAATTCAAGGTTTTAGCATCCCCCCCACACTTAAATTATACATTGTCCTCAATGTGTCCCAAAAAAAGTTTTTTTAGGTTGATTGAATGTGTAAAAATGTGTTTAAAAACAAAGTTTTATGTTACTGGGCATCTGGACACGGGTCCGTGGTGTCCGGGCACGGCCCCGTGTCCAGTTACCTGAACTGGGCATTTTCTGCAGATCATTGGGCACGGGGCGTATTGGCTGAGCACGGCCCCGTGATGAACTTGCTGTAATGAAAAAAAATTGTCGGGAGGCCCTGTTTTTGTGCATGGGGTGTATGTTCAAGTTTCCCTTAGTGACCTCCATCATCCCGAGTGTGTTTTATTCCTAAAAATTAAAACTAAACTAGAAAGCATAACAGTTAATCTAAACTAAAACTAAGGATAACACATAAGCACGCATAATCCACGTAAGCACATATTTTGCACGTATTCACCTATATATTTTGCACATATTCACCTATCCTTCAAGTGCGTGATTTGCGTTCGAGAGTTATGCGTGGTGTTTGCGTATCACTATACGAAACCCGATCTCTAGAGTGCGTGTAGCGAGTAGCGTAGCGAGTTGCATAGCGGGTGAGAGTTCTTAGTTTGTCTGCGAGTAGCGTTTCTGATTACGAGAGCTATGCGAGATGTGCATGTTTAGCAAAGCGATGAGCGGAAAAGCGTATAGTCTCCAAAATCGAAACATATAAACATATAAACATAACCACATAAAACACAAAAAACTGATAGCGCGTAAAATCAGCGATTGCGGGCTTAGAATCGAAATAGATTGTCTTGGGTGTTAGACGTCGACTAACCAAAGTGATTCGACTATTCACAACATCCTCAAGTACACGCTTTAGCCTAATAGACTGTGCTCTCTCCGCAATCAGGGCGAACGGCACGCATCCTTTCGGTTACTACGTGATTCAAGTCATTGGAACCCATCGAGAATTTGGTGAGAGTTTTGTAAAAATCCAAATGGAGGGTGGAACAAGTCGTTAAGAGGCGGGTTTCACCCCTAACTTAACAACTTTACTCCTGATTGTGCAGTAAAACCATGAGATAGAGATGGAGAATTCCCGTCGAGATATGGATGTCACTCCTAACTCAACGAAAATTCTCGTGCTGAGAGTAAAAATTTCGCGTAGAACGAGCGACTTTATCGAGAGTTCTTGGTTTTCACGCCTAATCTCGACAAGATCAGTCGATTGTGTTATGCGAGTGTTTTCGAAACGTGTGTATTGTGTTAGCCTTAGGAAAGGCATATAGTATTTAGCCTTAGGAAAGGCTTTCTTCGTGCGAAGCTGTAGTATGCGGTGTTCGCATAAAGATGTAGTTTCAACGAGAGTATCCAGAGTGAGCTCGTGTAAAACCCCTACTGGGTTTGCACAAGGCGGTCTGCTGGTGCTTAGACTATAGACTAGGTCAATCCTAAGACTCAGAATCCCAGACTAGGTCGAGTCTTTCCTAATTCTCTATAGCTATAGCTCTGATACCAATATGTTACACCCCAACCGATGGCGGAAACATCGGGGCGTGGCACTGAGCGAAACAGATTGTTCACGAGTATCCATAATAACTATTAATGTCATTATATTTAACGTTAAAGTTCCATACCAATAACATATAAAGAAAAACAGTCCTTACAAATATCAGTCTCATAAACAAGTAAACTGTAACGACAACTCAGATTTCTTATTTGGTGGGTTTCTAGACCTCCTACTCGATTCAGCGAGCATAACATCCTATCAGCCTATCACATACATTAAAATAAAGTCAATACATAAAATGTAAAGGTGAGTACACAAGTTTGAGTAGCATATAGTATAGCGAAAGCGTTTACGCATAACCAGCATGTAACACGTAGAAATGTGAATCATATAAGCTATCGACAATGACGTATGCAACCGACATGACTGCGAGTTGTAGAATGCGCAACACATTATCACCACTGTGACCATGTGAAGTAATACCCTTAACAACCCCTGTCCACGACAGGTGCTGAGTCCAAACTATAGTACTATCGTTGCTAAGGTGTCAGGAAAACAATCACTGTGTAAACATAACATACAAGCATTCATCGAGTCACGTATAACATGCGAGAGTGGTTAGCGTTAAAAGTGTTTGCGTTGTGTGTTGTCGTGTTTTGATAGAGAACGTATGTAACACCCAAAAGTGCGTTAAGCAAAAAAGGGTTCGAGTATACTCACAGTATGTGTTTAACAAATAAACACAACGTTGAATTGGATTGAAGGGAGCACGCTGGAGTTAGCCTGACCATAGAACAGTAGTATGAGCATTGAGCAGTGCGTAACAGTGTGTCGGATGAGATAAGTGTCGAATGGTAAGTCGAACAGGTGAGTACCCATTCGATCGGATGGTCATCCGGACGGATGGTCATCTGAGCGGATGACCATTCGAACGGATGGCCATTCGAATGAGATGTGGATGTTTGTAAATTGTTTTGAAAATTTGAAGTTTTCATTATAGCATTTAAACAATGTGGTGTATAGTTGCCAAGTCATCCGAACGGATGGCCATTCGATCGGATGGCTATTCGATCGAGGAGTTGGTAGTTTGAAGTTTTCGTAGAATTGATTAAGTATTGAAAGTCATAAAGGGGGCAGGCCACTTGGTCGGATGATCATTCGATCGGATGGTCATCCGATCGGATGGATGGTCATCCGATCGGATGATCATTCGAGTGAGTGACTGTTACTTTTTGGAAACTTCAAAAGTTTTCTAAGTTCAAAGTTTTGAGTTTAACAGAGATGGCGTGACGACGTGTCAAACAACGGGGAAACCACACCAAGTCTAGTTCAGTCAATCGGATGGGAATCACCCCATTCGATCAGATTCACTGACCTTTGATGGAATTTCATGTTCAATTCGTTAGTCGGTCAACTCTCCTGTGGAAATCCGTTTTCAAGCCGGCTCTCAACTAAGGAATGAGTAGAGAGTCTGAATGAGTCTAGATTTCATCGGTTTTTTAGTAAGAAGTGAAGAAAAGTTGAAGAAAAGTCTGAAATAGTTGAAAAATGTTGAGATCTTGTGTGATTTGTGTTGAATAGTGTGGAAATCCTTTAGATCTGGACAAGTCTTGATGAGATGACGTCACACAACCGATTGCAAAAGCAACTGAGATGATGTCACCTTCAAGGGGTCCAAATCAGGTGATTTCATGGAGAAAACCCATGATTTTGATGGAGAAAATGATGAAGAAGTGTATAGGAATGATGGAAGTACAAGATTTAGGGAGAAATACATATGAAATAGCCTTGAATCGAGAGAAAAGTGCCTGGAAATGACCTGGGAGCAAGTTGGTCGAATGGAGCTGTCACATCAGTGAACAGTGATGTACGGGCGGGTATTTATAGGGTGAGAGAGAGTAAGGCGGTGCAAGTAAGTGGCGTTCGGTCGAATGGGCGTCCGGTCGGATGTCCATCCGATCGGATGGTCATCCGGACGGATGTCCATTCGGTCGGATGTCCATTTGGACAGCCGTGTGATGCGAGTTAGTTTTTCAAACTTTCGTTTCATGTGTTAAGCGTTGCGTTGCATTTAAGCGAGTTGCGAGTAAGCGTTTTTTGAGATAACCACATAACATTAAACAAGTAATCACACAAATAACACACATAATAACTAAGATGCACAAAAGTAATCTGCGTTGAGATTGCGATGCGATAGCGTTTAGTATAAACATGCGATGTAGTATACGATAAATTGCGTTAAATAGTATGCATTTGTAATAGCGTTAAATGCGATAACTGCATTTTGATTAAGCGTTGTGAATGCGTTGTAAAACATAGTTTAAAAATATCGTTTAACCCATTGCGATAATCGAAATCTCGAGAGTACAAGTCAATTAAGCAATAAATGACAGATCTAAGTAAGAACCCACAAATTCGGGTTGTTACATATTTTACCGAATTTTACCTTTAAATACTGGTACCATCCTGGTAGCGCTACTGTACCGAGCATTTGAGGTACCAGTACCCATATTTGGCAATTTTCTGTACTGGTATTTTTGGTGCCAGTACTGAGCTAATCCCTAATGTAAAGTGTCGCCCCCGAGCAGGCACACCCTTGCCAAGGACTTTCCCAGGAGACAAAATCGCAATTCTCAAAATACACATCAATTTTTTCCCATGGTCCCAACACATAGTCTACATCACATTTTGCACATGGACCACCTCAAAATTCATATCCATATATGAATGTTCCTTCTGTTAGTTGCATTTTTAGGCACATTTTTATAGCATATTAATATTAAAATTTCATCACATATCATGCATATTTCATAGTCCCACCGTATTGTTTTGCGAAACACTTGTTTTGTCGAATGGAATCAACTTTGTTTTGTTTTTGGTTGATATTGTAGGCGCGGAGTGATTGCGAGCAATAACTAAAAGGTCGAGTAGATTAGGAGCTTTGAAAGATAAGAAGCTTATATTAAAGCGAAATTAGAGATGGAACATGAGTTGGGCTCAATAAATAAAAAAGGTTTTGGTGGATTGTAATTAGTTAATATGGGCTGAAATAACAAGTCCATTTGGGCTGCCAAAAAAGAAAAAAAAAAACAAATACAAAAACAAAAAGGAAGGAGAGTTTGGAAAGTAGAGATAGAATAACATCATCACCAACAATCGTAAGAAGGCATATTTTCTTTTGGTGATTTCTAGAACAACAAAAACTTGTTTTTAAGTTTGTTTTCGTAAGTTTAATGTTGTGGATGTTTTGTTTCATTTTAGTATTAATTGATCTAGCTATCTTTATAGTTTCGACATCGGGGTTTATTTTCTTTATTTTGATTCATAAATTTAAGTGAAACGGTTATGAGAGATTCTATGTTTTAATGGTTTGTTTATGTGATTCTTGTTTTTATACGGATTCGATCCAGAAAATATTAGATTGTTAGTAAACTTTATCAACTTTTTAATTTATCTAATGAAGTTCAATCAATTTTTAGAACTCTAATAAAGTTTTAATTTTTGACATTTGGAACAAAATAATATTTTGAGTTTGTATATGAACCCAAACTATTACAGAATTATATAATATAATTAAACATTCCGAACGACGTGAGTGTTTGATTGTAATTGATACTTCTATCTCGCAATCCGCACACTAAGATCCGAACGGCGTGAGCTTGGAGTAGCGGGTTGACTCTAATCAACGAACAATGTTTGGTTAGACATTAGATGGAGTGGACGTCCGAACTGTGTGATGTCTAGTGTCGATACAAACTATTATTTAAAAAGGATCATTGCACCATAACCGTTAATGACCGTAAGTCGAACCGAATCAAGAAATTGCCCTAGTGTTGAAATTAGTTTTTAATATCTGAATTTACCCAAACCTTTTTAATTGACATTTTTTTATATAATTATTCGTAGTCATTAATTTTTAGTCTAAACTAAAATCACCCTTTCAAAACAATTGTATTTATGTTTAAAGCGTTTTGGCATAATAAATATGTATCCATATGGACACGAACCTGACTTCCATTCATACTATTTTTAGTGTCTCAAGTAGGTTTATTTTATATTTATTTGTTGGATTCGATACCCAACAAATTGGCGTCGTTGTCGGTGATACGACAAATCTAACTGTTTTGTGCCAAGACTTCTTTTAGTACAGGTACATCGCAAGTCTTCCCACGAATCTTCAATCTCTACTGTTACAATGGTAGCTTAACAAACCCTTAGACAGTGGGCGACTTGTGATGTCCCATAACAACCACTTTGCATTAACTAACCTGCAATGGAGAACTTTGAGCTGAAATCCGGTCTTATCCATTTGCTACCTAATGTAACATCCGCCAAAAACTGGGTCCTATAAAAACCCGACCTATTTTGTAAACCAAATCCGAAATGTAATAAATATTTATACGAATTTTTATTATCATTTTTTATTAAACTAATTAATATAACTATTTTCGGGTTTAACAATATTAGATACACACACTCCGTTAGAGTAGTTAAATATATAAAAGGATTTATCAAGTTTTAAAACTAAATAATTCTTTTTACAAATTTAACCATTTTAAATAAAAATACAAGATAAATATAAATTCATGACTTATAAATTTATTAGGGAGAATGATTCTTTATAATTAAACTCATTCATTAACAACCATTATTCACCTAATAATTCTCAAATTTAATCACCATGAAAGTTTACTCGGTACATGAAACGTTTTAACAAAGATGGTGATCATAGGCTATAAAATGGACATCATTCTAATTCTCTAAGTTTTCCACCCAATTACTCACTCCCAAATTCTGTAAACAATCTCTAGTTCTTTCAGATTCAAGTGAAGAAGGAAATTAGGGCTCGAAACTTCTCTCTTGGATATCTCACTCATTTTTCAGCCGATTAGGTGATTCTTGAGTCTAAACTTATTAGTTTTTCATGCTCTACAAAACCCTACTATTCATTTCTTTGAGAGAAGGGAAAAAGAAATCGAATTTATAATATTTTGATTCTAGGGTTCTTGAACAATCAAATTTGGGACTTTTTAATTTAAATTACGTTTTGATGAAATTGAACATCCTAAACTGATCTTGAATATGTTAGTAAAGATTATGTAATTTTCAAGAATTATTAGACATTGTTTGGATTTATTGGATAATTAAAAGTTATTATATTAGTTTAGTAAATTTAAGTAAAGATAGAAGATAATCAAAGTATCATATTCCAATGTTGTAATCTGATTTTTCAGTATATAATTTAGATGTGACATTTTCATAACCATGATTATATTTAATTTGTTGATGGTTCATAATATGTAGGTTATAGAAATAATAAAACTAGTTATATTAGTTTTATAAAAATGACTAATCTATTTATTACAAAAAATATTATTGTGGCTAAAATAGTAAATGTGGTACCCGAGGAAAATCCACAGTCATCTTAACTCACCGTTTCATTTTTTTTCTGAGACTGCTTATCAAATTTCAGGACGAAATTTCTTTCAAGTTGGGGATGATGTGACAACCCGCAACTTCAGGTTACTACTTTAACCTAACCACAATTAATTTAAACTTACACTCAAAGCACTGCATTTAACTAAAGTTAGTTAAACGAGTCTACGTTGGTAATTCAGGGAATTACCAGAACACACATGATAACTTTCGAACGTTGGTGGCTAACAGGAATATTAATTACAAACGAACTGTCTACACGAAACTTATGTGTTGCATGACAAATACGTGAGAATACATGCTTTAATTGTAAAATACAAGTTGTGTGTACTTTGTGTAAGAATGCTATATAATAAATTCGTTAGGGTCCGACTTTTGGAATTATATGGGCCCGAGATTTATTCTGTTACCTATATATAATAAAAATGATCATGTCAATTTCAAATCTATTAAAAGAAGCATGTCCGAACTACACATGTATCTGAGTTTCTACTTGTAGTCAGAATTAATGTAATATCTCATGTCCGAGTTAATTATAAGTCGTGCCCAACTGAGCCTGAATATATTATGTATTATGTGTTTCAGATTTCCTTAGATATTGATAGGCTTAATGTCGAGTTATAATATTTGTGCGATATTCGTATTTCTTGAGATTACACTATGTGTTATCAACTGATATCACCAATTGGAGAACCCGCTATGTGTACTGTATGCTAGCCTGTGATCACATTTAAACACTTGGTTGTTTGAACACTAGGGTTTTGCAAAGCCCTACTCGTATACTTACCAAAACTGAATGTATATTAGGTCGCGTGTAACGGACCTCACTAGTATTTAACGCGTAAAGGCACGTTATCACTTACGGAGCAAACTAAGGTGAGTTCAGTACTCTTTCACAAGCATGCGTCCCGGGGGGGGGGGGGGGGGACAAACAAACAAACTATTATTCCTAGGAGGAATACCTTTTATAAATGTTGTGATTTAATGTCGATGTTAGTTAATAAACTCAACTCTATCACGAAAGTCCCTACGTACTACCGAGCTAGTTGCCGGGGAGGCAACGAGGTATTAGTTGATAGCGCTATTAGGCTTGACAACCTCACACCGTACCTGGGAGGACGGGCGTGAACTAATGACCTTAACCACATGGCCAATGTTGATAGGCGTTGATGAGGGCAAACAAACATACGTCACTTCGGTATCGAGTTTATTATTGGCATGTCTTTAAACTAAACATTTACCAACTTTGCGTTAAAACAAAACTGTGAACTCGCCAGCTTTATGCGGATACACTTTTTCTGCATGCATACAGGTCGTTAGATGCATCGAATTGGAACTTGCAGTCTGGGAAGCCGGTGTCGTCATGGTTTATGTTATTCGCGAAGTCATTTGATGTTTGTTTATGTTTTCTTTACAAAACGTTGTTGAATTGGTTAAACGATGATTTATGCTTCCGCTAAACAAATACTAGTTCTGATTAGATGTTTTGAATTGCACTTTTCATGTTGGATGAGATTTCAAAATTATTATTCTACTGATAGTTCAGCGTCATCTTTGACCCCAAAAGCCAATGTGTAACATGAAAAACCCGACAAAACAAACAAAATAACCCGACTAAAACAACAATATACGAATCACATAACAAAAACCCCCCAACAAAAAGAAACCTGACCAAACCTCAAAATCCAACTTTTCTGCTTTCTCTTGATCATCGTCATCTTCGAACCCAAAAGCCGACGTGCAACCTGAAAACCCCGACTTAAACAACAATATACGAAACATATAACAAAAACCTCTGACCAAAAAACCCGACTAAACCTATAAAACCACAATGTAAACATAACAAAACATCGTGATTTTTGTTCCAAAACCACTCATATTTTTATAAAAACTAACAAAACCTGCATGTACACATAATAACAATTCACATCGCACTTTCAAAGTTACACATCTCACACAAAACAGAACCATAGATTACCCTAATCCCCGCTGTTTTGTTTTGGCCAACCCAAAAACTAAACTAATCAGTTTATTAGATTTATACACTGCTAATTAGTTTATGTAAATTTGGAAAAGCCTAAACCTCCACATGTTGATAAGTATTGTAATTAACAATCAAACAAACAAACTAGGCCTGAACTTCTTTCTGGATAGGTTTTGTACACTCCATATATCTTGATTGAACATAACAAAACAAGAAATTTAGTATGGACTGCAGATCAAGATTCCCTTTAAAATTACAACATTAACAATCAATCAAAAAATCAAGAATCTTTTTTTTCTCTTCATCAAGCTATATATTTAATCCAACTTAAACGAATCAGCCATTTTACATCCAAAAATCTTGTTACTAATTACCCTGTTTAACTAAAACCCATTACAAAACCAAGCCCAGTAGATCATAGAACCGAAAAACGAGAAAAGAAAAATAAATAAACTTATATTTACCATAGGGTTTTTTCACACCACCTACGGTTCAGCCACCACCCCCAATGCCACCACCACTGAAGATGTCGCCAGAGATGCGGTGGCGTGTATGGAGGTACATGGGTGGGTGAATTGGTGAAGGGGAAAGAGGGATATAAACCAATTTCAAACTATAAACAACCAATTCATCAATAAATTCAAAAAAAACCCTAATTTTAATAATATGAACCCTAATTTTTGAAATTCGTCAATTTCACCTGATGATCAACAACAATAGTTCCAGATCCAGATTTAGGTTTTCGATTATCCACATCAGCATTGGAATCAGAGCCACAGGAAGCCGAATTAACAGAAGAAGATCGGGTTAAAATCAGACGATTGAGGCAAACGAACAACGAGCTTCACTTTTTTCTCCTTCCATTCATCGTCATCGTCATCGAAGGTGGAGCTAGGGTTCCGGCGACTGGATCTCCGGTGTAATTGTTGTTGTTGTTCGAGAGCTCGTTTTTGGAGATCTAGAAGAGATGGTGTCACACCCCGATATTTCCACATATTACCGGTGGGACCGGCAGGGAGTATCGTAACGTAAGATTGATATCGTCATAGTCAAACATACACAGAATAGCACAACGGAAGTCTTGGAATATAAAATATTATTACAAACACAATTGTCTGAAATATCGAAAGGATAATTACATACGAGCTTGCAATATTAAATCCACAGGCGGGTCATAATAAAATGTACAAAATGAAGTTTAGTAGACTTTAGGGCATCCTAAGGATTTGCAAGATCCTTTATTGACACCAAGCAGCACCCAGCCAATTACGAGTAGTACCTGTCACTTAGCCTTTTGAAAATACGTTAGTTTACACTAGTAAATACAATTAACTAAATCATTTGAAAATGTTTATGAAAATTGATTTAAATGCACAAGGCATAAATATTCTTTTATAACTTGGGACAATTATATAACGATAATCTTGTATCAGATTCACATGTTTGTAATACATTTAGGGCCGGGATAGAAGCCGAACAAGATTAATCGACACACCACTAATATGATCCCACGGTGAGTTATCCTCAACAAGTGGGTATATCGTTTTACATACGCACTGTCAGGTGTATGCCTACACCTCGTCTTAAGTCGTGGCTATTTACGGTTTTAAATAAGCCGAGGATATCCAGGACATGGTCGTTAACCCCAATGTATATTTGTTATCAAGCAACACTGATTAAAACGGGATTATGCCATTTAACCATTTTCGATTAAGTGTTTTTACACCCGACCAAGCGGTAATATTTTAACGTATCCCAAGCCCGTATAAAGGAAAATAAGTTAAAAGTATTTACCTGAGGTTAAAATGCAAGATTTGTCTACTCAGCCGTATGATCTATTCAAACTAGTGCAAGTAGCTTTTACCGGGGCTTCTAATCTGGAACGAAGGTTTTATTAACCTATTAGATTACTAACGGGTCTTATTTAAGTTACAAACTTAGACCGGTTAGTTTAAGGAAAGGTTTACGGTATGAAACGCTAGATTAAGCGATGACCGGGTTGGAATGTGATTTAGACCCAACAAGTATGGAGACTTGTATAAAATGGGTAAATGCAATACATTCTGGATTTTGAAGTTAAAATGATAAGACTTGACCCGTTTCGGCTAATTTATATAAACTAGTCACATAAACCGTACCGAACGTGTATAAGCATAACGGGTAGCCGGATGAGTCATGTACAAGTTCCATAAGTTATTATGCTTTAAATATGTTATGATATCAGTAGGATATCAACAATTATGCCCAAAAAGATTTTTAAACCAAATTAAGTCCCGTAAGGGCATTTTAGTCATTTTAAGATTTATAAAAGAGGTTTAAACATAAACTGATGTTCTGGTCTAAAACATTCTGTAAAATATTTATTTTATAATGTTATAATAGTAGGATATCATACATATGTGTGGTTTACCATTTATGGCCAAACTATGCACCGTAGGGGCATTTTGGTCATTTCACATGTGTTTTTAAGGACAAAATTGGAAGTCAGAGTTCATGAATCATACCTACTGTAAAAGTATTAAAAATTATTTATAAATTCAGTAGGTAATAAGTCTTAGGTATTAAATATGGTTTTAAACCATACTATGCATATAATTAGTGTAAAAATCGATAATTGACGATATTTGCGATGTTTATGTGATTCTGAGGTTTTGACCAGCCTTTAATGGTTAGAATATTTTATTTTACATATTAAGTTAGTAGGAAAAGGTTTGGCTGTCACACCCCGACCACGTAAAACAACAAAACGTGGCGGAATCGTCGGGGAGTGTTGTAACAGAATCATTGTTTCATAACACATGGAAAATTGAAATTTGGTTTTATTGATTAAAAGAGTTACAATGTCTTAACAAACAAAGAAGTATAAAAAAATTAACTAGTCTTCCATCTTTTATTGTCACTAAGGCCCAAGTACGCCTAAGTGTATCTTGATCAATCCTATGCATCATTTCCTGAAACACATGTGAAAATAGGTACGTCAGCATAAAAATGCCGGCGAGTACATAGGTTTTGCGAAAATAGGATTCATGACTTATAAGTTTAGAAAAAAAAATGTTTAACAAAAGCCAGTCATGATCCTTGTAAAATGTTTTGTTTTATAAATCATTTGAAAAACGATGATATGTAAAAGAATAATGTAAGATTAAATGAATAACCAAGTAAAATGAGTTTGTATAAGAGAAGTTGTTTGTAAAACAATGTCTTGTGAAAAGTATGTTATTTGTATAAAAATGTTATATGTCTAAACTGAAATGATTCAAATAACGCTATGATATGTAATACCATACAAGAACTTATATATAGGAAGTACCAGCGGCGTATCCACCATGCTTGTATCATATTACACACGCCTCGTTACTCAAACCACTTACCCAACAAACCACCAATGTAAATTGCCCATGTCTAAACCATTTGTCAAATGTCTTTGTGTAAACCATGTCAAAATGTTTATGTCAAATATAGTCCATGAAATGTGTATATCAATATCAAAATGTCTATGTCAAATGTCTTTGTGTAAACCATGTCAAAATGTTTATGTCAAAATACAGTCTATGAAATATGTATATCAATGTCAAAATGTCTATGTCAAATGTCAATTATGTAATGTATAAACAAAATGTCATGTATGGCAAGTGAAATATATATATATATATATATATATATATATATATATCCACTGAGCCATAGGTAAAAATGCACAAAACAATGTATTGAAGTAAAACGAGGTTTAAATCAACGTTATGTTTTGTGGAAATGCTTGCTATACTGAATACAAACATTTATGCGGTATTGTGAAAATGCATACATTCAAGCCTTGTGACTGTGGTGATAAACCCTTAAACAAATGAAAGGACTATCTGTCTTATGTCTTAATCGAATTCGGTCATTCCTTTCATCCAAACATACCTAGGATGTCAGGAACGGGAGTTGTCAATTCCTATGGTACCATTACCTACTAACGAGCGGCGTAGCTAATGTTACTGAATGTATATGGTCCCATTTAAACAAACCAAATGTCATATCAAAATGTAAGCATGTGATGAAAATAATGTACCTAGTATGCTAAGTAAACATAGAAGGTAGAGATGTAAAATAATGTGTCCATATGTTACTGGAACATATGCAACAGAGATGCAATGTAAAGCAAATGTACTAAGTATGATGAACATACATAGCATGAAAAGGTAATGTAAAACAATGCACTAAGTATGCACACAATGGGCATACATAGCATAAAATGTCATGTAAAACGATGTACTAATAATGTACTAATGAACATAGCATGTATATGATGAGAAAACATGAAAAGCACCAAAGTAACAAGTAGGCACATGTGTTTCACCCCAAAATGTTTGGAAAACAGTAAAAGAGGGGTCTATGTACTCACTTGAGATTGCTCAATAGATTCTAGATATCCACCAAGCAAGGTTAGAAGATCACGGATTCAAACGTCACCTAATATAGGTAACTATATTAATAACCGGACCAAAATCGGAAGATCGGGTAGCATGAGGGTTTGTAAACCAAATAAGTGTAGGAACTTATGTAATATGGTTTGACAAAGCCTAAGTGCTTTTGACCCGTTACGACCCGTTTAGGTAGCTTATGCTACTTTAACGCGTCATTCGCGTAGAACGCGTTCGGAATGCCTAACTAGCCCTATGACAAGTAAGATATGCCTTGACATGTCTAATATTGTTACTAAATCAGTTTAGATACCAAAAGTTATGTTACATAGGCTTAAAATGAATTTTGGCGCAAAAAGGGTATTTTGGTAATTTACCTAAGGCATAAGGACTACTTATCATACAACTACTTAAACGACGTGACCATAAGGTATAACCTCGGAAGGTTATTCCCTATACTACTATGGTCACCTAAAGTGTTTGGTCGGATCCTAAAGATCGACCAAATGGGTCGGGTTCGAAAGCATAAGCGATTTATTAGATCGCTTACCCTTACGACCCTAAACAAGCACAAATCTAAAAGTGACGAGCTAAACATGCTTGAACATGTTTAGTTAAGTTAGAAAATAGGTTTGGTATCAAAACAAACGGTTTTGATACCCTAGAGTAGTTTGGTTACAAAATACGCGAGAACACGTATTTTGGCCGAAACTACGACTCGTCACTGAGCCTAGATAACGTGGTAATCAGTAGGTATAGTCACTAGGGACTATAACCATCGTGATTACGCTCACGTTATGAAGTTCAAACGAACTTCGCATTGACCATAAACTGGTCAATGCAGAAAGTCAAACGCAGTTTGACTTTAACGCTAAAACGAACGATAAACGCGAAAGAATACTTACAGAAGGTCCCCGCAAGTATTTGACGCGATTCACTCTCAGGTAGGAAGCATATAAACTTCCACTTACAGAGCTTGAATCGGATTCAAATGTGTGGGTTTGAATGTGAACTAAGGAGGGGTATATATAGGAAATGTTGAGCCGTTAGGATCGTTTCTTGTTACCCAAGCATTAATCTCAGCCATACAACACATACCCACTGATTTACAAACCCATGGGAGCCCATAGGATTGCTAGAAACCGGTTGCAAGTGAGAAAAAAGTGTATAACAGCTGAAAACAGGCTGTTTGCAACAATTCTACAGGTCTGACCCCTGCTTACGGACCTCAACACTCACAATGTTGAGGTCCGTAAGGACCTTGCAGGTCTGAAACTTTTAAAAAATGGCAGAACAGGCCCCTGCACCTCCAAACTTGCTATTTGATGCATTTTTGACACGTTTAAGCCCCGTTAACCCCATTTCAAAGCTCTAAAATGAAGTTAAAGTATAGGGAACTTAAAATGTGTTCAAAAATATCTCGGATGTCGGTTCCTTTGGTCGCACGGTTGCGTTGTTCGGTTAATTACGACGGAAGTCGTAACGAACGCAAAAACGATCCAAATTAAGCGACGAATGGATTTTTGACAAGCCAATCACTAAAACATAATATTTTAATGATTACATAAATTTTTGGATGTCCGGATATATTCAGAACGTAAGTTATGCGCGAAAATGCAAACTTATGCACTTTTTGACGCTTTTAGTCCCTGAATGACCCAAAAGTTTATTTTAGCACACCGAACCCCTCAAATCCTATTTCTAAGATATGTAAAGGATATTTAGGGTGTGTTTAACTTATGGCCATGTTCCGGAATGTTCGTTACAGTTCTAATTGGCATACTTTCGCAGTTTGTCAATTTTAGTCCATGTAAGCGAATTAACTTGATTTTTGGCACACCAAACCTTCCAAAACTTATTTCTAAGTTATGTATAGGTTATTTAAGGTATGTTAAGCCTATGTCACTATTCCGTAGTGTTTGTTGCATTAAACTGGTTATATTTACGCATCAGTGCGCGTATAACCTTCCAGAAAGTGATTTAAAGCCCGAAATCGAACAAGTATTGATATGTGCAAATGATACACATATTTATACAAATCCCAAGTATGAAATATAATATTTCATTGGTTTGGTATTTGTTTGATGGTCGTGAAGGCACAGGTGTCACAGTCTCCCCTACTTCAGGAAACGGAATTTATTTAGAGGAAACTTGTGAGAGCTTGAAACATGAAGTTGAAAAGATCAAACAACACTGGTTAGAGTTCTGAACTTCTAGTAACTTTAAATAACATCATGCTTGCAATGTGAGAGGGACACTTATATACAAGTATATAAAGCGTTATTGGTGCGTCCACCGTACCTCTATTACATTGTTCACATTCCGTTATGGTTGCCACTATTGGTTCTTACACATAATAAGTCTTACTGTGGTTTCCGTGCACTGAACTTCATAATTAACTATCATGTAGAAGCCCAATAAGGATTTAAGGTAGTACCTTTTTGAACATCCTTCTACGAATCCCTCATATGAAGATATGAAAGATTCTACGAGGATTTGGATAACGAATATCCAGAGTATATAAAACACAAAAATGCATAAAAGAAAACACATAATGCATAAACACATAGTCACATAACCACAAAATTGTTTAACTTGATTTGTTATCATTTAGTTAATTTGTTCTGCTAACTGTGCACATGTATTCAAAGCACACCAGGTATCCAATCAGTGGATTTTGATTGGTGCTTTAAATATTTCCAAGAATCTAACTATAAAGATAGAAAGATCTTAAAAAGAAAATTCGATTTCGATTATAAGGAACCGGAATGTTCAAATTAAGGCACACTAGGAATCCAATTAAGGACTCTGATTTGAATGATAATTATCCACCAGGATCTAATTGTAGGGATAAAAGATCCCATATGGATTTTAAAAGTTGAAGATGTTTTGAAACCTTGCACTGGATGTGCTTAAGTCAAAACATGAAGTAAAATGTTTATGAAGTTGAGATGCTGGATATGTCAAGGCGACATATGAAGCAGAATTTGAATGTTTAGTTAATGTATGAGAAAAATGTTTTTGAAAACTATGCATGGGGTTTCTTTTAAAAATGTGTTTAATGTTTTTGAAACCTTATATATAATACTTTTGAAATCATAAAGTAGGTGTATTAGGTAAGTATATTTATAAGGTATGTTAAGCCTATGTCACTATTCCGGAGTGTTTGTTGCATTAAACTGGTTATATTTACGCATCAGTGCGCGTATAACCTTCCAGAAAGTGATTTAAAGCCCGAAATCGAACAAGTATTGATATGTGCAAATGATACACATATTTATACAAATCCCAAGTATGAAATATAATATTTCATTGGTTTGGTATTTGTTTGATGGCCGTGAAGGAACAGGTGTCACATTAGCATGTTAATTATATGCAAATCACATTTTATTAACAAAAGGACATTATCGTCAATTATATGATTTATACGAGAACTCATTGATATGGTCAGTATCTAATCTGACCCAACATTCCAAAAATCCCTAAAAATAATATCATAATAGTAGGTAATGAGTTTGGTGCCAAAATTTAGGTTTAAACATGATTTATGCACAAGAGCATAATTTAATTTATAAAAGTTAGATTTTTACGATATCTTGCATAACATTAGTTTGAGACCAGAAAAATAATGTCAAAATAATTTAGACATGTTTATATATCAGTAACTAAGTTATTTGCATGCTTACATATTCAAAAATCTCTTTTTTAGACCATAAGGGCATAATGGTCAAAGTTAAGCATAATAACGGAACATGTGCAAAAACTCAGTTTTCTAGCATGATCGTGTAATATAACCTTATAGGGTTATGCTACATTATATTACGATCATAACGGAACCCAAAATCAGTAATAAACTAATCTAATTCGGTTCATAATCGAAAGTCAACGTAGAAGTCAAACTTCGCGACTTTCGGTTGCGAACCGACCCTAAAACTGGAATTGACGAGCCGAACATGTTTACACATGTTTCTAATAATTATTACCAAGTTGGTTAAGTGATAAAACGTATTTTAGAACATTTCTAAACTCATATCGCAATTATTTCTAAAACTGACCCGTTGACTTTTTAAAACAATATTACGTTTACTCGTCAATTGACCAAGCAAACGTGATTCTTAGGAGGTGCCCTTTTAAGGGTTTAACACCTACCTAATTACAATCACGTAGCCATGTTCGTTGCGAACAATGGCTTGACCGTTTATGGTCTAACTAAAAGTCAAAGTGTTTATCGTAAACGCTTGACTTTTCGGCCTTTAAGAGCCAAATAAAATAACTAGCCACGAAAGGACACTTAAATATGGTCCTAGGGACTGAAATAAACTCAGTGGATGCTCCCATTGTGCTCAGGAACTTCCAGATTTGAGATAGAGGAAAAATAGAATTGAAGGTGCAAGTGAATTATGAAAACTTCAACACCTATTTATAGATTTCAAGAATCTCTATGATCTTGCCATGTCTATGAGGGGATCATGAGATATTTTCATGTGTATTACTAGCTATAAAATAAGTATAACACTCCCATAGATTTGTTTAATGGTTTAGCTATGAGTGTAAACAAGAAACAATAAAAAAACCATCAAAAAAAATTATGTTTGCTGCTGTTCTGTTCGCTCGCGGCCCGCGTAGGCAGCAAGCCCATTGGTCGCGGTGCGCGACCTAATTCGGCCCAGCTTAAAAGTTTGGCAGAATTGCTGTTTTGGTCCCTGCATTCTATTTTGTGCGCGAAAACAGTTCTAACAGCTGATAATGTTGTTTTAGGTAACCCGAAAAAGGGGCAGTCCAGTGGGCTCGCGGCTCGTGACTCACATCGGGTCCAGAATGTACTTTGGGGGTATGGCAGGAAAGGTCCTTTTAAGTATTTATTCACAAACTAACTTTCCAAAGTTGACACGTTTGGCATAATTTGTTTAAAACTCTTATGAATTGTTATTATATGGTACAAAATTTCTAATGGCCAACTTTACGCGCATACGATAGTACGACCAAGCATTGCGGAGTTTCCGATTTAATCAAATGGTCTCTCAAAGGCGTAGTTTTTGAAGTTGACGTTTTTAGTCCTTTTATCGCACGAAGTTATGCGTAATAGTGTTAAACGATATCAAAGCCTTTCATGGCCCATTTTAGGTGTTCCCGATCGTATGCTTAAATATCACGATGCTCCAGTTTGCTTAAATGGTCATTCTAAGGTGTAGTTTTAGACATTGATGCGTTTGGTCCCTCTAACGCGCAAATTTGCGCGCATCATCATTTTATTGCGTCAAAGCCCTATGTTATCCATATTAGGCATTCTTGAGAGTATTATCAAACATCACGATGCTTCGGGTTCGTTAAAAGGTCACTCAGAGGTAAGAATTAACATGTTGACAGTTTTAACCCTTTTAACGCACAAACTACCGCGTATAATCATTTATCGGCATTAAAGCCCTATATGGCCAATATTATGTATTACCCAGAATACAATCAGATATAATAATGCTCCGGGTTTGTTAAAAGGTCACTCAGAGGTAAGAATTAACATGTTGACGCTTTTAACCCTTTGTCGCGCACAAACTTTCAAATATTTACGCAAACGGTTCCTCTTGATCAACAAGTGGCTTATCTGTGAATACGAATACCGTGTAAGGTTATTCAGAGGCTTAGTTTAAGCACGTTGACACTTTTAGTCCTTACACATTCAAAGTATTTTTTGATTTTTCACAAAATTATTCCCTAATAGTCAACGTTTAACTTCCTTAGAGTTTAGTACATATGTCAACACATCATTGGACGTGATTTTACGAGGTGTTACATCCTCACCCCCTTAAAAGAAATCTCAACCTCGAGATTTGCTCAAAAGATGGAAGTACTTTCTGTCGTATAATGGACTTAACCTCCACAACATATTTGGGGCCTCTATGGGCACCCCAGTTGACCTTTATAATAGATACATGTTTTCTTTCGGAGCTTCTAATCCTGTCGATCCTTAATCGATACTGGTTTCTCATCAAACCATAAGTTTTCATTAGTCTGCATAACATTATGTGATAATGCTATTGACTTATCGGCGAGACATATCCTTAAATCACCAGTGTGGAATACATTGTGAATACCATCAAGTTCCTTAGGTAAGTTTTATCTTATAGGCTACCGATCTTGATATATTCGATTTTTCTCGAATGGTCCTCTATACTAAGAGTTTAACTTGTCCGTTTCTTCAAAATGCAATACACCTTTCTAGGGTGGTATTTTCTGTTGAATCTTGTTCCTTATTGAGAACTCAAGAGGTTTGCGACTCTCATCTGCATTGATTTTTTTTCTGCCGATTACTGGCAGCTTTCAGACGATCACAGATTTGTATAATCTTATCCATTGTCTCCAGGGTAACTTCAGATCCTCCTGATAATTGGACTTACCAAACTTCTGTCCATCAAACGGACGTTTGACATTCCATCTATACAAGGTCTCCAAAGGAGCATCCTTGATGCTTATATACTAACTATTAGTTGTAGGAAATCTTATTTAAGGCGATGTAATCATTCCAACTACTGCTTAATCCAATCTTTAAAGAATAGCTAACCTCACGGTTAGTCGGACAAATTGACGATCCTGGGCAGCTGATGGCGATTCTTAATTGTTGGTTAAATAGGGTTGCGGTAATCAATGCATAAGCATAATGAACCGTCTTTCTTAATTAATAATACCAGATATCTCAGAATTATGAATTAGGCTTTATGAAACCTTTTCTAAATGCTTATCTAATTGGCTCTTAGTTCTTCCATTTCCGTCGGTACTAACCGATATGGAGATTATTTTTTTATTTTTTATACATGCAGCCCTAAGTGGGATATTAATCTTAACTCTACTTTCCTCTCAAGAGGTAAATAGGATACTTCTACGAAGAGGACAATCGAGATTTACTGAGATGACAGAGATATTCTGAATCTCAGGCTTCAGTTCATCTATCGTTATCCGTGCCATATAAATGACACATTTTTCTTTATGAATGCATAGACGCCTTAACTAGTGACACTTATTTGGACATTTCTGTACTGGATATCTTCTTTGAATACCATTACCTGACTTTAGTACAATATGACCATTGGGATATCTCAGTGGTTCCATGCATTAAACCTCCATACTGATCAGGCATGGAAGTAATCTATGGGACACACTAGGATACGCCAATTCTCATATGGCGCTTTTATCATATAGTCTGGCATTCGTAGTTGATAGAAATCAATGAGAAAATGAAATAAAATAACATATATTGTCGTACTCCATCCGAAGAAAGAGTACTCTAGATATTTGAACGAAGATTTACCAACAAGAATAGAAGATATGGTTCTTATGATTTTTGTCGATAAGTTTTACCTTAGACTCAATATCTGGAGTTCTTATGGGAAAATTCTAAAAGTTTGCTAAGCTTATGATCTATGAAAGACTTAGTAGCACCTGAATCAAAACAAAATTCTTAGCAATTGATTCACGATAAGGGATGTACCTGGTAGTCTAAGCTTTGACCGATTTACTTCCTAACCCATCTAATGTGAGTGGCTGAGATAGATCCATAGTGGATTAATAAGAAGCAGGCTTTCAAGCCTTAATATGCCCTGTAATTTCCGATGCTAAACCACCAATATATAGTGCATTATGCTTAGATTCTGGCTTAACCGAATAGGGAACTATCCTATACAATAAATTAAAGTCTGTAACATACTGTCGACAGTCTAGAACTTTTATGGTGAGAGTCAGAAAATTCTTATTCCACCTTTTCCATTTCGTGTCGCAGACAACAAGTTTTTTTTTTTGATAAGGTCTATGAACTTGGGCCATCCCATATTGTATAAGAGTATCTTTCATGTGACTTTATTAATGTCTTCCACCAACTAAGGGCATTGCCCTTGAATGACTGTGATACTTACCTCACAATGTCTTTCTCAGCATAAACACTGATATACATAATGGTTTCCATTTCATCCAACAATTTCTTGCAATCAATGGCCCCTTCTTTGTCATTGAAGCCTCTTGACTTGCAAGAGACAAGGTACTCGTAAGTACATCCTTTAGAGGAACGAGTTTCCTCATTATATATCATCTTATTTGGTTCATTCTTTGCATTCGAAGCATGAACAAAACTCTTCTTATGAGCAGAGGAATGTGATTTAGAGCAAGTAGCATTCGGCTCCTTGAACTTTTTCATGACCTTTCTCATAGCTTTTCCAACAGCTGCATCAATCACAGCTTGAAGATTAACTCTGTTAACATTGAGGTTCACATTTGTAGCATCATTAGCATTTGTCGCATCATTAGTATTGCGACTGTTGGTTGTCTTATCCGAGCTTGCCATACTCGAGACTTGGTCCTAAACACCAAATGAAACAATTACTTAATTGCATTCAAACAGCCAGTCATCCTCCTGACGACCTAATATACATTAACCGTGGTATCATTAAACCATATAGGCTAATAGGGTATGAACATTCCTAATGATTGTTATTTTAATGTATATCAATCACGTTTAGCTTAGGCCACAAAAGGACCATCAATGGCATTTAGAGTTTGGACCAAGTCCATTAACCTTTAAGACAAGGATCAATGTTAAAACTGTACTTGTCATATTGACAATTTTGTATAGCTCTGCGGCTCGTCACAAGAACTTTTAAATATGGAGCATAAGTCCGTCACGAAGGACATATAGATGTAGCAAAAAGGCTTGTCATGAAGGAGATTAATAGCCATATGGCACGAAGGCCTTGTCACAAAGGACATATAGGATATGGCACAAAAGGCCTGTCACAGAGGACATTATTATATAAGCCGCAATCTTATTTGATTAGGGACTTTAAGGCTTGAACATAGTTCTTCACCTTTGGGTAGAGAGTCATACACCACATCTGTCATTGTTTTAAAATATGATTTATTTTGCCACATAGGCAAATCAATGGACATCACTAATGGATGTTTATACATATATATATATATATACCTAATTATCGTAATTGAGGATATTAGTCATGATCTTATAGATCTCAAAGACTATAAGGCTTGGGCATTGCCCATCACCTTGGACGGTAAACCATAACGGTCACATTTGTCAATGTCACTAATGGACAATATAGTATATAGCCTGTAGGCGAAACATCACTAAAGGATGTTAAATAATGTGATCATCGTATTAGATGATATAAGTCATGATCATATTGATCTTTTTAGACTATGAGGCTTGGACATAGTCCAATATTTTTAGATAGGGGGTCGTAGACCACAACTGTCGTTGTCTTATTGGACAACAAGTTTAGCCCGTAGGCACTTCTCCACTAATGGATGTTTATATTATGATCATCATATTGATGATACTTGCCATGATCTAATTTGATCATATAGGCTTTATTGCTTGGACATAGTCCAAATAC
Source organism: Helianthus tuberosus (assembly GCA_030545235.1). Taxonomy (NCBI): domain Eukaryota; kingdom Viridiplantae; phylum Streptophyta; class Magnoliopsida; order Asterales; family Asteraceae; genus Helianthus; species Helianthus tuberosus. Next base: position 167,163,892 of record CM060408.1, read on the forward strand.
CTTGACGGCTGATGTGGTTTCTCAAGTCACACTGCCAGGAGTGTTAACATGTTCTTAGATGTTAACTAGGATTAATTGTCTTAAGAGGGTTTTATCATCATAGCATGTCTGTATTGACATATTGGCTAGGTTATACCATTAAGAAGATCTTTTGAAATTATTTAGCAGATCGTTAAAGTTTGAATAAAATTGATACTATTGTTTGATAAAGGACGAAATGAATACTTGTATAAAATTTTCAAAACTTTCCATAAATCATTAAGAAATCTACAATAGTGCCTTTATCAGGACTTTTAGTATCCTATTTGTCCACAGAGGACTAAAAGGAAAATATAAGTCCGTATAAGGACTATAAAATATTATAAGTCCACATAATGACTATATTGAAACAGTTTGCCCATGAAGGGACTATAATGAAATGTCATGTCTACTAAAGGGGTTATAATGAAATATCAAGTCCACTAAGGGACTATAATGAAATCTCGTGTCCACGAAAGGACTATTTCGAAATAGCATATCCCCAAAGGGATTTTAATGAAATAACGTGTCCATAAAAAGACTATATTGGTACAGCATGCGCACAAAGGACTTTGCTGACAGATGCCCTCACAGGGACTTAAATTAACAACATGTTCATTAGGGAATTATAATAAACCAACATCCGCACAGGGACTATACAGAAAAGATAGGTCCTAATAGGGACTTTGAAGCGATACTAGTCCATGTGGGAACTGAAACGAAAATATAAGTCCATATAGGGACTATAAGATATGTCAACACTGGGACTATAGTGAAACGATATGTCCTCGAGAGGACTATGACGAATTATTATATTCGCCAGGGGACTTTGATGACATAACATGTCTACAAAATATTTTTAACGAAATAACATGTTTACAAAAAGATTTTATTGAAATAACACGTCCATGTAAGGACTATAATGGAGTATAATGTCCACGAAAGAACTATTTTGAAGTATGATGCCCACGAAGGGACTATTATTGAAATATAATGTCCTCGAAAGGACTATATTGAAATATAATGTCCTCAAAGGGACATAATAAATAAACGTATATACAGAGTCTTATCAGAAGAGGTAGGTCCACACAGGGACTATGATGAAATAATATGTCCACAAAGGACTTTAATAATCAAATGCCCATACAGGGACTTAAAAGGGAAAAATGAAATATGATGGAAGAAGGGTTTTCTAATGTCTTCCTTGCTTTACTCTGATTGTTTCTCTTCTTTATTTATCGTACGTAGTAGCGACACTGAGGATCTTAGTGAATAAAGTAAACATTTCAAATCAGAATCCGTTGTAGAAATAGAATCCAAGGATTCAATGGTTAAAAATGACATGGATCACGGATTGGGTTTTGACTGGTATAGTCCAAGTCTGGAATTCCAAAACTCGGAGATAGGAAATAGGTATTAATAGCATCCACATGTATTATCTTCAATATGGGAGCCTCAGGGACCTTCTGGTATGGACTCCGAAGTCTGGTTAAGAGTTTAAATAGGTTTGATTTTGGGAATAGGTCCATAAAGGTCTTTCCTACAACCGGTTGCACGCTTATCCTACCCATGGTACAAAGCTTGGCATTTCTAGGCTTCGGATGTGGAGAATTTCCATCAACGGCTCCTTTGCCTAGCGACATATTCAAAACACATAGAATCGAAAACAATGTTTACTTAATAGGGATGAGAGCATTCCTACGTTAAGTCTAGACTCAGAAGGTCTGAGGAATATACTATTGTGTCATTTGAGATTAAACATTAAAGGCAAGTGTTTAATTCACTCAAACGTTGGCTCTAATACCAACCTGTCACACCCCGATATTTTCTCATATTACCGATGGGCCCGGCGGGGAGTATCGTGACGTGAGATTTATATTGTCATAGTCAAACATACACAGAAAAGCACAGCGGAAGTCTTGGAATATAAAATATTATTACAAACACAATTGTCTGAAATATTGAAAGGATAATTACATACGAGCTTGCAATATTAAATCCACAGGCGGGTCATAATAAAATGTACAAAATGAAGTTTAGCAGACTTTAGGGCATCCTAAGGATTTGCAAGATCCTTTATTGACACCAAGCAGCACCAAGCCAATTACGAGTAGTACCTGTCACTTAGCCTTTTGAACATACATCAGTTTACACTGGTAAATACAATTAACTGACTCATTTGAAAATGTTTATGAAAATTGATTTAAATGCACAAGACACAAATATTCTTTTATAACTTGGGATAATTATATAACGATAATCTTGTATCAGATTCACATGTTTGTCATACATTTAGGGCCGGGATAGAAGCCGAACAAGATTAATCGACACACCACTAATATAATCCCACGGTGAGTTATCCTCAACAAGTGGGTATATCATTTTACATACGCACTGCCAGGTGTATGCCTACACCTCGTGCTTAAGTCATGGCCATTTACGGTTTTAAATGAGCCGAGGATATCCAGGACATGGTCGTTAACCCCAATGTATATTTGTTATCAAGCAACACTGATTAAAATGGGATTATGCCATTTAACCATTTTCAATTAAGTGTTTTTACACCCGACCAAGCGGTAATATTTTACCGTATCCCAAGCCCGTATAAGGGAAAATAAGTTAAAAGTATTTACCTTAGCTTAAAATGCAAGATTTGTCTACTCAGCCGTATGATCTATTCAAACTTGTGCAAGTAGCTTTTACCGGGGCTCCTAATCTAGAACGAAGGTTTTATTAACCTATTAGATTACTAACGGGTCTTATTTAAGTTACAAACTTAGACCGGTTAGTTTAAGGAAAGGTTTACGGTACGAAACGCTAGATTAAGCGATGACCGGATTGGAATGTGATTTAGACCCAACAAGTATGGAGACTTGTATAAAATGGGTAAACGAAATACATTCTGGATTTTGAAGTTAAAATGATAAGACTTGACCCGTTTCGGCTAATTTATGTAAACTAGTCACATAAACCGTACCGAACGCGTATAAGCATAACGGGTAGCCGGATGAGTCATGTACAAGTTCCATAAGTTATTATGCATTAAATATGTTATGATATCAGTAGGATATCAACAATTATGTCCAAAAAGATTTTTAAACCAAATTAAGTCCCGTAAGGGTATTTTGGTCATTTTAAGATTTATAAAAGAGGTTTAAACATAAACTGATGTTCTGCTCTAAAACATTCTGTAAAAATATTTATTTTATAATGTTATAATAGTAGGATATCATACATATGTGTGGTTTACCATTTATGGCCAAACTATGCACCGTAGGGGCATTTTGGTCATTTCATATATGTATTAAAATTTATTTATAAATTCAGTAGGTAATAAGTCTTAGGTGTTAAATATGGTTTTAAACCATACTATGCACCTAATTAGCGTAAAAATCGATAATTGACGATATTTGCGATGTTTATGTGATTCTGAGGTTTTGACCAGCCTTGAATGGTTAAAATATTTTATTTTACGTCTTAAGTTAGTAGGAAAAGGTTTGGCATGTTAATTATATGCAAATCACATTTTATTAACAAAAGGTCATTATCGTCAATTATATGATTTATACGAGAACTCCATGATATGGTCAGTATCTAATCTGACCCAACATTCCAAAAATCCCTAAAAATAATATCATAACAATAGGTAATGAGTTTGGTGCCAAAATTTTGGTTTAAACATGATTTATGCACAAAAGCGTAATTTAATTTATAAAAGTTAGATTTTTACGATATCTTGCATAACATTAGTTTGAGACCAGAAAATAATGTCAAAATAATTTAGACATGTTTATACATCAGTAACTAAGTTATTTTCATGCTTACATATTCAAAAATCTCGTTTTAGACCATAAGGGCATAATGGTCAAAGTTAAGCATAATAACGGAACATGTGCAAAAACTCAGTTTTCTAGCATGATCGTGTAATATAATCTTATAGGGTTATGCTACATTATATTACGATCATAAAGGAACCCAAAATCGGTAATAAACTAATCTAATTCGGTTCACAATCGAAAGTCAACGCAGAAGTCAAACTTCGCGACTTTCGGTTGCGAACCGACCCTAAAACTGGAATTGACGAGCTGAACATGTTTACACATGTTCTAATAATTATTACCAAGTTTTTTAAGTGATAAACATATTTTAGAACATTTCTAAACTCATATCGCAATTATTTCGAAAACTGACCCGTTGACTTTTTAAAACAATATTACGTTGACTCGTCAATTGTGACAACTGTGTTCTGTAAACGATGTACGATTTAAAAAATATCAATTATCAATAAAACGATGTGTTTTGGTGTTATCATGTTTGTATTTGTGTTTGATGATTTTATGATTTGATTCGAGTTCAATTTCAAGCTTTAAATCGCTTTCTGGGAAGTTATACGCAAACTGATGCGTAAACGTGATCAGTTTAACGCGACAAACACTCCGGAATAGTGATATAGGCTTAACATACCTTAAATAACCTTTACATAAGTTAGAAATAAGTTTTGGATGGTTTGGTGTGTCGAAAACAAGTTTATTCGATCGTAGGGACTATTTGCGTCAAACTGCGAAACTATGCCGATTCGTATGGTAACGAACATTCCGGAACTTGATCATAAGTTAAACATACCCTAAATATTCTTTACATAGCTTAGAAATAGGCTTTGAGGGGTTCGGTATGCGAAAATAAACTTTTTGATCAAACAGGGACTAAAAGCGTCAAAAAGTGCATAAGTTTGCATTTTCGCACATATCTTACGTTCTGAACATATCCGAACATCCAAAAATTTTTGTAATCATTAGAATATCTTATTTTAATTATTGGAATTCAAAAATACCATTCGTCGTTTAATTTGGATCGTTTTTGCGTCCGTTCGAGTTTTCATCGTAATTAACCGAATAACGCAACCGTACGACCAAACGAACTGACATCTGAGATGTTTTTGAGCATATTTCATGTTCCCTATACTTAAAATTCATTATTGAGCCTTGAAAATGGGTTAACGGGGTTTAAACGCGTCGAAAATGGCTTAAAAGTGTTGCAGGGACCATTTCTGCCATTTTGGCAAACTTTCTGGTAGCTGGCATATGGTGGCGCTGCGCCATAGCCTAATGGCTGTGCGGTGGCAGCACACCACAGCTTCATCTGGACTGAAACCTCATTTTTGACACCCATGTTGAATTTCAGGGGCTTTAGTGTAACTTTTTCAATATCGTGTAATGGTTTTGGACACCCTTAGTATTCCAAAAAAATGTGCCTTACATGTATAGTCCAGATTGAAGCTCAATTATAGAGGAACGATCCTAACGGTTGTGGAAAATCTATAAATACCCACCATTTTCCCTTCATCTTCTTCATACTTGATCTCAATCTTCTTCTCTAATTTGAAGCTCTCCTTGTGAAGCTTCATACCTAAGAATTTTTGAGTTCAAATCTTCATTGCTTGGACCCTTTGTAAGTTTCTTTCATGCTCGTTTATGTTTTTCAAGCGTGAAAGTCAAACAGTGTTTGACTTTCTGCTTTGACCACGATTTGGTCAACACAAAGTTCGTTTGAACTTTGCAACGTGAGCATAATCACGATGGTTATAGTCCCGTGTGACTATACCTACTGATTACCGCATCGATTAGTCGAAGTGACGAGTCAAATTTTCGGTCAAAATACGTGTTTATGCGTATTTTGCATCGAAGCCATTTTCGGGCATCAAAACACTTTGTTTTGATATCAAACTTGTTTTCTAACTTAATTAAACATGTTTTAACATGTTTAACTCGTCACTTTTAGTCTAGTGCTTGTATAGAGTCGTAAGTCAAGCAGTCTAAACCACCGCTTAGACTTTCGAACTCTACCCGTTTGGTCGATCATTAGGATCCGACCAAGCATGTATTGTGACCAGAGTTGTAAAGGGAATAACCTTCCGTGGTTATACCTTATGGTCACTTAGTTTAATTAGTTGTTATGATAGGTAGTTTATATGCCTTAGGTAAATGACCAAAATACCCTTTTCATGCATAATTGGTATTTAAGCATATGTTACTTAACTTTTTCCATTTAAATTGATTATGCAACATATTTAGGCATATAATACTTGTCATAGGACTAGTTAGGCGTCTCGAACGCGCATTTGCGCGAATGACGCATTAAAGTGGCATAAGCTACCTTAATGGGTCGTAATGGGTCGTAAGCACTTAGGATAGGTTTCGATTTAGAATGTAGGCTTTGTTAAACCATATCACATGAGTTCCAATACCTCGTTCTACCCGATCTTCCGATTTAGGTGTCGATTTATTAACTAGCGATTCGATTACTAGGTGCTATTTGATTTCCTTGGTTTACTCGAGCTTTGCTAGTTCACTCTAATCAAGGATACTTTGCACTTCGATGTGAGTACATAGTTCCCCTATTTTACTGTTTTCAATTGTTTTGGGGTGATTCATATGTGTTAAACGATTTCGATGCTTTTAACGATGATTTAAAAAACAAATACTATGGTTTATATTAAACGAAACAATTTTGATAATGTGAACGAACTTGTTGGACATATTTACATAACGAATGACATTCATTAATTTTGGCTGAACCGACTAGTATTAGGTTATGGTACCATAGGATCTGACAAATCCCGTTATCGGACTGCACCCATGGTTATGTATGGGGGTTATGTAGGTAACGACTGAACCTGTTGATTGTTAACTCACCGTTTGGTGGTTTGTAAATACGATTTGAACGATGGACGAGTTACGAAGGTTTGAATGTTATTAACGAGACGACCAAAACTAGTTTTCACAATTAAAACAAGAACGATTTGAACGATTGAACGAATTTGAACAATTGGAACAAGTTGAACGATTTAAACAAGATTAAACGAATTGAACGAACGATTGGTTTTTGGTTGGTGATTAGATAACGAGACGGGTTTAATGTGATAAAAGCATGGTAGATACGCCGCTGGTACTTCTTATATATAAGTGCTTTTATCATATTATATCCTGTAGCGTTATTTAGTTCACTTGGGCGAACGATTTGAAACGATGTCACACAAATGATGTTTACTAAACGATATAAACCATACGAGTTATTTTATGAGAACGATTTATGATTTGGGTTTACATAAACAAATGTTTTGAGTTAAGATTCATGGAATCAAGGTTTTATAAACTGTAATCAATCTGTTTTGACTTGGTTATTCATTTTACAATACAAATGTTTTACAAAACAAGGTTTTTCTAATGTCGATTGACGATGTGGTACGAGTTATTTAAACATGTAAACGAGCCATGAATCTTACACTCACACAAAACCTATGTGCTCGCCAACACTTCTTTGCTGACTTTGTTTTTTACATATGATTCAGGTGGTGTTGAATGATGTTGATTGCTTGGATGCATGCTCACTTAGCATTGGACGAGGCCATAGTGACTAAATAACGATGATAGACTATGTTTAACTTGTTTGTTTTAACTTGAAGACAATGTAAATGTTTAATAATTCATTAAAACGAAACTTTTTGAATCCATGGTTATGAAACAATAATTCTGTTGCTCCACTCCCCGACGTTTCCGCCGCGGTTTCGTTGTTTTAACGCGGTCGGGGTGTGACAGAAGAGTTGGTATCAGAGCCAATGGTTATAGGGAATTAGGTTATTAGTAATGCTTTGACCTAGACTATAACTTTTCTAGGACCCTAACGCGAGTTTTCTTGCGTTTAGATTCTAAAACAATACCGTCACCTATCTTTAGGTGATAACCACAACGAGAACACAATAACAAATCCGATTTGAAAATTAATCTTCTATTCTTGGATGATTGATTATAAGGTTTTGAACCCTCAAAGTTTCCAAAACGATTTTGAAAATAATAACCCACCCTTTGGATGATTCATATTTGGGTTAATGCCTTCAAAGTTTTCAAAATCTCGTCAAAGTTTGGGTCTTATAGTGTAAACACGTGCAATCTGGAAGGGTGGATGCCTGTATCCTGAGTTTTCTGTCTAAGGCTAGAGTGTTCGTACAAATCCACATAATCAGACCAGTCACTCCTACCTGGGAACTCTTGGGATGAGTGTCCACTTATAGGCTAAAGCATGTCTTCACGATACATTATATTGACCCATTTACTTTGATTAGTCACTGTGTGTCATTTGTTTGTTCGAGGTAACGAACGAATGATCGCCTTCCTTGTGTTTTGTCGATGTTTTCAATACCTCTTTTGTTTATCCAATTGTCGATCTCACTCGTTTCTCATGTTTCCTTGTTCTTTTTAGAATATGCCACCTAGACGTAATCCCGAACAGGATGCCGGAATAAAAGCCCTTGTCGCTCAGCAAATCGCAGCTGTGCTTCCGAACTTAGTAACTTAGATTAATCAAGCGAACAACCATAACAATAATGCTCAGTGCAGTTTTAAAACTTTCAATTCGGCTAAACCACTAAAGTTTTCTCGGTCTCAAGGAGCAACTGCGCTCCTACAATGGTTCGAAAGCTTGGAAAGCACCTTCAGACATGTGCAATGTCCGAATGAGCGTAAGGTTGAGTGTGCGTCAAGTGTGTTCGAGAAGCGTGCTCTTACATGGTGGAACGGTGTGATGCGTGACAGGGGTGCCGATGTTGCAATGGCACAAACGTGGGAAGAGCTTTGAGCTCTCATGATGAAAGAGTTCTGTCCCCGTCACGAGATTCGAGCTTTGGAATGAGAATTTGATGATCTGAGACAAGATGGGGGAGAACACCGTGCGTATACGGATCGTTATGAGGAGCTCAGTTTGCTGTATCCCACTATGGTTACCCCATTGGAAAAAGCGATTGAGAAGTATATCGATGGTCTGCCTGATTCCGTACAAGATATTGTCACCGGTAGTAATCCTACCACTGTGCATCAGGCGATTGAATTGGCTGCTACTCTAACCGAGTCACAAGTCAGAAAAGGTAAACTGACTCGCATGGGTGATAAAAAGCATTCAGCTGATGCCACACAAGACAAGGGTAAAGATAAGGAAAAGAAGAAAGGCGAGTCTTCAAGGAGGTCGAGGAAGCGCAAGGCTTCCCAAAATTTTGCTGTTACTACACAGAATGCTCAGATCCCACCAGCATAACCCCCTGCTAAGAAACAGTATGCTGGTACTGCACCTCACTGTGCTCGATGCAATGGTTATCATGTGACCCAACAAGCTTGCAAACATTGCACTACGTGTGGTAAACTTGGGCACTTGGCCAACATTTGTCGTTTGGGTCAAAATCAAGTTGCGCAGAATCCAGCACAAGCACAGGGGAATGCTGCTAGATTCCCACCAGGTTCGTGTTACAATTGCGGTGAAATGGGTCATTTCCGCAACAACTGCCCGAGGCTAGTGAGCGCGAATGCAAATCCGAACGCCAATGCGAATGCGACCTAATCCGGCCCAGCTTAAAAGTTTGGCAGAATTGCTGTTTTGGTCCCTGCATTCTATTTTGCACGCAAAAACAGTTCTAACAGCTGATAATGTTGTTTTAGGTGACCCGAAAAAGGGGCAGTCCAATGGGCTCACGACTCGTGACTCACATCGGGTCCAGAAAGTAGTTTGGGGTATGGCAGGAAAGGTCCTTTTAAGTTTTTATTCACAAACTAACTTTCCATAGTTGACACGTTTGGCACAATTTGTTTAAAACTCTTATGAATTGTTATTATATGGTACAAAATTTCTAATGGCCAACCTTACGCACATACGGTAGTACGACCAAGCATTGTGGAGTTTCCGGTTTAATCAAATGGCCTCTCAAAGGCGTAGTTTTTGAAGTTGACGCTTTTAGTCCTTTTATCGCACGAAGTTGTGCGTAATAGTGTTAAACGATATCAAAGCCTTTCATGGCCCATTTTAGGTGTTCCCGATCGTATGCTTAAATATCACGATGCTCTAGTTTGCTTAAATGGTCTTTCTAAGGTGTAGTTTTAGACGTTGACGCTTTTGGTCCCTTTAACGCGCAAATTTGTGCGCATCATCATTTTATTGCGTCAAAGCCCTATGTGTAACACCTCGTAAAATCATGTCCAATAAAGTCAAGAGACGTGTCATAAACTTTAAGTGTGTAACAAATTGATTATGAAGGACTAAAGTTGACAAACAAAGAAAGTATGTGTGTAAAAGGATTCAAAGTGTCAACATTTGATAATTTTACCTTTCAACAACCCTACACGATGTTTATACCCTTAAACGAATAAATCATGAATCATATGAAACCGTTTGTAGAAGACGCGAGGGTTAAATGTGTCAACATGTTTAAGTTATACCTCTGAGTGACCTTTTAACAAACCCGGAGCCTTCTAACGATTAATTATGCTCCCAAGAATAAGTGACGAAAATTTCACAAGGTTTCGATATCGTATGAGATAAATACGCTAACTTTCGTAATTAAGGGGTTAAAAGCGTCAACAAGGCAAAACTTGTGTTTTCGGTTATCATTTAACGAAACCGGACCTAAAGTTTTTTGGTTATATCTCATGGATCATCAAAATATAAGTTATATGGGTTAAATGTGCCTAAAATGGAAGATTTTACGCTTTAGAAGGTCCAGGGGGTGAAAGCGCCAAAGTTGAAACTTGAATTGCTGGTAAACAGGGTGGTGGCGTCGCTCCACGGGTAACCTTCTATGCTGTGGCGCTGCGCCACGGCATGATCTGGGCAGAATCCATGCACAGGTGCAGGTTCTGCCCTTCTCTTCACACATACCAGCTTTCACTCGAATCTAGGGACTGTTTGATGGTTTTAAAAACCATTTTGGACAGATGCGATGATCAAGGAAGAGCCATAACACCTGTATTGATCTGATGGCACCTTTAATTAGTATATATAGGTGGGTTTTTGGCTTCCATTCTCACTTGCATGATCGTTCTCATATTCTCAACATTATTCCCAAGCTTTGGAGCTTTTAAATCACTGTCTGGAGCATCCTACTTTGGAAGGAAGCTCTATTAGTCTCAATCTTCGTGCTAAGGACTCTTGTAAGTGTACTTAGCCTCTGTAATTAAGTTTTCATTAGTGTAATGACCGAAAGTCAAAGTTGACGTAATTCTGCTTTGACTTTGTGATTAATCACAAACGGTCCAGCCATTATTCGAATTGAAAGTGGCTATGTGTTGGTAATTATGTAGGTAATAAACCCTTAAAAGGGCACCTACTGATTTTCACTCTAACTTGGTCAATTGTCGGGTCAAACTTATTAATAAAAAGTCAACAGAATCTATTTTTGCAAATAAATTCATAACTAGCAATGCAGATGTTATGAAAAATGTTTAAACACTAAAATAAGTTGGTAAATAATATAAGAACATGTTTAGGCATGTTCAACCCGACAATTCTGAGTTTAGGCTCGGTTTGCAACCTAAAGTCGCAAAATTAGACTTTTGCTTTGACTTTTAGTTTTGACCCGATTGGCTTAGTTTTAGACATGCCTTAGGTTTCAATTAGGACCATATTATATGTTAGTATAACCCTCTGAGATTATACTACATGGTTCCTATTAAAATCTGAATCATTTGTATGTTTCAGTTAAATGCTTAATTGTTGACCATTTTGCCCTTTTCATATAAAAACAAGATTTTTAAAAATGTGAGAGGACAAAAACCTTTAGTACTGATTTATAAGCATGTCCCAAAAAATTTAACATCAGTTTATGGTTTAAATTAGGAGTTATGCTTGATATCATAAATTTAAAGCTTTTTATTAATTAAACTGCATTTTCGGCATAAAGCCTATTTAAACCCAAATTTTGGCACCAAACTTTCTACCCACTGATGTAATATAATATTTAGGGATTTTTGGAAATTTTTATTAAATTTTAAACTGATCATAACATAGGGTTCTTGCATTGACTCGGTAATTGACGGTTTTGCCCTTTTTGCTAATAAAATGAGTTTTACACATCCTTTACATATCAAACCTTTTTCTACTGATCTTATATATTAAATAAGTTATTTTAAACAGTAAAGGCTGATCAAAATCTCAGATTTCCTTAATCAAACCGAATATCGTCAAATACCGACTTTTATGCGATTTAGGCGCATAGTATGGGTTAAAACCATATTTGGCACCTAAGGCTTGTTACCTACTGATGTTATGAATAAATTTTATACTTAAACAGTAGATAAAAGTTTTGAACTCAGATTTCCAAATTTGACCCTTAAAGCTTATGTGAAATGACCAAAATGCCCCTAAGTTTGGCTATAAATGATAAATTTCACATATGTATGATATCTTCCTGATATAACTTACTAAAATGAATATTTTTACTGATCATTTTAGATCAGAACCTCAGATTACTATTTAACCTCTTTTATAACATTTAAAATGACCAAAATACCCCTACGGGGCTTAAATTGATTTCAAATCCGTTTTGGGTATAATGGAAGTTATCGTACTGATATCATAACATATTTTAAGCATATTAACTTGTGGAACCTATTCATGACTCATTTGGTTACCTGTTATGCATTTTTCGTGTTCGGTACGGTTTATGTAACTAGTTTGCATGAATTAACCAAAACGGGTCAAACCTTATCATTTTCACTTCAAAATCCAGAATGTGTTTAGTTTAACCATATTATACAAGTCTTCATACTTGTCGGGTCTAAATCACATTCTAATCCGGTCTTCGCTTAATCTTGCGTTTTGAACCGTAAACCTTTCATTAAAACTAATTGGTCTAAGTTTAAACTTAAGTAAGACCACCCTTTAGGAATCTAATAGGTTATTAAAACCTTCGTTCTAGATTTAGGAGCTCAGTAAAAGATATTTGCACTTGCTGATTGTTATAAGGCTGAGGTTAAATTATATTTTGCTCAGGTAAATACTTTTAACTTATTTTCCCTTATACGGGCTTGGGGTACGGTATTTAATAATACCGCTTGGTCGGGTATTGAATCTTTAATCGAATAATGGTTAAAACATTGAGATAACCCGTTTAATCCTTTTTGTTTGTTTTAAGCCTTTGGGGGGTTAATGAGCATGTCCTGGATATCCTCGGCTCATTCATTGAAATGGCCACGACTTAAGCACGGGGTGTAGGCATACACCTGCCGGTGCGTATGTAAAGTGATATACCCGCTTATTGACAATAACTCACCGTGGGTTATATTATGTGATGTGTCTATTAATCTTTAACCCGGCACTTCTAACCCGGGCTACTGAACGTATGACAAACATATAATTCTTATACAAGATTATTTTTAAATAATTACCCCAAGTTATAAAAGAATATTTGTGCCTTGTGCATTTAATTCAATTTTCTTAAACACTTTTCAAAAAGAGTCAGTTAATTGTATTTACCCGTGTAAACTGACGTATTTTCCAAAAAGGTTAAGTGCAAGTACTAAGCGAAATGGGCTGGCTACTCATAGTATCAAATAAAGAGTCTTGCAAGCTTTTGTTGCTTAAATCTGTTGAACAATATTTCTTTTACTTTAGATCCGCCCGTGGATCTTTTTACGATCCGTTGTGTAATATTTTATGTTACTTTCGAATCGGTTTGTATAATTATTACTTTTAGAGTTCCGCTGTGCATTGAACTGTGATTATCGACTATGATGATATCAACTACGTCACGATACTCCCCACCGGTAATACGTGGAAATATCGGGGTGTTACAGGTTGGTATCAGAGCCAACATTGAGTGAATTAAACACTAGCCTTTTGTGTTTAATCTCAATGACACAGTTGCACATTCGTTGACTTCCGAGTCTAGGCAAAAGGACTTAGGACTAATCCTAATCATTTATTTTGTCCTTTATTGTTTTCCTTTGTTGTTTCTTTTGTTTGCTTTGACAGGAACAAGAAAATGCCGCCTCGTATCAGAGGAAGAGGTAGAGGCGGAAAAGCCCCAGTTTTCACAAGTCATGACCACGAGGCCAGACCATCACACCGGCGAACTCCTTCAGCAACTATGAGCTCTAGTCCTCAAGAAGAATGGAGAACGCATTTGGAACCCGCGAGACGTTCTGTCTCGCTTAGCTCTTCGCCCTCGTATCACCACTCCTTTGGGCCACAATCAGAAAACGAGCCCAATGATTCTCACCATTCCTACTTGCCGTTGCAGCGGTCGGGTTCTCACCGCGCCTTTCAGGACTCGACCCCATTCTTCCAGAGCCGGTTCAATCCGGTAAACCAGGTTCAAGAGCCAGGGGGTCCAAACTGTGACACCCGGCTTTTCAGGCCGTACCGTACAATTGTAACACGTGTTGTGAATAGACAAAAGACTGTATTTGACTAATTATGATGTTTATGTGTGAAATTTAATGAGTTGGTAAGATTAAACTTTGATAAAAAAAATTTATTACGTTGGCAACGGTAAGATAAATGCTTATCGCGTAACGGTTAAAATGCGAAACGAACGTCGGTGACCACCCGATTAGTGTTAAAATCCAAAAAATAGTCTGTTATGATTAGAATAATTATTTTAATCATATTCGTGTGGAAAAATAATTTAAAACGCTAGGAGACTCTATTTTTCGAGTTTAAGCGTGTACCGCGCGATGCAGCGCGTGTACCGACAAAATACTGTCAACACAGCCCGTAGAGGCAACTGAAAATCACTTTGGCAATAATTTGATAAGTTTATTCTTATAGAATGACAAAAATAAATAAAAACGCTTAAATTCCTCTTTTTACGATTTAAAGCGGCGCAGCACAGCGCGCATACTGCCAAATACCGACAACGTAGCTAGTCCAGGCAAACAAAGTATCGTTTAGTAATATTTTGGCAGGTTTATTTTTATAGAGCGCTAAAAATAATTTAAAACGCACTAAAACGGGATTAAAACGGTAGATAAAATACCCGGTAATCAGTAAAATACCTGTTTTGAGCTAATTTACATATGATACATGTATGTATAAATATATGTCGTGAGAGAGGGAAAGGGGGGCGGCATTGTGGGAAGCCCACATGTTCTTGATTGTTGTGCTAAGGACACTTGTCCATACATAGAGAATGTAAGTGCTGATTATGTCTTGAACTTGCATCTGTTACATACACACAAATCCTAGAAACATAATTGAAAACTTCTCTCTCTCTCCTCTTGAACATTCTCGGCCGAACACCCCCTATTACACTACCATTTTCATTTTCAAACCCAAATCTTGAAGATCATGTCCATTCCAAGGTGTTTTCAAGCTTACATAAAGGTTTAGAGATGATTTCAAGGAAGTTTGAGCAAGAACAGGGCTTCATATCATCACTACTCTTAAAATCCACTAAGAATCTTGAAGGTATAAAATATTTTCTTTCAAATCTTGTCCATGATTCATATTGATAAAGAAGTTAGTAAAAGTTTCTCTTGATTCTTGAATCTAAACATTAACTTGAAACTAACAAACAAATGAGTTTTGAATAAAATGAAAATAAGTGTGTGCATGTATGTGTATATGGCCGATTGTGTATATAAACATATGTATAAGTTGTATTTTGCTTTTTGATGAAAAGTTCTTGATTATTCACTTTCTTGAAAAAATATGATGATTAAAAGAATTTTTAGATATCATGCAAGAAGGTTCTAAAGTGATTTAAAATTTCAAGGTGATATGTTGAAAAGTGAAATTTTGGATTATATGTGTGTGTATAAATTTCGTATATGTGTGTGTATATATATGTATGCATGCATGTGAAAATTGTTATAAAAATGAAAGATCTAAGCATGAGTGAACATGAATAATTTGAAAGATTATTGTGTTATGTGTAATATTTGTAAGTATAATATGTTAGTGAAGATTTGAGCATGATTAGATCATGAGTGATGATGATGATAATGTGTGAGTGCATTAGATGCACATATGTGAATTTACATGATGATGTGAAGGGATGAAATGATCATATGTTAATGATTTCATAAAAAATAGATCTAATCAGAATATAAACAATACAATAAGAGTATTTTGAAGTGTTTAATGATATATAACTTTGTCATATTGTTTGCTAGCTTTGCATGTTGTACATGGTGCATTAAAAGTTGTAAAATACGTGAAATCGTATGATTTATGTGACTTAGACAAAAACTGCACTAATCTGATTTTAACTATTATTTTAATCAGTAAATAACATGTATTTTGTTAAAATATCAAGTCGTTTCGAGTTGGGATGATTATAGTAACGTTTAAAGCAAAACTATGCGTTAAAACGGTCAAAAATCGGCTTTTCGGGTGATTTTTATAAAACTGATTTAGATCAGTAAATTAACTGATGTTTTTAGTTTAAAAACAAGTATTTTAACTAATTTTAAGTTTACTTGGTGTTTGGTTGGTCATACATGACTTCCGACGCCCGAAAACGTTACCGAATCGCTAAAATACGCATTTTTCAATGAACACTAGTATGGGTGAATTTTGAGTGAGTCTTATGTGATAAAATGTGTTAGGTGATTTAAACATGTAAATTTGATAATATGTTAAGTGTTAATTTGATAATGGGAAATTTAGACTATGCATGTATGCATGTACGTTTTGTGCGGTAGAAATGGTAAAATTGCGTTAAATGTGTAACTTGTTTATCGAGCATGAAATTTGGTACATATGAGATGTTTTACGTATAATTGCTTTAAAAATGACAAAATAGATAAGTTAGTAATATTTTTCGTGTTCGGTATTAAATACTGTGAACGCTTATGTATATACATTACGACGCGCGAATCGTAGATATATTGCGTATAAACGGGAGAGTTAACGGATTCACACAATAATGGTCACCAATAAAATCGTTCAAGTTGCAAGAATCATAATATATATATGTATGTATATGGACTCATATATATATATATATATATATATATATATATATATTAACGTGCCAACATAATAAAAAATGACAACTTTTCGAGAAAATCTCAAAGTTATGTGATAATTCTAAGAAACGGAGAAACTTAGGATTTTTGTGTTAAATATATATTGATTTAGAATTGTTCCTATATTAGGACGTATATAAAAATCAATCTCTGGGATTGCGGTGTTAAAATACGCACCCAAAGGTGAGTGTCACTAAACCCCTCTTTTTACTGTTTTGTATATATTTTGGGGGTGGAACACGTCGTTAAAAGGGTTTAATAATGTTTTCGAAATAAAACGTACCTTTTAATATAAAATATATACTTTCTCTGAAAATATATGAATTTGATAAGTTATACGTTTCGAAGTAAAATAATTTTGAAGAATGAATATTATAAGTGCGGTATTTCTTAAGTGAAACGAGACGGTACGGATTGGGGATGAATTCCGGACTGAGTCTCAACATTTGAGTGACAGGGGAATTCGTAAATCGTCGTGTATTAAATTGTCATATTAGTAGGATATATATATTGTACGTGAGGCAGACATCATATTGTTCTTCGAGAAAGAACCCTGCGCCCATGATGTCGTTTAATCAGTTAAGTATTGTACGCGAGGAATTCTTGGTAGATCTATCAGGTTGACAACCCCGTCGTGACCGGTCGCCCCGTGTCAATGTCAAACGATGAATTATTATTCTGTTTATTGTCTAGCATTGATTATCCCTGCATGGTTAATATATAGTTCGTATCGTCTAGCTAACATACGAGTCTGAAAATTGACGCAATAATTTAATATACAAAACCTGAGCAGTATTACTGTTTTCGGAGTAATGAACCAACGGAAGGCCCATGGATTTTATTAAGGAAGTAAAATGGACTTTCTAAAATTACAAGAATGTTTTCAAATAAACACCTAATCAGAAAGTTTTCCTTGAAATAATATTGATTGTATGTGAATAAGTGAACTCACCTTCCTTTGTGTTGACACTTGATTTTAACGTGTTCTACAGGTACTTGGATTCGGCTTCGGGAAATCATGGCGTATCTTGTGTTTGATGATGCATGTTGTTTTGTTTAAATATGTTGGACAACTTTTATACTTTCTGGGACTTTTGTAATAAGATCCGCGAGGGTCAAAGACATCTTAACTATGTAGTTGTGTCGTGTCTTAAAACGTAATGTTTAATAAATTATGTTTAAAATAAACCAATATGTCCACAATAAAATGCATCGCTCGACAAGATATAAATGGGCACCAACTTCCGTCTCCACTACGTTTAATATTCCGCTGCGACGTTTTTGGGGTGTGACAGAAGTTGGTATCAGAGCCATTGGTTGTTAGAGAACTAGATGTTTTCGCGGAAAACACTAGACTTCAATCGGAGAATTTTGAAATAGAAAGTCCAGAATTCTCGAAGCCAAGATTTTTAAATAAACATAGAAAACATTTTATCATGTATGAAAACCATTATGTGTTTTATGTGCATACGTGATTCACTGTTTCTTTGACCTTATTTGTTACCATTTATGTTGATTACGCACTTACTTGTACGGTTATATGTGTGTCACAGATGTCGCACGAACACGAGGTCTTTGAGATCCACGACTCAGATTACGAGCCAGATTTCGAGACTTCACCCAAACCTACGCTGCCAGAGACACCTATCACGGCTCCACAGATGGTTGGTACTACTGAGCTTACCTCATCTTTCCACGTCAATTCTGCTGCTTTTGCCAGCCAGGGAGACCCCCAATGCGTTTTCACTAGCAACGGGTGGATAGATGATGATGATGTACCTCTCTCAATCCATGAGACGGGACGATCATCTGGCACTGTACCAGTTATCGATGACGTGATCAAGAGTGTCCCTACTGTTGGAGGATCTACTAGTATCGCACCAGTGGTGGACGTCACTATCGTCATGGCTCGACCTTTAGAGCCATCAGTCGTCCCACCTGCTGCTGTGATCGAGCCTGCTATTGAGATCCCTCTGCTTGTTTTTTCTGAGTCTTCTTTACCTGTTTTAGAGTCACGCACTTCTTCGACGCCGATGTTAGTTTATTATCATCGTAGGAAGAGGATTAGGCCCGTTGGAGATAGGGTAGATCGATATTGCCGTTGTGATCGACAGCTCGCCGCATTGCGCAAAGACCTAGACATAGCCAAAGGAAAGGTGAAGTACCTCGAGGAACAGATGGACGACCACGAGGAGTTGAGGGTTATAGATCACACCGCAAGAGATGACATGCATTGGAGGGTTATGGATTTGGAGAAGCTTGTCCAGGAAATGTTAGAGTCTCTAG
Source organism: Helianthus tuberosus (assembly GCA_030545235.1). Lineage (NCBI taxonomy): Eukaryota > Viridiplantae > Streptophyta > Magnoliopsida > Asterales > Asteraceae > Helianthus > Helianthus tuberosus. Next base: position 167,182,986 of record CM060408.1, read on the forward strand.
GTTTGAGGCTTTGATGTTAGCTGTTTGTTTGTTTGTTTCGTTGTTTGATAGGTTGTACTATTAGACATTTCTTTTTATGTTCCTTGTATTTGTGGCCTACGTGCTAGTTTCATTTTTGGATATTATTTGGGACTTTTATATGAACTTGTTTATGGCTGTCGATGTAGGCATGCTAAGAACAGTCTTTGTACTAAAAACGAGTTTAAATAATTTCTATAATAAATACCAAAGATGTACTTTTGGTTTAAAAATTTTCTCATTAAAATGTGGATATTTTACATGCGCCATGTTTGATCCACTAACATTTAATGATTGAATTATTTTTTGTTATCGTCTTATGTGGATATTATTGTTATGATAATAGAAATGACGAAATGCCGCCAAAAGCAAGACAGGGTACCGGATTACCTACCACACCGGAAGAGTTGGCTCAACTCATAGCCCAACACGTTAATACTGCCATGGAACAGCTCAACGCTAATGATGGTCAGGTACGTAGACGTGGTGCTCGTGGACAAGGTTTTGGTGGGGCACATAATGGAAATCCTCCAGGTAAAATGTGATCGGAAAGTTTTAGCAGTTCATGTGTTGTGATATCATTGGAATGAATTCCTGGTTTCTATTAACATTATTGAGCAGTGCACGAATGTACATATAAAACATTCCTGGGCTGTAACCCACGATCATTTACCGGTGCTACAGGACCCTTAGATATCACCCAATGGATTGAGAAGATGGAATCTGTCATGGCAATCAGCGGTTGTGCTGCTGATCAACGGATGAGATATGCTTCCTGCTTATTTCTTGATGAAGCGCTATCCTGGTGGAACCCGTAAGTTCAAATGTTGGGTAAAGACGCTGCCTACGGTCTGACCTGGAACGAACTTAAAGAGATGCTCCTGAAAGAATACTGGCCGCGCAGTGAAATTCAGAAAATCGAGACAGACTTCTGGAATCTAACCATGGAAGGTTTGGATGTCAGAGCTTACACTTCTCATTTTAACGACTTGGCGAGGTTAGTTCCATGAATGGTTACTCCTGAATATGAAAAGGTAGAAAGGTACATCTGGGGATTGTCGCCACGAATTCGCAGTATGGTTACATCCACGAAACCCACCACCTTTCTAGAGGCTACTACATTGACAAACTCTTTAGCCGATGACGCTACACGCAAAGGTAGTCTCGGTAAAAAGGAGGAAACCGGGAAGTCATCGGGCAAGGCCAAAACAGATGCGAAATCTGAACGGTCGGGGCGCTCTGAGACTAAGACAGAAGTTATGAAGAAGCGCAAAACCCGAGAGCTCCAAGAAGACTCCCGAAGTTGGAAGTAGGAAGAAATGCAACTTGGAGAAAGCAAGTGTAGCAAACCCTAAAGAGTCGGGAAAGGGTAAGGACGGCGATGGACAAGAGAAGTGCGCCAGATGTAGCTGAACCAGACATGTGACTTCCCAGTGTTACGCTAGGAGTACATTGGATGGAGCTACGCTTGAAGGATGCTTGGACAAGGACACTACAAAAGGGAATGCCCGAAATCAAAAGGACAGAACGTTAAGAGTAATTCCGTTCGGGCAAGTGCCAGGAAGGCAAGTGAGAGTCCTGCTACTGTTACCGGTATGTTTCAAATCAAAAGCCAATCTATGTTTATACTTATAATACTAAAGTGGACTTGAGTTTCATTCGAGAAACTATGAACCATTGTTGTGTTCACCTATAAGTAAGCCAAGTATAAAGTGTCCGATAGAACTAATAGTTGGTAAATTGATAGAAACTAGCGAGGTCGTTCGTAGTTATGGTATTTAGTTAGGCGATTGTAGTTCTAGAGATTGGATTCTTATCAGTGAAGCTGAGAAGCTTTGACGAAGATGCAAGAATTAATTCGCTTTCTGAGGATGAAGTGGGGACTATCGCTCGAAGAAGCTAGTTGGAATATTTCGTCCTGATGACAATGGAAAGGCGGAAGCGGTTCGCGGGAATCGTTCGAGTCAAGTGTTGAGTGTTATAGTCGAGAGTGGTCAGTGTTGTGAGGATGCTGTGTTGTTGTGAAAGGGCTATCCAGCGTTTGTAGTGAATGTGATGGATGCGGAAATCGAAAGAAGAAACGTCGGAGAGATTTCTATCAAACGCAACTATCCGGAAGTCTTCCTAAAAAGACTTACCTGGGTCTTCCCTGCGAGATGGATTGAACTTCGAATCGGTCTGACTCTCGGTGCTGCGCCCGACTGCACAATCTTCCTATAGATAAAGCACCGCCTGAAATGATAGAAATGACGAAATAGTTTTAAGAGCTTTGGACAAGGATTTCACTCGATTGAGCTTTTCGTCTCAAGATGCATCTGCTTTGATGGAATAAAGTAGAACGGATTCTTCAGGATATGTGAGGACTTCAGAAGCCGAACAAGTTGACTATCAAGAATCGGTACCTTATTACCGAGGATTTGACAATTTGTTCAATCAGGCCACCGGGACTCAGCTGCTATGCGAGGAGTCGATCTACAATTAGGATAATATCAGTTGAAGGTTGTTACGAAGAAATTTCGATGACTGCTTTTCAAACGTGATATGGCCATTACGAGATATTAGTCATGCCCTTTGATTTTATTAGTGTGCCATTTAAATTCATAAATCTCATGAGTAGGGTATGGAAACCCTAATCAAGTAAGTTCGTGTAACACCCCGAGAATGTAAGTCTTTTATTTTAAAATAAAAGGGGGTCGGTAAATAAACAAGTGAACTAACTAGGATTAAAAACAACCTAGTTAGACAAAAAGTCTAGTAGTGCCTTATAAATGGGTTAAAAACACTAAAAATACAAACTAATGGTAGTAGAGGGGCCAAATTTGTCAAAATTGAAACAAGAATTATATAAACAAAAATTAAAAACCCACACACACACAAGTGTGTGTGTCTGGGTCGATAGAAGCACAAGGGCGACCAGGAGAAACCCCACAAACCCTAGTTCTTGACAAACCTCCTAAATTGAAGGCTCAAATCTGATCCAATACGAAATCTGAGCTAAGATTAGCGATCTCCATTGTAGGGAGATCATAAGGTATGTGAAATTTAATAAAAATGATCTACTTGAAATTCTCATGAACTTATGGAATTCGAAATCTGATGATGCATGTGTGTTATATAGATGAAATAGGAACGTTGTAGAATAAAGGTTGTGTTGATTGAAGCGACAATGTTCGTTACTTGAATTAATAGGTTAAGAATCGGCTAGAAGTCGTTTGGTAGTCATTATAATGGAGGATTCCATAGATTAGCCAAACGGGTCGAATATTGGTGTAATTAGTAGTGTTTAAGTTTTTAATAGTTAGCATTGGCGGTAACAATCACAAGAGCATGAAGCCATAAGATTGGTAATGAAATGCCGGTAATAATAAGCCCCAGAAGTTGGGTAAAAGGCGCCTTATGTTTACTATTGAAAAGGTAGCAAAATGAGTGTAAATAGAATGGGTCGAATAATTGCATAGTGATTTTTTTAGTCGTTCGGTCCGTAAACCAAATTTTCAGTATGATAATCATAATAGACGCGTCGGTAATTAAATTACAGTCGTTTAGGAAAAAGAATCACCTAAAACGGACCAACGGATCAAAAGTTAAGACCTTTTGAAGTTTAAACTTGGAATTTTCGGAGCTGGCAGGAAATGCAGGTCAAAAACCTGCACCTGCTGGAAAATGCTACCCCCCTGCGCCACGCGACAGGACCACTTAGATCTGGCGCGACACGCGAGAGACGTCGCGCCACACGAAGATCAATAGCGACACGCGACGGGACAAATTTGAAATTTTATTTTATTTTTTATGATTCGATGCTGGAACTTATTTATACACTCCATATAAATGTCAAAACTAACATTTTAAGTGGTTTTGACCTTAGGTGACAAAGGGGACTTTCCGGATGGCAATCAAGCATGTATTTGAAGAACCGAACACAAATTTGCAAGCTTCCGCCTTAATTTAACCTTTGTTTAGACAACGTTTTTGATGTAAACAAATACTAATTATGCCATGGATATCTAAACTAGTTGGTAGATAACTAGTATGTGGTCACTTTGAAACTTTGACTAGTGTTATTTTTGAAGTAGTGCACTTTTTATATAAAATCCTGCATCTTTTATTTAAATTCAAATAGAAATTTAGACGGTTGTTACAAGTTGGTAATCAGAGCTCAAGGTTGTCAACAAGTGTTCGGTTCAAACTTGATCGATCGTCCGGTAAGAATTAATTAATTATTTTAGTAGATATTATCTTATATAAGAAAAAGAGGTGAATTAATGTGCATGGGAAGGGCGTGTTAACACACTCAAACCCGGAAAGTGCACTAAATGTGAACGGTTAAAGCAAGTTACGAACTTGGCTAAACCAAAGCAAATAAAGTTATGTTATAAATGAAATGTTTAATAATTGATGTAAACATTTCAGTTTCAAGATGACGGAAAGAAACGATGATGATCTGGTGCCGACAAGCACCGAACAAATGAAAGAGTTAATTGCCGAAGAAGTGGGGAAGGCAATTGAGAGTAGTCTATCTGGTTTCATAGACAAAATTCAAAACACGGTGTTATCATTAGTCGAAGAACGAGTTAAAAGGTTGGAAGATAATGTCAACCGTATGAGGGAAAAATCCGAAGAACGCAAAGGGTGTTCGTACAAGGAGTTCATGGCATGTAAACCGCCAATTTACAACGGGGAGGTCGACCCGATAATATGCCAAAGATGGCTAAGTGACGTAGAAGGGGTGTTTGAAAGGACCCCACTGTGACGTGAGTGATTTTGTTGCTTACGGAACGGGTCAATTAAGGGGTCAAGCCAAGGATTGGTGGGACAATAAAAAGAAGAAGATAGGAGCCGAGGCGGCAAGGGTTATGACATGGGACGAGTTTAAGGTGCCATTCCTTAAGCACCATAGCCCTAAGGCGGTTATCAACAGGATCAAAGAAGAGTTCATCCAGTTAAGACAAAGGTGAGAATCAATTGATAAAATCACGGGTATCTTCATGGATAAGCTAAGGTTCTGTGATGCGTTAGTGACTACAGAGGAGCAGAAAATATATTATTATTATTATAATATGTTAAGTGCTGAGTACCGAGAGTTCATGACCCCTTCTAAATATGAGACGTTTACCGAGATCATAAATACGGCCCGAGAGAGAGAAATTGAACTTAAGAAGCAAATCGAGAGGGGTGAAAGAAGGGTAGTGGATGCTAACCCGGGCCCTACAAAGAAAGTTCGAACTGTTGAATCAGGGAAGAAGGCGGATGTGAAAGGCGGGTCGCCAAATTGCAAGGTGTGTGGAAAGGGGCACAAAGGTGAGTGCCGCTTCAAAGACAAGCCGTGTCCTATATGTGGGAAGACGGGGCAGACCGCGTCGTTATGTCTGGGAAAGGTTTCCGTGTGCTACAAATGCTATCACCCCGGCCACAAAAAGTCTGAATGCCCAAACTTAGTTGGAAAGAAAGACATTAAAGAATCTCCAACAGAAGCTCCAAAGGCGAAGGCTAGGTCCTTCCAACTTACAGCGACTGAAGCAAAAACAAATCCCGATGTGGTCTCAGGTATATTCGCGATAAACTCGATTCCTGCACCTGTATTATTTGATACGGTTGCGAATAAATCCTTTATTTCACATGGATTTATTCGACATCCTTCATTTGTATTAACAAAATTATCTGTGCCCTTAGAAGTTGAAATAGGGGACAACAAAAGCTTCATAGTATGTGATATCTGTCAAGGTTGCAAATTGAGTATCGATGATGAAGAATACTCAATAGATCTAATCCCGATGTGGATGGGAGAATTTCAAGTGGTTGTTGGGATGGATTGGTTATCCCGACACCACGCGAAAGTTGTGTGTTTCCGTAAAGAGATTAAACTAACATCTCCAAGCGGAAAATACGTTACAATCTATGGCAAGAAGGGAGGCCATCCTGTAATATGTTCGATGATGAAGGCCCACAAACTCATGAAGCGTGGATGTAAAGCATTTATGATATACGCGAATGAGCCCGAGAAAGAGTCATTGAGGATTGGAGACGTACCGGTGGTACGTGACTTCGAAGATGTGTTTCCAGAAGACCTACCGGGGATACCGCCCGAACTGGAGGTAGAGTTCGGAATCGAATTGGTTCCGGGCGCGAAACCCGCAGCTAGAGCGCCGTACTGACTCGCGCCGTCGGAATTACAAGAGTTGATGTCGCAAATTCAAGACTTGCTCGACAAAGGATTTATAAGGCCAAGCATGTCCCCTTGGGGCGCGCCTGTATTATTTGTGAAAAAGAAGGACGGAAGCATGCGAATGTGTATCGATTACCGGGAGTTGAACAAACTCACTGTAAAGAATCGATACCCGCTTCCGAGAATAGACGATCTATTCGACCAATTACAAAGTGCGAATTGGTTTTCAAAAATTGACCTTAGATCGGGGTATCACCAACTAAAGGTTAAGGAAGAGGATGTACCGAAGACGGCTTTCCGCACGCGATACGGACATTACGAGTTCCTCGTGATGTCATTCGGGCTGACAAATGCACCCGCGGCTTTCATGGACCTCATGAACCGAGTTTGCAAGCTGAGGTTGGATAAGTCGGTAATCGTATTTATCGATGACATTCTGGTATACTCGAAAAGTGAAGCAGATCATGCACATCACTTGCAAGAGGTGTTAGAGACGCTCAGACGAGAAAGGTTGTATGCAAAATTCTCTAAGTGCACCTTTTGGTTACGAGAGGTGCAATTCCTCGGCCACATCATACGTGCCGATGGAATATTGGTAGATCTGTTAAAGATTGAAGCCGTGTCAAAATGGAATCCCCCGAAGAACCCTTCGGAAATTAGAAGTTTCTTAGGGCTTGCGGGATATTACATGAGATTCATTCAAGATTTCTCCAAGATTGCGTCGCCGCTAACAAAGTTAACCCGGAAAGAGGAGAAATTCATTTGGGGTGTCGAACAAGAAAGAGCGTTCCAAACGCTAAAAGAGAAGTTAACTCAAGCTCTGGTATTAACGTTGCCGGACGGGGTCGAAGACTTAGTAGTCTATTCGGATGCCTCACTTTCGGGGCACGGATGTGTTTTGATGCAACGAGGCAAAGTGATAGCTTATGCCTCGAGACAATTAAAGGTGCATGAAAACAAATATCCCACGCACGATCTCGAACTGGCGGCGGTGGTATTTGCGTTAAAAATATGGAGGCACTATTTATATGGGGTAAAGTGCACCATATTTACCGACCACAAGAGTTTGAAATACTTCTTCGATCAGAAGGAGTTAAACATGCGACAAAGGCGGTGGTTAGAAACGGTAAAGGATTATGACTGGGAAATACATTACCACCCCGGAAGGGCAAATGTTATGGCAGATGCTTTGAGCAGGAAATCGAACTATGTCCCAATACGAGTAAGATCGATGCAGCTTGTGGTAACCTCGGGTCTACTTGAGCGAATCCGAGAAGCACAAGCCGAGGCAGTGAAAGAAGAAAACCTGAAAAAGGAAAGGATAGTCGGTCAGCTGAAGGATTTGGCGGACGGTAGCCACGGTTTGAAGACTCGATTCAGAAGAATATGGATCCCAAACTCCTGTGGGGTCAAGACGCTTCTACTCGATGAAGCTCATAAATCCCATTATTCTATTCATCTGGGTGCAACCAAGATGTACAATGATTTGAAGCAAAGCTATTGGTGGCCCGGAATGAAGAGGGATGTAGTGAAGTGTGTGGAGAAGTGCTTGACATGCTTACAAGTCAAGGCGAAACATTAGAAACCTTATGGAAAACTGTAACCGTTGGAAATCCCGATTTGGAAATGGGAACATATCACAATGGACCTGTTGACCAAACTGCCTAAAACGAGTCGGGGATTCGATGCTATATGGGTGGTCGTGGATAGATTGACGAAGAGTGCTCACTTTATTCCCATACGTGAGACTTATACTTCGGAAAAGATGTCGAAAGTATATACAAATGAAATAGTGGCACGACACGGGGTACCGGTATCTATTGTATCGGACAGAGATACCCGCTTCACTTCAAACTTCTGGCGAGATTTCCAAGAACAGATGGGAACAAAACTTTTTATTAGCACCGCATACCATCCTCAGACGGATGGGCAGGGTGAAAGGACAATACAGACGTTAGAGGATATGTTACGGGCGTGTATCATCGACTTCGGCAGAAGTTTGGACATTTATCTACCGTTGGCTGAATTCTCGTATAATAATAGTTACCATGCAAGCATCGATATGGCTCCGTATGAGATGCTATATGGTAGGAAATGCAGGACCCCGGTGTGTTGGGGTGAAGTCGGTCCACGTGAATTGGCCCATAAAGACGTAGTTCAGGCCACTAATGAGAAAATCGATGTGGTACGAGCTCATTTGAAAGCGGCCCAAGACAGGCAAAAGTCTTATGCCGACCAAAGATGAAAACCGATTGAATTTCAGGTGGGCGACATGGTTATGTTAAAGGTTTCCCCATGGAAGGGCGTTATCAGATTCAGAAAGAGAGGGAAACTAAGTCCGAGGTATATCGGGCCATTTAAAATCATTGAACGGGTCGGCAAGGTAGCTTATCGCCTTGAGTTACCGGAAGAGTTGAGCGGAGTTCATGGCACGTTTCATGTGTCACAACTCCGTAAATGTTTAGCTGAGGAAACGGCTTATATCCATTATGATGACATTGAAGTGGATAATGGCCTCAACTACGCAGTGAAGCCGATTGCGATTTTGGATCGTAAGGTGAAGAGTTTGAGGAACAAAGAAATTGGTCAAGTAAAGGTCAAATGGGAACACAAGAAAGGTTCGGATACCACATGGGAATCCGAAGAGGAGATGCGGCGTCTCTACCCGACACTATTTGGTAAGTATTATTCGGTTTCAAGGACGAAACCCTTTTTAAGGGGGGTGGACTTGTAACACCCCGAAAATGTAAGTCTTTTATTTTAAAATAAAAAGGGGTCGGTAAATAAACAAGTGAACTAACTAGGATTTAAAAACCACCTAGTTAGACAAAAAGTCTAGTAGTGTCTTATAAATGGGTTAAAAACACTAAAATACAAACTAATGGTAGTAGAGGGGCCAAATTTGTCAAAATTGAAACAAGAATTATATAAACAAAAATTAAAAATCCACACACACACACAAGTGTGTGTGTCTGGGTCGATAGAAGCACAGGGGCGACCAGGAGAAACCCCACAAACCCTAGTTCATAACAAATCTCCTAAATTGAAGGCTCAAACCTGATCCAATACGAAATCCGAGCTAAGATTAGCGATCTCCATTGTAAGGAGATCATAAGATATGTGAAATTTGATAAAAATTCTCTACTTGAAATTCTAATGAACTTAGGGAATTCGAAATCTGATGATGCGTGTGTGTTATATAGATGAAATAGGAACATTGTAGTGTCTAGGAGTAAACCCTAGACAAGTACATGTTGAAATCATGCTTAATTTTAATAAAATCCATGAACACCATTGTAGGTGATTAGTGGGTTATGTAGAACTTAATAAACACTAGGAAATTGGGGGTTGTTCTAGTGTAATTTGACATTTGTGAAGTGATTTCAGAATTATAGAGGCTAACATTGATGTAAGATAGTTTGATTGATGTAAATTTCGGCTATATGACAAGTTATGAACTTGTTATTAAACTATGTAGAATTCTGCCCTTAAAGTGTTTGTAGAAATGCCTCAAAGAATGCTTAAAACTTAAAGTTAAAGTTAAAACGCTTAATTGTGATGTTTCGGCAAACTATGCGATATATGAATTGCAAAGAGTTCTAAACATGCCATGGTTGAACTCTATAGGAAAGGATACCGGAGCGTCAAGTGGACAAGCCGGTGGCGACTTGCGTTTGAAGGGCGTGCTTTGAAGGTATGTAACTTGATTTGTTACATTGAGAATTTGATAAAGAATATGTATAGTTGCGTTGTAGAATAAAGGTTGTGTTGATTGAAGCGACAATGTTCGTTACTTGAATTAATAGGTGAAGAATCGGCTAGAAGTCGTTTGGTAGTCATTATAATGGAGGATTCCATAGATGAGCCAAACGGGTCGAATATTGGTGTAATTAGTAGTGTTTGAGTTTTTAATAGTTAGCATTGGCGGTAACAATCACAAGAGCATGAAGCCATAAGATTGGTAATGAAATGCCGGTGATAATAAGCCCCGGAAGTTGGGTAAAAGACGCCTTATGTTTACTATTGAAAAGGTAGCAAAATGAGTGTAAATAGAATGGGTCGAATAATTGCATAGTGATTTTTTTAGTCGTTCGGTCCGTAAACCAAATTTTCGGTATGATAATCATAATAGACGCGTCGGTAATTAAATTACAGTCGTGTAGGAAAAAGAGTCACCTAAAACGGACCTACGGATCAAAAGTTATGATCTTTTGAAGTTTAAACCTGGAATTTTCGGAGCTGGCAGGAAATGCAGGTCAAAAACCCGCACCTTCTGGAAAATGCTACCCCCCGCGCCACGCGACAGGACCACTCAGATCTGGCACGACACGCGAGAGACGTCGCGCTACGCGAAGATCCATCGCGACACGCGACGCGACAAATTTGAAATTTTATTTTATTTTTCATGATTCGATGTTGGAACTTGTTTTTACACTCCATATGAATGTCAAAACTAACATTTTAAGTGGTTTTGACCTTAGGTGAGAAAGGGGACTTTCCGGATGGCGATCAAGCATGTTTTTGAAGAACCGGACACAAATTTGCAAGCTTCCGCGTTAATTTAACCTTTGTTTAGACAACGTTTTTTATGTAAACAAATACTAATTATGCCATGGATATCTAAACTAGTTGGTAGATAACTAGTATGTGGTCACTTTGAAACTTTGACTAGTTTTATTTTTGAAGTAGTGCACTTTTATATAAAATCCTGCATCTTTTATTTAAATTCAAATAGAAATTTAGACGGTTTGCCTATACACGAACAAAGAGAATTATAAGTAACGTTTGAAGTTAACTATGGAATTGGAAAGGATGATGAAAGTATGCTTATAGATCAGTTTGAGATTGGGAAGCGTGTATCATGTACAATTGAAGATTTAGTTCTAATAAAGTAGTTATATTGAGAGAGATGCTATAGGGTTTAGCAAAGGATGGAAAAGCTGAGCCACATTGACTTGGTCCTTTCGAGAGCCCATCTTGTGTCGGATCAGTTGCATATGGGCTCAAGTTACCATCATAAATGAGTGGTGTATGTGATGAACTATTCGGATGCATTTGAAGAGGATGGAGAGCGTTGAGACGTGAGTTTAAGAATCGAGAATGTGTGTAATATAGATCTACAAGGAATCTTCGTAAGAATCCAAGTTTCTCGCAGAAACTATGAGACTATATTCAATAGATTCGTTTTGTTTATTCTTATTAGAGCGAAAACAAAACCTGTAGAGTAAAAAATTCGGGGACGGAATTTCCTAAACAGGGGGAGACTGTGACACTCGGCTTTTCAGGCTGTACCGTACAATTGTATCACGTGTCGTGAATAGATAAAAGGCTGTATTTGACTAATTATGATGTTTATGTGTGAAATTTAATGAGTTGGTAAGATTAAACTTTGATAAAAAAAAATTTATTACGTTGGCAACGGTAAGATAAATGCTTATCGCGTAACGGTTAAAATGCGAAACGAACGTCGGTGACCACCCGATCAGTGTTAAAATCCAAAAAATAGCCTATTGTGATTAGAATAATTATTTTAGTCATATCCGTGTGGAAAAATAATTTAAAACGCTAGGAAACTCTATTTTTCGAGTTTAAGCGCGTACCGCGCAATGCAGCGCGTGTACCGACAAAATACTGTCAACACAGCCCGTCAAGGCAACTGAAAATCATTTTGGCAATAATTTGATAAGTTTATTCTTATAGAATGACAAAAATAAATAAAAAAACTTAAATTCCTATTTTTGCGATTTAAAGCGCGTAACGCACAGCACAAAATATCGTTTAGTAATATTTTGGCAGGTTTATTTTTATAGAGCGCTAAAAATAATTTAAAACGCACTAAAACGGGATTAAAACACTAGATAAAATACCCGGTAATCAGTAAAATACTTGTTTTGAGCTAATTTACATATGATATGTGTATGTATATATATATGTCGTGAGAGAGGGAAAGGGGGGCGGCATTGTGGGCAGCCCACATGTTCTTGATTGTTGTTCTAAGGACACTTGTCCATACATAGAGAATGTAAGTGATGATTATGTCTTGAACTTGCATCAATTACATACACACAAATCCTAGAAACATAATTCAAAACTTCTCTCTCTCTCCTCTTGAACATTCTCGGCCGAACACCCCCTATTACATTACCATTTTCATTTTCAAACCCAAATCTTGAAGATCATGTCCATTCCAAGGTGTTTTCAAGCTTACATAAAGGTTTAGAGGTGATTTCAAGGAAGTTTGAGCAAGAACAAGGCTTCATATCATCAATACTCTTAAAACCCACTAAGAATCTTGAAGGTATAAAATATTTTCTTTCAAATCTTGTCCATGATTCATATTGATAGAGAAGTTAGTAAAAGTTTCTCTTGATTCTTGAATCTATACGTTAACTTGAAACTAACAAACAAATGAGTTTTGAATAAAATGAAAATAAGTGTGTGCATGTATGTGTATATGGCCGATTGTGTATATAAACATATGTATAAGTTGTATTTTGATTTTTGATGAAAAGTTCTTGATTATTTACTTTCTTGAAAAAATATGACGATTAAAAGAATTTTTAGATATCATGCAAGAAGGTTCTAAAGTGATTTAAAATTTCAAGGTGATATGTTGAAAAGTGAAATTTTGGATTATATGTGTGTGTATAAATTTCGTATATGTGTGTGTGTATATATGTATGCATGCATGTGAAAATTGTTATAAAAATGAAAGATCTAAGCATGAGTGAATATGAATGATTTGAAAGATTATTGTGTTATGTGTAATATTTGTAAGTATAATATGTTAGTGAAGATTTGAGCATGATTCGATCATGAGTGATGATGATGATGATAATGTGTGAGTGCATTAGATGCACATATGTGAATTTACATGATGATGTGAAGGCATGAAATGATCATATGTTAATGATTTCATAAAAAAATAGATCTAATCAGAATATAAACACTAAAATAAGAGTATTTTGAAGTGTTTAATGATATATAACTTTGTCATATTGTTTGCTAGCTTTGCATGTTGTACATGGTGCATTAAAAGTTGTAAAATATATGAAATCGCATGATTTATGTGACTTAAACAAAAACTGCACTAATCTGATTTTAACTATTATTTTAATCAGTAAATAACATGTATTGTGTTAAAATATCAAGTCTCTTCGAGTTGGGATGATTATAGTAACGTTTAATGCAAAACTATGCGTTAAAAGGATCAAAAATCGGCTTTTCGGGTGATTTTTATAAAACTGATTTAGATCAGTAAATTAACTGATTTTTTTAGTTTAAAAACAAGTATTTTAACTAATTTTAAGTTTACTTGGTGTTTGGTTGGTCATACGTGACTTCCGACGCCCGAATACGTTACCGAATCGCTAAAATACGCATTTTTCAATGAACACTAGTATAGGTGAATTTTGAGTGAGTCTTGTGTGATAAATTGTGTTAGGTGATTTAAACATGTAAATTTGATAATATGTTAAGTGTTAATTTGATAATGGGAAATTTAGACTGTGCATGTATGCATGTACGTTTTGTGCGGTAGAAACGGTAAAATTGCGTTAAATGTGTAACTTGTTTGTCGAGCATGAAATTTGGTACAAATGAGTTGTTTTATGTATAATTGCTTTAAAAATGACAAAATAGATAAGTTAGTAATATTTTGCGTGTTCGGTATTAAATACTGTGAACACTTATGTATATACATTACGACGCGCGAATCGTAGATATATTGCGTATAAACGGGAGAGTTAACGGATTCACACAATAATGGTCACCAATAAAATCGTTCAAGTCGCAAGAATCATAATATATATATATGGACTCATATATATATTAACGTGCCAACATAATAAAAATGACAACTTTTCGAGAAAATCTTAAAGTTATGTGTTAATTCTAAGAAACGGAGAAACTTAGGATTTTTATGTTAAATATATATTGATTTAGAATTGTTCCTAAATTAAGACGTATATAAAAATCAATCTCTGGGATTGTGGTATTAAAATACGCATACAAAGGTGAGTGTCACTAAACCCCTATTTTTACTGTTTTGTATATATTTTGGGGGTGGAACACGTCGTTAAAAGGGTTTAATAATGTTTTCGAAATAAAACATACCTTGTAATATAAAATATATATTTTTGCTGAAAATATATGAATTTGATAAGTTAAACGTTTCGAAGTAAAACGATTTTGAAGAATGAATATTAAAAGTGCAGTATTTCTTAAGTGAAACGAGACCGTACGGATTGGGGATGAATTCCAGACTGAGTCGCAACATTTGAGTGAGAGGGGAATTCGTAAATCGTCGTGTATTAAATTGTCATATTAGTAGGATATATATATTGTACGTGAGGCAGACATCATATTGTCCTTCGAGAAAGAACCCTGCGCCCATGATGTCGTTTAACCAGTTAAGTATTGTACGCGAGGAATTCTTGGTAGATCTATTGGGTTGACAACCCCGTCATGACCGGTCACCCCGTGTCAATGTCAAACGACGAATTATTATTCTGTTTATTGTCTAGCATTGATTATCCCTGCATGGTTAATATATAGTTCGTATCGTCTAGCTAACATACGAGTCTGAAAATTGATGCAATAATTTAATATACAAAACCTGGGCAGTATTACTGTTGTCGGAGTAATGAACCGACGGAAAGCCCATGGATTTTATTAAGGAAGTAAAATGGACTTTCTAAAATTACATGGATGTTTTCAAATAAACACCTAATCAGAAAGTTTTCATTGAAATAATATTGATTGTATGTGAATAAGTGAACTCACCTTCCTTTGTGTTGACACTTGATTTTAACGTGTTCTACAGGTACTTGAATTTGGCTTCGGGAAATCATGGCGTATCTTGTGTTTGATGATGCATGTTGTTTTGTTTAAATATGTTGGACAAATTTTAAACTTTCTGGGACTTTTGTAATAAGATCCGCGAGGGTCAAAGACATCTTAACTATGTAGTTGTGTCGTGTCTTAAAATGTAATGTTTAATAAATTATGTTTAAAATAAACCAATATGTCCAACAATAAAATGCATCGCTCGACAAGATATAAATGGGCACCAACTTCCGTCTCCACTACGTTTAATATTCTGCTGCGACGTTTTTGGGGTGTGACACAAACCCTCTGGGGCCAGTTGATCACTATCCTGAGATGCAGGATATGGAAATGGATGATGACCCCGATCCCGAGATGCCACCGAGTGGGACGCTGACGCATCCCATCGAAATTTCTGACGGGTCGTCTTTTCACGGTTCGCCATACAGGGGTCCAGACAGTTTTGCTGAGAGATGGGCCACATACCCCTGGGAGTTCACTCCCCCTTTCAACCCACAGCATTAGCAGCAGCAGGATCCCTCTGAGGATTCCCGTTTTCAGGCGGTTACGCCACCGCCGCCGCCAGAGCAGCAGCCGCCTCCAGAACCACCGAGGCGGAGAAGATCACGTGCACGGATGTCCTTGCGAGGGGGTTTCCACTTCAGCACCCCCAACACAGCAGCAACAGCCACTACCCGCCATTGTATGAAGACCCACAGATGGGTGGGCCTTCAAACCCAGTTTCATAGGTCGACTCTCCACCTGTCGCGCCACCACCGAAACACGTGGGTTTTGATAACCCAATACCTTCTTACGCCGGTGCAGCGGCGTATAACCCTTTTGAGCAGCCAGCCTATTTAGGCTACAACTACTACAATTCCCCTGATGTTGACCCATATCTCGTGGCAGCAAACTACAATGCTCCTCATCCTGAAGGGCCCTACGCAGCTTCCTACCAGACTGGGTACCCAGCTTATGGGTATCAATACCCACCACCTCCTCAACCTCTGCAGCAGCAGCAGCCGTAGCCGCCACAGATTCAACCACCGCAGTAGCAGGAGATCCTTCAGAGGTTGAACCAGGTGGAACGGGATGTCCAGGAGGAGCGTAGAAGCCGTCAGGGTCTATTTAAGGGTTTGGCGGACCTGATCAAGTGGAAGAAGAAAAGGGATTATTGAAATTCCTTATTTGTTTGTTTTGTAATTTTAATTTTCAATTAAGTCCCTGTGTGGACATTTATTTAAGTACCTAGTCCCTGCGAGGACTTGTATTTTCATTTTAGCCCCTACGTGGGCAAAGTTATTTATGTAAAAGTCCCGATTAGGGCATCTATGTACTTCTTTTAAATCTAGTGGAATGTTTTAATTCAAATTTCATTTGTCATTATATGTATGAATATATCATATGAAATAAATCAACATAAACATTTCATTTTATATTTATATGCCAATAAATGTTGAAAGAAAATCTTAAAGGCAAAACCTAGCCCATGTGTGATTTTAAGACAGGGCCATGATGGTAGTCCCTTTTTAAGATTCAAATCCTTGTTAACATCTGAAAACATGTTAACACTCCTGGCAAATGTGATTCGATAAAATCACACAAGTCATCCTTATATTGAATTCTTCCAATTCCTTTTCTCTATTTATTATTTAAACATCCATTAGTGATGCAATGCTTGCGGACCATATTCATTGTCATATAAGACAAAAGACAGTTGTAGTCTATGACTCCCTGTCAAGAAAAGGTGATGAACTACGTTCAAACCTAAATGCCTTGATTCTATAAAATCATGGCTTATGAATGAAAATTGTCCTTGTGACTAGGCCTTTTGTATGCCACCCTATTATCCTTAATAGTTTATAACTGGGATAAAATATAATAAAAATTTAAATAAATTAAATTAACCAATATGGCTTAAAATTACCATGGTTAATGAATTGCCATAAAAGACAATTCCATAATAGACTTCTGAATAAATCATTGTCAATATTTTATGTAGCAATCAAGCTACATGGCTGGATCAGATGAGGTTAACAGCCACCCGAGGGAGAATAATGATACTACCAGAGTTAATGTAGCTGGTGCGAAACTGCATGCATTAATAGATAATGTCGTTACTCGAGCTCTTGATAGACAGTTTAATGAATCAAGTGGTACTCGCGCCAGAACTCAATCTGTACCACATACGAAACCACCCTCCAAGACTCATACAGCTCACAAGAGCGATTCTCATCATTCATCAAACTAGAGAAGTGTTCCGTCTAGACAGGTTGTGTAAATCAGGAGCCTCGGGCCAAAACCTGTTCTTATAAGTATTTTGTCTCCTGCAAGCCCAGGGACTTCACAGGGGAGAAAGGAGCCATCGATTGTATGACGTGGCTCGACGAGATGGATAACGTGGTTGATATCAGTGGTTGTGATGATAAGGATATTGTGAAGTTTGTGTCACAATCATTCAAAGGTGAGGCTCTAGCTTGGTGGAGGTCGCTAATCCAAGCTACTGGGAAGATCCCGTTATATAATCTGACTTGGGATTAGTTTGTTGCTCTAATTAAAGAAAATTTCTGTCCTCAACATGAAGTTGAGAAAATTGAGACTGACTTCTTGACATTTGTCATGAAGAACTTAGAATGTCAGGCATACCTTACGAGTTTCAACACTATGTCATGATTGGTTCCATACTTAGTCACCCCAGAACCAAAACGCATAGCTCATTTTATTGGAGGTTTAGCTCCGGAAATTAAGGCAAGTGTGAAAGCATCAAGACCTACTACCTTTAGGTCAGTGGCAGATTTGTCGTTATCTCTTACTCTCGATGTGGTCAGGCAGAGATCTCTTAAGAATTCTGAAGAAGGGAAAAGGAAACGTGAGGATGAGAACTCACGCCGTTCTGATAAGAAACATAAGAGGAACTCTGAGAACAAGAAGGCTTTCAGGTTTAAAAAGGATAATCAACTGTCGGGTGAGAAACCCAAATGCAAAACCTGCCATAAGCGCCATCTAGGGAAATGCAGGTTCGAATCAAAATCCCAATCGCAGCCTAGAGCTTGTGGGATCTGCAAATCAAGTGAGCATAAAATGTTGGATTGCAAGAAGATAAAGGATGCGACTTGTTACAACTGTAACGAGAAGGGGCATATCAAGTCCAACTGCCCAAAGTATGCAAAGAAACCTGAAGAGGGTAAAAAGACCAATGCTCGGGTCTTTCAAATGAATGCACAAGAAGCGGTTCACAACGACAATGTGATAACAGGTACCTTTCTTATCAATGATGTTTATGCAAGGGTATTGTTTGATTCGGGTGCAGATAAGTCGTTTGTGGACAATAAATTTTGTAAATTGTTAAATCTGCCTGTTAAAACTCTAAGCATAAAATATGAAGTAGAATTGGCCGATGGTACTATAGAGACTGCTTCAACCGTATTAGATGGATGTTTTATATCCATTAGGAACCACTCTTTTCCACTGTCTTTGCTTCCTTTGAAATTGGCAGGATTCGACATAGTAATAGGCATGGATTGGTTGTCTTCTAAATAAGCTCAGATTGTATGTGATAAGAAGCAAGTGGTTATTAAGACTCCTTATGGTGAACCACTTACGATACAAGGAGATACACACTACGGATTGCCTAATCAAGTGTCTATGCTTAAGGTGTCGAAGTGTTTGAAGAAGGGTTGTGTCATCTACATGGCACAAGTGACTATTGATGAACCAAAGCCCAAGATCGAAGACATCCCTATCATTTCTGAATATCCAGATGTTTTTCCTGAAGAACTACCTGGGTTACCTCCAGATAGACAAGTGGAGTTCAGAATTGACATAATTCCTGGAGCAGCACCAGTTGCAAGAGCACCTTACCGGTGGCACCGACTTAGATGAAAGAGTTAAGGACTCAGTTAGATGATTTGTTGGCAAAGGGTTTCATTCGACCTAGCTCGTCCCCTTGGGGAGCACCGATTCTGTTTGTAAAGAAAAAGGATGGATCAATGCGTTTATGCATTGATTATTGATACGTGGTTGAAAACCGGTGTTCGTTATTGCGTAACTTTGTGTTTTTACATAAGTTTCAATCTTGAATGGCCTACTTTTAATAAGATTTGTGTTATGCAGGTTTAAAGAAGTTTAAGGAGCTTTTCGGGAGCTTTACGAGTCACCGGGTCGAAAACCGGAGCACTAGGATGCATTACGGATCAACCGGGAGTGTCGGGAGCGAAAAACAGAGATCTCACAAACGAGAGCGAGTCGCCGACGGGGTCCAGGCCGTCGGCGACGCCCTTCGGTTAAGCCCGTCGGCCAAAAGTTCCCGTATCCAGAAGTTTAAGCCGCCGGACAGATTCAGCAAAACCAAAGCCCGTCGCCGACGAGATGAAGGCCGTCGGCGACGGCTTGTCAAATCTTGAAACGGGATTTTTGTGCTTTGGGGGTTAATTTCGATTCTGATTGGTCCTTGGGGCATTAACTCGTAAGTTACACTATCTTTTGGAGTTTGAACTTGTTCTTGGAGCCATTACCATCATCATTCACCTACCATACCATCTCTATCATCTCTACAACCGAATCACAATCATTCATCCCCAATTCACCATCAAAACCCTAATTCATCCAATCCATCATCTTTCTCACCATCATCATTCCATAAACCCTAACTCATCCAATCCATCATCTTTCTCACCATCATCATTCCATAAACCCTAATTCTCCATCATTCCTTCATCCTACAAGCTTTAAGATGACTCCATCCGCATTCCAAGCATCCGGTGATCAAGTTGCATCAACCATGAGCGGCTAATCATCTCGGTTTCACCCCGGTGTAGGTAGTTGTTAATTTTAGGGTTTCAATTTGTTCTTGTTTCATCTTAGTGACAATTTGTATTTGGTTTTTGAAACTTTTGACAATAGTATTACATTTGTTACGAATTCGTGAATTGTCGAACGATGTTAAAAGTTATGACTTTGCGAAACGGTGATATGTAATTGTACATTGTCGTTGTTAGGATTTACTTGTGTTGATTACAAAGTGTCTTTTTGTCCGTTCTTCGGGGCGTTGATAGCTAGTAGCACCTAAGTCACGGTACACTAAATCCGTTAATCGAATGCATTTGAGTTGAAACTAAAACTTGTAGAAATCCTAGGTTAACAATTACCGAAACCGGGTGTGATTCCTTTTTATCATTATTGTTCTAGTAACCATTTTTCTTGCAATCGTTAATTAGTAGTTGTTAACCATTCGCATCAATTCATTTAGTTAAAAATCATATCTCTCCATTAAACGAAAATACAAAAATACTTTAGCAAGCTTCATAAATTGTGACAATTGTTTTAATTCATTCGAGTCCACACACAAACCACATACTCTTCGTGGTTCGACCCCTTACTACCACTAACACATTGTTAAGGGTAATTTGGGCTTATAAATATTATCTTTGACCGGAGCGCGACACTCCGATCAAATTTTGGCGCCGTTGCCGGGGAGTGCGTGCGCTTTGTGTTTGGATTATTGTTTGAATTTGCGTGATTATCTGTTTAATTTGTTTAGCTTTCTTTTTGTACTTTTCTTTTTCCTTGTTACGCGGGGTGTGTTACTTGTGCAGGTTACAGGTAGTGTATGCATACGCGAAACTCCGGGAGGACTTCACCGTTAGTCTACGAACCGGAAATTGAAAGAGTAGCAAGAAGAAACCTAGCAAGCCGGTTAGAAGCAACACTCGCTTCTAATCAAACCACCAACACACCACAACATACACCATCCATTGAAACCGATTCAATGGCGAACCAAAACTCAAACCAAAACCTTAACTCGAACCAATTCCAATACCGAAGCAACTTCAATCCCGCTCCAAATATGCAACCTATACCTCCCGAGCGACCGGGTGGTAATAACAACAATACCGGACCACCTACACCACCTTTCCAAAACCAAAATCCCAACAACAATCAAAGAACACCTCAACAACAAAACCTTCATAGACAAACCTCTTTACCCATCAACCTAGATGACCGGAATGTCAATTCCGACCGTCGGGGAAATCGTGATCGCGGCAATCCCGCAAATGAAGACCCATTCTTCAACATCGATGACTTGAGGAATGCAATCCCCGATGATGAACCGTATAGTGTTCCCGGTTATCAATCGCCGGAACATGTGAGTGTTCATACGGAAAATTCGGACGATGGGGGATACTATGATGATAGGGCTAACGATGATGAAGATTGGGGCTACGTGAATAGGGGAAACGTATACAATGCTAGAAGGTATGATGATGAGGAATTTGGCTACCAACATGCCAATTACGTTGGGGACGACGAATACGGTTACGGAGGTGGAAGAAATGATGGTTATGGGAACAACCGTCAACCACAAAACAATGACCAACGGAACCGGAATGATGGGTTTTACAATAACAACAACAATGCAAACCCTAACCGGATTCCTCGTTTCGTGGGAGGTGGTAACCCAAGGGATGATAGAAGAGAGGATCGAAGAGATGATCGAAGAGGTGAAAGACGGGATAATAGAAGCCCGGTCGATCAAGAAGTTAACGGTCCACATCGTCGTCAACGACCTCCACGGGGAGTGAATGATCGTTTCAGGCCGGTTGTCATCGAGAATGACTCACCAATCGTTTGTGAGAGGAGGATCTTTGATTGTAAACCCCATTACATCAACATACTTCCTCATTTTAATGGAAGATCTAATGACGAACCGTACACACATTTGACAGAGTTTTCTTCCATTTGCGGCACTATCAGGGGGCATAACTTTGCATTAGATGAGGTTAAACTTCGTTTGTTCCAATTCTCATTGAAAGACAAAGCGAAGCAATGGTTCCTTACACTCCCGGCCAATAGCATCCGCACATGGGGAGAAATGCAACAAGCTTTTCTAGATGAATACTATTCTATGGCGAAGACCGATGATGCTCGTGATGAAATTAGGTCTTTTCGCCAATTATCGGGCGAGCCGTTGCATGAAGCTTTTACAAGATTTAAAGAAATGATGCGAAGATGCCCACATCATCAAATCGAGAAGTGGGAATTGGTTAAGTGTTTTGTACGGGGTTTAGATGACAACACATGGAACCGACTTGAATCAACGAGCAATGGGACCCTTCTAAGAAACCATGAAGATGATGATTGGGAATTCTTGGAACGGATGAGTAAACGTTCGAAAGAGAAAGAATCGGCCGATCGAGCTAAGAAGCATCCCATTTCACGATCACTTCCCGATCTCGACTCTAAAGATCGGATTTCCACTTTAGAGCGGGAAATGGCTCGAATGAAGAAAAAGGAAGTAAATGCGGTTCAATTCGAGGTATGTGAAGGTTGTGGTGATATTGGACATAGAGCGGAACAATGTCCAACGGGGCCGAGTGATTACACGGAGGAAGTCAACCAAGTGTATGGAGATAGGAAGCAATATGACATGAACTCCAACACTTATCATCCGGGTTTGAGAAATCACCCTAACTTTCCATATGGTAATGCTTCAAATCAAATGAACCCGAATTTTCAATCGGGTAACCAAGGAGGTCAAAGCGGAGCATCATATCAAAACCGTCAAGGTGGTAACCAAGGAGGTTATCAACGAAATTACAACCAAGGGTACCAAGGTAGGGACAATAATTACCAAGGTGGGTACCAAAGGAATTACAACAACCAAGGCGGTAATGGAAGCGGGTCGAACAATCAAACCGGTGGCGATGATTTGGGTGCCAAAATGGATGCTTTGTTGAATATGCAAAAGGAATCTTACCATGATATCAAGGAGATAAAGAAGACAAACGAGATTCGGGATAAAGCACATGAGGCATTGGCAAAGCAAGTGGGCCAACTCGCGGAAGAAATGGCTCAAATGAGAGGAAGCACGGGAAGACTCCCAAGTGACACCGCGGTGAACCCTAAGCATCAAGGGTCAAAATCAAGGAACACACGTGAGGTACCAATTAATAAAATTACTTTACGTAGTGGTCGAGTCGTTGATAATGGTGTCAAAACACCATCACCCCAGTTTGTTGAAGGGGTGGTGGAGGATGCTAGTGAAGATGAGAATGAGAATGGTCAAACGGGTCAAAATAAAAATGACTTGAAAAAGAACAATGATACCCCCGTTGTGACCATCCCCGTCCCCAAGGCTAAGGAAAAGGGTGTGGAGGCTAATACCGCCCCTTATCCCGAAGCATTGAAGGGACCCGTGAAAAAAGTTGTAAACAAAAGAGGTCCACAACAAGAAGAGTTGTTGGAAATTTTTAAAAAAGTCAAAATAAATTTACCTCTTTTGGATGCAATTAAACAAGTACCGTCGTATGCTAAGTACTTGAAAGATTTGTGTGCCCAAAAACGCACTCACAAATTTCCAAAAAAATAGATTTAACCGAAAATATGAGTTCGATTCTTTCGGGTGCACTTCCACCTAAGCTCCAAGATCCGGGTGCGCCTATCATTTCAATTCAAGTAGGCGATTTTAAAATCAACCGGGCACTTCTAGATCTTGGTGCTAGCGTGAGCATTCTACCGGGTAGTTTGTATGACCAATACGAGTTTGGTCCACTTCAATCGTCAAACACCACCGTGGTGTTAGCCGATTTGACACCCAAACTACCCCGTGGAATTGTCTCGGATGTGATAGTAAAAATCAAGGATTTTTACTATCCGGTGGACTTTCTAGTACTTGATTATATGGCCAAGGACCCAACCAAGCAACCTACGGTGATTTTGGGTCGACCGTTCTTAGCAACCGCAAATTCTCAAATTGATTGCAAAACGGGAACGGTTGACATGACATTTGGAAACTGAAGGTTGAGGTTGCATGTTTTTTCTGGACTTATGAACCCTCCAGTTGATGATGAATGCTATATGGCGGACGTTGTTGACACGTGTATACCTCTTTGCGACACAGTCGTAGATGGGGAAAACACAATGGAGGATTGTTATATGTTTGACAGGTCACAGGTGGAGATGGATAAGAGCATAGACGAGGAAGTGAGAAGCTTGGAGGTGCTTGCGGTTAGAGAGGGAAAACCGACATGGACGCACCAAGTTGAGAGTTTACCGGAGAGCATTGATACCAAGTTGAAGCCGTCGTTAGTAGAGCCTCCGGAGGTTGAATTGAAGGCGTTGCCTAAGCATCTCAAGTATGCTTATGTTGGTGAAGGCAACACGCTCCCGGTTATCATTGCATCAAACTTAACCGTGGAGCAAGAGGATAAATTGATGGATGTTTTGGTCACTAATCGGGCGGCGATTGGATGGACCATTGCTGATTTGAAGGGTATTAGTCCCTCGGTGGTGATGCACAAAATCATCACGGAAGAGAATGTGACTCCTGTTCGAGATGCACAACGGAGGTTAAATCCGAATATGCGGGAGGTAGTGAAGAAGGAGGTGCTGAAATGGCTCGATGCGAGTATCATTTACCTGATCTCGGATAGCCAATGGGTGAGCCCAACACAGACGGTTCCCAAGAAAGCGGGCATACAAGTCGTCAAAAATGACGCAGGTGAAGAGGTAGCCACTCGGCCGGTAACCGGGTGGCGAATTTGTATTGATTATAGGAAGTTGAATACCGCAACTTCCAAAGATCATTTCCCTTTACCGTTCATCGATCAAATAGTTGAGAAATTGTCGGGGCAAAAATTTTATTGTTTCTTAGATGGCTATTCTGGTTATAACCAAATCGCCATCCATCCGGAAGACCAAGCAAAGACCACGTTTACTTGTCCCTACGGCACTTTCGCATTTAGGCGAATGCCGTTTGGATTATGTAACGCCCCCGCCACCTTCCAAAGGTGTATGATGAGTATCTTTTCAGATATGGTGGGGAAGTCTTTGGAAATCTTCATGGATGATTTCTCAATTTTTGGGTCATCTTTTGGGGCTTGTTTGGACCAACTAGATAAAGTGTTAAGAAGGTGTGTCGAAACTAGTTTGGTCTTAAGTTGGGAAAAGAGCCATTTTATGGTTCAAGAGGGAATAGTGTTGGGACACGTGGTGTCAAGTCGTGGGATAGAGGTTGATCGTGCAAAGGTACAAGTCATATCTACTTTACCGTATCCCACGACCGTTAAAGGTGTTAGGTCATTTCTAGGTCATGCGGGTTTTTACCAGAGGTTTATTAAGGGTTTTAGTGACATAACCAAGCCTTTATGTAACTTGTTGTTAAAAGATCAACCGTTTGATTTGAATGAAAATTGCCAAAATGCTTTTAACAACTTGAAAGAGAAGTTAGTTGAGGCCCCAATCTTGCAATCGCCAAATTGGTCTTTACCTTTTGAAATTATGTGCGATACAAGTGATTATGCGGTGGGGGCCGTCTTGGGACAAAGGGTTGAAAAGAAACCCGTTGCTATATACTACGCGAGTAAGACTCTTTCGGATGCACAATTAAATTACACCACTACCGAAAAAGAGCTACTTGCGGTGGTATATGCTTTGGATAAATTTCGGGCATATATATGGGGTAGTAAAGTGATTATTTATTATGATCACACTGCAGTTAGGTACCTCATGGAGAAGAAAGATGCTAAACCGAGATTGATCCGATGGGTGTTGTTGCTCCAAGAATTTGATTTGGAGATTCGGGACAAAAAGGGTACCGAGAATGTTGTGGCGGACCATTTGTCCCGGTTGATGGTCGAAGAGGATCCGAAGTCTTTAGATATCAATGAGTCTTTCCCAGATGAGCACATAATGAAATTAGATAAATTGGCATGGTATGCTAACATTGTCAATTATCTTGTTACAGGTGATATGCTGGCACATTGGGATAGACGGAAGAGGCAACACTTCATGTCCCAAATCAAGTACTATCGGTTGGAAGAACCGCCTTTGTGGAAGGAGTGTGCGGATCAAGTGATAAGAAGATGCATAGATGATGAAGAAATTCCAAGCGTGTTACAGCATCTACATTCGTTTGCGTGTGGTGGTCATTTTAGTGGTCACAAAACGGGTCATAAAGTGTTGAATAGTGGCCTTTATTGGCCTACTATTTTTAAAGACGCAAATGAATTTTCTAGAAATTGTGTAGAGTGCCAAAAACTAGGGGGTATTTCAAAAAGGGATGAGATACCCATGCAACCAATCCTTGTAGTTGACATTTTTGACGTATGGGGAATTGATTTCATGGGCCCATTCCCAAATTCTTATGGCAATTTGTACATCTTGGTGGCCGTTGACTATGTGTCAAAGTGGGTTGAAGCAATAGCCACCAAGACGAACGACCATTCTGTGGTGTGTAATTTTGTCCAAACTAATATTTTTTCAAGGTTTGGGATTCCTCGTGTCATCATAAGTGATGGAGGATCTCATTTTAAAAATTTTCGGTTTGGGAAACTTCTAAAACGGTTTGGTGTTGACCATAGAATTGCTACCCCCTATCACCCGCAAACGAGCGGGCAAGTCGAGGTGTCAAATAGGCAAATCAAAGAGATTTTGCAAAAGACCGTGCGGGCGGACCGTAAGGATTGGTCAATTAAGTTGAACGATGCTTTATGGGCCTACCGTACGGCACATAAGACACCTATTGGCACTACACCTTACAGGTTGGTTTACGGTAAAAATTGTCATTTACCGGTTGAACTTGTGCATAAATCGTTATGGGCTATCAAAGAGGTTAATGTTCAATATGACGATGCAGGTAACGAAAGGAAACTTAAGCTATGCGAGTTGGAGGAGCTACGGGAAATGGCATATGAATGCGCATCCAAGTACAAGGATGGAATGAAGAAAGCGCATGATGCCAAGTTGAGAAAGAAAGAGTTCGAGGTTGGCCAAAAGGTGTGGCTTTACAATTCAAAGCTCAAGTTCTTTCCCGGAAAGCTCCGGAGCAAATGGATGGGACCCTATGTAATCACCCGGGTCGGACAATTGGGTGATGTTACCATCGAGGACCCGAAGGATGGGATACGACAAACGGTAAATGGTCATCGGCTAAAACCATTTCTTGATGGTAACGAGAAGGTAGAGGAAAGAAAAGAATCGGTGAGCTTCGTGGTAAGCATCCCGGTTTATGAGGTCGAATGAAAAGGACCGGTAACAAATTTTGTAAAGTTATGTACCATCTATTTAATTGTTTGTGTGTTCTTGTGTTTAATCGTTTTTGTCCCGTACTAATTCTCTTGATTGTGTGAAGTTCGGATATCACGAATAGGTTTTGAAGACAAGAAGGTATGTTTTAAGACTTATTTGTGTGTATTAGGGACAATACACGACTTTTCGAGGGGTGGTAGGGCCGTTAACGGTTATTGTGTTTTCAAAATTTTAACTTATAAAAATTCACAAAAACAATTTTAATAATTTTTAGGATTTTTGTTTGTGTATAGTCCCTTTATTAAAAACCCATAAAAATCTTCCTATTTAAAAAAAAAAAAATTAAAGAAAATAAAGCCCGTCGGCAACGGGGTGGCGGCCGTCGCCGACGGCTTCAAAATAAGCCCGTCCGCACACAACTACCCGTAGACAGACCCTTAAGCCGTCGGATGAAGACATGATTTCCCTTACCCGTCGGCGACGGGGTGGGACCCGTCGGCGACGGGCTCACAATTTCACTCCGACATCAGTTCGTTATTGGTGCTTTAAAGTCGAACCAAACCCCAATTTTAACCATCTAAACATCACCAAAATCAATATACATCAAATATCTCGACCCACATTCACCTTACATCATACGATCCACTTAAATCCCTGCTCTCTGTCTCTCTCCTAATTCACTCACCAACTTCATCTTCTTCACAAAAGCTCAAGAACCCTAAAACCTTAAAACCTCCATAACTCCTTCAATCCTTCACCAAATCAACTGATTTTTGAGTCCATCTTAAGTATTTTTTCGAGAGGAACAAAACCCCCAACCCGGTTTTCATCAATTCTTGCTAGTTTGCAAGATTTCTGGGCGTGTAATTTAGGGTTTTTGAAAGGGTGTGCATCAAGTTGCTTGCTTTCCATCTTTTCTTAGTTCTTCTTGTCTAACAACATCAAAGGTATGGATTCTCCTTAAATTTATGCTTGATTATCATATGTTTAGTTGTTTTTCTTCCGAAATTTTAAACTTCTTAGTTTAAGAGTAGGTTGTTTAGACAATGTATGTTGTTCTAGCATGATTTTGAGTAAGATTAGTTGCTTTGGAGGGAATTTGAGCATGTTATAACTTTAGTGATGTGATTACACTTGTTATGAACATGATTGAACATGAAGGTGATGTTGAATATATTGTTGAATTTATGAGAAATTGTAAGATTAACAAGAAATTGATAAGTTTATGATAAAGTGAGCGACTTTGGAAGTTTAAAGAGGCGATTTTACATTCAATTGTTAATTAAAATGTCAACATCACACATCATGTTCAAAGTTTGAGAGTTTAGTAAAGGTTTGGGTTTATATTGATGTTTTGCTTGTTTGTGATTGTAGTGATGGCCGGTGGTAAAAGACAAAAGACTACAGGGCAAGCTTCATCATCAGGAGTCGGTTCTTCTTCCGGTTTACTACCGAGGAAGTGGGAGAAATTAAGCTCCATCGCAGAGGGGGATGCAAGACTGTACAGACAAGATTGGGAGTGGGCAAAGTTTAGGGATAGCAAAAGCGCCGAAGTTTGGGATGAGGAGAAGAGAAAACCTTTATCGGAATATCAAGATAGAAAGTTAGAGGCCAAGCTCTGGAAATGGAAAATGGTCAATAACGTGAGTACCTCAGTTCCGGAAAGGAGTTTATGTGAAAGAGTGGTGAATGTTGAAGAGTTCAAACAATTCGGAATAACACAAATGTTTGAACGCCAAGGTTGGGAAAGAGTGCTTGATTGGTGCGAAGATAACACTTCGCGGATATATTTGTCGGAGGTATGTGAATGGTTGTCGACACTGAGGTTTGTGAATAAGGATAGCTCTCCCGCGGAATGGAAATTGGTCGGGAAAACAGGCCGGGGGTTAATGACGATGTCTTTCGAAACCATCAACTGCATTGCACGCTTTGATTCCTTGGGGGTACAAGCATATGACTATCCAACCAGGCAACAATTTTTGGATAGTCATGCGAATAATGGTGATCCGGATCAGATGACCGCGGTTGTTTTACCTTATCATGATGGGGGAGAGGCAAAGAGAAAGCACATGACGATTGAGGGAAAGATTCTCCAAGGGATTAATGTTGAGAACATTTTGGTGAGGTTTGGTGATTGTGGAAGTGTTAAAGCGGGTGACTGTAGGGTGGTGCATTCTTTTCTATATGGGACCCCGACATTGTCATGGAGACATATAGTGATGATGAACACGTGGGCTACTCGGGAGTCGTTCCAGAGGCGTTTTATTCCATACGCACGCCTCATTAGTGCCATGATTGTTCAACAAAGTTGCCTACCTTCGGAATCACTATGGGTAACTAAACCGTTGGAGGAACTTAACAAGGCCTCCATGAAGAAGAACTGGAACATAGAAGTTAAACTCTCGGGGAACAAGTATGTTGTGACCAACAAGTTGGGTCATAAGTATGAGTTCCTTACTTCAGGGGCACCACCGGAATCGGAAGAAGATGAAGAGATGGGTGATGAAGAGGAGGAAGTTGAACCCTCCGGTCCACAAAGACCACGACAAAGATACATTAGGCCGCATAGAGAAATTAATGCAGATGTGGCGGGCTTTGTGACCACTAGACGGGTGCCCTCCTACAAAAATTTTGATCGGGGACAACAAGAGATATATGACAATGTCTCTGCATGCATAGGTGAAGGTCGAGAGTATAACCGAAGGAGGGAAGCTTATGAGGAGGCACAGGGACCTCAAATGCAGGAGTTTTGGGCAATTCAAGCAGCCCATCGGGAGAGAATGGATAAGTTTATGGAAGAGCAACAACTGTTCCAAGCAATGCAGAGGTCACACATGGAACAGTTGGCGAAGAGGCAAGAGGATGAGGAAGCCCGGAGACGGGCATGGGAAGAAGATGAGGTTAGGCGCCAAACCGCACAAAGGGAGTTAGAACAACGCCGTTGGAGTGCTTTGGCTGTCTCTCACCAAATGGCGATTAACAACACCAAGATACTCCACGATCAGGAGCGCCATCAAAGAGACCTTCAAGCCGGTCTCCCGTACGCCGAACACTCGGGGTGGACTGATTACCCCAATCTTCCTCATCCACTAGGTCCATCCGATCCCACCCCTCATTGGCCCGAGGCAGTCGGTTCTAGCTTTATCCCGATTCCGTACCAACCGCCGCCTCAAGGGGAGCAGAGTCCCCTCGATAACTATAGGGAGATGTTCGAGTCCCTCACTGGTTATCAATACCAGCCTAACCCGCCAGTGGATCCAAACGAGCGATATCAGCGGTAGAGGTATGGTATGTTTTTGTTGTTGTATATTATTTTGTTTCCGTTATTTTTATTTCATGTTAGTTATTTTCGCCTAGTTAAATGAACGTTGTGGGTGTGTTCCCTATATAACCCTCACGAGACCTCTCGTCCTCCCAAGCTATTGGGGGGTTTAAAAGGGCTTGTTGCATAAGCTAAATGCAACTGTGATTCCTACGAAAGTGAGTTAGGTTTATTGTTGTTGTAAATTATTGTCCACATAAATCGAAGTGAAATAACACATGGCTTGGTAATATGTTTCATAAAAAAGGGTAGAACTAGGTAACTAACAAATTTTGATGGTTGTGAGAAGCATGCTTCTACACAAGGATTGGAATTTGTAGGTACAGTATGTTCGCGGGACAACTGTTTCTATGAAGAGGCGAAAGAGATATGAGTATCAAGCAACAAAAATCAGGTGCATGTGTTTCCTTTTACTTTGATTCTTAGTTAGGAAGAAGTGGATTGTACATTGTATTTTATTTTTCCGGGGTGAGATTTTGGGAAGGTTAGACGTGTCACATCCCTTGTGCGTTTTAAAACTCTAGTTCTTGCACATTGAGGACAATGTTTACCTCAAGTGTGGGGATGGGGGAGTAGTAAAAGTTTTCGATTTTGACCCATTCATTTAAATTCTATACATTGAGGACAATGTTTACCTCAAGTGTGGGGATGGGGGGAAATTTCAAAAAAAATTTCAAAATTTCTTGTCTCAAAAGCGATCTTAAAAGCACAAGTAACCAAGTCAACGAGGGATGTCACAACCCATTTGGTCTTTTGTCATGGTCAAGTTCAAATTAATAAGCATAACGGGTATTTAGCGGGTGGTTATTTGGGAATAATTCGCCTAAGGAACTAGCAATTTATGCATATCACATATCATACCCTTATACGTGAGGTTTGAGCCACTTTTATATCATAGATTTACATTTACATGTTTCTTTGTTTGAGTGGACCATTAGTCGCGTATTGTAGAACTTGCAACTTTTGATACGTTTGAAACTATAGACCGAATACAAGCACGAGAATGATTAAGGCATTAGGTAAACCTTTTCTCTTAAAACCATTTATCTATCCTTACCCGAACAAATCCCCTAGTCGCCCATTTTGAGCCTAAACCTTTCGTTTGACCACCCTATAGCCCATAGCCTTAAACCTTTTCTTTTTAAACCCGTGTGATGGAAATTCGATTATAGGAGTCGTATTTGTATAGTTATTTTTGATTGTTTGCATTGTTGAAAAAAAAAAACAGAAAATACTATGAAAAAGAATTGAAAATTGTTGAAGAAAAACACAAAAAGAAGTGTTAGTAGTTGTTGAATAAAAGGCGAAAGTTGTTGCCTCATAGTTGATGTTTATTTTTAGTTTTGTTTAGTTTAGTGGTTTGTAATAAAAATCGAATTTTCATCACCTTAGCCACTTTAAAATATCCAATTTCCTACCCTTAGCCTAGCCCCGTTACAACCCGTATAAAGACCTTATGACTTGTGCTTAGTATTCGTGATCGGTGGTGGAGAATGATTGAGTTGCAAGCCTATGCGGGTACGTGTTCTAATCGGTTTTGAGTGATTAATTGTTGAAGTGCTAATACATTATACAAGTTAGCCAATTATAAGCCGAGTGGAGAGAACATTGTGAGGGATATGCATGACTTGTTAGTTTTACGGGCGGGTTAATCTTGGATAACCATTATTATATGTGATTATTCACTTAACCGGTAAATATGTGAAATTGGTAAATAGTTTGAACTTTTGTATGACAATAGACCTTAACCTTTGTCTTGGGAATGGTATGTGTATTCGTTGTTCGACCCACGTGAAAGTGAAAAACAGATTTGCTTGAGGGCAAGCAAAAGACAATTGTGGGGATGTAATACGTGGTTGAAAACCGGTGTTCGTTATTGCGTAACTTTGTGTTTTTACATAAGTTTCAATCTTGAATGGCCTACTTTTAATAAGATTTGTGTTATGCAGGTTTAAAGAAGTTTAAGGAGCTTTTCGGGAGCTTTACGAGTCACCGGGTCGAAAACCGGAGCACTAGGATGCATTACGGATCAACCGGGAGTGTCGGGAGCGAAAAACAGAGATCTCACAAACGAGAGCCCGTCGCCGACGGGGTCCAGGCCGTCGGCGACGCCCTTCGGTTAAGCCCGTCGGCCAAAAGTTCCCGTATCCAGAAGTTTAAGCCGTCGGACAGATTCAGCAAAACCAAAGCCCGTCGCCGACGGGATGAAGGCCGTCGGCGACGGCTTGTCAAATCTTGAAACGGGATTTTTGTGCTTTGGGGGTTAATTTCGATTCTGATTGGTCCTTGGGGCATTAACTCGTAAGTTACACTATCTTTTGGAGTTTGAACTTGTTCTTGGAGCCATTACCATCATCATTCACCTACCATACCATCTCTATCATCTCTACAACCGAATCACAATCATTCATCCCCAATTCACCATCAAAACCCTAATTCATCCAATCCATCATCTTTCTCACCATCATCATTCCATAAACCCTAATTCTCCATCATTCCTTCATCCTACAAGCTTCAAGATGACTCCATCCGCATTCCAAGCATCCGGTGATCAAGTTGCATCAACCATGAACGGCTAATCATCTCGGTTTCACCCCGGTGTAGGTAGTTGTTAATTTTAGGGTTTCAATTTGTTCTTGTTTCATCTTAGTGACAATTTGTATTTGGTTTTTGAAACTTTTGACAATAGTATTACATTTGTTACGAATTCGTGAATTGTCGAACGATGTTAAAAGTTATGACTTTGCGAAACGGTGATATGTAATTGTACATTGTCGTTGTTAGGATTTACTTGTGTTGATTACAAAGTGTCTTTTTGTCCGTTCTTCGGGGCGTTGATAGCTAGTAGCACCTAAGTCACGGTACACTAAATCCGTTAATCGAATGCATTTGAGTTGAAACTAAAACTTGTAGAAATCCTAGGTTAACAATTACCGAAACCGGGTGTGATTCCTTTTTATCATTATTGTTCTAGTAACCATTTTTCTTGCAATCGTTAATTAGTAGTTGTTAACCATTCGCATCAATTCATTTAGTTAAAAATCATATCTCTCCATTAAACGAAAATACAAAAATACTTTAGCAAGCTTCATAAATTGTGACGATTGTTTTAATTCATTCGAGTCCACACACAAACCACATACTCTTCGTGGTTCGACCCCTTACTACCACTAACACATTGTTAAGGGTAATTTGGGCTTATAAATATTATCTTTGACCGGAGCGCGACACTCCGATCAATTATCGAGAGTTGAACAAGGTTACTATCAAGAACAGATATCCATTGCCCAGGATCGACGATCTGTTCGATCAATTGCAAGGGGCAAGTTATTTCTCCAAGATTGACTTGTGGTCAGGTTACCATCAACTGAAGGTCAGAGATGAAGATGTGCATAAGACTGCATTCAGAACTCGATATGGTCACTACGTGTTCTTGGAGATGCCTTTCGGGCTCACTAATGCACCTGCAGCATTCATGGATCTCATGAATCGCGTTTGCAAGCCTTATTTGGACAAGTTTGTCATTGTCTTTATTGATGACATACTTATATATTCAAAGAATCAGGCCGATCATGAAAAACACCTTCGATGTATCCTTAAACTTCTTCAGCAAGAGAAGTTCTACGCCAAGTTTTCAAAATGTGAGTTTTGGCTTCGTGAAGTCCAATTTCTTGGACATGTGGTTAGCGAGCGTGGTATCCTGGTGGATCCCGCTAAGATTGAAGCCATCATGAATTGGCAAGAACCGAAGACGCCCACAGAGATTCGCAGCTTCTTGGGTCTGGCAGGATATTACAGGCGTTTTATTGAGAATTTTTCAAGAATTGTTGTACCCCTAACTTCATTGACTCGCAAGAATATAAAGTTTGATTGGGGTCCTAAGCAACAAGAATCCTTTGAGATTCTTAAGCAGAAACTGAGCAATGCTCCGGTGTTGACATTGCCTGAAGGGATTGAAGAATTTGTTGTATACTGTGATGCATCGCACACTGGAATGGGTTGTGTACTCATGCAAAGAGGCAAGGTTATTGCCTATGCCTCACGACAAATAAAGGTGCACGAAAAGAACTACACCACCCACGACTTGGAATTGGGTCCCGTCGTATTTGCACTAAAACTTTGGAGGCATTATTTATATGGTACCAAGTGTGTGATATATTCTGATCATAAGAGCCTTCAGCATCTGTTTAACCAGAAGGATCTGAACATGAGACAGCGTCGATGGATGGAGACACTGAACGACTATGATTGTGAAATCCGATACCATCCAGACAAAGCGAATGCTGTTGCCGATGCTTTAAGTAGAAAAGAAAGGGTTAAGCCTATTAGAATCTATGCCAAGAGCATTGAATTAAAGAATAGCTTGAATGAAAGGTTATTAGCTGCTCAAAAGGAAGCTATTTTGGACGCTAACTATCCGAATGAAAAGTTAGACGTCACTGCTGAACAATTGTCGTATGGCAAAGATGGGATCCTCAGATTAAATGGTCAAATCTGGGTCCCTATTCATGGAGGACTTAGAGACGTGATTCTTCAAGAAGCCCATAGCTCCAAATACTCAGTTCATCCTGGCAGTGATAAGATGTACCAGGATTTAAAGGCAAATTACTGGTGGATAGGTTTGAAGAAATCTATAGCCACTTATGTGGCTAGATGTTTGACGTGTGCTCAAGTTAAAGCCGAACACCAGAAGCCGTCAGGTTTGCTACAACAGCCTGAACTTCCCACATGGAAGTGGGAAATGGTAACTATGGATTTTATCACTAAGTTACCAAGGACAAAGCATAGGAATGATACTATTTGGGTTATAGTAGATAGACTGACCAAGTCAGCCCACTTCTTACCTATTAAGGAAACACACAGCTCCGACAAGCTAGCTCAGCTGTACGTGGATGAGATTGTATCTCTTCACGGAGTGCCCGTATCTATTATCTCTGATAGGGATACAAGATACACATCGCATTTTTGGAAAACCTTTCAGCAATCTTTAGGCACTCGATTAAACTTCAGCGCTGCGTATCATCATCAGACGGATGGTCAAAGCGAACGCACGATACAAACGCTGGAATATATGCTAAGGGCTTGTGTTATTGATTTAGGTGGAAGTTGGGATGACCATCTTCCGT
Source organism: Helianthus tuberosus (assembly GCA_030545235.1). Lineage (NCBI taxonomy): Eukaryota > Viridiplantae > Streptophyta > Magnoliopsida > Asterales > Asteraceae > Helianthus > Helianthus tuberosus. The sequence goes on from CM060408.1 coordinate 167,218,468, forward strand.
TGATTGAATTTTCGTATAATAATAGCTATCATTCGAGTATTCAAGCTGCACCTTTCGAAGCTTTGTATGGGAGAAAGTTTAGGACGCCAGTTTGTTGGGCGGAAGTTGGAGATGTCCAACTGTCAGGACCTGATATAGTCCTGGAGATGACAGATAAGATTGTGCAGATACGTGATCGTCTCAAAGCTGCCAGGGATAGGAAGAAAAGCTACTCAGATAAAAGGCGTAAACCTCTGAAATTCGAGGTAGGTGATAAAGTGTTACTTAAGGTATCACCCTGGAAAGAGGTAATGCATTTCGGCAAGAAGGGCAAGCTAAGCCCAAGATACATAGGACCATTCGAGATCATAGAATGTGTCAGAACTGTAGCCTACAAGCTTAATCTGCCAGAAGAGCTCAGTGGGATTCATAATGTGTTCCACATTTGCAACTTGATGAAATGTCTAGCCGATGAATCGCTAGCTATGTCACATAAAGACGTGTAGATAGATGAGAGCTTAAATTTTGTTGAGAAGCCTTTGTCGATCCAGGATCGACAGATTAAGAAGTTTCAAAGGAAGCATGTGCCTATTGTGAAGGTAAAGTGGGATGCCCGTAGAGGCCCCGAATACACGTGGGAGGTTGAATCCACAATGAAATAGAAATACCCTCATTTATTTTAGTAAATCTCGAGGTCGAGATTTCTTTTAAGTGGGTGAGGATGTAACACCTCGTAAAATCATGTCCTATAAAGTCAAGACACGTGTCATGAACTTTAAGTGTGTAACAAATTGATTACGAGGGACTAAAGTTGATAAACGAAGAAAGTATGTGTGTAAAAGGATTTAAAGTGTCAACATTTGATAATTTTTCCTTTCAACAACCCTACACGATGTTTATACCCTTAAACGAATAAATCATGAATCATATGAAACCGTTTGTGGAAGAAAGTGAAAGTTTACAAGACGCGAGGGTTAAATGTGTCAACATGTTTAAATTATACCTCTGAGTGACCTTTTAACAAACCCGGAGCCTTGTAGCAATTAATTATGATCCCAAGAATAAGTGACGAAAATTTCACAAGGTTTCGATATCGTATGAGATAAATACGCTAACTTTCGTAATTAAGGGGTTAAAAGCGTCAACAAGGCAAAACTTGTGTTTTCGGTTATCATTTAACGAAACCAGACCTAATGATGTTTGGTTATATCTCATGGATCATCAAAATATAAGTTATATGGATTAAATGTGCCTAAAATGGAAGATTTTACGCTTTAGAAGGTCCAGGGGGTGAAAGAGCCAAAGTTGAAACTTGAATTGCTGGTAAACAGGGTGGTGGCGTCGCGCAACGGGTAACCTTCTCTGCTGTGTCGTAGCGCCACGTCATGATCTGGGCAGAATCCATGCACAGGTGCAGGTTCTGCCCTTCTCTTCACACATACCAGCTTTCACTCGAATCTAGGGACTGTTTGATGGTTTTAAAAACCATTTTGGACAGATGTGATGATCAAGGAAGAGCCATAACACCTGTATTGATCTGGTGGCACCTTCAATTAGTATATATAGGTGGGTTTTTGTCTGTCATTCTCACTTGCATGATCATTCTCATATTCTCAACATTACTCCCAAGCTTTGGAGCTTTTAAATCACTCTCTGGAGCATCATACTTTGGAAGGAAGCTCTATTAGTCTCAATCTTCGTGCTAAGGACTCTTGTAAGTGTACTTAGCCTCTGTAATTAAGTTTTCATTAGTGTAATGACCGAAAGTCAAAGTTGACGTAATTCTGCTTTGACTTTGTGATTAATCACAAATGGTCCAGCCATTATTCGAATTGAAAGTGGCTACGAGTTGGTAATTATGTAGGTAATAAACCCTTAAAAGGGCACCTACTGATTTTCACTCTAACTTGGTCAATTGTCGGGTCAAACTTATTAATAAAAAGTCAACAGAATCTATTTTTGCAAATAAATTCATAACTAGCAATGCAGATGTTATGAAACATTTTAAACACTAAAATAACTTGGTAAATAATATAAGAACATGTTTAGGCATGTTTAACCCAACAATTCTGAGTTTAGGCTCGGTTCGCAACCGAAAGTCGCAAAATTAGACTTTTGCTTTGACTTTCAGTTCTGACTCAATTGGCTTAGTTTTAGACATGCCTTAGGTTTCCATTAGGACCATATTACATGTTAGTATAACCCTCTGAGATTATACTACATGGTTCCTATTAAAATCTGAATCATTTGCATGTTTCCGTTAAATGCTTAATTGTTGACCATTATGCCCTTTTGATATAAAAACGAGATTTTTAAAAATGTGAGAGGACAAAAACCTTTATTTCTGATTTATAAGCATGTCCCAAAAATTTGACATCAGTTTATAGTCTAAATTAGGAGTTATGCTTGATATCGTAAATTGAAAGCTTTTTATTAATTAAACGGTATTTTCGGCATAAAGCCTATTTAAACCCAAATTTTGGCACCAAACTTTCTACCCACTGATGTAATATAATATTTAGGGATTTTTGGAAATTTTTATTAAATTTTAAACTAATCATAACATAGGGTTCTTGCATTGACTCAGTAATTGACGGTTATGCCCTTTTTGCTAATAAAATGAGTTTTACACATCATTTACATATCAAACCTTTTTCTACTGATCTTATATATTAAATAAGTTATTTTAAACAATAAAGGCTGATCAAAATCTCAGATTTCCTTAATCAAACCGAATATCGTCAAATACCGACTTTTATGCGATTTAGGCGCATAGTGTGGGTTAAAACCATATTTGGCACCTGATGTGCGTGAAGTGTGTTATGGTTTTAATGTTTATTTTAAGCCCTTTTACACTTTCTTTAGCCAAGTTTTAAATTTATAAAACACGATATTTACTAACACTAAACACACATATGGGCAAGTGCACCCATCGTGAGCGTAGTATAGTGTTGGCAAGATACCGAGGTCGTCCAAGGACACAAGAGCTTTTAGTACCGGTTTATCCTCAACGTCTAATCAAATCAAAAGTTTAGAAAAAATGTTTTAAACTAAGAAAATAAAAACTAACTAAAATGCTGAAAAATAAAAATAAAAGTAAAAACAGATAGACAAGATGAATCACTTGGCTCCGACTCGTGTTTAGTGTAACCTTTGATTATTTTCGCACTTTTGCACTTTATTAAGAGATTATCTTAGTTATTGTAGTAGGCCCCTCTTTTGGAGGTGACGTTACCCTCAACCCAGTAGTTTGAGTCAGCAAGGATACAATCCTAAAGGGTCGGATTATTGAAAGATAATTAATTAAGTTATTAATGCATAATGTGGTAGGCCACTCTTTTGAAGGCGACGTTACCCTCGGCTAAGTAGTTTGAGTCAGCAGGGATACAGTCCTAAGTAGCCGGGTTAAAGTTTTAATAGTAGTTTAACTTATGAGGGGATCAAAGAGTTTGGACCCCCGCCATCCAATACCGTTAAGTATTGAAGGAGGTCCTACTAAATTTGACCCAGGTCCTTTGCAGGATCTATACACTGAACAATGGCAAGACTCTTACCAAACCGTTCCCTTAACCCCCCAGGTAGCCAACATACCTCCATATAGACCGTGGAGATATGAATGGTGAAAATATTTTATTTTATATAGACAGTAAAATAATGCTAAGACACCACGGACAAACGATAAGGAAGAATCACCTTCAACATAAGAAACTAGTTATTAAAGTTATTAATACATAACCAATTAAAAAGTGCGAAAATATTAAAAATAAAAAGTATTACACTAGACACTTTGTCTTCACCAAGTGATGTAAGAGACTTAGGCAAACATTGCCTTGATTGTCAAGAACTCTTACGATCAATCTTGGATCCTGAGACGACTCACACACTCTATGATGGACAATGGATGATGGTGATGGATTATGGTGTTATGGTGGTGGTGGGTGGTGGGTGAAGTGTGAGAGAGGTGGTGTGCCAAGGGATGGTTTGAGCTTGAGCCGAGCACTCCTATTTATAGGCTGAACAGAAGCTCGGGCACGGCCCCGTGTCCGTTGGGCACGGCCCCGTGTCCACATCCTTCTCTGTCTTCATTAATTGCTTTTGTCTGCATTAGTTGACCACGGCCCCGTGTCCGCTGGGCACGATCCCATGTGCAGAAGCATATCTGTACTATCAAGATTTGCCTGGATTCTGCGAATCTTATAGTTGACCACGGGCCCGTGTCCGCTGAGCACGGCCCCGTGGTGGGCGATGGAAGGTTCTACAACTTTGTCTTTTATGCTGACACTTGGGCACGCCCCCGTGTTCACTGAACACGGGGGGTGTTCAGCCTTCTGTTCTCTTGTTTTGCTTGGGAAGATGCTTTCGGGGAGGTCGGGCTTGCCACGTTTGTTCCTTTCCTTGTATTTATGTTAGATTTAGCTGCCTTTTTGCTTCTTTTGTTAATTTGAGCTCATTTAATCCTGAAAATACAAAAGAAAGACAAAAACACACTTTTTCCAACATTAGTACTAAAAAATGGTTAGTTTTATGCCACAATTGATGTAATTTATATGTTGCATTTTGCACGCATCAGCACCTAAGGTTTTTTACCTATTGATGTTATGAATAAATTTTATACTTTAACAGTGGATAAAAGTTTTGAACTCAGATTTCCAAATTTGACTTTTAAAGCTTATGTGAAATGACCAAAATGCCCCTACGGTGCATAGTTTGGCTATAAATGATAAATTTCACATATGTATGATATCTTACTAATATAACTTACTAAAATGAATATTTTTACTGATCATTTTAGACCAGAACCTCAGATTACTATTTAACCTCTTTTATAACATTTAAAATGACCAAAATACCCCTACGGGGCTTAAATTGCTTTTAAATCCGTTTTGGGCATAATGGAAGATATCGTACTCATATCATAACATATTTTAAGAATATTAACTTGTGGAACCTGTTCATGACTCATTTGGTTACCCGTTATGCATTTTTCACGTTCAGTACGGTTTATGTAACTAGTTTGCATGAATTAACCAAAACGGGTCAAACCTTATCATTTTCACTTCAAAATCTAGAATGTGTTTAGTTTACCCATATTATACAAGTATTCATACTTGTCTGATCTAAATCACATTCTAATCCGGTCTTCTCTTAATCTTGCGTTTTGAACCGTAAACCTTTCATTAAAACTAACCGGTCTAAGTTTAAACTTAAGTAAGACCCGTTAGGAATCTAATAGGTTATTAAAACCTTCGTTCCAGATTTAGGAGCCCAGTAAAAGATATTTGAACTTGCTGATTGTTATACAACTGAGGTTAAATTATATTTTGCTCAGGTAAATACTTTTAACCTTTTTTCCCTTATACGGGCTTGGGGTACGGTATTTAATAATACCGCTTGGTCGGGTATTGAATCTTTAATCGAATACTGGTTAAAACATTGAGATAACCTGTTTAATATGTTTTGTTTGTTTTAAGCCTTTGGGGGGTTAATGACCATGTCCTGAATATCCTCGGCTCATTCATTGAAATGGTCACGACTTAAGCACGGGGTGTAGGCATACACCTGCCGGTGCGTATGTAAAGAGATATACCCGCTTGTTGAGAATAACTCGTCGTGGGTTATATTATGTGATGTGTCTATTAATCTTTAACCCGGTACTTCTAACCCGAGCTACTGAACGTATGACAAACATATAATTCTTATACAAGATTATTTTTAAATAATTACCCCAAGTTATAAAAGAATATTTGTGCCTTGTGTATTTAATTCAATTTTCTTAAACACTTTTCAAAAAGAGTCAGTTAATTGTATTTACCAGTGTAAACTGACGTATTTTCCAAAAAGGTTAAGTGCAGGTACTAAGCGAAATGGGCTGGCTACTCCTAGTATCAAATAAAGAGTCTTGCAAGCTTTTGTTGCTTAAATCTGTTGAACAATATTTCTTTTACTTTAGATCCGTCTGTGGATCTTTTTACGATCCGTTGTGTAATATTTTATGTTACTTTCGAATCGGTTTGTATAATTATTACTTTTAGACTTCCACTGTGCATTGAACTGTGATTATCGACTATGATGATATCAACTACGTCACAATACTCCCCACCGGGCCCACCGGTAATACGTGGAAATATCGGGGTGTGACACTATGTTATCCATATTAGGCATTCTCGAGAGTATTATCAAACATCACGATGCTTCGGGTTCGTTAAAAGGTCACTCAGAGGTAAGAATTAACTTGTTGACACTTTTAACCCTTCTAACGCACAAACTAGCGCGTATAATCATTTATCGGCATTAAAGCCTTATATGGCCAATATTATGTATTCCCCAGAAGACAATCAGATATAATAATGCTTCGGGTTTGTTAAAAGGTCACTCAGAGGTAAGAATTAACATGTTGACGCTTTTAATCCTTTGTCGCGCAAACTTTCAAAAATTTACGCAAACGGTTCCTCTTGATCAACAAGTGGCTTATCTGTGAATACGAATACCGCGTAAGGTTATTCAGAGGCTTTGTTTAAGCACGTTGACACTTTCAGTCCTTACACATTCAAAGTTTTTTTGTATTTTTCGCAAAATTAGTCCCTAATAGTCAACGTTTGACTTCATTAGAGTTTAGTACACGTGTCAACACATCATCGGACGTGATTTTACGAGGTGTTACAGATGGCCGGCATTTCTCCTTCTTCTTGTTCGCCGCCGTAGCTCCACTGTCTCCTATATGGATTTTGAAAGTGAAAGTGTGTGTGGGTTTGATTTTAAATGAATTGCGGAGAGAGAGAGAGAGAGAGAGAGAGAAGTATGTGTGGGAGATGAGTGTGTGAGAAAGAGGTGATATTTGTATAGACATTGGACAGTGGGAATGGTGCATTTACTAAAATGCCCTTCTAGAAAAAGGTGTGTATCCACTGATGTGTCTCTCTACTATTGGTAGAGTGGTTCGTACGGTTCTCGCAAATCGGCTTGGTAGAAGGATCCGTTAGGAACCACCCTTTATTGCGAGAACCGCAAGAACCAGGTGTGAACACAACCAAAAAATACTTAAAAAATCAAAAAACACTCAAATTTTTTTTAATATTTTTTATAAAAAAATCGCTATATTTCGTCACCAAAAAAAAAATTCGAGTAACAATTATCCATGCACATGTGCATATGTATTATTTCTTTGACAAATTCCATAATTCATTACTAATATTAGAAAATTGCACTTTCATTTACACTACCATTTATAATACACTACTTTTTACATTAACAATATTAGAAATGCACATGTGCATCTATATGTATGAACTTGTTATAACATTAACAACACTATAAATGCACATGTGCATCTATATGTATGAACATGTTATAACGTGTTTTTGTACACCACGTTGAATACACTTTCCCTTTCATCTATCATACCATCCATAATACACTACTATTACCTCCTACCATCCGTAATACAATACCATTGCCTCCTACCATCCAAAATACAATACCATTACCAATATTTCACTTTATTACATGTACATCAACACCCTTTATACCATCCAAACAATATATTACATCATAAAGTGACAAATATAATAAAACCATCAACCACTAGATATAACTAACCAAAACACATGTATATGGGCCTACTTCATCATTTAAGATCATAAACTTTTTGTACCAAAACACGTTATATAATGGTTATTCATAACGATGCACATGTGCATTATTAATATTGGTAATGTAAAAAGTAGTGTATTGCTGATAGTAATGTAAATGAAAGTGAATATTTCTACTCCTGGTAATATATTACAGATTTTGCCCAAGAAATGATACATATGAACATGTGCATCCATAACTGTTACTCGAGAAAAAAAATTTGGTAACGAAATATAGCGATTTTTTTTTTTAGAAAACTATTAAAAAAATTGTGTGTTTTTTGGATTTTTAGGTATTTTTTTGTGTTCACATTGGTTCTCGCGTTTCTCGCAATAAAGGTGATTCTCAAATGAACCCTACCATATATATATATATATATATATGGTAGGGTTCTAGAGTGAACAATGGTTAACTTGTAAACAAAATGAACAGATCTTGACCCTTCATTTGTTAGATGATCAAAATAAATGCTAATGGCAAACTTGTAAATATTAAATTAAATATAAGAAAGAAATTGGGCTGATAGGGGCATTCACGTAAATGTGTACTATTGATAATTTTGGTATTCTATCATAACTGAATATTGTTTTTTTAAATATATCAAAATCAAATCCCTTTAAACCAGGGTTGTCAGTTATTAATTAAAGATATGAGTACACAAGTCTACAGTCCGTTATTCCTACAATGTACATTGTTCTGCATATGTATTGTACTCATGTACACAAGTGTACAGGCTGTTGTTCGTATACTGTACACTGTTGTACATCTGTATATTGTACTCATGTACACCTGTGTATATAAACAATAAAATGCTGGAAAACGAAAAATGCATATGTTATTCGTTTTTATTAAAAAAAAAACTATAGCAATATCATACTCAAATTAAAGAGAATAAAAAACTCATTTTTATGGTGTTTTTAAATAAAAAAATATTAACGTATGAAAAATTTATAACTATTTAAAGATCATAAGGGGTAGTTAGTTTAATGTTAACAAAAATAAATAAGGGTGGAGGGTATAAAGCTGTTTGAGTTGTTCGGTTAGTCAAGTCACCGATTCGGTGACTACCCCCTGGCTTCCAACGCATTCGGTGACCAAGAGAGAGAATGCCAAAATCGGTAACCTTTCACCGATGAATTGAGAGGAGAGGAGAGAGATAGGATGGACCAATGATGTTTTTTTTAATTGAGGGGTGTTTGACTATACCTAGTGATTGAGTGTAAAATGGGGAGTTGACATGGCATAATACTATTGGGTAGAATTTCACTCAAACACCCAAAGTTGTTTGACTATACCCTCTACCCTAACTTCCTAATTTAAATTGATTAATTACCATCATATCCTTTACATCTAAAAAATGATCAATAGCTCAGATTGGTTCACACGGTTCGCAAACAAGGATGTTGTTCACTCATGAACCTCAACCTATATATATAGGTAGAGGTTCCTGTAAAAAATGGTTTTCTGTGAGGAATGTAAGAAAGAATCTACACCATTAGATCTTTGATCTAATGGTTGAGATCATAATGGCAAAATTGTAAATAATGTTTACTATTAAACATATTAATTTTCTAGATTAAGGGTATAGTGGTATACAGGTAAATTTAACAATTTTAAATTAAGAAAGTAACATTAATGCACATGCAACTTCTCCCCGTCTTTTTTAAACGTCAATAACTTTTTATACATAACTTTTTTTTTTTAAATTACACCATAATAACGAGCATTTTTTATCTTTAATATGACTACCATATTGCTATACTTATATAGAGAAAAAAATATGTTTCGATCAGATGTTTTGTCCATGATGTTTTGTCTATGTTCATATAGTGGTGTTTTAATTGTATTGTGATTTAAAGCATGGTGTTTTAAACACATATTGGAAAGCGTGGTGTTTTTTATCTACTGGGTGTTTTTTTTATCTCTTGGAATGTATGTTTTAAAACACCATGGTGTTTTAACATATGGAATCTAGAGCATCTACTATCATGCAGATGTAAAACACCATGCATGCAGGTTTAAAACACCATGTACAATAACCATACTATGAACATTATACTAAGAACACATTCTGGAAATGGAGGTAGTGTCTTTAATAGTGTTATATACTTATTGAATGGTGTTATATACTTATTGAATGATGTTATATAATTATTGAATGGTGTTGTATACTTATAGATTGGTGTTATATAATTATTGAATGGTGTTATATATGTGCTGAATGGTGATTTTGCATTGTTATTCGTAGTGTTTTTATCGAGATCTTTAAAATGGTGTTATATACTTATTGAATGGTGTTATATACTTATTGAATGGTGTTATATGCGTGTTGAATGGTGGTTGCAGTGTTATTCGTAGTGTTTTTATAGAGATCTTTTAAAAAAAAAATCATGTTCCTATAAATAAGGTGGCGGTTATGGAAGGTTTTGAATTAATTGAATCAATGATAAAATTACTTGTTTACCTTTTTGAATTAATTTAGATTGAGGACACATGTTATCTCCACAATATTTCTCACACTTCTAACCTTTTTTACAATAACATTACCTTATATATATATATATATGTGTGTGTGTGTGTGTGTGTGTGTGTGTGTGTGTGTGTGTGTGTATACGGCGGGAGTTGGCTAAAAAGTTCATTTTTCCTGCAAAGTGTAAAAAGTCATAAAACACCATAACGTCAACCATAAAACACACTCAAAACCCACAAATAACAAAGTAAAGATTACTAAAACGCCATATTTATTGGTTTTGTGTTGTGTTTTGGATGATAAGGCTTTGATTATCGAATGACTAACATTAGTGTGTTTTATGTTGATTATCATATTGTGTTTTATATTAATAGTCCTACGATGGTGTGTTTGAAGTTTTTATGGACTATTAGGGTTTGGATTTTGTGTTTTAGTGATCTTTAGTCTGTTATTTGTGGGTTTTGAGTGTGTTTATGGCTGAAATTGTGGTGTTTTATGATTTTGTACACTTTGTAGGAAAACTGGACTTTGTAGCCGAACCCCACCCTATATATATTGATATGTGTGTAGTGTTATAGGTTTTTATGTATATTTTAAGCCCTTTTTACACTTTAGTCAAGTTTTAAATTTATAAAACACGATATTTTACTAACACTAAACACACATATGGGCAAGTGCACCCATCGTGAGCGTAGTATAGCGTTGGTAAGATACCGAGGTCGTCCAAGGACACAAGAGTTTTTAGTACCAGTTTATCCTCAACGTCTAATCAAAATTTTAGAAAAAGATTTAAACATGAAAATAAAAACTAAAAATGCTGAAAATAAAAATAAAATAAAAACAGATAGACAAGATGAATCACTTGGATCCGGCTCGCCTTTAGTGTAACCTTTGATTATTTCCGCACTTTTTAAGAGATTATCTTAGTTATAGTAGTAGGCCCCTCTTTTGAAGGTGACGTTAACCCAGCCCCGTAGTTTGAGTCAGCAAGGATACAATCCTAAAGGGTTGGATTATTGAAAGATAATTAATTAAGATATTAATGCGTAATGTGGTAGGCCCCTCTTTTGAAGGTGACGTTACCCTCGGCTAAGTAATTTGAGTCAGCAGGGATACAATCCTAAGTAGCCGGGTTAATGTTTTAATAGTAGTTTACATATGAGGGGATCAAGAAATTCGAACCCCCACCATCCAATACCAGTGGGTATTGAAGAAGGTCCTACTAAGCTTAACCCAGGTCCTTGCAGGATCTATACACTGAACAAGGCAAAACGCTTACCAAACCATTCCCTTAACCCCCGACCAGGTAGCCAACATATCTCCATATAGACCGTGGAGATATGAATGGTGTAAATCTTTTATTTTATATAGACAGTAAAATAACGCCAAGACACCACAGACAAATGATAAGGAAGTTTCACCTTCAACATAACAAACTAGTTATTAAAATCATTAATACATAACCAAATAAAAAGTGCAAAAAGATTAAAAATAAAAAGTATTACACTAAATGCTTGTCTTCACCAAGTGATGTAAGACACTTAGGCAAACATGGCCTTTGATTATCAAGAACTCTTACTATCAATCTTGGATCCCGAGACTACTACACACACTCTATGATGGATGATGGATGATGGTGGTGGATGTGGGTTGTGATGGTGATGGTGGGTGGGTGAAGTGTGAGAGAGGTGGTTTGCTAAGGGATGCTTTTGAAGTGAACCAAACACCTCTATTTATAGCCTGCACAGAAGCCCGGACACGGCCCCGTGTCTATCCATCTTCCCTTTCTTCATTAAATGCAGTTTGTCTGCATTAGTTAACCACGCCCCCGTGTCTGCTGGGCACGGCCCCGTGTGCAGAAGCGTATCTGTACTATCAAGATTTGCTTGGATTCTGCGAATCTTAGCGTTGACCACGGCCCCGTGTCCGGTGGGCATGCCCCGTGTTGGGAAATAGAAGCTTCTACAACTTTGTCTTTTCTGTAGACACTTGGGCACGCCCCCATGCTCATTGAGCACGGGGCGTGTTCAGCCTTCTGTTCTCTTGTTTTTGCTTGGGAAGATGCTGTCGAGGGGTCTGGCATGTCACGTTTATTCCTTTTCTTGTATTATTGTTAGATTTGGCTGAATTTTTGCTTCTTTTGTTCATTTAAGCTCATTTATTACTGAAAATACAAAAGGAAGACAAAATCACACTTTTCCAACATTAGTACTAAAAAAATGTTAGTTTTATACCTCATTTGATGTAATTTATATGTTGCATTTTACACACATCAACATATATATATATATATATATATATATATATATATATATATATATATATATATATATATATATATATATATATATAGGGGGCCACAAAAATGAAAACCACCCCAAGTTGCGAGAACCACTCTCCACCAATCAGACAATGACACACAAAAGGGTAATATAGTCATTTAATCAAAACCATCAAATCATCTCTCTCTCCTCTTTTGTCTTTTGTAAAAAAAAAATTATAAAAAAAAATTTGTAAAAAATTTTATTTGGTAAAATAGTTTATGTAAAAAAAAAGTTTTCGTAAAAAAACTTAAAAAAACGTGTGTAAAAAAAAGTTTTTGTAAAAAAAAGGTTAAAACCGTAAAAAAGTTTTCGTATAAATTTTTGTTCTTTGTTAAAAAGTTTTTGTAAAAAAAAATTGTAAAAAAAAGTCTAAAACCGTAAAAAAAAAATTCGTAAAAAAAGTTTAAAACTGTAAAAAAAGTTTAAAAACGTGTGTGTAAAAAAGGATGCGTAAAAACGGGGCGAAAAACGGCGCGTAAAAAAAACAGCACGTAAAAAACACGGTGTAAAAAACTGCGCGTAAAAACGGGGCGTAAAAAAACGGCTCGTAAAAAACCGTGTGATAAAACGACGCGTAAATATGGGGCGTGAATACAGGGGCGTAAAACGGCGCATAAGAAACGGGGCGTAAAAACGGCGCGTAAAACTGGGCGTACAAGCGGCGCGTAAAAAATAGCGTGTAAAAAAGCGTCTCGTAAAAACGTTTTTTGTAAAAAAATCTTCACAAAAACTGTTTTTTTGTAAAAAAAATCAGATTTTAAAATGTTTTTAATTAAAAAATCTGATTTTAATAAAAAAATAATTAATTTAATAAGACAAAAAAAGTAATAAAAACAATCTATACTTTCTATAAAAGGAGAAATCCAAGTGACATAAGAAAAGCTGATGTGTCAGCTTGAGAGCATGTCCAACAAGGCTTTTCTTATGTCATTATTACATTATAATGCCTAGTATTAAAAGACTTTAAAATTCAAAGTTGGCCCACATCCACATTTTCAAAGGTCTGCCCATCTGTATAAACCCTTATACTCAAAGTTGTGCCCTCATTCATAATTTAAAGTACTGATGTATATTGAAAATTCAAAAAACCTCTTCTCACGTTCAAAATTCAAAATTTTGGCTCCACATTCAAATTTCAAAATTCAAACCATATATATTCTAATCCTATAAATAAGATATAATTATCTGGCTCCACATTCAAATCTCTCTCGCTCATATCTACATATGAATTTGGCTCCACATTCAAATTTCAATTTATCTCTCTCCTTTATATTTGCGATCATATCTCTCATGATTGAGCCGGTTAATCTTCATATACAGTTCTTTGTTCCAATATCATTGTTCCAACATCGTTGTTTCATGGAAGCTCTGTTTCACACACTCACCTTTGACCTTGGCTTTGCGGGTTATTTTAGGTTTGTGGATTCTTTTAAACTGTTGATATATGTTGATAATATTTATTTTAAGGTGTTGATATATTTCAGCTTTTTTTTACCGAGCGAGCAGTGGGGAGTTCTTCTGCACTGTTTTTGAAGTCTGAAGTGCAGAAAGTGGAGTATTTCTTTATGATAAATGAAGAAGTTAATGGTAATTATGAGAATCTGTTTTTTGTAATTTTATTTTTGTTCTTTTGGTTTATTGATATTTAATTTTTACTACGATTATTATATCCTTCTTTTACATGAGACTTGAAGAAATACACAAGTTAAATAACATATACCCTTCTGTAGGTTCTTATGATTTAAAGTATCGGTTTATCAAGCAAGTTGAGGATCAAGTATATGAGGATAGGGCTACTGTTCAAGAGCTGAAGAACTGAAGAGGTGTTTTGGTGATGTCTTTCTGCACTTCGGAATTCAAAAACAGTGCAGAAGCTTTTTCAATACGTTTTACTACCATTATATCCTTCTTTTACATCAGAGTTGAAAAAATATACAAGTTAAAAATGTAATCATATCCTTCTGTAGGTTCTTATGATTTAAAGTATCGCTTTATCAAAGAAGTTGAGGATCAAGTATATGAGGATAGGGCTACTGTTCAAGAGCTGAAGATTATTAAATTTCGTTGTTCAGTTCTTAATGTAATTGTTGATCTATCGTCATATGTGATATGTAAATTTTAATTCTATTAATTTTTGTAGAGCATTTTATTTTTACTGATTTGAGCATCAACAGTTGTTAGTGTTGATACCTGCTATTGTAAATGTTGAGTTGCTATTGTTGCCAGCATCTGTTTGGCAAAAGATTTATCCACTGTTTAAAGGTATTGTCTGTTCTCATAATTTCTGCTTTTTGTAAGGACTGTTGAGTTGCTAATATTGCCAACATCTGTTATTCCCAACAGCGGTTTCTAAAGGATTGTCAACCATGAACCCAATAGAAGTTCTGAACATTCTTAAAAAATAGGTATTTTGAAAAAAAATTGACAAAAAATCTTTAAAAGTCTGTTGAAAACAGCTGTTTTTAAAACATCTGTTTGGCAAAAGATTCATCCACTGTTTAAAGGTATTGTCTCTTCTCTTAATTCCTGTTTTTTTTTTGTAACGACTGTTGAGTTGCTACTGGTTCGAACATCTGTTATTCTCAACAGCAGTTTCCAAAGAATTGTCAATGATTAACACAATAGAAGTTCTGAACATCTGTTATTGCTCAACGTCTTTAAATGAAGAGGTTTTTTACTGCTGTTGATTTACCACTGCTCAACAGTTCTGAACATCTGTTATTGCTTAACAATTCATGTTTTTTTGTAACGACTGTTGAGTTGCTACTGGTGCGAACATCTGTTATTCCCAACAGCAGTTTCCAAAGAATTGTCAATGATTAACACAATAGAAGTTCTGAACATCTGTTATTTCTCAACGTCTTTAAATGAAGAGGTTTTTTTACTGCTGTTGATTTACCACTGCTCAACAGTTCTGAACATCTGTTATTGCTCAACTGTTGATTTACCACTGTTTACAACATTTGTGTCTGATGAAGTGGTATTCGCCTTTGTTTGCCATGTAGATTATTGTTGGTCTTTAAATGAAGAGGTATTTTTTTTTATATTTTTTTTTTCTGCAGAGGTTTAAATTTTGTCCTTTCAGTTTCTTGATATTTAATTTTATAGTTTTCCCATGAAAATTTATTTTTTAAATGTTTTGCATTAAATGGCTGCTGATATTTAATATCAATTTATTCCTTTATATTAAAAGTTTGTTGAAAGGATGCTAACTTACTATTGTTGTATAAGATCAGTTGTTGCCCAACAGTGGTTTCCAAATATTGCTGAAGGGTATTTTCTGTTCTCATAGGTTCTGTTTAATCTGAGGAATGCTGAGTTACTAATGTTGCCTAACATCTGTTGTTGGCCAACGGTGGTTTTTGCAACAACTGTCATCCATTATCAGAGCAGAGGTTGTGACGTGGACAAGTTTTAGCCATCGGATCTTTCTAACTTTTGACACGTCAGCATTCACCTTTTCACTTTATAAACCGCTGTTTCATCCCCAAACAGAGGTTTTACTTTCGTCTGGAGTTTAAAATTCATCAGAGCGGTTTCCATCTTCTTCTTCAACACTTCTTCGTCAACCTCTCACAACTTTCAATTCCGATCATGACTTTGGTGATGAAAAAATCGCATAACTACGTTGCTATTTTTGAGAAAATCGAGAACAATACTCTCTATCATTCGATTATTGATGTTCTTACATCATCAAAATATAAGGTCATTCTTACCGCCGACCCACCCATTTTCCCAGAGACGCTTCGTGATTTTTGGGCTAATGTGAATATTGAAGAACAAAACAATGTGGTCGTAAGTATAACTTCAAAAGTCGGAGGTGAATCGGTTGCTATTACCCCTAGTACCATATCAACAACATTTGAGGTATACGACTTGGCAGGTAAGACCTCTTTGCCGAAAAATGAGATTCAAACATACTTGAAGGGGAGGGGATATGATGGAGAGTTGAATAAGGCAACTATGTTTAAAGGTAATTTTCCACCGCCGATGAAATTCCTATTCTATAATCTCTTAATCTGTCTCTCAAATAAAACTACTTCTTTTAATGAAATACCTTTGAAAATTCAGTCATTGGGGTATGCAATTTTGACAAATACTGATTTTAACTACTCCCAAGCACTGTTTGCTGATTTGGTTGCAAATTTAAATAACATTAAAAAGGGCAAAATTGCTGCTATTAAAAATGGCAAAACTGCTGCTATTAAAAAGAGGAAAGCTGCTACTATTAAAAAGGGGAAAACTGCTGGTTTTCTTTTGTTTCCTACACTATTAAGCTACTACCTGCAAAAACATGTTTCTCAAAAAGCTTTTGAAAAAGGTGAAGGTATTAAAATAAATAGTCTAACTTTTACTCGCCTTATGGCTAAAGAGTCAGAAGTTTTCAAAACTGAAGAAAAGGGGAATGAGGAAATTTTAGATGAGTCTACAACTGCTCCTCAAACGTCTGTTGCTGAGCCCACTGCTCTTGGTGATCACAGCACTACAACCACTGCTGTGAAACCCCCACCAACAAAACTTAAAAAGACCAAAACAAAATCCAAAAAGCCCACCGAAACCAGCAAAACGGGTCCTCTAGAAGATGAGATCCCAGAGGTTAACCCCGTGACAACACAGATGTCACTACAAACCACTGTTGCTACTTCCTCACAACATGTGGAAAGATCTCAATCCATAAACCAAACTCCTCATGATTCCTCACAAAAGGAACATGTTGTATTCACAGGGACACCACAATATGAAGTCATACCCTCATATGAGAGTATACTTAAAAGCCCTTCTCCCGCAGCAATGTCTCTTTCTACAGCAATCCCTTCAACTTCCATTCCACCAAAGTTTGTAACACTGCTTCAAGCTATTGACATTCAGAGTGATAGGAATCCCCCTCACGAACACTTTACTGAGAGTTTAACTTCAACAATAGCTATGTCTGAACCTTTTCAATTACCTAACCCAGAAATAGTTGAGGAGGCTACACCTCTTGAATTTCAGCAAATTCTTAATGGTATTTCAAGTGGAGCAGCTACTACAAATGTCAAATCCACTGATTTACATTTGGACAGTAGTTTCATCAGTCAGACTTCCTTGAAGGCAACCACTGTTGTGTCTATCAAGGTATCCACTTGTGAGTTCAAGTTAACCACGGGTGAGATCACTAAGGTAACCACTGATGCAGAGGGAAGTCCCCAGAACCAATAACAAGGGGCATCTGCTAATGAAAATTTGGAGATACCTCCTCTTTCAAAAGCAGATACAACCACCTCTGGTGGGAATTTGAATGATCCTATTAAGTTAGGTGATGGATTAAAATACCAGGATTTGACGGACATGATATCTAACTTGGAAACAACTGTTGCTGATATTAAAGATCAACTGAAGCAGTTGGTGGATGCTTTCAAAAGTCGGCCTTCTCATCAGCAGTTATGCCAAAAGCTTTGGAATTCGGTATAACCCATTCTTGCAGCTCAAAGGGAACTGGCTGAGATTCAACTTAATTCCCACATGAAGCTAATTAGAGTTATGGTTGAAGCAAGATACAAAGACACACAGGCTGACATCAATGGCATAAAAGAATGTATTGCAAAGTTAACTGGTACTACCCCTACACCTGTGTTAGAAAAAGACGATGAAGATGATGCTGAAAAGAGGGAAAAGGATTCCATGAAAAACTTTGGCAAACCAACACCAAGGAATCAGCCAAAACACAATCCAAAGCCTGCCAAGCAAACTTCTACAAAATCTCCTGGAAAATCTGATACTGGTAAGAAAAAGGGAATTGATGATTCCGTTAACAAACAAACAGATAAGGAGATTGAACGAAAACAGAAGAGGAAGCATACAAAAGAGGAAGATGAAGTGCTTAACATTGGAACTTCAAATAGTAGAAAATCACAAAAAGATAACGAATCACCACCAGAAAAACCAACCACGGCTGCGAAACTCAAAACCACTGCTGAACCTAAGAAGTCAGATTCTGATACACCTAAAACAAAACTCTCACCAGAAAAACCACCTGTCAAAAAGCAGAATACAAAATCCTCATCACCACTGCCAACCTTGACTGAAACAATTGTTGATGCAACAAATGTTTCAACATATGTTAAGACAACAGCGGTTGAGACACCAGTTGTTTCAACAGTTGTTAGTCAATCCACTGATTTTACCGAATTTCAATTTCCATCACAATCAACCCTTACAGTCATGGCACCTTTTTCTTCCCTAACTCCTCCTTCTCCAAAATCTGTTTATACAAGAAAGGGAAAATTCATGGTGCATGAAGAAGAGAAGGAAGAAAAAGATATACCCACACCAATTCTGTTATCAGCTACTCCGTTCATTCAAACTTCATCTAAACCATTCGTCCCACCTCCATCAACAAAGATCAACCCATTGGCAATAACTTTCCCTCTGGAACTGCTTGGAGTTCAAGATGAAATGACTCAATTTTACACAGAGGATGATCCATCGAAAAGAACCTTCCCATCTCTTCAGGGATTTGAAACTCCAAAGAATATTTATGAATATCTGAAGCTAAAGGGCAAGCAAGCAGAAGATAAGGCAAATGAAGAGTGTAAAGGGCTAGGAGACATTAAGTTGAAAGTCAAGAAGTTGGAAGATTTTGCTAGAGACCTGAGTAAGAATATGTCAAATCTGTCACCAAATGCTGAGCTAGAAAAGACATTAAGAAATGATTTCTTGAACACTATCATGGAAACCAAGCCCTACGAAGCCTACAGATCTGATTTCAAAGACTGGCCCCTTGAGGCTCTTAATGAGGAAGTTAATAGAATTGAAAAGATGAATAAAGATCCTCAAATGCCAAAATCTGCTCCCAACTGGAAACAATACAAAAAGGTTGAAGTGGATGAAGTGTTGAAGTATAAGAGAATAAAGGCAGAACTTGTAGCAGCTAAGGTTGGGACTGCTAGACAAATTGGAAAATGGACTAAGCAGTCTATTGATCTAGCTTACAGTAGGTTAGAAGAGCGAAGAAAGACAGACCCATCCCTTCCTAAAAAGCCAGTATACAAAGATGAAACGACTGTTATACGTCGGCAGACCGTTACATCTAAAAAGCTGTTCTCATCAGCAGATGTTTCCATTGCTGCCTTGAACCAAAGAAAAAGACAAAAACTGATGGATGAGGAAGATGAAAATAGGTATGCTGAGCACAGAAAAGAGTCTATTAGAAATCAGTTACGATATGGATTGGATGATGCTTCGTTGCAATTACAAGCTCAAGTTGCTCAAACACTTCAGAAGTTGGCAAGCAGGCCTCAATCGCAAAACTCCTCTCAAATAAAATTTCTCCCAAGAAACCCATCAGATCCAAAAATACTAAAGTGGAAGTCTGACAAACAGACCCATGAATTGACTTTGATCAAGTCTGATGGTAGTGTTGAAAAGATATCAAGGGATAATGTACTTGGTCTGAATCCAGTTGACCTCCAAGATCTTTTTAACCTTCAGCTTGATCGGGATGAAGATGATACTGATTCCTTAGATTTTGAGCTCCAATTCAAAGGGCAAATCCGGGAAATGTTGATGAGAGAATAAGGATTTGTTGATTTCTTAAATCTGTTGATTACTTGATTTAGTTTTGCTGAAAGTTGTTGAGGCAGTTGATTGTGTTTTTGTAGTTAACGTTTGTTGAACTTTAAGTTGTATTCAAATTCTATGAAGTACGTATGTCTATAAACGGTTTATATTGTCTTTTTGGGTAAACAGTTAAATTGTATGTAATTGATATATTAACCGATATTCTATGTTTATAGTTGTCTTTTAGCTATAATAGATAAAACGTTTTGGTACAATATCTATGCACGTATCTATATGTTCTATTAATATGTGTTATGCATGTTTGTCTAAGAAACGACTCGTGTTTGCAGCTCTCATTTTTAATGAGAGTACTAAATTCTTTGTTAATAACATTATTCTCTTAACATCTATTTACTAACCTTTGTAATTTCTGTTGACTGACCTTTTTAACATAGGTTGACTAACATGCATATCTGTTTACTATCTATCCATCTGGCAAGCTCTGTTGGAGATAATGGATAACATTTTTTAGGAAAGTCTGTTGGAAAGCAACATAAGTTTTTAACAGTTAATAGACAATAGTAATTTGCTATTAACATAATGGAATTGCTGTTGAATAAACCTATTGACCATTAGTGTATATCAATTTTATAAGTCTGCACTAATTATTTTTTTACTCTCTGTCAATATGGGCTATGCATTGTTTTCTAAGAAACGACCCGTGTTTGCACATGGGTCTTACCGCTAGTATATACAATAAGACAAAACAAGCAAATTTACTAAACTGCCCTTTTGACATTAAAATATTAAAAATAATAAGACAAAAAGAATATAATATTGTTTATATAACTTTTAATCTCTTCCATCCATCTTCAAAAATCAATGGTTGGAAAGTGGTTCTCGTGGTTCTCTTAACTGGGGTGGTTTTCATTTTAGTGGCCCCTATCTCTATCTATACTTTCTATAAAAGGAGAAATCCAAGTGACATAAGAAAATCTGAGGTGTCAGCTAGAGAGCATGTCCAACAAGGCTTTTCTTATGTCATTATTACATCATAAAGCCTAATATATAAATCACTTTAAAATTCAAAGGTGGCCCACTTTCACCTTTTCAAAGGTCTGCCATCAAATCACTGCCCATCTCCAAACCTCCAAACCAATGTTATAAATTCAAACCCCTGCCTTAAACCTCTGACGATTCAAAATTCAAAATTCAAAACCTCTGACGATTCAAAATCATGGCTCCATATTCAAAATTCAAATCATACTATAAAAACTTCTTTATAATTTCTCAAAGCTTTAGAATTCAAAAACCCATTTCAATCTCTCTCTCTCTCTCTACTCTCTCTCCATTCTTCACTTTCAGAAGACGAAGAAGAAGATGCAGCGTGATGATTTGCAGTTGTTTTCGAACAACTTCTAGCGGATCTTGTAAGTTTTTGTCGATTAGGTATTTGTTGTTTCATGTATATTTTGTTGTGATTTAATTGATTGTTTTCAATCTGAATGCAGCTCAACTTTCTCTCTCTCTAAACCTCATTTTCAAAATTATCAAATCCAGACCTCTCTCTCTCTAAGCTCTTCAAAGCCTTAATTCTTTTCAATCTGAATTCGTTCAATCCAGGCTATAGTCATTCAAAATTCAAACTATTTTGTTGTGATTTAATTGATTGTTATTGATTTCCCAGTTGATTTACTCCTAATTCTTTTCAATCCAGGCTATAGTCATTCAAAGTTCGAATACGATGACGTCAGCATCAACAGCAGCGATTCCGACGGACATGTGGCGGCGGCGGAGAATGGAGGTAAATCAGAGGAGGAGACGGCGGCGGAGAACGGAATCTAGGTAAATGTTTAGATCTAAAATTTCATTTTAGTTGTTAATTGTTTTGATTATGGAGTATGAGGAAGATGGCCAGTCGCCGCCGCCGGAAGATGGGCAGTCGCCGCCGCCATCTTCGAGTTGCAAGATGCTATGCTAAAGATAACGACCGCTTTATAGATATGATGAAGAGGTATTTTCAACAGCCTGATGAGCATAAGCGTCTTCAGGAGCGTCCTAATCTTCATTATCAGGTCTAATTTAGCTTTTATGTTAACCTAATTTTCTTGATTGTTTGTTTGTTTGTTTTGATTCTGTAGGATCGTGATCTGACCCGAACGAGTCGTTCAGAGGTGTTCTTCTCTGTTTCAGGTGCGGAATAACAAGAAACAAAGGTAGATACAACTGATTCTTCACTTTAACCACTGTTTGTATTGATTATAACACGAATACAAGTAGTTCTTCACACCGGCAGCACCTCGGTATGGAATTGTACAACCGTTATGAATGATTTCGTTCAAGGGCTATATATAGGGACTAGGTTTCGCTCATATGGACATGTCCACAAAAGCGAAACCCCCCATTGTACATATAAGCGAAACCATCTACTAGGTTTCCCACATACGGACATGTGATTTCCCACATATGAACATCAGTGATTTCCCACATATGGACATGTCCATATATGTGAAATCAACTTTCTCGGGAAATCACCACTACTACTCTATATTCCCGAACAATGTACAATCAGCCCTAAACTAAGACACGAACTAAGATGTAGTCGACAGACAACTGCACCAACAGACTCCCCCTTGAATGTTGACGGAATCTTCAGTGAGAGTCTTCAACATGACAATTCTTCAATCTTGATCGGTCTTCTTCAGGAACTCTTCCTGGAATCATGTACCCGGATATTTTTCTGGTTCTAACTTTCGTCAGACTCCCCCTATCATCGAGCTCGGATCGCTGTCTGGAATTTGTAATCACCTTTGAAATCAAATCCTGGCTTTTTCAGTTTAAGCTCTTCTCAGGTTCTGATGCATCTCCTGGCTTTCCGTAGCAACAGGATCAGAAACCTACATATCTCAATCACTCTATTACAAACAAACAATATTGTGATTCAACTTAATGAATCAACTAAACCTTTGAGAATCATTTTCATTTAAAATTGATCAAGAATTTAAAACATTCAAAATTCTGATTCAACTTAATGAATCATTTTAAACATTTCAAACCAATTAACCAAACCATTCGTTCATCATGTTTAGCCGTTGAGATTTTGAATATCAGCTTTCCAATATCAGTTGTCGAAAATCTTTTTGTATTTTTCAAAATTTATGCTAAAACACACTAAAATCTTTTTGGGTTTTGAAATAGAAAGAAATACAGTAAAGAAATATTTACATACAATATTTTTGTGAGTTTGTGTAAGAGGATCATATCAGTTTTTGTGACCAATCACTAGCACCGTTAAGCTTTAACATTTTAAGCTCTAAACGATTCACATCGATTGACGATATATTTGTCCACTTAAACTCAATCTAAAAACTTTCGAAATGCTTACCGATACGTTAAGGTATATTAATTTTGCACTAAGTACTTATGGACCCCACGATCTCAGCATATCCCCTCATCATGCAATACACTGACTCAAGTAATGCCTTTAAACTTTTATCAACTGTGATTTGTACGAAAAACAAAGCAGAATGTTTAAACATTAACAATCAGGTCGAAACTTCCGTATACGCAAAGAAAGTCCAATGTTTAAACAAAATAAGAAAAATAAAACAAGTTGAAGTTGTTTAGGCTTTAACCACCAGGTCGATACTCCCGTATACGCAGAGGTGATCCAAAGCTTAAACGAAACACCAAAGAAAATAAAGCAGAACGTTTAGGCAACAACATCCAGGTCGATACTCACGTATACGCAGAGGATGTCCGATGCTTAAACAAAATAAAGAAATAAAACAAGTTTAAATCTTTGCAAAAAGAAATGCACAATCACAGTGACTTTTCAGCAAAGTTATGAAAGTTCACAAACTTAACCAGTTTTATGTCTTTCGACAATCAGCGATTACTGAGTAGGCACATAGTCAAGAAGGACAAAACTAAGTACTATGCTTTCGACCATGTTTCCCACTAGAACTAGGCTTTTCCATTTAAGTTTGTATCGTTATCGCAAATCTACTAGTCTAGCTGAGCCTATCGTCACATCTTTTGTGAGACCGTTTATCACATTTTAACTTTCCATTTCTTTAGCGTGTTGTGACAGTCCAACTGATCTACAATCATTTCCTCTTTTTGACAACAAAACTCATTTTTTTTCATTTTTCAATGTTTTTGGCTTTTTCAAATTTTCAAATGTTTTTGGATTTTCTAAAATTTCTTACTTCCCCTAAAATGCAAACACATTTTATGAAATTTGAAAAACAAACTGTACAATTAAAATGACAACTGATATCGAATCACTTCAATTCGCGATCCACTTGGCATAAACAATCAGAACTCCCCCTCACAACAAACTATTTTCCCATTGATTTCAAAACACTTAAGTTTGTTTTAATCAAATGGTTTTTCCTGAAAATAAATTTTGTTGATTGATTTTAACCATTTGTAGGTTAGAGGATAAACTCATCATTTTGTTTCTCAACCACTTATAGAAAATCAGATACAACTTAATGTCCCTGATTTACCATTTGTA
Organism: Helianthus tuberosus; assembly: GCA_030545235.1. Lineage (NCBI taxonomy): Eukaryota > Viridiplantae > Streptophyta > Magnoliopsida > Asterales > Asteraceae > Helianthus > Helianthus tuberosus. Next base: position 167,242,931 of record CM060408.1, read on the forward strand.
AGAACAAACCAATCAAGCATTTTCAACCAATCATCATCTGTTGGTTGAATTCTCAAGGTGCCGATTCCTACTCCACACTTACCAACCTGGGAGTTCCGGCAAGTCCTGCAAAACTTCTCAAACACAGATTAAGAAGGATGCCGATTCATGATCCACGATTACCAACTTGGGATCTCCGGCAAGTCAGGTTTTTCATTTAAACAAATTCACCCAAGCCTGACGGTCTTTGGGTGATTTTGAATTCTTGTTCAACAATGGTGGAAAATTTGCATCATCCATTGTTAAACCTGAATTCTCCATTTTTACCTCAACCAAAGGCTCCTCTGGCTTTGACGAACCAGAATCATTGCCTGCACATGGCTTGTCTGACTTCGACACGTCAGATTCATCGCCTGAAGATGGCTTGTCTGACTTTAACATGTCAGATTCATCGCCGACCATTTTCTTCTTTTCTTCTTTCGTCCTTAGATTTGTATCCGATGAATTCGTCTTGCTTGACTTTGCCATCGAAGAAGTCGATTCATCAGAACTCTTATTTTTAACAGATGAACCCGAGGACAATATCTTCTCCAGATACTCTCTCGCCTTCTTCCTCTTCTTTCTCAGTCTGTCTTTTTGCCCTTGAGAAAGCTTCACTTTCATTTCCTGAACTTTAGGTTCTTGAACCTTTTGTTCTTTGGGCTTGACGTTGATTGGAATCTTTGCCAATTTCTCAGAATTAGCCCTCAATCTTTCATTTGATCTCCTTGGGAAATCTCTGGCAATGTGACCTCTGATGTTGCAGTTAAAGCATCTTCTCGTCTCATAATTCCAACTTTGGCAGTTAACAGCAATGTGTCCTTGATAGCCGCATCTGTAACACACTCTGTTATCGTACCAATCATCATTTTTAGTCCAAACATTCAGATCATAGCACTGTTTGGCTTGGTGATAAACATTTCTCCTCTTGTTTGCTGGATTTGGCTTTTGAGCACTGTGGTCCAACCTGCACCACTTATTGCCAACAATTTTTGAATTATCATTTTTTACTTTTTGTAATTTTTGATTTTTATTGGATGATCGATCTGATGAGCTATTATTTTCTTTTTGAACATTTTTCAAATTTTTACCTTTTTGTTTTTGTTTCTGTTCTGCTTTCTTCTTCAAAGGTTTTTGCTTAGAGCACTCACCTTTTTCAGTTGATTGTAGAACAGTTTTCTGAAATTTTTCTTTTAATTTCAAAAACAATTTATGTTTTTCAATATTTTCATTTTCATCATCAGATTTCTCATCACAATCTTCAACTTTGACATTGTCAAAGTTTGTGACATTGTCACTTATTGGAACTGAATTAATAGGTTTTGGACAAGGAATAGTTGAAGTATTCACAAACACCTTCAACTTTTCTTCCCATTCCTTGATTTTCTTTTGAGCACACTCTGCTTCCTTTTCAAGTCGAATAATCTTTTCAAGATGAGAATTGATTGCAATTTGTTTTTCAAGATTGTTTTTACCAAACAAATCTCTCTCATCTTCTAAAATTTTTATTTGACTTTGAAAATCTTTCTCAATTTTTACTTTTTCATTTTCTTTCAACTTCTGGTTTTCAAATGTCAAACTATTCAAGTTACTTAACAGTTTGTCATTTTCAGATTTCAGCTTTACACAATTTTCTTTCAAAATAAGAATCTGCTTATCATCAGCTTGCTTTTCATTGTTCAACTTCTTGATCTCCAATGCCAAACTTTCCGCATCTTTCACGAGTTTGTCATTGTCATCCTTAAAGTTGTCACATTTGGTGCACACTGATTCAAAATTTGAAGATCCAAACTCTACAGATTCTTCAACTTTTGAAACTTCTTCGTCCTTTATCTTACAAGTACCTGCACCAAAGATTGTAACGAAATCAAGAGGATTTCCATTATCATCAATATAACAACCCCTTTTCATATCATATATCAAATTTCTTTTTGCTGCCCAACAAACATTGATTCTTTTGTTTATTTCATTTATCACTTCTAAATTCAACTCATCTAAATTCATTTTTATTTTATCCATCACATCTCTCTTCTTTTGATAAATTTCATAATCGTGATTTTTAAGTTTACTAATGAATTTATTTAGAGATAATTTTGAAAAACTAGAATTTTCTCTCAAAATTTTCAAACAATCATCCCATTCAGCTGGTAATCCAATAGCAAACTTTGATACCATATCAGCTTCTGTTATTACTATTTGATTTTCCTTCAAATAATCAATCAAACGATCAAAACGCTTCTCCAAATCATCCAATTTTTCATCTTTCTTACACAGAAAACATTCGAACCGGTTACTCCAAACCTCTTTGGGTAATTTCTGATAAGAACTACTGAAATATCCTCGATACCAATCATTTAACCTTTTAAGATCATTGTTTTCTTTTTCATCAAAGACCTTTGCCATTTTTCTAACAATCCCGACACGTTTTCTAAAATGTCACAAAAGCGAAAACAAGAAGTGTCCTATGAGCGAAACCGTGAGTGTCACTGGAGCGAAATCTTGGATTGTCACAAAAGCGAAACCTTGAGTGTCACTGGAGCGAAATCTTGGATTGTCACAAAAGCAAAACCTTGAGTGTCACAATGAGCGAAACCTAGAGTGTCACAATGAGCGAAACTCTGAGTTGTCACAATAAGCGAACCCTGAGTTGTTAGAATAAGCGAAACCCCAAGGTATCCACAAGAGCGAAACCCTTATGTGTCTTATGAGCGAAATATTGAATTGCTGGTTCACAAGAGCGAAATCACAAGAGCAAAACCTCTGATACTTTGACACTGGAGCGAAATCAGTTTGTTCAAATAAGCGAAATCACAGAAATTCCGTATAAGCGAAACCTAATCCGAAGGTGATTTGGTCCATTTTTACTCCGTATTTCAGTCTCAAACTTTCAAGGGTTTGTCTATGTCCAATTGTCTATGATCTGTGAAATTTTGAGCGAATTTTGACCGTTAAAACTTCCTGAAATGTTGAAAGAAGGTGTAGAAGCTAGAAATCTCAATGAAAATCAGCTGAATACTGCAGAACTCCTCCTCCTGAGCTCTGATACCACTTGTAGGATCATGATCTGACCCGAACGAGTCGTTCAGAGGTGTTCTTCTCTGTTTCAGGTGCGGAATAACAAGAAACAAAGGTAGATACAGCTGATTCTTCACTTTAACTACTGTTTGTATTGATTATAACACGAATACAAGTAGTTCTTCACACCGGCAGCACCTCGGTATGGAATTGTACAACCGTTATGAATGATTTCGTTCAAGGGCTATATATAGGGACTAGGTTTCGCTCATATGGACATGTCCACAAAAGCGAAACCCCCCATTGTACATATAAGTGAAACCATCTACTAGGTTTCCCACATACGGACATGTGATTTCCCACATATGAACATCAGTGATTTCCCACATATGGACATGTCCATATATGTGAAATCAACTTTCTCGGGAAATCACCACTACTACTCTATATTCCCGAACAATGTACAATCAGCCCTAAACTAAGACACGAACTAAGATGTAGTCTACAGAGAACTGCACCAACAGATTCTTTGTTGTTTAATTGCATTTTTAGGGGTTATTATTCTAGATTGATTGATGAGTTTGAGAAAAATGTTAATTGTTACAGTTTAATGGAAACAAAAGCATGTAATTTGTAGAATGAAATCGAATTATATGATGATTGAGAGGGTTATCGTGTTCAATTGGTTTTAATATTTGTTGAATTGAAATGCAATTGAGAAAACTGTGGATTTGGAATGTAAATTATGAACAGATTTACATAAATACACCTGGTTTGAAATTCTAAAGGTGGGTGATCGATGAATTTTCAGGAGTTTATAGACATGTGGAGTACTGGAAGCTTGAACTTGATCAAAATATTCAAAACCTGCCTCCAAAAAGAAGACATGAATCATCGGTTTTTACACTAAAGGAAATGGAGGATGCAACCTGTTCATTCAACGAAGAAAACCTGCTTGGAAAAAGAGGATTTGGCAAAGTTTACAAGGGAAAGCTGGCCTCTGGTGAGGTAAGTTTTCAAAAACTTATAATCTTGCTTATAATTTATTAGAGAAAACTCGATAAATTGACGCTTGATAAAGACGTGATTGTATCAAATCAGGAAAAAATAAACAAATTTGTTGTGAAAAGTAGGATCAAGATAGTGGAGCCTCCTTAAGTAAACCAGATAAACTGACAAATACGATATTGATAAAGACGGTATTCGATCAAATTAGAAAAAAGTAACAGACTTTGAATGAAAATTTAGAATCTTATTGGAAGGTTGTTCTAATGAAGAAAATGAAATTTTAAAAAAAATCACTGGATGAATTGATAAAGATCATCTTGATGAAGATGGGATCAGATATATTTTTTAACAAAAAAGAAGAGATTTTAAATGAAAAGTAAGAATCTTGCTTTTGTTTTATTGGAAGGTTGTGGCAATCAAGAAAATGGAGCTACCACCATTTAAAGCAGCAGAAGGGGAGCGGGAATTTCGGGTTGGCCTGTGAGGCTTAAAGTGGCAATTGGGGTAGCAAGAAGACTTGCTTATTTGCATTCAAGTTCTGCAGATGGAATTCCAGTTGTACATATAGATTTCAAATCAACTAATATTCTTCTAAGTGATGAGTATGAAGCAAAGGTATATATAATTGTCTTCCCTTTATTAATATTTGGTTTCTAAAACTGGTAATTAAATGGTTTTTCACAGGTACCAGATGTTGGTTTGGCTAAGTTAATGCCAGAGGGTCAAGAAACTCATGTAACAGCAAGGGTGCTCCGCACATTTGGCTATTTTGACCCAGAATATACATCAGTAAGCAGTAACTTCATTTATTCTGTGATAAACAGGATTATCATCTTCAAATAGTTAGAACGTTTTAATCAAAATGTTTTAATAAAGATTACTTTGCTAACAGGCAGGAAAACTCACTTTACAAAGTGATGTTTATGCATTTGGGGTTGTTTTGCTTGAACTTTTGATTGGGCGTAGAGCCGTGGATCTCAACCAAGGACCCAATGATCAAAATCTTGTACTTCAGGTACAACTCTATCATTATTCAGAACCTTATAACAGTCTCTAGGTCATATCAGCAAGGGTATTTTTGGAAACTTGCAGGTTAGACATTTATTGAATGGCAAAAAGAGGTTGAGAAAGGTCATTGATCCAGAAATGCATCAGAGCTCATACACAATCGAGTCAGTGTTAATGTATGCAAACTTAGCATCAAGATGTGTGTGTTGATAGTAATGAAAGGCCATCAATGGAAGAATGTGTGAAAGAACTCCAAATCATCATTTATACAAACTCTAAAGGATTGGGCATGGCAATGTGCGAAGAAGAAGCAAGCTGAACTTCAAATTCTACAACAAACAAAAGCTCTTTCGACTGTTCTAAATGACTTATCTAAATGACATTCTAATTACTGTTTGTTTAATCTATGTAGAGTTAATTGTTTTCTCTTGGAGCTGATATATCTCATTTGTTCGATAATGTGAAGAAGAAGCAAGCTGAACTTCAAATGCTGCAACGAACAAAAGCTCTTTCGACTGTTCTTGATATCAGGTAAGGCATTGTTATCTGATAGATTGTTTTTGTTTACATATGAAAAAGGCTATAGTTCTGACTTTTGGTAACGCGTACACGCTCTCTGGATGTGAATACGATATGATAATATGTAATAGCATGAATTATGAACATATTTGTATAATATGACTTGGTTTTTTTATTCTTTTTGTGGGATGATTTAGATGCCTTATCTTGATGATTGGTCTGTTGTGGAGAAATATTACACAAGGTCGTTAGACGGAGCCATAACTGCTTTAACTAACTCCTTGCTCCGGCTCCCTATTAGTGGGAACGTTCAGGTAAGAATAAATTGAACAAAGAAGAAAGAGACCTGGAAACAACAGAAGCATGTACAGACAGACGCTATCTTATACTTGTCATTTTATTACAGTTGATTATCGTATTGTGACTACTAATTTTGGTGTGATCCTCAATGATGTTATTTACTGTTGATTTCAAATACTTAATAATTTTAAGCTTACGTGAACAATCAGATGGATTCATGGCTTGGTAATAGAAAGAGAATCTTGGTGTTGAATAGAGAAGACATGATATCGGCTGCAGATAGAAATGCTTGGGCAGATTATTATGGCAAATAAGGAATAAAAGTTGTCTTCTCCAATGGACAACTTGGAATGGTATTTTACCAGATTTCTTTTTGTAATTGAAAAATATAAATATTAAGAATTAACGGATCTCTTATGAAAAATGCAGGGAACGATGAAGTTAGGAAGATTAGCAAAATCAGTAGCTGCAGGAGTTAATATGAAAGCTGGCGGTTGGTGGTGGTTTGATGAAGTGATTAACTGTGCATAAAGGGGATGACATGGCAGCTGACGATGATTTAAATGACAATGATGATGATGATCTGTCGATAGATGATGCTACACATGCTGCTAACAAGAAGGGTCGCAGTAGTAATTGGTCTTCACGAACAGAAGGGTTAGTGAAGATAATTGAGGCGTTGATAAAAAAGCAAGATGAGCAATTTTCGTTTTGGTGGGAATAGTTGGTATAGATTTGGCGAGAGATAAGGCGACAGCTGATAAAAGAACGAAATTGAACGGAGAGTTGAAAAAGATACCAAATCTTAGTCTACAAGCACGACTTCGAGCGGTATCTTTTATTGTTGGTGACTCTGCTAAACTTGATCTTTTTTATAGTGTTTCAAATGTATTATTTATTATTTACTGCTTATGCATTTGATACATATGTAATAAGGATGAAAGTAAAGTAGTGAATTTAGTAACTACACATTTGTCATTTTATGATTTTGTATTATTTTTTCAATATGATTTTGTATTATTTTTTCATAAATAATGCTCATCAACTTAAAACCATTGTTTTTGATACATCTGTTGATACAGTGGTTGATACATCTGTTGACTTTGGTTAACAGATGGATGAAAACATATGTTTGAAACCGCTGTTGGGTTAAACAGTGTTTTGTCCACAAAACACTGTTTAACGACAAACCGCTGTTGGTTTGTCGTTAGTCAAACAGTGGTTTGACTTTGGTCAAACAGTGGTTTGACTAATTGACTTTGGTCAAACAGTGGTTTGACTTTGGTCAAACAGTGGTTTGACTTTGGTCAAACAGTGGTTTGAACCACTAAGAATCATAGTTTTGCAAACAGTGGTTTGACTTTGGTCAAACAGACTTTTTTTAAAAACAGTGGTTTGACTTTGGTCAAACAGTGGTTACATACTAATGCTATTTCCTTTCATCATGTTCTCTCAGTTACTTACCATCATTCGTTAATTTAATTACATAACATGCAACTTATATAAGTTTTAATTCTAATCTTGATTTCTTGGTGGATAGCAGATGGGTATCACTACTAGCCTTAAACTAAAAATTACAATATCTATACACTTATCTATACTTTCTATCAAAATATGTTATGCATGGTTTTCTAAGAAACGAACCGTGTTTGCACACGGGTCTTACCGCTAGTATATAATAAAAGAACAAAGGTTGGGACACCTGTCCCCTCCACATTCATCTCTGACAGGTGTCAACCCCTCATTTCATTTGCTATCGTGTTCATCATTCAGCCTATCCACGCCTCCTTATTGCTAAACCGGGTTTTTTTTTTGTTCCTTTACATCTAATCTTCCTAACCCTAATCTCATTTCCCCCAAATTTTAGCCGTTTCTAAATCTTTGTTCTCTCCTTTATTCTCAATCTTTTGTAAAATGTCTTATTCTACATCAAAGATCTACTTTTTTTTCAACTCTTCACCTTCATCGCAATCTAACAACTATTTGGAGGTTCGATTTCTGTTGATTGATTTCAATTTATTTGGGGTAAAATCATTGCAATCTTGTGTTCCACATATAAGATATTTTCTCTAAGCTTTCCACACAATCCAAAAGCTGAACTGTTGTAGGCCACCTCTTCATCCTATTCTTCATGTAAGATTTCTTTTATCTCAGATCTATTAATCTCATTACAAATGATGATAGTTTTTGTGTTGTTAAAGAACTTAATTGCATCAAATATGATAAATTTCATAGGATTTGCTTTATCGATGATGAATTTTGTGATGTCTTTGAACTTAATCACATCAGATTTGGTGAATTTTATATGATTTGCGCTAGCGGTGATGAGTTTTGTGATGTTTATGAACTTAATCATATCAGATTTGTGCAGTTTTTAGTTTATTTAGGTATGATGTATTCTTCACATCTAATTGTTATGTTGTTAGTTTATTTCATTAGAAACTGTTGTTACATCGATGATGAATTTTGTGACTTTTTGAACTTAATCACATTAGATTTGTGTGTTTTTTAGTTTTTTTTAGTTATGATGCTATATTCTTCACATTGAATGTTTGTGTTGTTAGTTTATGCTAATAATGAGACTCTTCGAACTCAATTCGGATTGATGCATTATTGTTTGATCAATGTAGGCTGTATCAAAGACGGAGATCTGCCATGTGTCTCGGAAATGGAAGGATCAGATTCAACGCAGTCCTGAACGCATAAAGGTCTGGATCGAGTAATAAACGCGTCAGCAAGTAAATTTGTTGAGGTGTTGGCGAAGGCGTGGACCGAGTAAAGAAACCCGAGGTTTGATTTGAGTTTTTCAAGTTTATTTATTTTTAGACTTTGAATATAGTGCGCTGTTAGAAAGACTTGATAATTATGTAATACAATGCAGTAGTTTTGCCTGTGGTTCAACCTAGAGAAAGGAACATGTATGACCAACATTGTCTTACTTCAACCCTCAAGGAAAAATATCCTTTTGACCTTATAATATATTTTTTTAATTCTTAATTTAAACAGGTTGACAGGTCAACCTGTTTAGTCAAACGGGTATTAGGTGAGTATGATTTGGTGAAAAGTTTGTAAGGAAACTTTTGCAAGAAAACTGATCTTTAAGATAAATGCAAAATTATCCACCTCTAATCTAATCAACTTTTAAAAACGTGTATGCAAACACAAACACCAACACGAATTCGTAATATTATGCTTTTGAGTGTTAAAAGTAGTCCGGACCTGATCAACACACATAACGTTACAAGTTTCCGGAAGACACTGGCTGAAATTAATGCACAAGGGAAGATTCTTTCAGATGGAACTCTTCAAGTGTAAGTATTATTGTTATTATTATTTTGTTGATGAAAATTTCCGAACGAATGGCAGGTGAATGTCGCAAGATTTCAGGGATGGTGAAACCGTTGCGGTCATATATTTTAGAGCTGGATACGCACCCACCGATTATCCTTCTGAATCAGTTAGTAGAATTCTTGATTTTTTTAAATGATTTCTTTAGCGTGTTGTAGTTTTTTTAAAGGGGAAATCGCAAGAATGGCATTGACCCGGTGAAAATTTCCAAACTAGCCATTCGAAACGTCTTACTGAGACGCCACGACACCCCCGTAACGTCTCACTGCTTCACCTACCTTGTCCTTTTCTTTGCTATTTCCTCCAAACTGAAAAGCACACTACCTTGTCCTTTTCTTTAGATTACCTTTCTCTCTCTTCTTTATCTCTCATCTGTCTTCATCTTCTTCACCGAGCACCACCACCACCCTCACCTCCTACTACCACCCTACAACCTCCTACCACCCTCACCGAGCACCACCATCCTCACCGAGCACCACCACCCTCCACCCACCACAACCACCACAGTAAACCACCACGGTCCACGGTCATCTTCTTCACCGAGCACCACCACCACCACCACCCTCATCTTCTTCACCAAGTAAAAGTCAGTCTTCACCATGGCCAACCTGCAACTTCGTTCATCACTTGTTAATCAGACTAGAAGAGTTATAAGTTGTCCATCCAACTTCATCATCACTTGTGCATTCATCATCATCCACTGATATAATAACTTCTTTCTCCTGCTCCTGCTCCGGCTCCTTCTCCTTAGAATTTCGAGCCTTAGAATTCACACTTACTGTAAACTTGAAAGCAAGAAATAAAATCGTACACACAATTATTGAAATGCTAATAATATTATTCAGGAGCTTACTCATTGTTTGAGGGTGGAGAAGGTGGAGGAGAGAGAGGAAGCCATGGTAGTACACTGGTACTGGTTATGGTGGAAGAGAAGTTGCAGGTGGATTGGGAAGAAAGAGAGTGTTTATGGGAATTTGTGAAAACAATGTGCTGAAACGGCAGTGGCGTCTCAGGAAGACGTTTCATCATCCACGTGCAGCCCTTTCATTTGTCAATAGTTGAGACGTTACGGGGGTGTCGTGGCGTGTGAGTAAGACGTTTCGAATGGCTAGTTTGGAAATTTTGACCGGGTCAATGCCATTCTTGCGATTTCCCCTTTTTTAAATTTACAAGAGAAAGCAAATGTTCATGCATATTATAGGAGTGGAAAGCTAGGCTATTGATAGAGGAGTCATCAGCTATTAAATGCCCTTTAATATCGTATCATTTAGGGGGTACCAAGAAAGTTCTACAGGAGCTTGCAAAACCGAACATGCTTGAGAGGTAATGCTAAAAGATATTTATCGTTTAGAAAAGTATAGGGCTATCTAATCTTGAAGGGGTGGCAGTGTTAAACTAGGGGTACTAAACGAGTTGTGTTCGAGGGTTGGCGGGTTGAACCCGACCCGAACCTAAAAATCGTGTCATACTGGGTTGAGCCAAACACGACCCATTGAACCCGAAGTCTTTTTTTTTTCACAAAATAATATATTAAAATTTTACTACAAAAGATACAAACGTGTATAATACAATAATAGTTTAATTACACAATTTAACGTCAATCTTAATTTTAAGTTATAATTATGGCATAAAACACTCACCCAATTTAATTTATTATATAAAACATATTGTAAAAAAATAAAATATAATGGAAATAGGTTAAACGGGTCAACCTGCCAAGCTGATCAGGTTGCCAAGAACCCAACCTGTTTAGCTAAATGGGTATGCGGGTTCAACCTGAAACTAACCCAAACCCATTTATACTAAACCCAAACCCACGAATTTTGTGTTAGGTTCGTATGGTGCTTTTGGGTTGTGTCAGAAATTCATTAAACGCTTGAATCTTTTTAATGTAGATTTTTATTTTCGTTCTGATGACTAACTGTATACAAATTTTTATGTGTTAACAGTTTCAATGGAGGTTGTTTTCAAAGATGGAGATCCGCCACGTGTCTCGGAAATGGAAGGATCATATTCAACGCAGTCCTGAACACACAAAGGTCTGGATCAAGTCTAACAAACACCGTAGAGTCGTCGTTGTTTACTACCTCTGCCGTAAAAGCCAGCTTGAGCATCCGCATTTTGTTGAGGTTTCTCTCTTCTCTTCTGACGGATTGTGTCTTCGAGGTAAACTTTTCAATTCTTTTCGGCTGTAACGATAACCTAACTGACTAACTGTATACACTTTTTTGTGACTGATTGTTGTGAAAATTTGTTGAAATGTTAGATGTAATCGATCGTTTAAATTCTCTTCGAGGAAAAGGAATGGCGGCAATCTATTCGTGGTCTTCTAAACGGTTAGTTTCTTCATCTCATTCAGCTTATTACATTGATGAACGTTGCGGATAATTATGATTTCAAATTTCAATAGATTTTCGCTTTGTGTTCATTGTCAAATTCGATTACGTTTATGAACAGATGAAATGGATTACCAAAAAAGGATGGTTATAATATTGTTTACTTTCAAGCCATGAAATAAAGTGTCATCATTTATTTTCAGCAAGATGTTTTAAAACCAACCTCAATGTTGAGAAATACTTTTTTACTTTTGCCTGTATATCTTACCAAAGTTAGATATATACCAATTTAATTTAAAAACTAAACAAATATCACCCATTTCACTAAAAACAATTTAACAAACAACCATTTTCCTCTTTTACTTTTCTTAAACTTTCAAAATTTCATATAATCTAATTATAACATTCACTTAAACCCAATTTGACCACCTACTCAACTCTAAAAACCATCTACTAATTTTAATCATCAAATTGTCTTAATGAATTATATAGCTACAAGGTGATTTTTACCCGTTTTAATGTGACTAAAATCTCATTTCTTAGTTTTAGTGAACACAAGAAAAATAATGAAAGACTAAAGTAGTAAAGAAGTAAAGAAGGTAACTCGATTTTCATTACAATAGCTGAGAAAGATTAGAAAAAACAACATTTAGTAGAATAATAAACAATACCAAGTTTAATGAATCTTCACAGTGCTCCTCTCTCTTTTGGTGTTCAACAAAGCTATATTTGGTCGAATTTTATTAATTACGACATCACAAATCTCGGCCCACAAACCCATTTTCTTTATTTACATTTTTGTTGTGTACTTTAGTTAAAATGTTAGATTTTATTGTAAGAGCATTGGGTTAAATTGGTAGATATCATGTCAAAGTAGGTGATACCAAACCCATCGTCACCACTTGCCACCATAAAAAAATAGCATGTAAACTTAGGCTGGAATTTTTTGTAAGATGATATTTTAGCTTTAACCCGTAATGACCCGAACTAAATTGACATTGTTTTTAAAACGACCCCCTTTTACCCAAGCTCACTTTGCTCATAAACCCACATTGACCTGAACCCGTTTTGACCCGTCAGCGAAACCCACCGTCCCCCACCGTTTGTCAGGCTTAATATACATGATATATTATATTGCAGCCTCTCTACTTGGCTAAAAGTCGGTTATGTGTTCACCTCCTGGCTATTTGTATGAATCTTTTAATGTAGATTTTTATTTTCTTTTCGATGACTAACTGTATACAAATTTTTGTGTGTTAACAGTTTCAATGACGGTTGTTTCAAAGACGAAGATCCGCCATGTGTCTCGGAAATGGAAGGATCAGATTCAAAAGTCAAGGACAATTACTCTCCAGAGTTTGTTTATTTTTGAAAAAATCGGTTCTTACACATGGTCCATTGTATGTCGCATTATCAAGAGTTACAAGACGAGATGGCCTCAAAGTTATTATTCTAGACAGTGATGGAAAGAAATCTTTCAAATACAACATTAAATGTTGTATACAAAGAGTTTTTAGAAATTTGTAATGTAATTTTATAATTTTTTTTACGTCTTTCATGTCAAATTACTTAGTTTGTTATTTATTTACTTATTTTTATTATTTTATTTTAGATTAACATTAATTTCTTTTACTTCATACTCTAAACAAACATTTCATTGGAACATTTTTAAAAACGGAGATGTCGACTTATATTTCCAGACAACTTACTAAATTAAAACTTGTGTTCATCTATAAAAAATGGAACTTACAAGTGTCAAAACATTATTATTTTAAATTACTTGGTTTCATGTTATTTTGATTTTTAAAAAATCATACATCATATTTATTAATATGTTTTAAAATTTTAATTTTTTTAAACCCGTGTGTCACACGGGATATAAGCTAGTGTGTGTGTATATATATATATATGGGGGGCCTTATCCTGAGAACGCCAAATATTGAGAGACCCCTGTGAACGAATGAAAAAACCGCAAGAAGTTGGTAAAAGACAATTCAATTTCAATTTTTTACACTTATTATTATTATTATTATTATTATTATTATTATTATTATTATTGTTATTATTCGAATACAATATTAGAAATTAAATTTACATGCTTAAGCTCACATGTATTCATAAATAAGAAAACTTACACATGTGTGAGTTTGTCATTTACACATGTGTAAAAAATTTATTAAAAGTGATTTTGAGAGAAAAGATAAATTATTTAAAGTGTAAATTCTTTTTTTAATGTTTTATTTTAATTATAATTAGCTTTGTATTAAAAAGAAAATTGATTTTGATTTGTTTCTTTCATTTGTTCACACGATTCTCGTAATATTTAACGTTCTTAAGATAACTCTCCATATATATATATATATATAGAGAGAGAGAGAGAGAAAGAACATCCATGAAAAGAAGATTATGGTTGTTTAATGAGTGACTCGAAAGATAAACTTAGACAGATTTCAAACTAATTTACATATTCTATTGTTATATGCAATTTACTTCTTTTCCAGGTACGTGTTTGACAGTTGTCAAGTTAAACGTTGTACATGTATTATTTGGCTTGCATGAAAGTTTGTAGTCTTGACCTTCTCTCTTGATTCAAGTACAAAGTCTCGGGTAACACCCTAAAGTTTGAACATAAATAATGGACTTCAATCAAGGATTTGATTTTGGATTTAAAAAACCCATTTCTAAAACTATAGAAAAAACATGTTAAAGGCTCATGGGAGGCATAAAGGTAGTTTATTTCAAAACCCTAACTATGGAAGGAGCATGGTAGCCACCATGCATATTCTTGTACTTTACGTTTCAAGATCTAGAGAGAGAAACTCTCACTTTTGCTTGTTTTGAGCTAGGTTTGAGGGGAAACGTCGGTGGTGTGTTTAAGTTTCCGTTCAGGCAATCCGAAGGTGGTTTAAGGTTGTGTCGAGTTTCAAGCTTAAAAGCTTGGTTTTGGTTTAATGGTTAGTGTTTGATAAAAAGGTTGAGATTTTGTTAACCATAATGCATGGAAACATGGTACACGCCCATATTGAGGCATAAGGATTCATAAAGTTGGAATCTTGATATAGGTTCAGGTCTGCAATGTAAAGTCGCCATACACAATGGGTTAGGGTTTTTCTACTTGGAGAAGAAGGTAAACACTTAGTTGCACCCTCCCAAACGAAAAGTAGTTTTCAAATGAATTGTTTATGCAATGAAATGTAATGTTTGGCCAATTGATTTCCCACTGAAATGTATGTTGAACGTAAAGTTGGTTTCCGCGAATTTTGTAGTCAATGACAAGTCTTAAACTTCGCTCAATTATGGGAACAAAAAGTTGATCTTGTAGGTGATCTTTGACCAAGTTGACTGAGAGATTCTCCAATTTAAACCCTCCTGTTTTGTCCTTTTGCTCAGGGGTATTTTCGTCATTTTGGTCATTAAAAAGTTTGAGATCTGCACTTCATTAACATCAGATCTGCACTCTCTCTCAACACCCCCTTTCTCATCGAAACTGCTCCAGCCAAACACCACAATTCTCTGTACCAATCGTTTATATACTTAACCATTATTGTTCTTCAATAGATTCAATCAACGGGAACAAAAATATTTCATATTCTTGTAAACACTTAGTTATAAACATTTTACAACATCATAAACCAAGAATTTGACTTTCTATTAATTTGTCATTTTATACATTAAATCCTCAACAAGAAGAAGTTCAGAAACCCTAAATGGTAGATGACTTGTAACGAATCGTCTGAGGAAGTCCGGGTTGATCCGACCCGACAAGCTTCCGGATCTCAGATCTAAACTTTTAGATAACATGTCTCCAACTACCTTTATTATTGGAACCGAGAACGCTTATTTCTTCCTGATTCATCTCCAGATCTAATGCGAAACCGGGTTTTCTGGAGAGGATCCATTCCCAGCCGAGATTCCACCAATTTCTGACGGAATTAGAAGCTGATTCGCCGATAGAAGAGACTGATTTGGAGCTGCGTACCGCCCACGTGGTGGTGGAGGAGATTGTTGGCTGTTGGATGGCAGAGATGCGGTGGCGGATTGTGGTGGGTTGGGAGAGTGGGAGAGATTTGGTGGTGTGGAAGATGGAGGTCATGGTGGAGAGTTGTGTCACACCCCGAAAATATCAGAGCTGGCGTGACTGGACTGGTATCTTCATTGCACAGCGGAAGCAATAAGCAAAGACTTTCTAGAAATTGAACGCCCGCTAAGTACTCGAATCCCCAATGGTTCTCCTATTCCAACCGTGCCATAATTTGAAAAGTAACCTAAGAAAGAAACATGCGAAAAATCAACATAAAGTTGAGCAAATTCATAGTTTGTTTTGGAAAAGATTTAAAACAAATCTTTTTGAATAACCGGTTTGTGAAATATTATTGAGAAAACGAATTTAGAAATCATTTTCTTGTCAAGTTATATGGAAACTTTGTATTTGTAACGCATTATGTTCGTAAAACCATGTATTTGTAAACTCTTGTATTTGTAAAGTTTGTATAACCATAAATGCCCACCCTGACTTTGACTTCATGCCCACATAATCCTATGCTTTGAATTTGTATAAAACATGGTATGCAATTTGTAAAACCCCGGTATGAAAGCGAACAAGGAACAGAACAATTAATGTGTAGCTAATACATTAATATACGTGACATGGTGCAGGAAGACTCAAACCTAGCAGACTTTGCACAAGGCTTCCGGCTGTAAGACATAGTCACCACATGGTCCACTCGACGGACTCATGGGTGGGGCTCGCTACACCCAAATAGATCTATCACTCATGCCCCTCGGTCCTAACACGAGGATTAATGGTCTTAAGAGTACGCCTACCCATTCACACGATCTACTGTACTTTCCAAACTAACCATACCAATTGTAATTGTTTGTAATTCTTTTGTGACATGTACTTCACCTCCGAAGTTATAAAACAAAACAGTTTAAAGAAAAGGGGGACATGAACTCACTGGGTGTCCCGTTCCTCAAACGCAGACCAACCCAGTCCCAATATTATCGCTAGACGATCCCATCCCTAGTCATGAAAATCATTCACATTTCGACAATACGCATTTGTTTTATAAAAACCGGTATATTTAGTATTATCCATTCGTAAACCATTTGAGTTCCTCGAAATCCATTCGTAACATGATTTAGAAATATGAGTTTTCGTTTGTTCAAAAAAAACTTTGTATGTTCTTGCAAAACGTGCTTTGTCTAAAATATGCAGTCTTTGTTCACCGAAAACTTTGTGTTTCTGCAAAACGTGCATGTCTTTCCACCCCGAAAAAATTTATAAAAATGTAAAACCGTAAAATGGTGGGGTTATGAACTCACCTGGATATTCCTGTGCAAAGCTAGCTAAATACGACTTCGTGATGTCGTTTCCAAGACGTGACTCGCTAGCATGCACTCTACAATATTCATAACACGGAATATCTTATAAGTTTCTAAATAAACGCAGTAACTAAACTATGTGTCATCGAGCTCTACCGAATCGTTAACCGAACGATTCAATGGTAAGTTGTTAACTTAGATGAAACGAAGAAGTTATGCTTGTTAAGTTCCGTTTAATATCGGCGATAACTTACTAAGTCTAGAAACACTTAGTTTTCGAGAAATTCGAATATATAGATATTTATACAAAAATATAAATATATTGGTAGGATAGTGTTAGTCGTCCCGCGAAGTCGCACGTGTATGTAGCGAAGAATATATAACAAAATCGTATTATATGTCGTATGCCGTGTAGGCGTTTTGAAATAAATATAAAAGTGATATTTATTTTACAACAGTGTCATCGAGTTGTTTGTGTTTGAAAATAAATATATATTTATTTTTATTTTTATAAATGAATACGAGTCGCTTGATGTTTGAAATAAACATAAAACTATGTTTATTTTTATAAAAGAATTCGTTATTGTTTGGTACTAGAAATAAATATATAAAATATATTTATTTTTGTAAAAACGAATTCATGTCATTTGATCTTTGGAATAAATATAAAAACTATATTTATTTTATAAAACGAAGGCATGTTCGGCGTTTGAAACAATATAAATAAGTATATTGATTTTATAAAAGATTTGTCGAATTTCCGAAGTTTAAAATAAATATTATAACTATATTTATTTGTTGTCGAAATAATTTCCGAATCGTTGCTTTTGAAAGTTGTAAAGTGTCGTTGAAAGTAATATTCTTTTGTGTTTGTTTTCATAAAAGTCGTTTGAATTAGATGCTTCTCGTTTTACAATAAAAACAAATTTTGTTTTCGGGTTTTTTTGAAAAACGGGCAGAGTTTCCTCTGTTTTTGGACGGCCCCGACAACGCAAGTTGTCGTTATTTTATCAAGATTCAACAATTTATTCAACAATATTTGCGTATAATTACTTTATATAAACAAAATAATTAGTAATTCTAACTAATAATTCGTCGTTTATTCGGTTCGAGCTCGTTCACGAAATTATAAAACTATTTTTAAAATATCATAACGAAATCACATCTTTAAATCATTACCATAGGAATGACGAAATAAACGCGCCGTTTACCAAATCCTCATGTTGAACGCTAGCTCAGTTGACCGAGTTGACCCGCTGAGTTTGACCGAGTCAACTCGGGTTGACCGAGTTGAGTTGACCCGTAAGCTGAGTTGAACCATTTTGTCCCGAAGAACCCGAACCGAGTTCCGTTGACTGTCTTTGACCCAGAACCCGAACCGAGTTAACTGAATGTTGACCGAGTCGAACCGAAATACACCAAGTCGAACCGAGTTGGACTGAGTCGAGACCCGAACCCGTCATGAAGCTGCTGATTGACTGAGTTTAACCGAACCATGAACCGCGAACCGAGCCCGTGACTGAAACAACGTGAAACCCGACAGATAATGTCAAGGACCGCCGGATAAACAAACTGACCGGTGGTCTGAGTCTCCATCTCGCTCTCTGTTGTTCGAACCCCCCAAAAACTGACTCGAACTGGAACCAAGTCGAACCTGAAACCGGTGAACTCGCCGGATGAAGACAATGTCCGCCGGTCAATGGCGCCGACCGCCGGTTCTCTTACTCTTCTCAGCTCTCTCTCTCTCTGTCTCCGTCGCCGTGCGCCGCTGTGAGCGGCGGCTCTGGTTCCATCGTCACGAACAGCCGGTAATCACCGGTTTGTTTAGGGTTGTACCGGTGGGTGTGACTTATACAAGAAGAAAAAGGTGCCTGTGGTGTCATCGGTGAACTGAACCCGGAGAATCAAGATGATTGGAGCACGGCTCCGCTGGTTATTCCGGCCACCGGCATGTAATCAGAGGGAGGGAGAGGGAAAATGTTGTGAGGTGTGTGTGACTTGAGTGGCATCGAGAGGGAGAGGAGAATGACGATGATTATGTTGTTTGTGTTTTGAATCTTGAGGGTTTTCTCCATTTAGAAGTGAATGGGAGAGAGAGAGAACACCTGGTGTGCGTGTGTTTGATCTGATTTTTCACAAAAATGAAGATAAGGTTAGTTTATGTAGTATATATATATATCTAGAGTTAGTTTAGTGGGCTTCGGGCATGGGCCCAGGGCCCACAAGCCCGATCTCGTGTTTAGGTGACCCGTAATTCCTACGAGACCGTTAACGCACCCGATTAGCGTAAAAGTATCGTAAATAAATTTCTTAGAAGTAAATTATGAAAAATAGCGTCAGTATTCGCGTTAGGTGCATTCGTTTGTCGATTACGGTAATAACCGCGAAAAGTTACATTGTTGCCGTGTTTAATCCGTTTTTCGATTCGGTTTCGACTACGGGCTTAAAAATTTAATTACGAAGCTGAAATATATCGTAAAAATTTAGTATTTGACGGCGTTGTCAGTATTTTGTACGGTTTCAGTTAGTTATCGTTTAACGTTTCACAGGTTTCTCTGTAACCACCGTTCGCGCACTGTAAAGTCGGATATACGTTCCCAGGCACTCCAAAGGCCTAATTAAGTAAATTTGCGTCTTAAACACTATTTATTATCATCCTAATATTTGTTAATCGCGTAATTAGGTGCCGTAAATCACCAGTTGTCACATTCTCCCCATGTTAATGAAATTTCGTCCTCGAAATTTAGACTACGTTAACTCCTTAGAGTTACGTTATGTGTAGGTAAATACGAATTGTATCAAAGTGGATGACCACAAAATCGGATCAAGACTTATTCAAATCATGTGAATTCAAGGACATTCCTCCACAATAGGAATCCCAACGGTTTAAAAGAAATGTGTTTCAAAAGTTGATGTCAAAGGAAACAAGATGTATAGATACAGTAACTAGTGTGACTAAGTTAACAGGGGTCCAACAAAGAACAGGAACTTTGACCAATTGAATTTCGTATGAACGTTCACAATATGTAAATGAGTTTTAGAAGCAACAACATCCACTGGATGAACTTAGAATCAACAAGCTCAAATGTAATAGTTTGCATGAAACGCTCGATCGTGATCAACACAAGCTGCAAGTTATACCGACGCCACAAGGTGTCGTAGAGAATGAAACAATTTCAATATAGTTGTCATACCCCAACCGATGGCGGAAACATCGGGGCGCGACACTGAGCGAAACAGATTGTCCAGAAGTTTCCATAACAACTATAATTACCAATTATTTAAAGCAACACATCCCATACCATGTCATAAAAGATAATACAATTATTACAGAAAAGATCTAGTCAAATTGTTTTGTTCCGACAACTCAGATTTTTTTATTATAGACAATTGTTTATTGTTGACCTAGGTCTTTCCTAGCCTCGATTTCACAGCAAAGTAAGCAAACAAGCATCCTAAGCATCTGTCACATACGTTAAAGTAAAGGTCAATACACATAGTGTAAAGGTGAGCATACAAGTTTAATAGATATAATAGAGTTCGAAATCGATTACGCATAACCAGCACGTACACAGTGTGAAATGAGGCATGTTAGTTATCGACATGAACCTATCGATACCAATGACTGCGGGTTGACCGCCCAAGGCAGTTCGCGATACACACTCACCACTGTGAGCCATGTAACTAATTGTCCTTAACAACCCCTGAGTGAACAGGTGCTGAGTCCAAACTATAGTACTATCGTTGCTAAGGCAGGTAGACAACATTCCATGTGTAAACATAACAAACAAGCATTCATTAAGTCACGTATAACATGCGGTAACGGTTAGCGTTAAAAGTATTGCGTAGTGTGTTCGATGTGATTTAGATTAAGTAAAGTATGTAACACCCAAAAATGCGTAAAGCAAAAAGGGATCGTGTATACTCACAGCGATTGGTGGATTGAAGGGAGCGCTAGAGAGTAAGGTTAGCCTGATCAAAATGATAGCATAACGATAAGTGACGCGTAAAATGATGCAAAGTGTAAGTGGGTCGGATAGTAGTTCGATCGGATGGTAGTCCGATCAGACAGCTGGTTGTTCAAGTGACAGTCCGCTCGGATGGTTATCCGAGCGGGTGACCCTTCGAGTGGATTGTTACTTCCTTTGGGAAGGATGTGTTTGTGTATGATGGCTTGACTTTTAAAGTTTTCGTTGTAGCATTTTAAAATATAGAAGTATCACTACCTTTCAGGTCGGTCGATCGAACGATCGTTCGATCGGGTGACAACCCAATTGGTTGGACACTTTAGTGAGAACAAGTTCACAGCAGGACGGTCACTCAATCAGATGACTACCTGATCGGGTGGCAACCCTTGTGCATGGAACATGTTGAAAATTGTTTAAGTGTTGAAGTCTGAACATTACATGGTCCAGTGGTAGTCCGATCGGGTGGTAATCTGATCAGTCAGCACTTCGTTCAAAGTTCATCCTTCAAAGGTTTGAAAACAAAAGTTATGTGTGGGGCTAAGGTTTAAGTCGATCGGGTGACAACCCGTTCGGATGACAGTCCGATCGGACGGTAGTGCGATCGGACGACATTCTGTCCTGGTCGTTCCGTTCGTCTTACACTTGGTTGTTTTGATAGTTTGTCGTTTTGTCGAGATGTGTTGATAACGTATTAGACAACAGGAACCTCGTCAAGACTTAGTACTCTTGATCGGACAGGAATCACCCAACTCCGACCCGTTAACTGTTCGAGACGGTGTTCCATGTTTAACCCGAAATCGGTAACCTCATGGATAGAATCCAGATCTTGGACCAACACAATCCACAAGAATGAGTAGGAAGTCCGTACAAGCTCTGATTCTATCAGTTTTGAGTGCATTGAGTGTAAAAGAGTTGAAAGAAAGTTAGAAATCTTCTTTTAATCCTTTTTCACCATGAATATGTTCAGATCTATGAAAGATCTTTGTTCATTCATGTGGAAATCGGTTAGATCTAAGTTGTTCTTAGTGGATTGAGGCCAAAACATGTAGTTCTCAAGAACACCATGTTGACATCATCCTAGAACACCTTGAATCTTGATGATTTCATGGTTAAAAGTTAAGATTCAAAAGATAGAACGGTGTAGGAGAGCGTGTAGATCAAGAAAGTACAAGATTTAGGTTGAGATCTTACCGGAATCGCGAGAAAATCAAAGAAAAGTGAGGTTGAAGCGCTGGTCGGACAGAGGTGTGCAAAAGTGGAAAGTATGATGGTGACAGGGGGTATTTATAGGGGTTTCACAAAGTGGAAAGGGGCTGGTCGATCGGGTGGTAGCCTGGTCGACTGGCTGATCGATCGAGTGGTAGCTCGATCGAACAGCTGGTCGATCGGCTGGTCACTTGGTCGATTGGCCAGTTGGTTCGAGCGTTCGGTGCGGCGAGTTTTGCCGTTTCGATTGCGATTGCGAGTATTGAGATGCGATGGAGTTTCTTATTCAAATTACTTTTAATCCCAACTACTATATCTAACATACAATCATCCTATTTTACTTGCGTTTAGCGTTTGCGATTCGAGTTTCTATTACGTTTCGATTAAACTCCACACATAAGCATAAACATGCACAAGTAACACATAAAAGGCACACACACGTATAAACAATAACCAAAAGCATAAATTCGAGTTGCGAGTGCGATTGCGATAAGCGATAAGCGATCAAATATGCGATAAATATCGGCTAAACCTCGATTAGTAATAGATACTCCACATAATACAACTAACGTAAAGCATAAATTAGACTATCTACAAGTCAAAGAAGTCAAAACAGGAGTTGAGCAAGGCGTGACAGATCGCAATTAGCAATCTTGTCTCTCTTTGACTTCAATCTTGACTTTGACTTTGACTTTCAAAACACGGGGTGTTACAACCTCCCCCACTTAAGGGAATTTCGTCCCGAAATTAGGCTGAAGCCGTAACAAATAACTGCGGGTACTTCGCCTTCATGTCGCTTTCGAGTTCCCAAGTGAACTCTGCGCCACGTTTGCCTTCCCATCGGACTTTCACAACGGGGATGCGCGAGCGCCTGAGCTGCTTGGTTTGGTGGTCCATGATTTCGATAGGCTTCTCCACGAAGTGTGGTGTTTCGTTTATTTGGAGGTCATCAAGAGGTACAATTAGATCATGCTCAGCCAGGCACTTTCGGAGGTTTGAAACATGGAAAGTCGGGTGGACGTTACTAAGTTCCTCCGGTAGTTCGAGTCTGTAGGCGACTTTTCCGATCCTTTCTAGAATCTTAAAAGGTCCAACATATCGAGGCGCTAGTTTCCCTTTCTTGCCGAATCTGACCACACCCTTCCAAGGTGATACCTTTAGGAGTACGTAGTCGCCAACGTCAAATTCAAAGGGCTTGCGTCGTCTATCGGCATAACTTTTCTGACGACTCCGAGCTTTCAACAGGTTGTCTCAAATTTGGAGGATTTTGTCAGTTGTTTCTTGCAATAGCTCGGGACCGGTTAATTGCGAATGCCCGATCTCGTGCCACACAATAGGCGATCGACATCTCCTTCCGTATAAAGCCTCAAACGGTGCCATCTGAATGCTGGAATGATAACTGTTATAATACGAGAACTCGACTAACGGAAAGTAAGCGTCCCAATTACCACCGAAATCTATGACACACGAATGGAGCATGTCTTCAAGAGTACGGATCGTTCTTTCGGTCTGACCATCGGTTTGTGGATGGAATGCGGTAATCAGATTAAGAGTGGTACCGAGAGCTGCTTGAAACGTTTCCCACAGTCGCGAGGTAAAACGAGCATCATGGTCAGAGATGATGTCGAGAGGCGTCCCATGTCGACAGATGACCTCATCGGTGTAGATTCGGGCTAATCGTTCTACCTTGTAGTCTTCCCGTATTGGTAGAAAATGAGCGGATTTGGTCAAACGGTCGACGATAACCCAGATGCTATCGTGACCAACGGTTGTTTGAGGGAGTTTGGTTATGAAGTCCATGGCTATACTCTCCCACTTCCATATAGGGATCGGGGGTTGTTCGAGTAAGCCAGAGGGTCTTTGATGTTCGGCCTTAACTTTTGAGCAAGTTAGGCACTTCCCAACATAGAGAGCGATATCCCTCTTCATGTCCGGCCACCAGTACTTGTAGCGAAGGTCCGGGTACATTTTGTCGGCACTGGGATGAATAGAATACCGAGATTTGTGGGCTTCGTCCATCAGTCGCAAATCGTTCCGCTTAGGGATCCAAATTCGGTCCAGATAGTGGAATATCCCATTCGACTTATTAACAAGGTGGGTTCCATCGTGGTGAATCCTTTCTTTCTTCAAAGTGCGCTCATTAAAACAAGCATGCTGGGCTTCGCGAATGAGGGTTTCGAGATGATGCTGGGTTGGAATGTTGGGAATGCTATGCAGATAACTCCGCCTGCTGAGAGCGTCGGCAACGACATTTGCTTTGCCCGGGTGATAACGAATCTCGCAGTCATAATCACTGAGAAGTTCTACCCATCGGTGTTGACGCATATTAAGTTCTTTCTGGTTGAAGATATGTTGCAAACTCCTATGATCGGTGAAGATCGTACACTTGGTACCATACAGGTAGTGTCGCCAAATCTTTAACGCAAAAACAACTGCGCCTAGCTCGAGATCGTGGGTTGTATAGTTCTTCTCGTGGATTTTGAGCTGATGAGACGCGTAGGCAACGACCTTGTCCCGCTGCATGAGAACACAACCAAGACCAAGGTTCGAGGCATCGCAATAGAAAATAAAGTCATCGTTTCCGTCGGGTAACGCGAGGATGGGAGCATTGCAAAGCATGTGCTTGAGGGTTTGGAGGGCAGACTCCTGTTCAGTTCCCCAAACAAAGGATATGTCTTTATGTGTGAGAGCGGTAAGCGGCACAGTGATTTTAGAGAATCCTTCGATAAATCAGCGATAATAGCCCGCTAGTCCGAGAAAAGAACGAACTTCAGACGAGTTCTTCGGCGTAACCCAACTCTTGACAGCTTCAATCTTCGCAGGATCGACGTGAATACCTTGACTATTGACAATGTGACCGAGGAATTGAACCTCCTCCGGCCAAAATTCACACTTGTTGAACTTGGCATAGAGTCGATTCCCTTGGAGTAACTCGAGAACCAAACGTAGATGCTGCGCGTGTTCGGCTTTCTACTTGGAATAGATCAGGATCTCATCGATGAACACAATGACGAAGCGGTTTAGAAATGGTTTACACACCCGATTCATCAGGTCCATGAAAACCGCGGGTGCGTTTGTTAGACCAAAAGGCATAACAATGAACTCATAGTGGCCGTATCGAGTGCGGAATGCGGTTTTGGGTATTCCTCCTCTTGAATGCGTAGCTTGTGATAGCCTAAACGTAGATCGATCTTCGAGAAACATGAGGAACCTTGTAGCTGATCAAACAAATCATCAATTCGAGGCAGGGGATGACGATTCTTGATTGTCAACTTATTCAATTCCCGATAGTCGATGCACATCCTGAACGATCCGTCCTTCTTTTTGACGAAAAGGACTGGCGCGCTCCAAGGAGAGGTGCTCGGGCGAATGAAGCCTTTATCAAGTAATTCCTGGAGCTAACTCGAGAGTTCGCGCATCTCGGATGGAGCGAGTCGATAAGGAGCTTTAGCAACGGGGTTGGCTCCAGGAATGAGGTCGATACGGAAGTCGATATCACAACTTGGCGGTAAGCCTGGAAGATCATCGGGGAAAACCTGAGGAAATTCATAGAAAACAGGAACATCTTTCACTTCGGTCTTCCTTTTCTTTTCCTTCTCCGCTATTACAATATTAGCTAAGAAAGCTCTGTATTCCTTGGGGAGATACTTGCTAGTTTGGACGCATGACATAAGCTTGAGACCTTTCGAAGCAGTTTCACTATAGACACACAGCTGGTCACCATTAGCGAGCGCGAATCAAATCATCTTGTCAAAGCACACAACTTCAGCATGGTTTTCGCGAAGAAAGTCCATGCCTAATATGACGTCAAAACTTCCGAGTTGCATCAGAATGAGGTCGATCGGAAAGATGTGATTGTTGAGCTCAAGGGTATAATCGCGAAGAACAGAATTAACGGCGATGGTTCTTCCAGTGGCGACTTCGACATCGAACGTCGAGCAGAGATGGGAGCGCTTACGATTGAGGAGCTTCTCGAATTCAAACGACACAAAACAGTTATCGGCTCTAGTATCAAATAAACACGAAGCATAAATACCATTCACAAGGAACGTACCATTGTGTCACACCCTGATATTTCCACGTATTACCGGTGGACCCGGTGGGGAGTATTGTGACGTAGTTGATATCATAGACAATTTATATTATCACAGTTTAATACACAGCGGAAGTCGAAAGATAAAATCATTACAGACCGAATAAAAAGTAATATCAAATGTATTACAAATGGTTGTAAGGATCCACAGGCGGATCAAAGTTCAAAAGATCATTGTTCAACAGATTTAATAACATCTAAGCTTGCAAGACTCTTTATTGATGCTAGAAGTAGCCAGCCTATTCCGTGTAGTACCTGCACTTAGCCTTTTTGGAAAATACGTCAGTTTACATTGGTAAATACAATTAACCGACTCATTTTGAAAATGTTTAAGAAAATTGATTTGAATGCGCAAGGCATAAAATAATCTTTTATAACTTGGGATAATTATTTATATACAATCTTGTAAAAGAATTACATGTTCGTTTTACGTTCAGTAGCCCGGGCTGAATACCGGGTTAAAGTTTAATAGACACACCACATTATATAATCCCGTGTCGAGTTATTCTCGAACATACGGTTATACCTTTTTATTTATATGCACCGGCAGGTGTATGCCTACACCCCGTGCTTAGGTCGTGGCCATTTCAATGAATGATGCCAAGGATATCCGGGACATGGTCATTAACCCCCCCAAAGGCTTTAAGCAAACAAAACAGTTTAAACGGGTCATCTCAATAAATTAACCTTCATATGATTAAAAATTCAATGCCCGACCAAGCGGTATTTTATATACCGTACCCCAAGCCCGTATAAGGGAAAATAAGTTAAAAGTATTTACCTGAGCAAGTATATATCACAATCAGTGAGTGCAAGTATCTTTTACTGGTCTCCTAATCTGGAACGAAGGTTTTAATAACCTATTAGATTCCTAACGAGTCTTAATTAAGTCTAAACTCAGACCGGTTAGTTTTAAAGGAAGATATACGGTTCAAAACGCACGATTAAGCGATGACCGGATTAGAGTGTGGTTTAGACCCGACAATTTTGTATACTTGTATAATATGGGTAAACTAAACACATTCTGGATTTAGAGATAAAAATGATAAGGTTTGACCTGTTTCGGCTAATTTATGCAAACTAGTTACATAAACCGCACCGAACGCGAATGATGCGTTACGGGTAACCAAATGAGTCATGAACAGGTTTCCTAAGTTAATATGCCCTAAATAAGTTGTGATATCAGTATGATACCTTCCATTATGCCCAAAATGGATTTAAACTCAAATTATGCCCCGTAGTGGTATTTCGGTCATTTTAAAGGTTATAAAAGAGTTTAAATGTTAATATGAGTTATAGGTCTGATATAATCAGTAAAAATATTTATTTTTATAAGTTATAACAGTAGGGTATTGCATATATGTGAAATTTATCTTCTTAAACCAAAGTATGCACCGTAGGGGCATTTTGGTAATTTCACATAAGCTTTAAAAGGTCAAATTTAGAAATCTGAATTCAAAACTTTATCCTACTGTTAAAATATAAAAATTTACTAAAAACATCAGTAGGTATTAAGTCTTATATGTTAAAAATAGTTTTGACCCATACTATGTGCTTAAAACGCGTAAAAGTCGGTTTTAAGCGATTTTCGGGTTTAAATAGGAAATCTGAGTTTTTGATCAGTTTATAAAGTTTAAAATATTTTATTTATGATATAAAATCAGTAGCAAAAAGTTTGGTGTCAAAATATTATGTAAAACTCATTTCATTCACGAAAAGGGTATAACCGACATTTACCGAATTATAGCAAGAACCCTATGTTATGCTCAGCTTAAAAATAATTAAAAATCTTCAAAAATCCCAAAATATTATTTTATATCAGTGGGTAAAAATTTTGGTGTCAAGATTTGGGTTTAGATAGGCTTTATGCTAATTACACCGTTTAATTAATAAAAAGCTTTACAATTACGCTATTGAGCATAACTCCTAATCTAGACCTCAAACTGATGTCAAATTTTTAGGACAAGTTTATAAATAAGTAATAAAGGTTTTTGTCCTCTCACATTTAGGCATATAACGGAAACTTGCATATGAATCGAATAACTAATGAACCAAGTTGTATAACCTCAGGGGTTACACTAATCTATAACCTGGTCCTAATAGAGCTGTAAGGGAATTCTAAAATATGCTACATTGGGTCAGAACTGAAAGTCAAAGCAAAAGTCTACTTTTGCGACTTTCGGTTCCGAACCGAGCTTAAACTGAAAATTGTCGGGTTGAACATGTTTAGACATGTTCTTACATTAATTACCAAGTTATATGAGTGATAAAACAGGTTTCATAGCTTCTACATTGTTAATTATGTGTTTATGCGAAAATTTGTTTTCTGTTGACTTTTTATAATTAACTTTGACCCGACAATTGACCTAGTTAGAGTGGGAATCAGGGGGTGCCCTTTTAAGGGTTTATTACCCGTATAATTACTAACTCAAAGCTATTTTTAATTCGAGAATTGACTGGACAATTTGTGATTAATTACTAAGTCAAATCTTAATTACGACGGGTTTGACTTTAGGCCATTAAACTAATAAAACTGAATTAAGAGAGGTTAAGGACACTTACTGAAGTCCTATGCACGACTAATGATCCTAAGGAAGTGGTCTTGAGCTCCAGGAGGTTCCAGAAATGAAGCTATAATGATTTTCAAAATGAATGCCCAAATGTTCCAACAAGAGGTTTCTTATATAGGGGTTTTGATCACATAAGATGATGCCAAACATGTCTACAAGTGTTGTATGATGTTCCCAGGTGTCCCTAGGCATGCAAAACTGTTAGCCACGCTTCAGGAATTCGAAAACCATGCAAAAAGGTCGGTTAAACGGGCTGAACAGACACCTGCCATGTTTTTTGGACGCTGGCAGGTTTTAGGCGGCACGCGTAAGACATAAAGGAGTCTTACGCGGCCGGTATGGCTCCCAGGCTCAGGTTAAATAAGTTTCAGAAATTGCATGTTTGGTCCCTGGTCCTTTTTATAGTTGTTTTAACTTTGTTTATTGCACTTTTAACCCTCCAACTTGATTTTTAAGGACCCCAAGACATAAACAAACTTTGTTAAGTCCCCGGTTAGCTTTACGATCACCGAAAAGTCCTAAAATTTCAACGTTGACGCTTTTAACCCCTTATCTACGAATATTGGCATAACTTTCTCATACGAAATCGAAACCTTGTGAAATTTTTATCACTTATTCTAGTGAGCATAATTAATCGTTACAAAGCTCCGGGTTCACTAAAAGGTCACTCAGAGGTATAAATTAAACATGTTGACACATTTAACCCTTGCGGTTTGTAAACTCTCACTTTCTTCCACAAACGGCTTCATATGATTCATAATTCATTCGTTTAAGGGTATAAACATCGTGTAGGGTTGTTGAAAGGTATAATTATTCAATGTTAATATTTTGAATCTTCTTACACACATACTTTCTTTGTTTGTCAACTTTAGTCCCTCATATTCAATCCATTCCACGTTTAAAGCTCATGACACGTGTCTTTATTATATTGGACATGAATTTACGAGGTGTTACATCCTCACCCCCTTAAAAGAAATCTCGACCTCGAGATTTACTTAAATAAATGAGGGTACTTCTCTTTCATTGTGGACTCTACCTTCCACGTATACTCGGGACCTCTACGGGCATCCCATTTAACCTTTTGAATTGGTACCTGCTTCCTTCGAAGCTTCTTAACCTGTTGATCCTCAATCCACAAAGGTTTCTCGAGAAACTTCAGGCTCTCATCTATGTGCACATCCGTATGTGGTATGACTAGTGATTCATCAGCTAGACATTTCTTCAGATGTGGAATACATTATGAATACCACTGAGCTGTTCAGGCAAATTTAACTTATAAGCCACTGTTCCGACACATTCGATGATCTCGAATGGTCCTATATATCTTGGGCTTAACTTGCCTTTCTTACCAAATCGCATTACCCCTTTCCAAGGTGATACTTTCAGTAACACTTTGTCACCAACCTCAAACTTTAGAGGTTTACGCCTTTTATCTGCGTAGCTTTTCTGCCTATCCCTGGAAGCCTTGAGATGATCTCGTATCTGTATAATCTTATCTGTCGTCTCCAGGACTATATCAGGTCCTGTTAATTGGAAATCTCCAACTTCTACCCAACAAACGGTCGTTCAGCACTTTCTTCCATACAGAGCTTCAAAAGGTGCAGCTTGAATGCTGGAATGATAGCTATTGTTGTATGAGAATTCAATCAATGGGAGATAATCATCCCAACTTCCTCCTAAGTCAATAACACAAGCTCGTAGCACATCCTCGAGTGTTTGTATAGTACGTTCACTTTGACCATCCGTCTGAGGATGATATGCAGTGCTGAAGTTTAATCGAGTGCCTAGGGATTGCTGAAAGCTTTCCCAGAAGTGCAATGTATACCTTGTATCTCTATCAGAGATGATAGACATTGGCACTCCGTGAAGAGATACAATCTCATCCACGTACAGCTGAGCTAACTTATATGAGCTGTGTGTTTCCTTAATAGGTAAAAAGTGGGCTGACTTAGTCAGTCTATCCACTATAACCCAAATAGTATCATTTCCTCTCTTCGTCTTTGGTAACTTGGTGATAAAATCCATAGTCACCATTTCCCACTTCCAGGTGGGAAGTTCAGGCTGTTGTAGCAGACCTGACGGCTTCTGGTGTTCAGGTTTAACTTGCGCGCACGTCAAACATTTGGCTACATAAGTAGCTATAGACTTCTTCAAGCCTATCCACCAATAATTTGCCTTCAAATCCGGGTACATCTTATCATTTCCAGGATGAACTCAATACTTAGAACTGTGGGCTTCTTGAAGGATAACATCCCGAAGTCCTCCATAGATCGAAACCCATATTCGTCCATTCAATCTTAGGATTCCATCCTTGCCATAAGATAACTGCACTGCAGTGACTCCCAACTTTTCATTTGGATAGTTAGCTTCTAATACAGCTTCCTTCTGAGCGGCTAACAATCTTTCATTTAAACTGTTCTTTAACTCAATGCTCTTGGCATTGATTCTTATGGGCTTCACCCTCTCTTTCCTACTTAAGGCATCGGTGACCACATTTCCCTTACCTGGATGGTATCGGATTTCACAATCATAATCATTCAGTGTCTCCATCCGTCGTCGCTGCCTCATGTTAAGATCCTTCTGATTAAACAGATGTTGAAGGCTCTTGTGATCAGAATAGATCACACACTTGGTACCATATAAATAATGCCTCCAAAGTTTTAGTGCAAACACAACGGCACCGAATTCTAAGTCGTGGGTGGTGTAATTCTTCTCATGCACTTTTAATTGTCGGGAAGCGTATGCAATAACTTTACCTTTCTGCATTAGCACACATCCCATGCCAGTGTGCGATGCGTCGCAGTAAACCACAAATTCTTCAATCCCTTCAGGCAATGTTAACACAGGAGCATTTCTTAACTTCTATTTAAGAATATCGAAGGATTCTTGTTGCTTAGGACCCCAATCAAACTTAATATTCTTTCTAATCAACGAAGTTAGGGGTGCTGCAATCCTTGAGAAATTCTCAATAAAACGCCTGTAGTATCCTACCAGGCTTAAGAAGCTGTGAATCTTTGTGGGCATCTTCGGCTCTTGCCAATTCATGATAGCCTCAATCTTAGCGGGATCCACCTGGATACCACACTCACTAACCATATGTCCAAGGAATTGGACTTCACGAAGCCAAAACTCGCATTTAGAGAACTTAGCATAAAGCTTCTCTTGCTGAAGAAGTTTAAGAATACACCGAAGGTGCTTCTCATGGTCAGCCTTATTCTTTGAATAAATAAGAATGTCATCAATGAAGACAATGACAAACTTGTCCAACTAGGGTTTGCAAATGCGATTCATGAGGTCCATGAACGCTGCTGGTGCATTAGTGAGCCCGAAAGGCATCACCAAGAACTCGTAGTGACCATAGCGAGTTCTAAATGCAGTCTTGTGCACATCTTCATCTCTAACCTTCAGCTGATGATAGCCTGACCTTAAGTCAATCTTGGAGAAGTAACTTGCCCCTTGCAGTTGATCGAACAAATCATCGATCCTGGGCAATGGATATATGTTCTTGATTGTGACCTTGTTAAGCTCATGATAATCGATGTATAGACGTATCGATCCATCTTTCTTCTTTACAAACAGAATTGGTGCTCCCCAGGGAGATGAGCTAGGTCTAATAAATCCCTTTGCCAATAAATCATCCAATTGGGTTCTTAACTCTTTCATCTCAGTTGGGGCTAATCGGTAAGGTGCTCTTGCAACAGGTGCTGCTCCAGGTATAATGTCAATTCTAAACTCCACTTGCCTATCTGGGGGTAAACCAGGTAGTTCTTCAGGAAATACCTCTGGATATTCAGAAATGATAGGGATGTATTCAATCTTGGGCTTTGGCTCATCAATAGTCACTTGAGCCATATAAATGACACAACCTTTCTTCATACACCTTGATGCCTTAAGCACAAACACTTGTTTAGGCAACCCATACTGAGTATCTCCTTGTATGGTAAGTGGCTCACCATACGGAGTCTTGATCACTACTTGTTTCTTGTCACAAACAATAAGGGCTTGGTTATGAGATAACCAATCCATGCCTATTACTATGTCGAAACCAGCTAATTTTAAAGGAAGTAAGGATAACGGAAAGGAGTGGTTCCTAATGGATATAAAACATCCATCTAGCATGGTTGAGGCAGTTTCTAAGGTACCATCGGCCAACTCTACTTCATATTTCACGCTTAGGGTTTTAACAGGTAAATTCAACAACTTACAAAACTTATTATCTACGAATGACTTATCCGCACCCGAATCAAATAACACCCTTGCATAAACATCATTTATAAGGAAGGTACCTGTTATCACATTATCATCCTGGACGGATTCTCGTGCATCCATTCGAAAGACCCTAGCATTAGTCTTTTTGGCTTCTTCAGGCTTTTTGGCAAACTTAGGGCAGTTGGACTTGATGTGCCCCTTCTCATTACAGTTATAGCACGTTGCATCTTTTATCTTCTTGCACTCTATCGTCTTGTGCTCATTTGACTTACAAATCCCACAAACCCTCGGCTGTGATTGGGATTTTGACTCGTATCTGCACCTCCCTAAATGGCGCTTCTTACAGATTTTGCATTTGGGCTTCTCGCCCAACTGCTAATCATCCTTTCTAAACCCGGAACTCTTCTTGTTATCAAAGTTCCCTTTGTGTTTCTTGTTTGATCGGTGTGAGTTTTCATTCTCACGTTTTCTCTTCTCAACATCAGAATGCCTAAGCAATCTCTTCCTGACCACATCTAGGGTAAGAGATAATGATAAATCAAAAGGTAATTGGTCGAGAGGCTTTCACACTAGCTTTGATCTCTGGGGCTAAACCCCCAATGAAACGAGCTATTCGATTTGGTTCCGGTGTCACCAAATATGGAACCAATCGAGACATGGTATTAAAACTCGTAAGGTACGCCTGACAGTCTAAATTCTTCATCACCAATGTCAGGAATTCGGTCTCGATTCAACCTCATGTTGAGGGCAGTAATTTTCTTTGATGAGAGTAACGAACTGCTCCCAAGACATGCCATACAAATGGACCTTTCCAGTAGCTTGGATCAGAGACCTCCACCAAGCTAGCGCTTCTCCTTTGAATGACTGAGATACAAACTTCACAACGTCCCTATCAGCGCAACCACTGATATCAACCACAGTGTCCATTTCATCGAGCCAAGTCATACAATCGACGGCTCCTTTTTCCCTTGTGAAGTCTCTAGGCTTGCAGGAGACGAAATACTTATTTGTACAGGACTTACCACGTGGTTCTCGTTTGAGCTCAATCTTCTTCGACGAAACACTATGCTGATTTGAGGAGTGATGATCGTCATCCCTCCTTGATCCATTATTGTAGGATCGATATTGACGTTCTAATGAGTCAATCAGAGTCAAAATACCACTGTTTGCATGGCGGAATCACGCAAACAGATTGAATCATAGAAAAATGAGTAGAAATAGACAGAATATCACTTTAAACACTGTTTCTCATTAATTGATCACAGAAAAATTCGGCAGCAGTTCGGTTACAACTTGATCGATCGGTTCCAAATGAGAAACAACTACAACTATATATAGGGGATTTAATTCCGCTCCAAATGACACCTTGTCATTTCGAGCGGAATCACAAGCTTCTGATTTCGCTCCAAATGACAAAGTGTCATTTCGAGCGGAATCACAACATTAATACATAAAACTTACAATTCAGCCCCTATACATTACATACTTGACATATTTGACCCTTAGACCCTATACATGCATGACTAAGACTAAGACTAAGACGTAGGCTTTAGACATCGTGCACTAACAAACTCCCCCTTGGATATAGCCGGAGTCTTCAGTCTTGTCTTTGGGTCTTCAGCTCTTCACATTGATTTAAAACTTTCTTCTCTTGGCTTTGGCTTCTTTCTCAGCAAGTTCCTCAGCCTTTCATTTTCTTTCTTCTTTTTCTTTTCCTCTTCAGCCTGTATCTTCATCCATTTTCCTTTGTTTTCTTCCAACTTCTTGCGTTCTTTTTCAGCTTTCTTTCTTTCTCTTCAAGCGACCACCATTTAGAATTCCATTTACTTTCAGAATTAATGCCTTTCTGAAAACAAATAGTTACAACTTGTTGAAACTGCATCGCTTGCTCTCTGTCTTCAGATTGAAAATGGATTTTGTTGATTGTGACACCTGGGTCACTGCGACCGTCAAACAAATACCAAACAAATGAAATATTGTATTTCATACTTGGGATTTGTACAAATATGTGTATCATTTGCACATATCAATTCTTGTTCGATTTCGGGCTCTAAATCGCTTTCTGGAAGGTTATACGCGCACTGATGGGTAAATATAACCAGTTTAATGCAAACGAACACTCCGAAATAGTGAAATAGGCTTCACATACCTTAAATAACATTTACATAACTTAGAAATAAGTTTTGAAGGCTTTGGTATGACAAAATCAAGTTTTATCGCTTACAGGGACTAAATTCGACAAACTATGAAAGTATGCCGATTTGAACTGTAACAGACATTATGGAACATGACCATGAGTTAAACATACCATAAATATCCTTTACATAGCTTAGAAATAGGCTTTGAGGGGTTCGGTGTGCTAAAATAAACTTTTGGGTCATTCAGGGACTAAAAGCGTTAAAAAGTGCACAAGTTTGCACTTTCGCGCATAACTTACGTTCTGAATACATCCGGACATCCAAAAATTTATGTAAGCACTAAAATATTTTATTTTAGTGTTTGGCATGAGAAAAATCCATTCGTCGCGCAATTTGGATCGTTTTTGCGTCCGTTACGACTTCTGTCGTAATTAACCGAACAACGCAACCGTACGACCAAA
Organism: Helianthus tuberosus; assembly: GCA_030545235.1. NCBI lineage: Eukaryota > Viridiplantae > Streptophyta > Magnoliopsida > Asterales > Asteraceae > Helianthus > Helianthus tuberosus. The sequence goes on from CM060408.1 coordinate 167,278,453, forward strand.
CGAACCGACATCAGAGATATTTTTGAGCACATCTTAAGTTCCCTATACTTTAACTTCATTTTAGAGCTTTGAAATGGGGTTAACGGGCCTAAAACGTGTCGGAAATGGCTTTATTGCATAACAGGGACCAAAACTGACAATTCTGCATAGTTGCTGGCTTACGAACCGTAAGCCATCACCCTTACGGTCCGTAAGGGGTCCCCAGATTAGCAGATTCTGATTAAACAGCTGTTAACAGCTGTTACCCCCTCCTAATCCCTTTGCACTTGCCTCTTCAGTATAATGAGGGGCCAATTTGGTGTTCCAAGGGTATTTCAACAAGAGTATGGATGAGATTGAAGCACGTTATTCGATAAACGATCCTAATGGTTCTACCACATCTATAAATACCCAACCCCATTCATTTGCAAAACCCACAAAATCTGATCTAAAAGCTCTAAGTTGAAGCCATTACTTCATACCTGAGCTACTTGGATCAAGATTAGCTTTCGGGGACCCTTTGTAAGTGTTCCTTCGTTCTTTTTATACTTTTAGCGTTAAAAGTCAAACTTTGTTTGACTTTCTGCGTTGACCAGTTTATGGTCAATGCGAAGTTCGTTTGAACTTCATAACTTGAGCATAATCACGATGGTTATAGTCCCTAGTGACTATACCTACTGATTACCACGTTATCTAGGCTCAGTGACGAGTCGTGGTTTTGGCCAAAATGCGTGTTATTGCGTATTTTGTAACCAAACTACTCTTAGGTATCAAAACCGTTTGTTTTGATACCAAACATGTTTTCTAAACTTAGTTAAGCATGTTTTAACATGCTTAGCTCGTCACTCTTAGTTAAGTGCTTATATAGGGTCGTAAGGTAAGCGATCTAAACAATCGCTTATACTTTCGAACCCGACCCGTTTGGTCGATCATTAGGATCCGACCAAACACATTAGGTGACCATAGTTGTATAGGGAATAACCTTCCGAGGTTATACCTTATGGTCACATCGTTTGAGTAGTTGTATGATAAGTAGTATATATGCCCTAGGTAAATTACCAAAATACCCTTTTCACGTAAAAATTCATTTTAAGCACGTATAACATAACTTTTGGTATCTAAACTGATTTGGTAACAATATTAGACATGTTAAGGCATATTTTACTTATCATAGGACTAGTTAGGCATTCCGAACGCGTTTTACGCGAACCACGCGTTAAAGTAGCATAAGCTACCTAAACGGGTCGTAATGGGTCGTAAGCACTTATGTTAGGTTTCATTTTAGTATGTGGGCTTTGTTAAACCATATTACACGAGTCTCCATACTCGTTTGGTTTACGAACCCTCATTCTATCCAATCCTCCGATTTAGGTCCGGTATATTAACATAGTTACCTATATTAGGTACCGTTTGATATCCGTGATCTCTAGCATTGTTTGGTTGTTACTCAAGGACTAATAAGCAATCTCAAGTGAGTACATAGACCCCTCTTTTACTGTTTTCCAAACTGTTTTGGGGTGAAACACATGTGCCTACTTGTTACTTTCATGCTTTCCATGTTTTCACATCATATACTTGCTATGTTCAGTAGTACATTTATAGTACATGATTTACATTACATTATTTTGCTAGGTATGTCCATTGTGTGCATACTTAGTACATCGTTTTACATTACATTTTATGCTATGTATGTCCATTGAGTGCATACTTAGTACATTGTTTTACATTACATTTTATGCTATGTATGTCCATTGTGTGCATACTTAGTACATTGTTTTACATTACATTTTATGCTATGTATGTCCATTGTGTGCATACTTAGTACATTTGTTAATCATCACATGCTTACATTTTGGTATGACATTTGGTTTGTTCAAATGGGACAATATACATTCATTAACATTGATCACGCCGCTCGTTAGTAGGTAATGGTACCATAGGACTTGACAACTCCCATTCCTGAACCCTAGGTTTGTTTGGGTGGAAGGAATGACCGAATTCGATAAACATAACACAGATAGACCTTTAAATTCGTTTAGGGGTTTATCGCCACAGTCACAAGGCTTGGATGTATGCATTTTCACAATACCGCATAGATGTTTATATCAGTATAGCATGCATTTGTTCCACAAAACATAACTTTGATTTAAACCATGTTTTACTTCAATACCTTGTTTTTGTGCATTTTACATATGGTTTAGTTGATATATTTCACTTACCATACACGATATTTTGGATAAACATTACATGATTTGCATTAGACAAAAACATTTTGACATTGATATACACAATTCATGATTTACATTAGACATAAACATTTTGACATTGATATACACAATTCATGATTTACATTAGACATAAACATTTTGACATTGATATACAAAATTCATGATTTACATTAGACATAAACATTTTGACATTTATATACACAATTCATGATTTACATTAGACATAAACATTTTGATATTGATATACACAATTCATGATTTACATTAGACATAAACATTTTGACATTGATATACACAATTCATGATTTACATTAGACATAAACATTTTGACATTTATATACACAATTCATGATTTACATTAGACATAGACATTAGACATGGTTTTCACACAAACATTTTTGACATTTGATTATACATAAACATTTTTACTTTGGTGGTTTGGTTTGAGTAAGTGATTTAAGTAACGAGGCGTGTGTAATATGATACAAGCATGGTGGATACGCCGCTAGTACTTCCTATATATAAGTGCTTGTATGGTATTACATATCGTAGCGTTATTTCAATTATTTCAATTTAGACATATAACATTTTATACAAATAACATACTTTTCACAATACATTGTTTTACAAACAACTTATCTGATATAAACTCATTTTACTTGGTTATTTACTTAACCATGTATTATTCTTTTATACATATATATCATTTGGTTTATTTATCACTTTTCAAATGATTTACAAGACAAAGCAAATTACAAGGTTCTTGACTAAACATTTTCATAAACATAAGTCATGAATTCTATTTTCACAAAACCTATGTATCTCACATGCATTTTTATGCTGACGTACCTATTTTCACATGTGTTTCAGGATATGATGCTTAGGATTTATCAAGATACACTTAGGCGTACTTGGGCCTTAGCGACAATAAAAGATGCAAGACTAGTTATTTATGTTAAGTTTCTTTGATTGTCAAGACATTGTGACTCTTTTAATCAATAAAACAATATTTCAATTTCCATGTGTTATGAAAACAATGATTCTGTTACAACACTCCCCGACGTTTCCGCCACGTTTTGTTGTTTTACGTGGTCGGGGTGTGACAGAAAAGTTGGTATCAGAGCTCATGGTTATAGGGAATTAGGTTATTAGTAATGCTTTGACCTAGTCTATAACCTTCCTAGGACCCTAACGCAAGTTTACTTGCGCTTAGTCATAAAACAATACCGTCACCTATCCTTAGGCGACAACCACAACAAGAACATAAACTTCAAAACCGCTTTGAAAAGCAATCATCTGTTCTAGGATGATTAATTACTAGGTTTTGAACCCTCTAAGTTTTCAAATCTCGTCAAAGTTTGGGTCTTATAATGTGAACACGTGCAAACTGGAAGGGTGAATGCCTGTACTCTGAGTTTTCTGTCTAAGGCTAGAGTGTTCGTACAAATCCGCAGTATCGGACCAGTCACTCTTACCTGGGAACTCTTGGGGTGAGTGTTCACTTATAGGCAAGCATGTCTTCAGCGATACATTATTATGACCTGCTTGCTTTGGTTTGTCACCGTCTCATTTGTTTGCCTTAGGTAACAAACAAATGATTGCAATTTCTATGCGTTGTCATTTTGTTTTAATTATCCGATAACATTTCATTTGTCTCCTCCTATATCTTTCATTTCCTCCAGAATGCCTCATCATCGCAACGATGCGCAGATATCCGAGCAGACTGCCAAATTTGCCCAGCGAGTAGGCGAAGTAGTCCTGAAGACTGTTGAATTAGCTACTGCCATGTATCGTCTCCAGGATGAAGCCACTCAAGAGTCACCAAAGGAGACAGAGACCAAGCCTGCACCAAAATCAAGGAAGTGTAAGGCTTCAAAGAAACCTGCAGCAGTTACACCTAATCAAGCGGGACCTAGCCAAATGGCAGCGCCACCAGCTAGGAAGCCGTACTTTGGAACTGCCCCATGGTGCAAACGATGCAACCGTCATCATTCAAACCTCATACCCTGCTTCAAATGTACCTACTGTGGACGGCGGGGACATTTGGTTAACATATGCCGCTTTGCTATCCAAAACAAAGCTGTTATAAACCTTGCTGCTGCTCAACCTCCTACTAGGAAACCTTATTCCGGTACTGCACTGATGTGCAACAAGTGTAATGCACCTCACCGAGCTTACCTGCAGTGTCGTCTGTGTGCATCATGTGGACGACTCGGTCACCTGGCAAATGCTAGTCAATTCAACCCAATCCAAGGTGGTCCAAACCAACCCCAAGTCAACCCTGCTCCAGCTCGTTTACCATCTGGTACTTGGTACAACTACGGCGAGACGAGCTATTTCAGGAACAAGTGAACAAAGATTGTCAATGCAAATCTGACCCACGGATGAGCATTTGGCTGAGTATAAGATGTTACTGTTTTAATCTTATGCTTTTATTTCTTTGTTTTCCTTGTAATGTGAAACAATCAGTTTTGTTTATAAATAAATCGTTGATCACAAATTCTGATATACAAGTGTAGTTACATGTGTGTATGGCATTTCCCTATAATACCCACATTAAGGAACTATGTTCCTTACAAACTACTCTTATGAAATTTTCCCATTCTTGTGTTTACTCATGATTCCCATAGAAAATTCTAAGTACTCGTTTCATTCTAAGATACGAAGTACATGAAATAAAGTGACATTATGAGTAATCGTGCTTTTCACACATCTGTGCCTTTGAATCCTTGGTTAGATAACCAAGGGTATTTTCAAATCTCATACCCATTACGTTTTGATTTTTTTCAACATACATAGTATAAGTGTTTCAAAAACAACCTTCATGATTTCAAAAACATTTTATATATATTTCGAAAACGTTCTTAATATAGTGTATTTACTTAACATATCAAATGCATGATTTCAAAAGCATCAATCATGTTTTCAAAAAAACCTTATACATAATTTCAAAATTCATCTCGCATGATTTTTAAACATTTTTTACCTAATACACCTACTTTATGATTTCAAAAGTATTATATATAAGGTTTAAAAAACATTAAACACATTTTTTAAAAGAAACCCCATGCATAGTTTTCAAAATATTTTCCTCATACATTGACTTAACCTTCAAATTCTGCTTCATATGTCGCCTTGACATATCTAGCATCCCAACTTCATAAGTATTTTTACTTCATGTTTTGACTTAAGCACATCCAGTGCAAGGTTTCAAAACATCTTCAACTTCTAAAATCAATATGGGATCTTTTTATCTTCACAATTAGACCCTTGTGGATGATTATCATTCAAATCAGAGTCCTTAATTGGATTCCTTGTGTACCTTAATTCGAACATTTCGGTTCCATAAAATCGAAATCGAATTTTTCTCTTTAAAAGATCTTTCTATCTTTATAGTTAGATTCTTAGAAATATTTAAAGCACCAATCAAAATCCACTGATTGGATACCTGGTGTGCTTTGAATACATGTGCACAGTTAGCAGAACAAATTAACAAAATGATAACAAATAAAAAAAAATCAAGTTAAACAATTATGTGATTATGTTTTTATGCATTTTGTGTTTTCTTTTATGCATTTTTTTGTGTTTTTGTATACTCTGGATATTCGTTATCCAAATCCTCGTAGAACCTTTCGTATCTTCATATGAGGGATTCGTAGTAGGATATTCAAAAAGGTACTACCCTAAATCCTTATTGGGCTTCTACGTGTTAGTTAAGACCCTTAGATTATGTAGTACCACTCCATGATTCATAAGAGACCCTCCTAGTGGTCTAGTCAAAAAGATTGAATCAGAATCTGGTTAAAAATGACATGCGCTGATGTAGCTAAACAAACTCCTTGGTAGTCTATTTAAATCATTTATTGATTTAATTAAAAGGACCCTATGGTGGTCTAGTCACAATCATCACAAGCTCGTTCATTGCTTTCTTCCCCTACACATTATAAGATGCACCACGTGACTATGCAAGGAATTACGTAATTATGGATGCATACATAATTGCGAAGTTCAGTGCACGGAAACCTCGGTAAGACTTATTATGTGTAAGAACCGATAGTGACAACCATAACGAAATGTGAACAATGTAATAGAGGTACGGTGGACGCACCAATGACGCTTTATATACTTGTATATAAGTGTCCCTCTCACATTGCAAGCATGATGTTATTGTAAAGTTACTAGAAGTTCAGGACTCTAACCAGTGTTGTTTGATCTTTTCAACTTCATGTTTCAAGCTCTCACAAGTTTCCTCTGAATAAATTTCGGGACGAAATTTGCTAAAGTAGGGGAGACCGTGACACCTGGGTCACTGCGACCATCAAACAAATACCAAACAAATGAAATATTGTATTTCATACTTGGGATTTGTACAAATATGTGTATCATTTGCACATATCAATTCTTGTTCGATTTCGGGCTCTAAATCGCTTTCTGGAAGGTTATACGCGCACTGATGCGTAAATATAACCAGTTTAATGCAACGAACACTCCGGAATAGTGAAATAGGCTTCACATACCTTAAATAACTTTTACATAACTTAGAAATAAGTTTTGAAGGCTTTGGTATGACAAAATCAAGTTTTATCGCTTACAGGGACTAAATTCGACAAACTAAGAAAGTATGCCGATTTGAACTGTAACAGACATTCCAGAACATGACCATGAGTTAAACATACCATAAATATCCTTTACATAGCTTAGAAATAGGCTTTGAGGGGTTCGGTGTGCTAAAACAAACTTTTGGGTCATTCAGGGACTAAAAGCGTTAAAAAGTGCACAAGTTTGCACTTTCGCGCATAACTTAGGTTCTGAATACATCCGGACATCCAAAAATTTATGTAAGCACTAAAATATTTTATTTTAGTGTTTGGAATGAGAAAAATCCATTCGTCGCGCAATTTGGATCGTTTTTGCGTCCGTTACGACTTCTGTCGTAATTAACCGAACAACGCAACCGCACGACCAAACGAACCGACATCAGAGATATTTTTTAGCACATCTTAAGTTCCCTATACTTTAACTTCATTTTAGAGCTTTGAAATGGGGTTAACGGGCCTTAAACGTGTCAGAAATGGCTTTATTGCATAACAGGGACCAAAACTGACAATTCTGCATAGTTGCTGGCTTACAGACCGTAAGCCATCACCCTTACGGTCCGTAAGGGGTCCCCAGATCAGCAGATTCTTATTAAACAGCTGTTAACAGCTGTTACCCCCTCCTAATCCCTTTGCACTTGCCTCTTCAGTATAATGAGGGGCCAATTTGGTGTTCCATGGGTATTTCAACAAGTGTATGGATGAGATTGAAGCACGTTATTCGATAAACTATCCTAACGGTTCTACCACATCTATAAATACCCAACCCCATTCATTTGCAAAACCCACAAAATCTGATCTAAAAGCTCTAAGTTGAAGCCATTACTTCATACCTGAGCTACTTGGATCAAGATTAGCTTTCGGGGACTCTTTGTAAGTGTTCCTTCGTTCTTTTTATACTTTTAGCGTTAAAAGTCAAACTTTGTTTGACTTTCTGCGTTGACCAGTTTATGGTCAATGTGAAGTTCGTTTGAACTTCATAACGTGAGCGTAATCACAATGGTTATAGTCCCTAGTGACTACACCTACTGATTACCACGTTATCTAGGCTCAGTGACGAGTCGTAGTTTCGGCCAAAATGCGTGTTATTGCGTATTTTGTAACCAAACTACTCTTAGGTATCAAAACCATTTGTTTTGATACCAAACCTATTTTCTAAACTTAGTTAAGCATGTTTTAACATGCTTAGCTCGTCACTCTTAGTTAAGTGCTTATATAGGGTCGTAAGGTAAGCGATCTAAACAATCGCTTATACTTTCGAACCCGACCCGTTTGGTCGATCATTAGAATCCGACAAAACACATTAGGTGACCATATTTGTATAGGGAATAACCTTCCGAGGTTATACCTTATGGTCACATCGTTTGAGTAGTTGTATGATAAGTAGTATATATGCCCTAGGTAAATTACCAAAATACCATTTTCAAGCAAAAATTGATTTTAAGCACGTATAACATAACTTTTGGTATCTAAACTGATTTGGTAACAATATTAGATATGTTAAGGCATATTTTACTTATCATAGGACTAGTTAGGCATTCCGAACGCGTTTTACGCGAACGACGCGTTAAAGTAGCATAAGCTACCGAAACGGGTCGTAATTGGTCGTAAGCACTTAGGTTAGGTTTCATTTTAGTATGTGGGCTTTGTTAAACCATATTACACGAGTCTCCATACTCGTTTGGTTTACGAACCCTCATTCTATCCAATCCTCCGATTTAGGTCCGGTATATTAACATAGTTACCTATATTAGGTACCGTTTGATATCCGTGATCTCTAGCATTGTTTGGTTGTTACTCAAGGACTAATAAGCAATCTCAAGTGAGTACATAGACCCCTCTTTTACTTTTTTCCAAACTGTTTTGGGGTGAAACACATGTGCCTACTTGTTACTTTCATGCTTTCCATGTTTTCACATCATATACTTGCTATGTTCAGTAGTACATTTATAGTACATGATTTACATTACATTGTTTTGTTATGTATGTCCATTGTGTGCATACTTAGTACATCGTTTTACATTACATTTTATGCTATGTATGTCCATTGTGTGCATACTTAGTACATTGTTTTACATTACATTTTATGCTATGTATGTCCATTGTGTGCATACTTAGTACATTGTTTTACAATACATTTTATGCTATGTATGTCCATTGTGTGCATACTTAGTACATTTGTTATTCATCACATGCTTACATTTTGGTATAGCATTTGGTTTGTTCAAATGGGACAATATACAATCATTAACATTGATCACGCCGCTCGTTAGTAGGTAATGGTACCATAGGACTTGACAACTCCCATTCCTGAACCCTAGGTTTGTTTGGGTAGAAGGAATGACCGAATTTGATAAACATATCACAAATAGACCTTTAAATTCGTTTAGGGGTTTATCGCCACAGTCACAAGGCTTGGATGTATGCATTTTCACAATACCGCATAGATGTTTATATCAGTATAGCATGCATTTGTTCCACAAAACATAACTTTGATTTAAACCATGTTTTACTTCAATACCTTGTTTTTGTGCATTTTACATATGGTTTAGTTGATATATTTCACTTACCATACACGATATTTTGGATAAACATTACATGATTTGCATTAGACATAAACATTTTGACATTGATATACACAATTCATGATTTACATTAGACATAAACATTTTGACATTGATATACACAATTCATGATTTACATTAGACATAAACATTTTGACAATGATATACACAATTCATGATTTACATTAGACATAAACATTTTGACATTTATATACACAATTCATGATTTACTTTAGACATAAACATTTTGACATTGATATACACAATTCATGATTTACATTAGACATAAACATTTTGACATTGATATACACAACTCATGATTTACATTAGACATAAACATTTTGACATTTATATACACAATTCATGATTTACATTAGACATAGACATTAGACATGGTTTTCACACAAACATTTTTGACATTTGATTATACATAAACATTTTTACTTTGGTGGTTTGGTTTGAGTAAGTGATTTAAGTAACGAGGCGTGTGTAATATGATACAAGCATGGTGGATACGCCGCTGGTACTTCCTATATATAAATGCTTGTATGGTATTACATATCGTAGCGTTATTTGAATTATTTCAATTTAGACATATAACATTTTATACAAATAACATACTTTTCACAATACATTGTTTTTCAAACAACTTATCTGATATAAACTCATTTTACTTGGTTATATACTTAACCATGTATTATTCTTTTATACATATATATGATTTGGTTTATTTATCACTTTTCAAATGATTTACAAGACAAAGCAAATTACAAGGTTCATGACTAAACATTTTCATAAACATAAGTCATGAATTCTATTTTCACAAAACCTATGTATCTCACAGGCATTTTTATGCTGACGTACCTATTTTCACATGTGTTTCAGGATATGATGCTTAGGATTTATCAAGATACACTTAGGCGTACTTGGGCCTTAGCGACAATAAAAGATGCAAGACTAGTTATTTATGTTAAGTTTCTTTGATTGTCAAGACATTGTGACTCTTTTAATCAATAAAACAATATTTCAATTTCCATGTGTTATGAAAACAATGATTCTGTTACAACACTCCCCGACGTTTCCGCCATGTTTTGTTGTTTTACGTGATCGGGGTGTGACGTTGATGAATAAACATTCAATGTCCTTCGCTGAGCAGTTAACCAACCACATTGGGTCATAGATAAAAATTTCTCTAATCTCTTTCCCAGCTCGATAAGTAATCACTGCCTCAGTAGAGATACAACTATACACCCAGCCCATGAAACCTTTGTAGAATTCCTGTTCCATCTTGGGCACTGGAATGATCTTCATCGTTTTCAGCTTTTTCACATTCAGAATAGTCTCTTCAATCCCTGTCACTGGATTTCTCCTTTGAATTCTCTTTGGATAGTGAGGCTTCCAATGCTTGATGTCTTTTAGAGCCTCAAACTTTATCATGCCCCACATTGCAATATCATTCTTCCTTACAGGATATCCCAAAGTTCGTACTTTTGATAATTCATCCACATCCCACCATGGAAGTGACATAACATCATGCAATTTTTCAAAATACTGAACGCCACATTCTCTTCTGATCGCATAAGCATTAACTTGAGGTAGAAAACCCCAACTAATGATATCTCCAAGTGAAATACTTCGATCTCTTTGGTAATACTTCAGTGGTCTTTTGAATTTTCTTTCATAACAAACTTTAAACCACTTTTGACGTTCTTCTTTCTGCATATCTTTAGGAATACCATCGAAATTTTTATCTTTTAGAATTTCTTCAACTTTTCTTCTTAGCTCGTCTCTATTCTCTTCACTAAAGAACTCCATCAGCGTTGGATATTCAGAAGTGTCATCAGTAACACCCTCTTCATCAGTACAGTCTTTAACCTCAACTCTGTCATACACATCTGCATCTTCTACATACTTGTATTCATACTCTGGTTGATGGTTGATGTTAAACGCATTCAGTTCTTCCTCAAAATCAAACTTAAACTCAGCTTCATTCACTTTGAACATCTTCAATACCTCATCCAACGTGTAAGTATGCCTTATCTCACCTTCTTCAACATGAGGTTCAATACGAAGAATCAATTTTTCAACCGCATCAACATTCTGATCGTCTACATTCTCCCCCTCTCCAGTTGCATTCTCTGGTTCTTCATTTACAGAATCATTCATAAGATCATCAACTGTTTGTTCTTTTGACACTTCAGTAACTTTAACTCCTGAGGTGCCCTGATCATCATCATCATTATCATTATCAGAACTATGACTGCTAGCAGAGAATACTTTTTCATCGTCATCATCTTCTTCATCATCATCATCCTCATCATCATCCTCATCTTCATCATCATCATCAACATTTTCATCAACATCACGAGCATGTTCTAATAAAACTTCGTCATCAAAGACAACGGGAACTACAGAAAGAGGAACAGGCTTCTCATAAAATTGTTCAGGAGCAGTTGATAACACAAGTGTCTTGTCTTCAGAAGCACCTTCTAAACCTTTGCCTTTATCTCTTATTTTAGCATCTATCTCTGCCTGTTTCTGAGCTCTTATTTCTTCAACTTCAATCTCCTTGAATCTTTGCTCAATCGACTTTCCGAGCATATTTTCAACTACTTTGTTCAACATATAGAATTCATGTTCTTTCAATGCCTTCGCAGCTTCAAGTTCTTTGTTCTTTAATTCAAAATACTTGTTCTGTTTATCACGACTAATCTTCTCTTCTTCTAACTTTGCCACTCTTATCTTCAAGAAATCAATCTCTGTCTGATCGGTATCTATTTTCTTCAATAAAGATTTGTTTTCAGATTCTAACTTCTTTACACGCATTTCGAGAATCTTTTCACGATCAGCCACTTTTTTGCTTTCAGCTGCTAATCTTTTGTTTTCATCCATCACAGCATCAACTTTACTTTCCACATTCTTCAATTGAACATTACTCACAAAATCTAAGTCTCCAATCTCATCAAGCCCCATACCCAAATTCGGAGGAATTGGTGGAAAACCTTTGTATCCCGAAGAACCAGGTGTAGTTTGAATAATTGGTTGTGAGGGTGGTGGTGTTTGGAAGATTGATTGAGATGTAAGTAATGTTGTTTCTTGTGATGGTGTAATGGTATGAATTTGTTGTGGTGAATGAGGTGGTGTGAGATGGAATGGTGAAGGTTGTCTTGGTGGTGTTGGTTGTTTAGGAGGTGATTGATGAGGTGGTGAGTGAATAGGTGATTGATGTGGTATAGGTTCAGGTGGTGGTGATGGTGGTTTACTTGGTTCTTGGGAAGATTCCTTCTTTAGTACAATCTTCGTTGGTTTCTTGATCTTTTGAGTAACCTTCTTTATCTTTGGAGAAACAATCCTCCTTCTTGCACCAGTTTTCTTTTTACCACCAGAAGGAGTTGATTGAGATTTAGATATGTGTTCTGGAGATGGAACATATTCATCATCATCCTTCTCCTGACTCTTTCTATTTTTCAACTGTTTCTCTTTAGCAATCTCTTCTTGAATCCTTTTCAAATGTTCAGTTTCATCGATCTCATCATCAGAAGAACTCGAAGAGCTTGTAGTACTTTTATCAACATCATCACCTTCTATATCATCAACAGCATTTTCTTTCTGAGCAACTTCAGCTGTTTTATCTTTCTTAGCATTAAATACTTTCAGTTTCTTCAGCAAACTTTGAGAAATTGGTGAAAGACGAACATCAACTTCAATATTGGCTTCAGCTTCAGTTTCATATTCAGCTTCAACATCATGTTCTATTTCAACATCACCTTCAGGTACTGGTTCTTCCTCATCAGGCTCATCAATAAGCATAGTCTTTGCAGCTTTCTTTTGTCATTTCTTGGGTTGTGATGATGAACCCTCTTCTTTTTGCACTTTGGGAGTAACTTTCTTGCTTCTCTTCCTCGGTTCTTTCACAAACCAATCATTACGTGTACTTTTGAATTTTTCAAGAGTCTTTAACTCATCAGCATATGCAGCTTCTTTCATCTCTTCTTCGTTCCTCCAGTTTTGGTGATTCACTGGATCTGGATCAACATAATTTGCATCCTTGATAAATCCGAAAAATTCAGCTACTTTCTCCGGCTCAGGATGATTCGGATGATATCTTGCTATCTGCTTCAGAGAATCATTGTTCATGTGAGAAAGAACTAACAAATCGTTGTTTACATCTCTTTCAATATCAGAATATGTATGATCAATCAACATTTGCACAAATCTTGGATAAATCCAATTTCTACTCTTTGTTGTGATGTTCTCAGCCATGTAGTGAAATACGATGTGAGAAAAATTATATTTCTTGTTCAGAACCAATGCTGTAACCATATTCATCTGGTAATCACGCATCGCATCATATCCTCCCTTGCAATGGCTTAAAGCCTGCAGTACTGAATGAATGATGAACTTGTATGGCTTTTGAAACTTTGACTTCAAGTAGTTCCCATTGTTCAATGCTCCAACATAGCCCATTCTCAGCATACATCCCTTGACCATTCTTTCTGGGAATCTTGTTGGAGTGTCTGTATCATCAGGTAGATCCAACACTTCACGAACTAGTGCCTCTGTAACAACAATAGGCTTCTTCTCATCATACTGCTTTACACTTGAATTGATTACTTTGTTTGCTTCATCGTAAGTTGCATGCTTCCAGAACCGTTTAACGTGTGATTTGTACACAAGATGTTGGTCCGTAAGAGATTTCTGAATTGGTACCCTTCTCATAAACTCCAGAATGCTGCTGAATTTCGATAGCTCTGTATTCTTGTCCACATCAAAGTCACAACAACTGTTGTGCAACGGATCAAAGATAACATTTGAACCCTGCAACACAACACAGCACAAACTGAATCAACACTTAGAAAAATTTCAGCATCAAACAACTTTCAAGCGAAATCACATGGAATGATAACATTCCAAGCGGAATCAAGTTATTTCACTTGAAGCGGAAACAAATATAACACTCAGAGGCGGAATCAACTATCATCACAGAACATGACTCAAGCGGAATCATAATCAAACTTCAAAACCTAAAGATGATGAAATTAAACATGTGGGTTGGTTAATCTGTGAATTCCGAACATTTTGATGTGTTTTAATTTCATTTTGACTTTCAAACATACCCTAGATCTAAATCTGTAAACTCTCTTCATCAGCAAACATGAACAAACCTAGATCTGGTACAATCAGTACACAATCACATGATCTATACAACATTCCGACAACACACACATGATCTATTGTTCGAGTTCATAAACATTTAAACCTAGATCTATGTTTCGATAACTGTTCATCGCCGACACACACAAAACAGACATGATATAGGACAAATTGAACCGAAATTTTACCTTTCCCATGTTCGTAGTTGTGTTAATCAACTAAGAACACAAAATCAAACAAAAATCGGGCAGCAATTCGACTTGAAAATCAAAGTATAAGGGGTTTCGCTTGAATCACCGGAGACAAACACTTAGGAGCGGAATAGTAAATGTGATTTGAAGCGGAATCAGATGGCTATTTATAGCCAGACTGATTTCGCTTGAAATGACCTTCGATGCAATACAAGCGGAATCTCTATAAAGAGACTTCAAGCGGAATCAGCCATTTAAGTATGAAAATTGTTCTTTCAAGCGAAATCAGTTTCATCTTTCGAATTTTTTTTTTAACTTTTAACATTTTCTGATTTGTTACCGACACACCCAGTTAACCAAGTCCAAGTTAATGACCTTGGTCAACTATTCAGCCTACCAAGTTCAACTTAATGACCTTGGTTGACCAGATTATGAAGTATGCTGACTTTTTGAAACAGAAAACAGTTCAAATTAATGAACTTTTGAACTTTTTGAACTTTCAAACACTTTTTCAATCTTTCAAACATGTACCAGTCACTTTCCAGAATCTCCTGTTTACCCAAACTTCATGAATCAGACATGTTCTGCACAAGACTTTGATCATCAGTTTCCTAACGTCCGTTGTCGAAAAGAAAAAGAAAATAAAATCTCTTTGGTTTTTAGAAACAGATAAGCAGAAATATGTACACACAATCTTTTTGTGAGCGTGTTAGGGGATCATATCAGCTGCCGACGAGATACAAGTACCGTTAAGCTTAGATTTCATTTTAAGCATTAAACAATTTGCAATGATTGTCGATATACTGGTCCACGTTAAATTTTCACACAAACTTCAATATGTTCAGGATATGAATTTAATGTTTTAAGGCTTAACTTTTATATGTGTCCCACCTCAGAATATACTCCCGTATCCAGATCCCAATATTCAGTCTTACAGGTGAGTATACCACAGATGATATCTGTAAGGGGAATAAATTATAAAACCGTGATAGCTCAGGTCAGAACTTCCGTTCAGCAGAGAGCCTGGTTTGACTTTTAGGTGTGTCCCCTTTAGAGGATCTTTTTTACAACAACATTGATAATCAATTTTATTGTCTCATCAATTTGTTCTGAAGGCGTCGCTATATTTCAAGCATGCAGAAAGTATTCTCCGGGGACTAGGCCATTGCTTCCAAAAAATCAGAAGTCCCGGGATAATACCCCAGATATCACTGAGTATAAAGACCTAGTATCTCAGAAAGAGGGACCTTTCAAACAAGATTTCGGGGGTTACCCATATATCCGAGAGATGTTCCCCACATAAAAGCAAGAAATTTTATGTTTATATCCCGAACAAATCTACTAAATGTGTAAAAACCTATCGGCATATCATTTGCAAGACTGCTTAACACATTTTTATGTTACATTTCTTTAGCGTACTGCTCCTATCTAGCTGATGTACTATCATTTCTCTTTTTTACACAAACTCATTTTTACTTTTTCAAATGTTTTTTGGTTTTTGTAATTTTATCATGTTTTTGTATTTTTCTGCAAACTTTTATCTGGTCCACTTTAAATTTTCACACAAACTTCAATCTGTTCAGGATATGAATTTAATGTTTTAAGGCTTAACTTTTATATGTGTCCCACCTCAGAATATACTCCCGTATCCAGATCCCAATATTCAGTCTTACAGGTGAGTATACCACAGATGATATCTGTAAGGGGAATAAATTATAAAACTGTGATAGCTCAGGTCAGAACTTCTGTTCAGCAGAGAGCCTGGTTTGACTTTTAGGTGTGTCCCCTTTAGAAGATCTTTTTTATGACAGCATTGATAATCAATTTTATTGTCTCGTCAATTTGTGTTGAGGGCGTCGCTATATTTCAAGCATGCAGAAAGTATTCTCCGGGGACTAGGCCATTGCTTCCGCAAAATCAGAAGTCCCGGGATAATACCCCAGATATCACTGAGTATAAAGACCTAGTATCTTAGAAAGAGGGACATTTCAAACAAGATTTCGGGGGTTACCCATATATCCGAGAGATGTTCCCCACATAAAAGCAAGAAATTTTATGTTTATATCCCGAACAAATCTACTAAATGTGTAAAAACCTATCGACATATCATTTGCAAGACTGCTTAACACATTTTTACATTACATTTCTTTAGCGTACTTCTCCTGTCTAGCTGATGTACTATCATTTCCCTTTTTTACTCAAACTCATTTTTACTTTTTCAAATGTTTTTGGTTTTTGTAATTTTATCATGTTTTTGTATTTTTCTGCAAACTTTCTCCCCCTAAAAAAAAACATATTTTTGTGTTTTTTTTTATCGAAAAGCAGAAAACAAACTGTACAAACAAAATTGACAACACGACGTAGTTCACATCTGATCGCTGCCCTCCTCGGCTTCACATTCTTCGACCCTCCCAGAACGCAGATTTTTCATCCCATTTAATTTTAAAAGATAATAAAATCTCTTTTTATCAAACGGTTTTGTATAGAAATCAGCCTTCTGATCATCGGTGTGTATATGTTCAATACGTATCAACTTCTTCTCGTGACAATCACGGATGAATTGATGACGGATCTCTATATGTTTAGTTTTAGAATGTTGAACCGGGTTTTTAGTTATATTTATGGCTGCTTCATTGTCCACGAAGATCGGTGTATCCAAGAATTGCAAACCAAAGTCACGCATTTGCTGCTGGATCCAAAGGATCTGAGAGCAGCAGCTGGAGGCTGAAACGTATTCAGCCTCACAAGTAGAAAGCGCCACAAAGGTTTGTTTCTTGCACTGCCAGGTAACAAGTCGAGTTTCGAAGAACTGACACCCAGCAGTGGTGGACTTAGCGTTCTGCTTGCAGCTTCCAAAGTCAGAATCAGCGAAACCTGTTAAAGAAAAGTCACCCGAGCGAGGATACCACAAGCCAATGCTTGGGCAGCCTTTCAAATACCGTAATATTCTTTTGACAATTGTCAGGTGTGACTGCTTCGGGATCGACTGATATCTGGCGCAAAGACATGTCGGGTACATGATGTCCGGTCGGGAAGCAGTGAGATACATTAAGGATCCGATGATTGACCGGTACAATGTCTCATCCACCTTAACTCCACTCTCATCAGGATAAACACCATGATTCTGTGCAAGGGGGGTTGCTGCTGGACTGCATTGAGCCATATCAAACTTTTCAAGCAGTCCTTCACGTATTTTGTTTGGTGAATGAAGATTCCATCGGGCATTTGCTCCACCTGCAGCCCGAGGAAGAACTTCATCTCCCCCATCGAACTCATTTCGAATTTCTTCTTCATAACATTTTCGAATTCTTTGCACAACTCGTCGTTGGTCGAACCAAAAATGATATCATCAACGTAGATCTGCACAATTAGGAGATGGCCTGCAACTTCCTTTGTGAACAATGTGCTATCGACTGTCCCTCTGGTGAACCCGTTGGCCAGCAGATGTTGGGAAAGCGTCTCGTACCAGGCTCTCGGGGCCTGGTGTAAACCGTAGAGCGCCTTATCCAGCAAATAGACCTTGTTCTTGTGTTGTGGATCAGTAAACCCCGGTGGTTGTCCCACATACACCTCTTCTTTAATCTTTCCGTACAAGAAGGCAGATTTAACATCCAGCAGTTACACTTTGAAATCTTTCCATGATGCAAATGCCAGGATGATCCGAATAGCTTCAAGTCGAGCAACAGACTCGTAAACCTCATCATAGTCGATGCCTTCTTGCTGACTAAAGCCTTGTACCACTAATCGCGCTTTATTCCGAACCACGACTCCTCTATCGTCTCTCTTACATTTGAATACCCACTTTGTTTTGATTAACTTTTGATTCTCTGGCAGATCAACTAATCTCTAAACACCCAGTTTCTCGAATTACTGCAGCTCCTCCTGCATAGCATTCACCCAGCTATCTTCAGTCAACGCTTCTTTATATGTTCTGGGTTCGATCTGCGAGATAAAACATTTCAATGAGAATTCCTCTTGTAAAGGAGCAACAGATGAATAAAAACATGTAAGAGCTCGGTTGATTTGATCTCTTGTTTTAACACCACTTTGCAGGTCACCGATGATTTGCTCTGAAGGATGATAAGACAAGGTTCGAGGCATGACGGTGTCAGGTACATCAACTTCCGATTGCAAGCTCGTTATGTCTAGATCACTGGTGTGATCCTCAGCTTCCGTCGTAGTAACGTTTGGTTCCTCATCAAAAGTAGGAGCAGATTCCTCTTCTGAGTCGTCAGAGTTGTCAAACGTTGGAGCTGGTTCCTCCGGTGGTTCGTGAGTTGTTCCGCTTGGACCGGCTTCGTGATCATTTGTGCCACCTGTAGGAATACTTGTATCCACTTCAGGTTGTGAAACTACCAAAGGCCTTGGCACTTGATCTTGTGAACTAGATTGTTGCTGTTGATATAGCAGAATAAGTTCTTCAATACTTGGCTCGGTCGGAAGATGAAACGACTCCCAGAGTTTATCATAATCGAACAGAAATCTTTGTCCGGGAAGTTGTGGTGAAGCAGTGTGCTTCTGACAATCCACATGCAGAACTTGTATTACTTTCCCCAGGCAAGGTACGAATACCCTCTTCAACGGGCTCGCATAACCTACAAAGAAACCATCATTCGACTTAGCACCGAATTTACCGTTTTCATCAATAAAAGTACATGGAGACCCAAATGGCTCCAGAAACTCTAGATTTGGCTTGTAACGGTGAAGCAACTCAAAACTTGTTTTCTTGTACTTCTTGACGGTGAGCACACGGTTCAAAGTGTAACAAGCTGCAGCCACTGCTTCGCTCCAGAAGAAGATAGGTAACTTGGAATTAGCTAACATCGTTCGAGCAGTTTCTATTAGGGTTCGATTCTTTCTTTCAGCAACGCCGTTCTGTTGTGGTGTGTATGGCGCGCTGAATTCATGAAGAATCCCCTTTTCATTGCAGAACTCAAGCATCTTGTTATTCTTGAATTCTGTTCCATTGTCACTACGTATTCTTCGGATAGGCAGCTTATACAGCGTCTCCATCTTTTTGAACAAAACCATCAGTGACTCAAATGTCTGATCTTTTCTTTCCAAGCACACAACCCACGAAAATCTTGTATAATCATCAGTGACTACCAAGCAATACAAATCACCACTGATGCTCTTCACATTGACCGGCCCGAAGAGATCCATGTGGAGTCTCTCAAGCGGTACTCTGATCGAATTCAGTAATTTCTGTGGGTGTGACTTCCTGGTCTGCTTTCCCTTCCTACAAGCTACACAATCATCAGACAAATGAAAATTCTTTAAATTCACACCTTCTACTAAATCATTATGCACCAGAAAATTCATTTTTCTAACATGTATGTGGCCCATCTTTCGATGCCACATAATAGACTCTTTTTCTGTTGCTTTCATTTTCGACACAAAACATTGTTTTTGATGATTTGTTGGCGTTGCGACACTCATATCACGAATATACAAGTCGTTTTCCCGTGGAGCGCGCAACAACACCATATCATCGGGGATTTTAAACCCAGGTTTTAAAACCATACATTCGTTTTTTCGTGAAATGTACAGTAAACGATTTATCACAGATTTGAGAAATACTAAGCAAATTATTTTCCAATTCTATGATGTAATTCACTTTCTCAAACGAAATGACCCCATTCGTCAGGGTTCCTTGGCCCACAATCCTACCACCCTGGTTTCTTGCAAAACCCACATAACCTCCGTTGATTGATTTTACGTCATAGAGAAGCGCCAACATTCCTGTCATATGCCTAGAGGCTCCACTGTCCATGATCCATTTTGATATAATTGACCTGGGCAGCCCCTGCAAACAATACAGCAAATCATTCAAACAATGATGCCCATGACTTCTTGACTGGTGACACACTTCCAAACACTAAATCACACGGTACATCAATCTTTGAAAAGTTAAACGTGACATTCGGAACATCAGTTTTTACTTTTGGTTTTACTTCATTTGTGATCAGGGGAAACTCTGCAAGAAACTTGTCAAGTTCAGATTCAAACTCAACTACATCATCTTTCAAAACCTTTGTTTCATTTTTCAAAATGTTTTCCATCTTTTTCTCCTCGACCGATGGTTTTGATTTCGCAACCCATGATTGATTTTCAAAAATTTTTGTTTTCGGATAAATCTTTGAAGTCTTTTGAGACTTTGAAGATTCGCCAATCTCAAATGTCGATTTCGGCTTATCCTCTGACTTCAACAATTCACCCCTTTTTAAGATGCGGATTGGAGAAACCATTGGTTTTTTACCCTTTTTGTCAATTGGTGACTTAGGTCGAGGCTTTTGAACCACAGGTTTTGCAATGACAGGTTTTTCAAACACTTTCTTGCATTGTTTTGCCATGTGCCCGATTTCATTGCAGCGATAACAAACTCTTTTGTCATACTCGACAAAAGTTGATTTGAATGATTCCTCTTTTAGTTTCTTTGCCGCATTGAAATCGTCAACGGCTTTCTGACTAAAGATGTATTCTTTCTCATCATCGACACTTGGTCCAACAACAAAGACATCATTCATTTTGTCTTTTGGCTTAACAACCTTCTTAGCCATCTTTTTCTCAAAACCAATTCCTTTGTTTTTAAAGTTGTTACCATTTTTCTTGTTGTTACCATCACCTTCCCACTCCTTTTTGCCCGAGTTGTTAGAACGTGACGTAACAAATGACTTTTTCTGTTTCGAAAAGAATTCTTTGTTGTTAACTTCAGCAATGTCAATTTCAACCAGTTTGAAAACTTTCTCAACATTTTCAATCTTTGCGTTCTGAAGCGGATACTCGAAATCAGAGTAAAGCTTGTCAGTTCCAATCATAGTGTAAACCACCATGATCGGATCATCATTCGCACTCTTGTCTGATTTCGGTATGAAACGATCTAAAAAGTTACCCTCGTCTTCAGAATCAGTAACATACTTCTCAGAATGAGATTTCATGACTTCAACCTCAGAGTTATCACTCTCTTCATCTAACACCTGGTCGACAACAGTCTTGATGACCTGAGACTCGTTGTCTGTGTCGGATGCAGAGAATGTAACATCAATGCTCTCTGGCAACTCTTCCTCAATTGTCCTCAACTTGAGGTTCAATGCAGCTTCCACCCCATCTGGATATTTTTGAGTATAATGATTCCACATTGGGGGTGGAACGCTGTTAAAGACTGGTGTTGCACTGGGCTGTTTTGGAACAATCTGCTCAAGGACATAGGACGATGCAACATAGCTCATCAATTTCTTATCAATTCGCTCATTTTCAATTTTAGTTAATTCTAACTCTTTCTTTAATGATGCGATTGTGTCAAGATGAAAGTTAACTTCCACTTGTTTGTCAAAAAGTGTTGCTTTTGCTAGTTTCGTGGCTTTATCATTTTCGACACTTTCTTTTTGAATCATTTTAATTGATCTGGCTAGGGTATCATATGCCTCGTTAACTTGTCCTAGATCAAATTTTAACATGTCAGCATTATGTTTCAATTCCTGAAATTTTGTGTCTTTTTCAAGACACTCCATGCATGGTTCTAAACACTTTTGGCATGGGGTTTCAGATATTGAAATCACTTTCTCAACAACCTCTGTTTCATGAGCAGTTTTCACTTCCTGTTTACCGACATTTTTGGACTCTGACTCAGACACTTTCCCAGATTTGACTCCCTCAATTCCCGACTCCTGGTTTTGACTCCTGTTGAACTGACTCGGTAACGACAGACTCGGTTTTCACAAGTTCTGTGTCTACCTCTTTCAGTTTCACCATGAGAGCCTTGTCAGCAATTTCTTTCAAAGTGCTTTTGGTCATTTCCTTTGTCACATCGATCATTTCTTCGACATACTCTTTCTTCTCCTCATATTGTAGACACAATCCAGTTGTCGGTTCTTCAAAGAAACCTGCAAAAGATTCAAAATTTTTAGGAGGCATGATAGATCTTAATGAACTTGCTAATACCTCCTGCTCAGACTGATAGTAGTAAACTTCTGCAGCTAACTTTTCAATATCAGCCACACTATCCGCAGTAACATCTTCAAGAACCACTTCAGGCTCAACCACACTCTCAGGCTCTTCAATTATCTCAACCATCATAGCCTGTCCATCACTTCCAGGGATGTATTTATCCCAACTAAATCCCTTGGCTACTTTCTCATCATCTTGATTCACAATGAGAGCTTTCTCGGGTTTGTTCTCGATTTGTGGCCTTTGAACTACAGGTTGTTGATTCGGTCGGTGGTAGATTGCCTGTCTGTAATAATCATTCGTGAACGGATTCTGATGATTAATCACTTCTCTGTTCGGGCATTCTCTTTTGAAGTGGCCTCTCTCTTTGCATTTGAAGCAGGTTACTTTGTACTTGTCGAAACCTAGCTTCTGATCAGGTCCAGAAAGGCTGTTTATGCCAGTGATCTCCATAAAGCGATGTGCCCTCCTCACAAGACTAGCCATTCCCCATTTAATATCTATCAATTCAAGCTCCTCCGGGTCGATCTGATCGTAATCCTCTTTGGTCATGTCCAGATTCCCGGTCTTACCCGCTACCAGAGACTCATACGATTCTAACACGGAGGCCAACAATGCAATATGTTGCTTCGCAGCTGATTCAGTGAACTCATTCCCATTTTTTATAGTGACTGCGATGTTGCATTGGATCCCAGAAACATACGCCTGATTGTTTGAACTGGTAGAACTTTGAGGTGATGTTTGTTCTGGAGCTTTGATGTTTGGATCGTAACTGGCAAATGCCGAAGACTTGTTTGTTTGTGGAGTGTTTGACGAAGCACTTGAAGTACTTGAAGTTGTATCAGCACTAAAACCAGTTTGTATCTTTGGGCTCTGTTTTGTTGTAACAGGAGTACTGCCTCTGTAGTACAAAGATACATCTTGTTGAACATTTGCTGAGTTCATCTTTTTAATCTTCAGCAACTCCAACTCATGAGCTTCAATCTTTTCTATGAACCCACTAAGATTCAGATTTCCAAATTTTGAATTGTTTCTCAACATCATCAGATAGGTGCCCCACTCGTCATATGGTAATGCATCAGACAACTTATCAATCCATTCTTCATTGGTCTTTTCAATGTCTAATCTCTTCATCTCAAGTACTAAATGGCAATATCTTTCGATCAGTTGTCTTGTAGTTTCACCCTTCATGCCGGTAAAAATATCAAACTCCTTCTTGATCAAAGCCTTCTTGCTCTTGATCATGGACACGCTACCTTGAAACTTCACTTTCAATGAATTCCAAATAGATTGAGCATTGTCCTCATGTTGCAACAACACTAAAATATCCTCTTTGATAGCCTGCTGAAGGATACTAATCATCTTTTTCTCAGCTTTGAAATCATTCTGTTCTGTCGCTGTCAGACTTCCAATAAGCTTTGCCATACCTCTCCCATCAACCGGTGGAACGTACTTCACTTCTATCTTCATCCAGCATTCGAAATGGTTAGCCTGAACCCAGTTCTTAAATCTGTCTGACCAACCTGCATATTCATCTATGTTCATCAGCTTGGGAGGCTTTTGCATCGTTCCCAATTCGTTTTCCATGTTGACGTTCTGAACGATACTTGCTGGACTCTGTCCTGCTGTCATACCACTGCCCGCGAAGAAGTTATAGAAATCTTGATTTTCCATTTTAGATGACAATTACTGAAAAATTTTCAACTTTTTGAAAACAAGTGACTTTACTGAAAACACGTTCTACACAAACTGAACTTCAGACGAAATATCACGAACGAAATGGACTTTAACCCTTAAACCATGATTTTTAATGCTGAAAATGTTTTCAAGCGAAATCAGAATTTTAAAGTTCAAGCGAAATCACAGTTTAACACTTCAAGTGGAATCAGTGATCTTTGGAGCGGAATCAGAAATTTCCCTCGAGCGGAATCACAGATTCAAGCTAAAATGATCTTTGGAGCGAAATCAGAAGGTTCACTCGAGCGGAATCATAGATTTAGGCTAAAACACTGATTTCGCTCCAAATGCTCGAGCGGAATAAGAACTTTTCAGATGAACAACCTGATTTCGCTCGAAATTCAAGCAAAATCTCAAACTAGCTCGTACAAGCGAAATCAGGTTATCAGTCCATTTTTGCTAGTTTTAGGCCGAATTTTAAGCTGATACACTCAAGGGTTTGTTAAAAGTCACTTTTACACGATATGTCAAAAACTCAGTCCATTTTGCTCGTTCAAACATCCAGAAATCCAAAAAGTGTAAGAAAAATGCTCTGATTCAGGTATTTTAGCTCATAACTGGCTCTGATACCAATTATAGGATCGATATTGACGATCTAATGAGTCAATCAGAGTCAAAATACCACTGTTTGCATGGCGAAATCACGCAAACAGATTGAATCAGAGAGAAATGAGTAGAAATAGACAGAATATCACTTTAAACACTGTTTCTCATTAATTGATCACAGAAAAATTCGGCAGCAGTTCTGTTACAACTTGATCGATCGGTTCCAAATGAGAAAAAACTACAACTATATATAGGGGATCTAATTCCACTCCAAATGACACCTTGTCATTTCGAGCGGAATCACAAGCTTCTGATTTCGCTCCAAATGACAAGTGTCATTTCGAGCGGAATCACAACATTAATACATAAAACTTACAATTCAGCCCCTATACATTACATACTTGACATATTTGACCCTTAGACCCTATACAAGCATGACTAAGACTAAGACGTAGGCTTTAGACATCGTGCACTAACAATTATGTTTAGGAGGTGGCTTACTAGGAGCCTCAGAGTGAGTCTTAGGTTTAGAATGGGGTACAGATGAGGTCTTGCTTCGAGTACCACTTGACTCATTAAACTGCCTATCTATGGCCTTGGTAACATCATTATCAATCAATGCTTGGAGTTCAGCACCATTTACGTTGATCCTAGTAGTATCACGATTCTCCCTTGGATGACAGTTAACTTCTTCAGATTCTGCCATGTAGCTTGATTGCTACATAAAATGATGACAATGATTTCTTAGAGGTTTATAATAGATTTGTCATCTTATTAACTTATTAACCATGGTATTAAAGAACCATATTGGTTAATTTATTAAGTATTTTATTTAGGATTTTTCATTAATAACCCTTAGTTATAATTAAATATAATAATGGCACAAAAGGCCAAGTCACATGGACATATTCAAATTTTAAGTCAAGATCTTATAGAATCGAGGTACTAAGGCTTGAATCGTAGTTCATTACCTTTCTTGACAGGGAGTTATAGGCTACAACTATCTTTTGTCTTATATGACAATGATTATGGCCCGTAGGCATTACATCACAAATGGATGTTTAATAATAAAAAGGAATTGGAATAATCCAATATAAGGATGACATGTGTGATTTTACGAATCACGTTTGCCAGGAATGTTAACATGTTTTCAGATGTTAACAAAGATTCGAATCTTTTTAAACAAGTTTTACCATTATGGCCAGGTCTATAATGACATCCAGGCTAGGTTATACCTTTTAAGATTCTTATTCAATATTTAATAGGCAGATTATTTTAAAAAGGAATGACATATTTTGGATTTATTTATTTATTTATTTCATACATATCATATTTATGCATTTAATGACAAAATAAAATTTAAATGATAACATGCCACTAAAAATTTAAAAAGTACATTTTGCCCTAAACGGGACTTTAAGAGAAATAACCTGCCCACGCAGGGCTTAAACAGAAAAGACATGCCCACGCAGGGGCTAAACTGGAAATACAAGTCCTCGCAGGGACTGAATACAGAAATAGATGTCCACGCAAGGACTTGATTGAATATTAAAGAAATACAATAAACAAATAAAGGATTTAATGATCCTTTTTGCTCTTCCCCTTGATTAAGCTTGCCAAACCCTTGAGAAACCCTCGGTTTTTCATACGCTCCACCCGAACCTCTTGTTCCACCAGGCTCAACCTTTGTAGAATCTCCTATTGCTGCGGTGGCGATAACAGTGGCGGCTGCGGTGGCTGCTGATGCGGCAGAGGTTGAGGCGGGTGGCGGGTATTGGTACCCATAGGGTGGGTACCTAGTCTGATATGCGACTCCAAAGGGCCCCTCGGGATGAAGAGCATTGTAGTTTGCTGCTGCAAGGTATGGGTCAACTTCGGCGTAGTTGTAGTTAGTATGGGCTGGCTGCTCGAAAGGGTTGTATGTCGCTACACCGGCGTATGTAGGGATTGGGTTATCATAACCCACTGGTGGCAGTGCGACTGGCGCAGACTCTATCTCAGAAACAGGGTTCGAAGGCCCACTAGTGGCGGGTAATGACTGCCACTTGAATGCTGAGGGGTGCTGATACGGACTCCCCCTCGCACGGACATCCGTGCGGTTGATCTCCTATGCCTCGGTGGCTCTGGAGGCTGTTGCTGCACTGGTGGTGGTGGCGGTGGAGTAACCGCTACAAAGCGCGAATCCTCCGAGGGATCCTGTTGTTGCTGCTACTGCGGTGATGAGTGGTAACTGGGAGTAAACACCCAATCGTACTGGGCAAATCTTGCCTGATAACTGTCTGGACCACGATAAGGTGATCCGTGATATAACGACCCATCCGAAATCTCGATGGGGTGAGTAGGTGTTCCGGTTGGCGGCTCGGCAGGTTCCGGATCCTCTTCCATGTCCATGGAGAAATGGTCCTCCGGTCCTAACGGGTTATAACCCATTGGCTCTTCAATTTGGTTTGCCGGGTTGAACCGGCTTTGGAAGTAGGTCGTTGAAAGGTGAGTTGGGGCTTTGAAGGGGCATAAAAGAGTGATGTGAGTTGTGGGGCTCGTTCTCTGATTGAGGCCCGAAAGAATTTAGGTAGGAAGGTGAGGAGCTCAGCGAGACTGAACGCCTCGCGGGTTCTAAAGACGTCATCCAGTTTTCCTGAGGACTTTTGCTTAAAGAGTCTGATGGAGTTCGCCGGTGTGAAGGTCCGACTTCGTGATCATTGGGGGCGATGAATTGCCCCTTGCCTCTACCTCTTCCTCGGATTCTGGGCGGCATTCTTGTAGGCCCTGTCAAAACAAACAACAGAAACAACAAAAGAAACAATAAAGGACAAAACCAAATAAGTCAGAATTAATCCTAAGTTCTTTGTCTAGACTCGAAAGTCGAGGAATGTGCAAACTGTGTCATTGAGATTAAACACAAAAGGCTAGTGTTTAATTCACTTAATGTTGGCTCTGATACCAACCTGTCACACCCCGATATTTCCACGTATTACCGGTGGGGAGTATTGTGACGTAGTTGATATCATAGACAATTTATATTATCACAGTTTAATACACAGCGGAAGTCGAAAGATAAAATCATTACAGACCGAATAAAAAGTAATATCAAATGTATTACAAACGGTTGTAAGGATCCACAGGCGGATCAAAGCTCAAAAGTTCATTGTTCAACAGATTTAATAACATCTAAGCTTGCAAGACTCTTTATTGATGCTAGAAGTAGCCAGCCTATTCCGTGTAGTACCTGCACTTAGCCTTTTTGGAAAATACGTCAGTTTACACTGGTAAATACAATTAACCGACTCATTTTGAAAATGTTTAAGAAAATTTATTTGAATGCACAAGGCACAAATAATCTTTTATAACTTGGGATAATTATTTATATATAATCTTGTAAAAGAATTACATGTTCGTTTTACGTTCAGTAGCCCGGGCTGAATACCGGATTAAAGAATAATAGACACACCACATGATATAATCCCGTGTCGAGTTATTCTCGAACATACGGTTATACCTTTTTTATTTATATGCACCGACAGGTGTATGCCTACACCCCGTGCTTAGGTCGTGGCCATTTCAATGAATGATGCCAAGGATATCCGGGACATGGTCATTAACCCCCCCCCCCCAAGGCTTTAAGCAAACAAAACAGCTTAAACGGGTCATCTCAATAAATTAACCTTCATATGATTAAAAATTCAATGCCCGACCAAGCGGTATTTTATATACCGTACCCCAAGCCCGTATAAAGGAAAATAAGTTAAAAGTATTTACCTGAGCAAGTATATATCACAATCAGCGAGTGCAAGTATCTTTTACTGGTCTCCTAATCTGGAACGAAGGTTTTAATAACCTATTAGATTCCTAACGGGTCTTAATTAAGTCTAAACTCAGACCGGTTAGTTTTAAAGGAAGATATACGGTTCAAAACGCACGATTAAGCGATGACCGGATTAGAGTGTGGTTTAGACCCGACAAGTTTGTATACTTGTATAATATGGGTAAACTAAACACATTCTGGATTTTGAGATAAAAATGATAAGGTTTGACCCGTTTCGGCTAATTTATGCAAACTAGTTACATAAACCGCACCGAACGCGAATGATGCGTTACGGGTAACAAAATGAGTCATGAACAGGTTTCCTAAGTTAATATGCCCTAAATATGTTGTGATATCAGTAGGATACCTTCCATTATGCCCAAAATGGATTTAAACTCAAATTATGCCCCATAGGGGTATTTCGGTCATTTTAAAGGTTATAAAAGAGTTTAAATGTTAATCTGAGTTTCAGGTCTGATATAATCAGTAAAAGTATTTAATTTTATAAGTTATAACAGTAGGTTATTGCATATATGTGAAATTTATCTTCTTAAACCAAACTATGCACCGTAGGGGCATTTTGGTAATTTCACATAAGCTTTAAAAGGTCAAATTTAGAAATCTGAGTTCAAAACTTTATCTTACTGTTAAAATATAAAAATTTACTAAAAACATCAGTAGGTATTAAGTCTTATATGTTAAAAATAGTTTTGACCCATACTATGTGCTTAAAACGCGTAAAAGTCGGTTTTAAGCGATTTTCTGGTTTAAATAGGAAATCTGAGTTTTTGATCAGTTTATAAAGTTCAAAATATTTTATTTATGATATAAAATCAGTAGAAAAAAGTTTGGTGTCAAAATATTATGTAAAACTCATTTTATTCACGAAAAGGGTATAACCGACATTTACCGAATTATAGCAAGAACCCTATGTTATGCTCAGCTTAAAAATAATTAAATATCTTCAAAAATACCAAAATATTATTTTATATCAGTGGGTAAAAGGTTTGGTGTCAAGATTTGGGTTTAGATAGGCTTTATGCTAATTACACCGTTTAATTAATAAAAAGCTTTACAATTACGCTATTGAGCATAACTCCTAATCTAGACCTCAAACTGATGTAAAATTTTTAGGACAAGTTTATAAATCAGTAATAAAGGTTTTTGTCCTCTCACATTTTCAAAAATATCGTTTTAAGGTCAAAAGGGCATTATGGTCAACATTTAGGCATATAACGGAAACTTGCACATGAATCGAATAACTAATGAACCAAGTTGTATAACCTCAGAGGGTTACACTAATCTATAACCTAGTCCTAATAGAGCTCTAAGGAAATTCTAAAATATGCTACATTGGGTCAGAACTGAAAGTCAAAGCAAAAGTCTACTTTTGCGACTTTCGGTTCCGAACAGAGCTTAAACTGAAATTTGTCTGGTTGAACATGTTTAGACATGTTCTTACATTAATTACCAAGTTATATGAGTGATAAAACAGGTTCCATAGGTTCTACATTGTTAATTATGTGTTTATGCGAAAATTTGTTTTCTGTTGACTTTTTATAATTAACTTTGACCCGACAATTGACCTAGTTAGAATGGGAATCAGGGGGTGCCCTTTTAAGGGTTTATTACCCATATAATTACCAACTCAAAGCTATTTTTAAATCAAGAATTGACTGGACAATTTGTGATTAATTACTAAGTCAAACCTTAATTACGACGGGTTTGACTTTAGGCCATTAAACTAATAAAACTGAATTAAGAGAGGTTAAGGACACTTACTGAAGTCCTATGCACGACTAATGATCCTTAGGAAGTAGTCTTGAGCTCCAGGAGGTTCCAGAAATGAAGCTAGAATGATTTTCAAAATGAATGCCCAAATGTTGCAACAAGAGGTTTCTTATATAGGGGTTTTGATCACATAAGATGATGCCAAACAAGTCTACAGGTGTTTTATGATGTTCCCAGGTGTCCCTAGGCATGCA
The DNA here is from genome assembly GCA_030545235.1 of Helianthus tuberosus. Taxonomy (NCBI): domain Eukaryota; kingdom Viridiplantae; phylum Streptophyta; class Magnoliopsida; order Asterales; family Asteraceae; genus Helianthus; species Helianthus tuberosus. The sequence goes on from CM060408.1 coordinate 167,309,181, forward strand.
AAACTGTTGGCCACGCTTCAAGAATTCAAAAACCATGCAAAAAGGTCGGTTAAATGGGCTGAACAGACACCTGCCATATTTTTTGGATGCTGGCAGGTTTTAGGCGGCCCGCGTAAGACATAAAGGAGTCTTACGCGGCCGGTATGGCTCCCAGGCTCAGGTTAAATAAGTTTCAGAAATTGCATGTTTGGGCCCTGGTCCTTTTTATAGTTGTTTTAACTTTGTTTATTGCACTTTTAACCCTCCAACTTGATTTTTAAGGACCCCAAGACATAAACAAACTTTGTTAAGTCCCCGGTTAGCTTTACGATCACCGAAAAGTCCTGAAATTTCAACATTGACGCTTTTAACCCCTTATCTACGAATATTGGCATAACTTTCTCATACGAAATCGAAACCTTGTGAAATTTTTATCACTTATTCTAGTGAGCATAATTAATCGTTACAAAGCTCCGAGTTCGCTAAAAGGTCACTCAGAGGTATAAATTAAACATGTTGACACATTTAACACTTGTGGTTTGTAAACTCTCACTTTCTTCGACAAACGGCTTCATATGATTCATAATTCATTCGTTTAAGGGTATAAACATCGTGTAGGGATCTTGAAAGGAATAATTATTCATTGTTAACATTTTGAATCTTCTTACACACATACTTTCTTTGTTTGTCAACTTTAGTCCCTCATATTCAATCCATTCCACGTTTAAAGCTCATGACACGTGTCTTTATTATATTGGACATGAATTTACGAGGTGTTACACACTGACCACGTGGTTGTCAGCTTGGGCTTGGCGCACGTTGATGATGAAAGTTCTGGCGTGTGCTGCTTGTTGTTGTTGCTGTTGAGGCTGTTGCTGAGGCTCTTGTTTCACAACCCTGTTCGGGCACATCTTCACAAAGTAGTTGGGATCACCACATGTGAAGCAGACACTGGCGTTGACCGCGGGTGCCTGAGCCGCTTGTTGGCCCTGAGGGGCTGGGAGCAAAGCTTGATGAGCAGTGGCTTGAGCTGGGGCCTGTCGAGGACTTGTACAGCAGTTGGTGGTAAAGTGGCCGTACATATTGCAGTGCACGCAAAAATGACAGGCGATACCCACCGGGTGATGATAAGTCCAGGTTGGGCAGGCAGGATGGGGGCCTATGTATGCACGCTTAGCAGGCGGTGCAGAGGTGATTGGAGCTGGAGCTGATCGGTGTTGTTGTTGTTGCTGAGCTGGTACCGCTTGAAGTGGAGCAGCGGTAGTGACAGCACAGTTCTTGTTGCTGGAGCTGTTGTTGTTGTTTTTCCTCTTGTGACGAGAGGACTTTGACGATTGCGGAGCGGCGGTGGTGGTGTCAGCAATTGGGGTGGCGGTGGCTTGGTGCAGGCTCCTCGAAACTTTATCCCAAAAACCAGATTTTACCCGCTTGTCGTTGATTTCAGCGGCAAGCAAGTAAGTTTCTTCGACTGTAGCTGGCTTGGAAGCATGCACAAAATCTGCAACACAATCCAGCAAAGCGCGGATATACTTCTTGATTGTCATGTCGGTAGTCTTCACTTGATCGGGGCAAATAATACTGAGCTGCTTGAAGCGAGCAGTCAAAGCAGCGTTGTCACCTTCCTGCTGCTTCGGATGCCAGAATTCATCCTCCAGCTTTTGGCGCTCATGGGGAGGGCAGAACTCTTCAAGCATAACGTTCTTCAACTGGTCCCATGGCAGACCATAGGCTGCATCATTCCAGCGTTTGTTCCTTTCAGCCGTCCACCGGTCCAATGCGCGGGACTGGAAGACGCCGGTAGCATTCAGGGTGCGGCGATTGTCAGGACATCCGCTCTATTATAGGGTGACTTCGATCGAGTCGAACCATTGAAACAAGGCCATAGGGCCATCTTCGCCAGTGAACTCTTTCGGTCCGCATGTCTTTAACTGTTTGAAGCTGAAAGCAGCTTTTGAGGTAGCCTTGGGAGCTTCATTCCTAGACTCTTCGGACGATTTGCTCATGATCTCATACAATTCACTCACAATCTAAGGAACAGTCTTTGCTACCTGCTTAGCGACCATGGCAGCGAGGCGTTTGTCTCTCTGTTCTTGACGAGAAAGTCGTGGGTGACGGGGTCCAGATGACGACATTGTCTGCAACAGACATCGCCATAGGGCTCAATTATGACAAAATCGAATCTCACCTCATACGCCTAATACTACTAAAGCTCAGGAACACATTTAATCATATAGTCACATAGGCACATAATCACGGATTCACAGAAGCGCAGTAGCACATAGGCACGGAGGCACATAAGCATAGAAGCATATAACATATAATCACGGGAAGCAGTCAGAATACAGAAACCTATCATTCCAAGTTGCGAGCGTTCGAGAATAGCGATCGCGAATAATATAGCGAGTAGTATAGTATAAGCGCTTAGCCTAGCATAAGGTCGTCCACAATTAGCGATTTGGTAGCGTTTTGAGATAAAGGTTCAGTGCGAGTCGTGTGTGTCGATTAAAGCGAACGCGAAAAGGGAATAAATCTCCAAAAATCGTAACACATAAACAGATAAAAGCACATAAAACACATAAGATCCACAAAATGGCAAGCACCAGAGTCAGCAGTAGCAAGCTCAAAATCGAAACACACAAAAATCGAGAAATAGATTGTCTGCGGCTATTAGACATCGACTATCCAAAGTGACTCGACTATTCACTAGGACTTTTCGTACACATTTTGGCCTTCGGGATTGTGCTCTCACCTCGAATCTGGGCGATCGGCACGCATCCTTCCATTCATATCGTGTCTTCAAGTCGTTGGAGTTCGTCGAGACTTTGGTGAGAGTTTTGTACAACCAAAAATAGAGGGCGGAACAAGTCGTCAAGGTTCGGGTTTCACCCCTGACTTAACAACTTTGCTCCTGTTTGATAAAATAGCGGAGAATTGTGCGTCAAAGTATGGATTTTACTCCTGATTCAACACAAATTCTCGTGTTTATAGTTAAAAATGTGGGTTGGACAAGCAATTTAGTCGAGAGTTTGCGGTTCTCACACCTGATCTCAACCTAATTACCCGTTCATTTTGAAATAATAGAGTGCTGTGATAGTGTAGCATGCGTGAGATTAGCGAGATATATCAAGTAAGCTCGTACAATGCCCCTACCGGGTATGCACAAGTCGGTCTGTTGGTACTTAACTATAGACTAGGTCATTTCTAAGACGTTGACCCGGACTAGGTCGAGTCTTGCCTAATTCCCTGTAGTTATGGCTCTGATACCAATCTGTCACACCCCAACCGATGGCGGAAACATCGGGGCGCGACACTAAGCGAAACAGATTGTCCAGAAGTTTCCATAACAACTATAATTACCAATTATTTAAAGCAACACGTCCCATACCATGTTATAAAAGATAATACAATTATTATAGAAAAGATCTAGTCAAATTGTTATGTTCCGACAACTCAGATTTTTCTATTATAGACAATTGTTTATTGTTGACCTAGATCTTTCCTAGCCTCAATTTCACAGCAAAGTAAGCAAACAAGCATCCTAAGCACCTGTCACATACGTTAAAGTAAAGGTCAATACACATAGTGTAAAGATGTGCATACAACTTTAATAGATATAATAGAGTTCGAAATCGATTACGCATAACCAGCATGTACACAGTGTGAAATGAGGCATGTTAGTTATCGACATGAACCTATCGATACCAATGACTGTGGGTTGACTGCCCAAGGCAGTTCACGATACACACTCACCACTGTGAGCCATGTAACTAATTGTCCTTAACAACCCCTGAGTGAACAGGTGCTAAGTCCAAACTATAGTACTATCGTTGCTAAGGCATGTAGACAACATTCCATGTGTAAACATAACAAACAAGCATTCATTAAGTCACGTATAACATGCGGTAACGGTTAGCGTTAAAAGTATTGCGTAGTGTGTTCGATGTGATTTAGATTAAGTAACGTATGTAACACCCAAAAATGCGTAAAGCAAAAAGGGATCGTGTATACTCACAGCGATTGGTGGATTGAAGGGAGCGCAAGAGAGTAAGGTTAGCCTGATCAGAACGATAGCATAATGATAAGTGACGCGTAAAATGATGCAAAGTGTAAGTGGGTCGGACAGTAGTTCGATCTGATGGTAGTCCGATCAAACAGCTGGTTGTTCAAGTGACAGTCCGCTCGGATGGTCATCCGAGCGGGTGACCCTTCAAGTGGATTGTTACTTCCTTTGGGAAGGATGTGTTTGTGTATGATGGCTTGACTATTGAAGTTTTCGTTGTAGCATTTTAAAATATAGAAGTATCACTACCTTTCAGGTCGGTCGATCGAAATTATCGTTCGATCGGGCGACAACCCAATTGGTTGGGCACTTTAGTGAGAACAAGTTCACTGCAGGACGGTCGGTCAGCACTTGTGCATGGAACATGTTGAAAATTGTTTAAGTGTTGAAGTCTGAACATTACATGGTCGAGTGGTAGTCCGATCGGGTGGTAATCCGATCGGTCAGCACTTCGTTCAAAGTTCATCCTTCAAAGGTTTGAAAACAAAAGTTAGGTGTGGGGCCAAGGTGTAAGTCGATCGGGTGACAACCCGTTCGGATGACAGTCCGATCGGACGGTAGTCCGATCGGACGGCATTCCGTCCTGGTCATTCCGTTCGTCTTACACTTGGTTGTTTTGATAGTTTGTCATTTTGTCGAGATGTGTTGATAACGTATTAGACAACAGGAACCTCGTCAAGACTTAGTACTCCTGATTGGACAGGAATCACCCAACTCCGACCAGTTAACTGTTCGAGACGGTGTTACATGTTTAACCCAAAATCGGTAACCTCGTGGATAGAATCCAGATCTTGGACCAACACAATCCACAAGAATGAGTAGGAAGTCCGTACAAGCTCCGATTCTATCGGTTTTGAGTGCATTGAGTGTAAAAGAGTTGAAAGAAAGTTAGAAACCTTCTTTTAATCCTTTTTCACCATGAATATGTTCAGATCTATGAAAGATCTTTGTTCATTCATATGGAAATCGGTTAGATCTAAGTTGTTCTTAGTGGATTGAGGCCAAAACATGTAGTTCTCAAGAACACCATGATGACATCATCCTAGAACACCTTGAATCTTGATGATTTCAAGGTTAAAAGTTAAGATTCAAAAGATAGAAAGGTGTAGGAGAGCGTGTAGATCAAGAAAGTACAAGATTTAGGTTGAGATCTTACCGGAATCGCGAGAAAATCGAAGAAAAGTGAGGTTGAAGCGCTGGTCGGACAGAGGTGTGCAAAAGTGGAAAGTATGATGGTGACATGGGGTATTTATAGGGTTTCCCAAAGTGGAAAGGGGCTGGTAGATCGGGTGGTAGCCTGGTCGACTGGCTGATCGATCGAGTGGTAGCTCGATCGAACAGATGGTCGATCGGCTGGTTACTTGGTCGATTGGCCAGTTGGTTCGAGCGTTCGGTGCGGCGAGTTTTGCCGTTTCGATTGCGATTGCAAGCATTGCGATGCGATGGAGTTTCTTATTCAAATTACTTTTAATACCAACTACTATATCTAACATACAAACATCCTATTTTACTTGCGTTTAGCGTTTGCGATTCGATTGCAATTCGAGTTTCGATTGCATTTCGATTAAACTCCACACATAAGCATAAACATGCACAAGTAACACATAAAAGGCACACACACGTATAAACAATAACCAAAAGCATAAATTCGAGTTGCGAGTGCGATTGCGATAAGCGATCAAATATGCGATAAATATCGGCTAACCCACGATTAGTAATAGATACTCCACATAATGCAACTAACGTAAAGCATAAATTAGACTATCTAAGTCAAAGAAGTCAAAACAGGAGTTGAGCAAGGAGTGACAGATCCCAATTAGCAATCTTGTCTCTCTTTGACTTCAATCTTGACTTTGACTTTCGAAACACAGGGTGTTACAATAGCGGTGATCGAACAAGTATCACCTGTGTTTTGCATGAAACACTCAATCATGATTAGCACAAGCTACAAGTTTATACCGACACCACAAGGTGTCGTAGTGATTTAAATAATTCAATAATAGATGTGATCAAACAATTTCACCGTGTTTGAAATCAAATGAAAGTGCAATAAAGTGAATCTGAAAGTTTGTTTCAAATGACATCATAGGATTTTCAATTGAATATGGAACATCAAAGAAATAATGTTTTCGATCGAAGATGAAGAAGCAATGAATATCGCAAAACATTCGATCCATGTTGAAAGGACCGTTAGGAGGTACACCGGAATATAAAATGAATTTCGTGTACCATTGTCTTATCACACGATTGTATTAAGACTGTGGTAATGTGATAAATCAAAGCAGATTTAATCTAAATCAATAAAAAAATAATTAAATCCGTGCATGAGATATGTAAACGAGTTAGCACAAGCTTCAAATAAGTGAAAACACCACCACAAGGTGTCGAAATCAACAAACGACTTAATGGAGTCGTAGAGCAAACAAGTCTACTGCGACTCAGAACAAATGAAATGCTTGTTAAAACGAATTTGAATATGATGTTTTCAATACATCATATGGTGTCTTGAATTGAATATGTGTAATGAACAAGTTCAAACAATTGAACTTGGTTTTGGCGCAACCTGACAATAAATACATGTATCGACAAGAAAAGCTTTCGGCATGGTCACAACGAAAAAACCATGTATGTAACTTGAAAGGAAAAGAATTTTCAAGAAAATGTGTTGACTTGATAACAAAGGAGCCAACAATTATAATAATGCAGGTCATTCGAATCACCAATCAATAATTAGATTTAGCGAAATAATATTTGAACTTCGATGAAGCGCTTATTCGAAATGAAACCACATGCGTAACAACCGATGCATGTGTAACATATGAATTTCTCAAGAAATGAAGCGATTGAATATTCGCTATACTGAAAGAAATGATCGTGATACAATGACCATCAAGGGGAGTAGGGATACGAAAATCTACTCAGTAAATGTGAAAGTCGAAATTTCAATAAAAGAAATTTAAGGACTTTACCTGGGGTTGCATGTGATGACCGGTTGTTAGGTGACATTACCATGGAATGTCGAACATAGCGTATTCGTCGTTAATGAAAAGGGGAACACGGAGACATGCGTCTTCTCCTTGACGTGTTTCATGTCGTTGCAGGACCGCGTGCCAAACCGCCGCTTCCTGATCAATAGTTTTCGCGCTGACAAGATTAGCATCATCGCTGAAATGCTCCATAGTGTCTTCTCAGTGACTTCACCTCGAAAGTCGTATGTGACGTACTTCAACCTCTGTTGATGTAAAGCTTAAGTTTCACGTATACCTGTGCACTAGCGTTTCGTTCTGCGTAGAATGTGATGTACTCCGACGTCCGTTGACATAAAATTTGAGTTCCATGTATTCTCGTGCACTAACGTTTCGTTATGCGTAGGCTGCCTGCTCGGGAAGTTAAATATCATAGACAATATGGATAATAGTGCGTGCCCGAGTTAATAATCGCGGTTCCTACGTGATGACCTTTAATGAACTTCAACTTAAGTTTTCCAAAAGGTTCTAAATACATGTTTTCCAACTCTCCAAGTTTTGTTTATTGTATGCAATTGTGTCGTGTACCGTGTGTAAAACACCACTTTAGCGTATCTTTGAAAACAAAATTTTGACACATTGTTTTCTGCAACGGTTGGAGACCACATTCAAGTCTTAGGCGTTCTGTAAGTATTTAAAGTCTTAATAATCTAAGTCCCCTGAGAAATATGAGGTTAGAGCCTAGGTATTCCTACAGAAAACCTTATTCGCTGTAACCTATAGCTCTGATACCAATTTGTCACGCCCCGAAAATATCAGAGCTGGCGTGACTGGACTGGTATCTTCATTGCACAGCGGAAGCAATAAGCAAAGACTTTCTAGAAATTGAACGCCCGCTAAGTACTCGAATCCCCAATGGTTCTCCTATTCCAACCGTGCCATAATTTGAAAAGTAACCTAAGAAAGAAACATGCGAAAAATCAACATAAAGTTGAGCAAATTCATAGTTTGTTTTGGAAAAGATTTAAAACAAATCTTTTTGAATAACCGGTTTGTGAAATATTATTGAGAAAACGAATCTAGAAATCATTTTCTTGTCAAGTTATATGGAAACTTTCTATTTGTAACGCATTATGTTCGTAAAACCATGTATTTGTAAACTCTTGTATTTGTAAAGTTTGTATAACCGTCAATGCCCACCCTGACTTTGACTTCATGCCAGCATAATCCTATGCTTTGAATTTGTATAAAACATGGTATGCAATTTGTAAAACCCCGGTATGAAAGCGAACAAGGAACAGATCAATTAATGTGTAGCTAATACATGAATATACGTGACATGGTGCAGGAAGACTCAAACCTAGCAGACTTTGCACCGGGCTTCCGGCTGTAAAACATAGTCACCACATGGTCCACTCGAAGGACTCATGGGTGGGGCTCGCTACACCCAAATAGATCTATCACTCATGCCCCTCGGTCCTAACACGAGGATTAATGGTCTTAAGAATGCGCCTACCCATTCACATGATCTACTGTACTTTCCAAAGCTAACCATACCAATTGTAATTGTTTATAATCCTTTTGTAACATGTACTTCACCCCCGAAGTTATAAAACAAAACAGTTTAAAGAAAAGCGGGACATGAACTCACTGGGTGTCCCGTTCCTTAAACGCAGACCAACCCAGTCCCAATATTATCACTAGACGATCCCATCCCTAGTCATGAAAATCATTCACATTTCGATAATACGCATTTGTTTTGTAAAAACCGGTATATTTAGTATGATCCATTCGTAAACCATTTGAGTTCCTCGAAATCCATTCGTAACATGATTTAGAAATATGAGTTTTCGTTTGTTCAAAAAAAAACTTTGTATGTTCTTGCAAAACGTGCTTTGTCTAAAATATGCAGTCTTTGTTCACCGAAAACTTTGTGTGTTTCTTCAAAACGTGCATGTCTTTCCACCCCGAAAACATTTATAAAAATGTAAAACCGTAAAATGGTGGGGTTATGAACTCACCTGGATATTCCTGTGCAAAGCTAGCTAAATACGACTTCGTGATGTCGTTTCCAAGACGTGACACGCTAGCGTGCATTCTACAATATTGCTAACACGGAATATCTTATAAGTTTCTAAATAAACGCAGTAACTAAACTACGTGTCATCGAGCTCTACCGAATCGTTAACCAAACGATTCAATGGTAAGTTGTTAACTTAGATGTAACGAAGAAGTTATGCTTGTTAAGTTTCGTTTAATATCGGCGATAACTTACTAAGTCTAGAAACACTTAGTTTTCGAGAAATTCGAATATATAGATATTTATACACAAATATAAATATATTGGTACGATAGTGTTAGTCGTCCCGCGAAGTCGCACGTGTATGTAGCGAAGAATATATAACAAAATCGTATTATATGTCGTATGCCGTTGTAACACCTCGAAAATTCACGTCCTATAATGTGTAGACACGTGTCATATGTTTGAACGTGTGAAAGAATGTTATAGAAGGACTAAAGTTGACAGTCATAGAAAGTATGTGAATATACGGGTTCTAAATGTCAACAATGAATAAAGATTTTGTACATTAACCCTACATGATGTTTATAGCATCAAACGAATAAATCATGGATCATACAAAGCTAAAAGTGAGGAATTACAAACTACTGGGGTTAAATGTGTCAACATGTTTAAGTTATACCTCTGAGTGACCTTTTGACAAACCCGAAGCTTTGTAACTGTAAATTATGCTCACTAGAATGCACGATATAAATTTCATAAAGTTTCGTTATCGTATAAGAAAGTTATGATCAAATTCGTGTGCGAGGGGTTAAAGCGTTAACGTTGAAAGTTATGACTTTTCGGGTTAACCAGGAATGTCCAGGGGCTTGGCAAAGTGGGTATAAGTCCTAAAGCCCTTGTAGGTAAATAAGAGGGGGTCAAAATGCAAGAAATAAACTTGGTTGCCCTTCCGAAGAGCCAAGGGACAAGATGTGGAAAATGGAAAATGTAAAATCTGATAACAAGGTCAAGGCGGGCCGCGTAAAGGTTAACATAACCTTACGCGGGCCGCGTCAATCGCCCAGATGCAGAAAGTCAGACAGCAGCCTGCAAACGCGCGTAACCGACCTTTAAACAGATATTTCTCATCATGGGTGACCCCTAAGTGGCTCCTAGGATCTTAGGGACAAGTGTTGATGATCAGGAACCATTGCTAGCTCTTGTTGTCCATAATCTAAGTGCTTATAAGCACTATAAAAGGCCACAAGATTTCAACTTTGAGCTCACACCTTCCTTCAGTATTCTGATCGATTTCTGGAGCTTAAGAGCAGACTCAAGTGGTCACTAATCAAGCATAGTACTTCAGTAAGTATGCCTAACCCTTCTTAATTAAGTTTTAGCCTAGTTTTAGCTTAAAAGTCAAACCGTCGTAATTAACGGTTGACTTTAAGATTAATCACTAATGGTCCAGTGATTAGTCGAATCAAAAGTAGTTATAAGTTGGTAATTATGTGGGTAATAAACCCTTAAAAAGGGTTCCCCCTGATTCCCACTCTAACTATGTCAAATGTCGGGTCAAACTTGTATTTAAAAAGTCAACAGAATGTGTAAATTACAATTTATGCATAATTAGCAATGTAGAACACATACAACCTATTTGATCATTAATATAACTTGGTAATTAGTGTAAGGAAATGTCTAAACATGTTCAACCCGACAATTTTCAGTAGAGACCCGGTTCGGGACCGAAAGTCGCATAGTTTGACTTTCGCTTTGACTTTCAGTTCTGACCCGTTATGGTATGTTTTAGAAATGCCTTAGAGCTTTATTTGGACCAGGTTACATGCTAGTATAACCCTCTGTGATTATACACCTCGGATCATTAGTTATCCAATTAATATGCATGATTCCGTTAATTGCTCATATGTTGACCATTATGCCCTTTTCACTTTAAAACGTGATTTTTGGAAATGTAAAAGAGTAGAAACTTTAATTACTGATATATATACTTGTATGCAAAGTTTGACATCAGTTTGAGGTGTAGATTAAGAGTTATGCTCGTTAGCGTAAAATGAAAGCTTTATGTTAATAAAACGGCGTAATTAGCATATAGCCTAGTTAAGCCTACTTTTTGGTATCAAACTTAATACCCAATGATGTAATATATTATTTTGAGATTTTTGAAGATTTTTAATTAATTTTAGGCTGAGCATAACTCATAGTCGTAGGCTTAATCCGGTAATTGTCGGTTTTGCCCATACGGGCCATAAAATGAGTTTTACATATCTAATCGACTCCAAACCTTTTGCTACTGATCTTAAATGATAAATAAATTATTTTAAGCCTTCTGGAATAATAAAAATATCAGTTTTATATATAGAACCCGGAAACGGCTTCTAATCCCCTTGTTAAGCGTTTTTAACGCATAGTATGTACTAAAACTATTTTAAACATACAAGGGTTGATACCTACTGATATTTGAGGCAAATTATAATATTTTAACAGTAAACAATGGTTGATCAACTCAGACTTCAGTTTTGAGCTTTTCGGCTTATGTGAAATTACCAAAATGCCCCTACGGTGCATAGTTTGGTTATAATTGATAAATTTCACATATATACTTTACCCTACTGTTATAACTCATTAAATTGAGTATGTTTGCTGATTACATCAGACCTGTAACTCAGTTAAACACTTAAACTCTTTTATAACCTTGTAAATGACCAAACTACCCCTACGGGGCATAGTTTGTGTTTAAACTCGTTTCGGGCATAATAAATGATATCTTACTGATGTCACAACATAATTGGAGCATATTAACTTAGGAAACCTGTAAATGGCTCATATGTATACCCGTTACGCTTATTATGCGTTCGGTTCGGTTTATGTAACTAGTTTACATAAACTAGCCTAAACGGGTCAAACCTTATCGGTTTTATCTCAAAATCCGGAATGTGTATGAAATACCCATATTAAACAAGTCTCTGAAATTGTCGGGTCTAAATCACATTCTATCCAGTCTTCGCTTAATCGTGCGTACGAACCGTGTCTTTGAAACTAACGGTCTAAGCTTAAGCTTAACTAAAGACCCGTTAGGATTCTAATAGGTTATTATAAACCTTCGTTCCAGATTAGGAGTACCAGTAAAAGCTACTTGTGTTTGCTTGTTGTGATTTATACTTTGCTCAGGTAAATACTTTTAACTTATTTTACCTATACGGGCTTGGGTTACGATATATAGTATACCGCTTGATCGGGCATCAAATCTTCCATCGTTGGGTGGTTAATTGAATAATTTGATCGGCTCGTTTAAACAGTCTTGTTACTTAAAAGCCTTTGGGGGGTTAATGACCATGTCCCGGATATCCTTGGCATCATTTTACGAAATGGCCACGACTTAAGCGCGGGGTGTAGGTGTACACCCGTCAGTGCACAAAAGGAATAATGTGGTGTGTCTATTGATCTTTAACCCGGACTTGATCCGGGCTACTGAACGCACAAGGAACATGTAATTCGTTCACAAGATTATATAATTAAATAATTCTCCCAAGTTAAATAAAATGTTTATGCCACGTGCATCCAAATCAATTTTCAATCATTTTCTGAAATGAGTCAGTTGATAGTATTTACCAGTGTAAACTGACGTATTTTTCCAAAAAGATTAAATGCAGGTACTAAGCGTAATTGGCTGGGATTTCTCCTTAGCATCACTAGAAGTCTCGCAAGCTTAAGATGCCTACCATCTGTTGAACTATTGTTTCTATTTTATTTTCGATCCATCTGTGGATAAACAATCGACATTTGTGATATTTGATATTACAATATTAAATTCGGTTGTATTATATCTTACAATTTGCTTCCGCTGTGCATATTATATATTGTGTTGTTTGACTATTATGTTTCCAACCACATCACGATACTCCCCACCGGGCCCACCGGTGACACGTGGAAATCGGGGTGTGACAGGTTGGTATCAGAGCCAACACTGAGTGAATTAAACACTAGCCTTTTGTGTTTAATCTCAGTTACACAATTGCACATTCTAAACTTTCGAGTCTAGACATATAAGATAGGACAAATTCCACTTGGTTTTGTTTTGTCCTTTACTTTATTTTATATATTTTTTTGTTATCTCATATTATAATGACAGGATTTGAAAATGCCGCCAAGATTCTTCAGGAGAAAAGGAAGGGGCAAGGGGCCAGTCACCGCCCCCAATGATAATGAAGCTGGACCTTCGCATATGCGAGCTCCATCTACCACGGAGAGTGACGATCCTCGGCAGAACCGGAGGAACCTCTTTGAGCCGGCTAGACGGTCAGTCTCACACAGTTCAACACCTCCTAACCCTTACGGGCCACAGCCGGAGTATGAGCCCAACAACCCTCAATCGTCCTACATACCGTTACAGCGATCCTTATCGCACCACTCTTTTGGAGACCCTACATCTGTCTTCAGGGGCCTGTTTAACCCGGCCAATTTCATACCAGAACCAGCGGGTTTTAACCCACTGGGGCCAGATGACCATTTCTCAGGTGATCACGCGGACGATATGGACGAGGACACAGACCCCGTCGAGCCAGCCAGTGGTACCCCAAACCACCCGATAGAGATCTCTGACGGGTCTTCTTTCCACGGATCACCCTATATTGGTCTAGATAGCTTTCAAGCTATGTTTACTAGGCACGAATGGTACTATACACCTCCTCGCCATTCACCGCCTCAGCAGCAGCAACAGCAGCAACAGGATCCCTCTGTGGATTCAAGGTTTGTGGCAGTCACGCCACCACCTCCATCGCCACCAGTTCAACCGGCACCTCCGCAACCGCCAAGGCGTAGGAGATCTGGACCGCGTAATGTCTACACGGGGAGGAGATTTCCATTTCAGCTCTCCTCGGCAATCAAGTGGCAGCCATTACCCGCCACATCAAGAAGATCCACAAATGGGTGGACCTTCACACCCAGTTGCACCGCAACCACCGCCGATGGGTTTTGATAACCCAATTCCAGCATACACGGGTTCCATGGCGTATAACCCGTTTGAACAACCAGTGCACACCAACTACAACTACGCCGAAGCCGACCCATACATGGTAGCGGCTAACTATAACACCCAAGGACCATATGGAGATCCATGGGGAGTAGGGTACCCAACTCATGGGTACCAGATACCGGCAAGACCTATTATCAGGCAACAATCGCAACCACCAAGGTTCTCTCTACCAGAGCGTGAAGAAATTCTGCAAAGGTTGGACCATGTAGAGCGAGAGTTTCACAGGGAACGAAGGGAGCGACAAACTTTCTTCCAAGGATTAACGAGCCTAATTAAAGGAAAGAGCAAGAAGGACCACTAAGTCCTTCCATTTGTTATAAGCCCCTGTGTGGGTATGTGTGTTATTAAGCCCCTGCGTGGGTAAGTACTTGTTTAAACCCCTGCGTGGGTAAGTTGTTAAGTCCCGTTTAGGGCAACATGTAATCTTTTGAAAATTAATGGAATGTTATGTTTATAAATTTCATCTTGCTATTATATGCATAAATATTAAATATGAAATAAATAAATCAAAAATCATTCCTTTTTAATAAATATCTGCCTATGTAAATTTTAAATAAGGATCTTAAAGAGTGAAACCTAGCCTTTGGGTCATTATAAGGCCGGGCCAAGATGGTAAGACCTGTTCAAAAGATTCAAATCCCTGTTAACATCTGTATACATGTTAACGCTCCTGGCAGACGTGATTCATTAAAATCACACACGTCATTCTTATTATTGGATTCTCTAAAAGATTCCTAACCCAATTTAATGATCTCTGAATCATGGGTTTAGATCATCAATTGAGATGATCATATTTTTACCATACGTGGTAACATAGCGCCTACGGGCCCTGCTCATTTCCATATGAGCCAAAAGATAGTGGTAGCGATGACTCCCTGTCAAATAAAGGTAATGAACTAGGTTCAAACCTTCATGCTTTGATTCTCTGAAATCATAGCTTATAAATTAAAATGTCCATGTGACTAGGCCTTTGGTGTCACAAATAAAACTGTTATTGTTTTATAATTAGGATAAATTATGATAAAATCCTAAATAAATATGATTAACAAATTAACCAAATATGGTCTCTGTTTACCATGGTTAATGAATTACCCTAAGGGGCAATTCCATAATAAACTCCCAAATAAACTATTGTCCGTGTTTTCTGTAACAGTTCAATTAAAATGGCTAACTCAGACGAGATAAATAGTCATCCAGTGGAGAACATTGATAACGCCCGGATTAATTTAACGGGTGCTGAATTGAAAGCGTTGGTAGACGACGCAGTTACAAAGGCATTGGAACGGCAGTACGAAGAGTATAGTGGGACTCGTAGTAGGACCCTATCTACACAGCCTTCAAAGCCACCATCCAAGAAGGACGAACCGGAGAAAGATGATGATCGACACTCCTCGAACCACCACAGTGCTCCATCTCAGCACATTGTAGTGAACCAAGGACCCCGTGAGAAGGGTTGCTCCTATAAATATTTTGTTTCCTGCAAACCCCGGGATTTCACTGGGGAGAAAGGAGCCATTGACTGTATGACGTGGCTGGACGAGATGGATACAGTTGTGGATATCAGCGGATGCGCTGAGAGGGATATAGTCAAGTTTGTGTCGCAGTCTTTTAAGGGTGAAGCTTTAGCATGGTGGAGATCTCTGATTCAAGCCCCCGGGAAAATCCCATTGTACAACATGTCTTGGGATCAATTTGTTGCCCTCATCAGAGAAAATTACTGCCCTCAGCATGAGGTGGAGAAGATAGAATCTGATTTTCTATCATTGGTAATGACAAACCTTGACTGTCAGGCTTACCTCACGAGCTTCAACATGATATCCCGATTGGTTCCATATCTGGTAACCCCGGAACCAAAAAGAATAGCTCGTTTTATCGGTGGTTTAGCCCCGGAAATCAAGGCAAGCGTAAAGGCTTCTCGGCCCGCTACTTTTAGATCTGTAGCTGACATATCCCTGTCCCTCACTTTGGATGCGGTCAGGCAAAGATCGCTGAGGAATAAGGAGGCTGAGAAGAGAAAACGTGAAGATGATGGTTCACGGAGATCGAACAAGAAGCACCGTGGGAACGGTGACAACAAGAAAGGATCTGAGTCAAGGAAAGATGGGCATCATTCTGGTGAGAAGCCCAAATGCAAGATATGCAAGAAACAACACTTTGGAAAGTGCAGACTTGAGTCGAACTCACAGACTCAGCCAAAAACCTATGCATGTGGAATATGCAAGTCCACGGATCATAAGACCTTGGATTGCAAGAAGATGAAAGACACAACGTGCTACCGTTGCAATGAAAAGGGGCACATTAAAACCAACTGCCCTAAATATGCCAAGAAGCCTGAAGAGGCTGAGAAGACTAATGCTAGAGTCTTAAGAATGGACGCAAAGGAAGCGGTTCTAGACGACAACGTTATTACAGGTACTTTCCTTGTAAATGACGTCTATGCTAGAGTACTTTTTGATTCAGGCGCTGATAAGTCTTTCGTTGATAATAAGTTTTGTGAATTGTTGAAATTACCTGTCAAAACCTTAAATGTGAATTATGAGGGGGAGCTAGCAGATGGCACCCTAGAAACCGTCTCTACTGTGTTAGATGGATGTGTTATATCCATTAAGAACCATTCTTTTCCTCTGTCTCTACTTCCATTTAAGTTAGCTGGTTTTTACATAGTATTGGGTATGGACTGGTTATCTCATAACCAGGCCCAAATTGTCTGCAACAAGAAACAAGTGGTGATAAAGACTCCGTCTGGTGATTCACTTACCATTCGGGGAGATACCCAGTATGGGCTGCCTGAGCAAGTGACTATGCTCAAGGCTTCAAAATGTTTAAAGAAGGGTTGTGTCATCTACATGGCACAAGTGATTATTGATGAGCCTAAACCGAAGATTGAAGACATCCCAGTCATTTCTGAATTCCCTGAAGTTTTTCCGGAAGAACTACCTGGTTTGCCACCAGATAGGCAAGTGGAATTCAGGATTGATATCATCCCCGGAGCAGCACCAGTTGCCAGAGCACCCTATAGGTTGGCACCAACGGAGATGAAAGAATTGAGGACACAGCTAGACGAATTGCTAGCTAAAGGTTTCATAAAACCTAGTTCGTCTCCTTGGGGAGCACCTGTCCTGTTTGTTAAGAAGAAGGATGGATCGATGCGTCTGTGCATCGATTATCGTGAACTTAATAAGGTCACGATAAAGAATAGATATCCTTTACCTAGGATCGACGATTTGTTCGATCAATTGCAAGGAGCAAGTTATTTCTCGAAGATTGATTTGAGGTCAGGCTACCATCAACTGAAAGTTAGAGATGAAGACGTGCACAAAACAGCATTTAGGACTCGTTATGGTCATTACGAGTTCCTAGTGATGCCTTTTGGGCTCACTAATGCACCTGCCGCGTTCATGGATCTCATGAATCGCGTTTGCAAGCCTTACTTAGATAAATTCGTCATTGTTTTCATCGACGACATTCTTATCTATTCGAAGAATCAAGCTGACCATGAGAAACACCTTCGATGTATTCTCAAACTCCTGCATCATGAGAAACTCTACGCCAAATTTTCCAAGTGTGAGTTTTGGCTTCGAGAAGTCCAATTTCTTGGACATGTGGTTAGCGAGCGTGGTATCCAAGTGGATCCCGCTAAGGTTGAAGCTGTTATGAACTGGCAAGAGCCAAAGACGCCTACGGAGATTCGTAGCTTCCTGGGATTGGCAGGATATTACAGGCGTTTCATTGAAAATTTTTCAAGGATTGCTGCACCCCTAACTTCCTTGACTAAGAAGAAAGTAAAGTTCGTTTGGGGCCCTAAGCAGCAGGAGTCCTTTGATATCCTAAAGCAAAAGTTGAGCAACGCCCCAGTACTGACATTTCCAGATGGAATAGAAGATTTTGTGGTTTACTGCGATGCATCGCACACTGGCATGGGGTGTGTGCTTATGCAGAAAGGCAAAGTTATTGCCTATGCATCACGACAGTTAAAGGTGCATGAAAAGAATTACACCACCCACGACTTGGAGTTGGGTGCTGTTGTATTCGCACTAAAACTGTGGAGGCATTATCTATATGGTATCAAGTGTGTGATATATTCTGATCACAAGAGCCTCTAGCATCTGTTTAATCAGAAGGAATTAAACATGAGGCAACGCCGTTGGATGGAAACTTTAAATGATTATAATTGTGAAATCAGATACCATCCCGGCAAGGCGAATGTAGTCGCCGATGCCTTGAGTCGAAAGGAAAGGGTGAAACCCATCCGAATCAATGCCAAGCGCATGGAGATAAAGAACAGTTTGACTGAAAGGTTGTTAGCTGCACAGAAGGAAGCTGTGTTGGAAGCTAACTATCCTAACGAAAAGCTAGGGGTAACTGAGGAGCAGTTAACTCTTAGCAAGGACGGAATTCTAAGGTTAAATGGACGAATATGGGTTCCAATTTATGGAGGACTTCGAGATGTCATCCTCCAGGAAGCCCATAGTTCCAAATACTCCGTTCATCCTGGAGCTGATAAGATGTACCAGGATCTAAGGGCAAATTATTGGTGGATAGGCTTGAAAAAGTCTGTAGCTGCCTATGTAGCAAAGTGCTTGACTTGTGCGCAAGTCAAAGCAGAGCATCAGAAACCGTCAGGTTTGCTACAACAGCCTGAACTTCCCACGTGGAAGTGGGAAATGGTAACTATGGATTTTATCACCAAGTTACCTAAAACAAGGAAAGGAAATGATACAATATGGGTTATAGTTGATAGACTGACTAAGTCAGCACATTTCTTACCCATCAAGGAGACTTATAGCTCCGACATGTTAGCCCAGATGTACGTTGATAAGATTGTAGCCTTACATGGTATACCTGTGTCTATTATCTCTGACCGAGATACTAGATACACGACACATTTTTGGAAAAGCTTCCAACAATCTTTGGCCACGCGTTTGAATTTTAGTACTGCTTACCATCCTCAGACAGACGGTCAGAGTGAGCGTACTATTCAAACGTTAGAAGACATGCTACGAGCATGTGCGATCGATTTGGGTGGTAGTTGGGATAAGAACCTACCGTTAATCGAATTCTCCTACAACAATAGCTACCATACCAGCATTAAGGCTGCGCCTTTCGAGGAATTATACGGTAGAAAGTGTAGAACGCCCGTTTGTTGGGCGGAAGTTGGACATGTCCAATTATCAGGACCAGAGATAGTCTTTGAAATGACGGACAAGATTGTCCAGATTCGTGACCGTCTCAAAGCTGCCCAAGATAGGCAGAAGAGCTACGCAGATCCAAAGCGTAAAGCTTTTCACTTCGAAGTAGGTGACAAAGTGTTGCTAAAAGTATCACCCTGGAAGGGGGTGATACGATTTGGTAAGAAAGGCAAGCTAAGCCCGAGATACATAGGACCTTTCGAGGTTATCGAACGTGTCAGGTTAGTTGCCTATAAGTTAAACTTACCGGAAGAGCTCAGTGGAATTCACAATGTATTCCACATCTGCAATCTGAAAAAGTGCTTCGCTGATGAATCACTGGTTATACCACATACAGATGTGCATATAGATGAGAGCTTGAAGTTTGTAGAAAAACCATTGTCGATTGAAGATCGACAGGTTAAGAAGCTTCGAAGGAAGCATGTACCTATTGTAAAGGTCAAATGGGATGCCCGTAGAGGTCCCGAATTCACGTGGGAGGTTGAATCCACGATGAAAGAAAAGTACCCTTATTTATTTCAGTAAATCTCGGGTCAAGATTTATTTTAAGGGGGTGAGGATGTAACACCTCGAAAATTCACGTCCTATAATGTGTAGACACGTGTCATATGTTTGAACGTGTGAAAGAATGTTATAGAAGGACTAAAGATGACAGTCATGGAAAGTATGTGAATATACGGGTGCTAAATGTCAACAGTGAATAAATATTTTGTACATTAACCCTACATGATGTTTATAGCATCAAACGAATAAATCATGGATCATGCGAAGCTAAAAGTGAGGAATTACAAACTACAGGGGTTAAATGTGTCAACATGTTTAAGTTATACCTCTGAGTGACCTTTTGACAAACCCGAAGCTTTGTAACTGTAAATTATGCTCACTAGAATGCACGATATAAATTTCATAAAGTTTCGTTATCGTATGAGAAAGTTATGATCAAATTCGTGTGCGAGGGGTTAAAGCGTTAACGTTGAAAGTTATGACTTTTCGGGTTAACCAGAAATGTCCAGGGGCTTGGCAAAGTGGGTATAAGTCCTAAAGCCCTTGTAGGTAAATAAGAGGGGGTCAAAATGCAAGAAATAAACTTGGTTGCCCTTCCGAAGAGCCAAGGGACAAGATGTGGAAAATGGAAAATGTAAAATCTGATAACAAGGTCAAGGCGGGCCGCGTAAAGGTTAACATAACCTTACGCGGGCCGCGTCAATCGCCCAGATGCAGAAAGTCAGACAGCAGCCTGCAAACGCACGTAACCGACCTTTAAATAGATATTTCTCATCATGGGCGACCCCTAAGTGGCTCCTAGGATCTTAGGGACAAGTGTTGATGATCAGGAACCATTGCTAGCTCTTGTTGTCCATAATCTAAGTGCTTATGAGCACTATAAAAGGCCACAAGATTTCAACTTTGAGCTCACACCTTCCTTCAGCATTCTGATCAATTTCTGGAGCTTAAGAGCAGACTCAAGTGGTCACTAATCAAGCATAGTACTTCAGTAAGTATGCCTAACCCTTCTTAATTAAGTTTTAGCCTAGTTTTAGCTTAAAAGTCAAACCGTCGTAATTAACGGTTGACTTTAAGATTAATCACTAATGGTCCAGTGATTAGTCGAATCAAAAGTAGTTATAAGTTGGTAATTATGTGGGTAATAAACCCTTAAAAAGGGTTCCCCCTGATTCCCACTCTAACTAGGTCAAATGTCGGGTCAAACTTGTATTTAAAAAGTCAACAGAATGTGTAAATTACAATTTATGCATAATTAGCAATGTAGAACACATACAACCTGTTTGATCATTAATATAACTTGGTAATTAGTGTAAGGACATGTCTAAACATGTTCAACCCGACAATTTTCAGTAGAGACCCGGTTCGGGACCGAAAGTCGCATAGATTGACTTTCGCTTTGACTTTCAGTTCTGACCCGTTATGGTATGTTTTAGAAATGCCTTAGAGCTTTATTTGGACCAGGTTACATGCTAGTATAACCCTCTGTGATTATACACCTCGGATCATTAGTTATCCAATTAATATGCATGATTCCGTTAATTGCTCATATGTTGACCATTATGCCCTTTTCACTTTAAAACGTGATTTTTGGAAATGTAAAAGAGTAGAAACTTTAATTACTGATATATATACTTGTATGCAAAGTTTGACATCAGTTTGAGGTGTAGATTAAGAGTTATGCTCGTTAGCGTAAAATGAAAGCTTTATGTTAATAAAACGGCGTAATTAGCATATAGCCTAGTTAAGCCTACTTTTTGGTATCAAACTTAATACCCATTGATGTAATATATTATTTTGGGATTTTTGAAGATTTTTAATTAATTTTAGGCTGAGCATAACTCATAGTCGTAGGCTTAATCCGGTAATTGTCGGTTTTGCCCATACGGGCCATAAAATGAGTTTTACATATCTAATCGACTCCAAACCTTTTGCTACTGATCTTAAATGATAAATAAATTATTTTAAGCCTTCTGGAATAATAAAAATATCAGTTTTATATATAGAACCCGGAAACGGCTTCTAATCCCCTTATTAAGCGTTTTTAACGCATAGTATGTACTAAAACTATTTTAAACATACAAGGGTTGATACCTACTGATATTTGAGGAAAATTATAATATTTTAACAGTAAGCAAAGGTTGATCAACTCAGACTTCAGTTTTGAGCTTTTCGGCTTATGTGAAATTACCAAAATGCCCCTACGGTACATAGTTTGGTTATAATTGATAAATTTCACATATATACTTTACCCTACTGTTATAACTCATTAAATTGAGTATGTTTGCTGATTACATCAGACCTGTAACTCAGTTAAACACTTAAACTCTTTTATAACCTTGTAAATGACCAAACTACCCCTACGGGGCATAGTTTGTGTTTAAACTCGTTTCGGGCATAATAAATGATATCTTACTGATGTCACAACATAATTGGAGCATATTAACTTAGGAAACCTGTAAATGGCTCATATGTATACCCGTTACGCTTATTACGCGTTCGGTTCGGTTTATGTAACTAGTTTACATAAACTAGCCTAAACGGGTCAAACCTTATCGGTTTTATCTCAAAATCCGGAATGTGTATGAAATACCCATATTAAACAAGTCTCTGAACTTGTCGGGTCTAAATCACATTCTATCCGGTCTTCGCTTAATCGTGCGTACGAACCGTGTCTTTGAAACTAACCGGTCTAAGCTTAAGCTTAACTAAAGACCCGTTAGGATTCTAATAGGTTATTATAAACCTTCGTTCCAGATTAGGAGTACCAGTAAAAGCTACTTGCGTTTTCTTGTTGTGATTTATACTTTGCTCAGGTAAATACTTTTAACTTATTTTCCCTATACGGGCTTGGGTTACGGTATATAGTATACCGCTTGATCGGGCATCAAATCTTCCATCGTTGGGTGGTTAATTGAATAATTTGATCGGCTCGTTTAAACATTCTTGTTACTTAAAAGCCTTTGGGGGGTTAATGACCATGTCCCGGATATCCTTGGCATCATTTTACGAAATGGCCACGACTTAAGCGCGGGGTGTAGGCGTACACCCGTCAGTGCACAAAAGGAATAATGTGGTGTGTCTATTAATCTTTAACCCGGACTTGATCCGGGCTACTGAACGCACAAGGAACATGTAATTCGTTCACAAGATTATATAATTAAATAATTCTCCCAAGTTAAATAAAATGTTTATGCCACGTGCATCCAAATCAATTTTCAATCATTTTCTAAAATGAGTCAGTTGATAGTATTTACCAGTGTAAACTGACGTATTTTCCCAAAAAGATTAAATGCATGTACTAAGCGTAATTGGCTGGGATTTCTCCTTAGCATCACTAGAAGTCTCGCAAGCTTAAGATGCCTACCATCTGTTGAACTATTGTTTCTATTTTATTTTCGATCCATCTGTGGATAAACAATCGACATTTGTGATATTTGATATTAGAATATTAAATTCGGTTGTATTATATCTTACAATTTGCTTCCGCTGTGCATATTATATATTGTGTTGTTTGACTCTTATGTTGCCAACCACGTCACGATACTCCCCACCGGGCCCACCGGTGACACGTGGAAATCGGGGTGTGACAGCCGTGTAGGCGTTTTGAAATAAATATAAAAGTGATATTTATTTTACAACAGTGTCATCGAGTTGTTTGTGTTTGAAAATAAATATATATTTATATTTATTTTTATAAATGAATACGAGTCGCTTATTGTTTGAAATAAATATAAAACTATGTTTATTTTTATAAAAGAATTCGTTATTGTTTGGTACTAGAAATAAATATATAAAATATATTTATTTTTGTAAAAACGAATTCATGTCATTTGATCTTTGGAATAAATATAAAAACTATATTTATTTTATAAACGAAGGCATGTTCGGCGTTTGAAACAATATAAATAAGTATAGTGATTTTATAAAAGATTTGTCGAATTTCCGAAGTTTAAAATAAATATAATAACTATATTTATTTGTTGTCGAAATAATTTCTGAATCGTTGCTTTCGAAAGTTGTAAAGTGTCGTTGAAAGTAATATTCTTTTGTGTTTGTTTTCATAAAAGTCGTTTGACTTATATGGTTCTCGTTTTACAATAAAAACACATTTTGTTTTCGGGTTTTCTCGAAAAACGGGCAGAGTTTCCTCTGTTTTTGGACGGCCCAGACAACGCAAGTTGTCGTTATTTTATCAAGATTCAACAATTTACTCAACAATATTTGCGTATAATTACTTTATATAAACAAAATAATTAGTAATTCTAACTAATAATTCGTCGTTTATTCGGTTCGAGCTCATCCACGAAATTATAAAACTATTTTTAAAATATCATAACGAAATCACATCTTTAAATCATTAGCATAGGAATGACGAAATAAACGCGTCGTTTACCAAATCCTCATGTCGAACGCTAGCTCAGTTGACCGAGTTGACCAGGTCAACTGAGTTGACCCGCTGAGTTTGACCGAGTCAACTCGGGTTGACCGAGTTAAGTTGACCCGTAAGCTGAGTTGAACCATTTTGTCCCAAAGAACCCGAACCGAGTCCCGTTGACTGTCTTTGACCCAGAACCCGAACCGAGTTTACTGAATGTTGACCGAGTCGAACCGAAATACACCGAGTCGAACCGAGTTGGACTGAGTCGAGACCCGAACCCGTCATGAAGCTGCTGATTGACTGAGTTTAACCGAACCATGAACCGCGAACCGAGCCCGTGACTGAAACAACGTGAAACCCGACGGATAATGTCAAGGACCGCCGGATAAACAAACTGACCGGTGGTCCGAGTCTCCATCTCGCTCTCTACTGCTCGAACCCCCCAAAAACTGACTCGAACTTGAACCAAGTCGAACCCGAAACCAGTGAACTCGCCGGATAAAGACAATGTCCGTCGGTCAATGGCGCCGACCGCCGGTTCTCTCACTCTTCTCAGCTCTCTCTCTGTCTCCGTCGCCGTGCGCCGCCGTGAGCGGCGGCTCTGGTTCCATCGTCACGAACAGCCGGTAATCACCGGTTTGTTTAGGGTTGTACCAGTGGGTGTGAGTTATACAAGAGGAAGAATGTGCCTGTGGTGTCATCGGTGAACTGAACCCGGAGAATCAAGATGATCGGAGCACGGCTCCGCCGGTTATTCCGGCCGCTGGCATGTAATCAGAGGGAGGGAGAGGGAAAATGTTGTGAGGTGTGTGTGATTTGAGTGGCATCGAGAGGGAGAGGAGAATGACGATGATTATGTTGTCTGTGTTTTGAATCTTGAGGGTTTTCTCCATTTAGAAGTGAATGGGAGAGAGAGAGAACACCTGGTGTGCGTGTGTTTGATCTGAGTTTTCACAAAAATGAAGATAAGGTTAGTTTATGTAGTATATATATATATATATGTCTAGAGTTAGTTTAGTGGGCTTCGGGCTTGGGCCCAGGGCCCACAAGCCAGATCTCGTGTTTAGGTGACCCGTAATTCCTACGAGACCGTTAACGCACCCGATTAGCGTAAAAGTATCGTAAAAAATTTCTTAGAAGTAAATTATGAAAAATAGCGTCAGTAGTCGCGCTGGGTGCGTTCGTTTGTCTATTACGGTAATAATCGCGAAAAGTTACATCGTTGCCGTCTTTAATCCGTTTTTCGATTCGGTTTCGACTACGGGCGTAAAAAGTTAATTACGAAGCTGAAATATATCGTAAAAAATTAGTATTTAACGGCGTTGTCAATATTTTGTACGGTTTCAGTTAGTTGTCGTTTAACGTTTCACAGGTTTCTCTGTAAACCACTGTTCGCGCACTGTAAAGTCGGATAGACGTTCCTAGGCACTCCAAAGGCCTAATTAAGTTAATTTGCGTCTTAAACACTATTTATTATCATCCTAATATTTGTTAATCGCGTAATTAGGTGCCGTAAATCACCGGTTGTCACAAGTTGAGATGAAGAATTGAAGATGAATGAATTTAAAGGTGAAGAAGAGAAGGTTTAAGGGGAAGGGGTTGTGGGATCCAAATGACCAAAATGCCCCTGCACAAAAAGACAAAATAGGCATGTTGGAATAGTAAAAAATGAGGGTTTTTGAATTTTGGACTAAAATGGCATTAAAAGTGAAACCTAAGGGACCCAGATTTAAAAAGTTTGAGATTTTGACCAAAATGGCAGTTTACTCTAGGGAGTTTCACTCCATAAGGTCCGTGGAAAAATTACTTGGTTCATAGATGTAGTCGTGTAGATGATCTGATAGTTACCCATTTACCTCTGCACGTTCTAACATTGT
Organism: Helianthus tuberosus; assembly: GCA_030545235.1. NCBI lineage: Eukaryota > Viridiplantae > Streptophyta > Magnoliopsida > Asterales > Asteraceae > Helianthus > Helianthus tuberosus. The sequence goes on from CM060408.1 coordinate 167,335,192, forward strand.
TTTGTCTGATAACGTACACAATTAAGTTTTAGTCTCTTTTTCGGATATGTGTATGATACATATCATGTCACATGTGTACATTGTATTATCCAACTAGAATGAAAGTCTTCAATCTTGATCAAAATCTTCGATCTTGACTGAAGCACTAAGGTGGTGTTTGTTTTTTGGTCAGAAGCACTTCTGGCCACTTATGTCTTCGCCGCGCAGACGCACGCAGACGTTTGGATGCTGCAGCTTGTTTGTTTTCTCGCAGACCTTTCATTAAAAAAGGTCTGCGAGACCTCTTCACCACGCAGACAATGACCCAAGTCTTCTTGGCACAGACATTAACCTCTTCTTGGCACAGAGGTCTTCTTCCACACCTCCACCCCCACATCCCTGCCACAACCACCGTCACCAACACCCACCTGCCATCACACCCCACCTGCAACCACCATCCACCTGCCACAACCCCCACTACTCCCGCCGGCCACCACCACAACTACCGTCACCACCACCCACCTGCCACCACAACCACCATGAAAACCCCTCAAATCCAAAAACCCACTCAAAATCGAAGCCCCCAAATCTGCAAATAAAACCCCCTTCTCGCGTCTCTCTCTCTTCTCGCGTCTTATTCAGATCTGCAAATAAAACCCCCAAATCCACCATCATCTTCATCGCATAGAGAGAGAGGGATGAGTGTTCTGTGGTGGTGGTGGTGGTGGTGGTGGTTGCGACGGTGTAGAGGTGACGGTGACGGAGGTGGAGGTGGTGTAGAGGTGACGGTGGTGGCTGTGGTGTAGAGGTGACGGTGGTGGAGGTGGTGTAGAGGTGACGGTGACGGAGGTGGAGGTGGTGTAGAGGTGACAGTGGTGGTTGTGGTATAGTGGTAACGGTGGTGGTTGTGGTTCGGTGGTGGTGGAAGATGAAGCAGAGAGAGAGAGGAGAAGAGAGGTCTGTGTGTGAGAAGAGAAGAGAAGAGAAGAGAAGGTTTTTGTAGAAAAAAAAACAAACCCTCTTCTCCTTGCAGACTGCAGACATTTGGTCCACCTCTTCTCCTGCAGATACCTGCAGATGTGGTCCGCAGACTGCAAACCTTTTCCCGCAGAAAAAACAAACAGCACCTAAGTCTCCATAAGGCCAGCGAAAACATTACTTGATCAATAATGTTATGCTAGTTCACAACTTCGGAACTTGTGCCAATTTGCCTCTAGAAATTGGCATTATGAGTTTTGTTAACTGATAATTCAATTTTTTCGGTTGTTGTTGAACGTCAGTATATGTTTTTTTTTAATGGTTAATTCTTTAATCTCCTGTTGTCTGTGAGACTTGAATCCAATACCTTCCTCTTCCCATCAGTATATGTTATTGACTTACAATATTGAACATCTAAGTCAGTGAATAATGAACAACTCAAAATGACTGATACGTGATTTATCCTTTACGTACACATTTTGTTCCTTGTTTACAATACACTAAATAAGGAATCATAAAGTTTTTCTATCTAAAACTTTATGCAAAAGGATTTTATATCTGTATTATTTGACTATTTGTTAGTTTACAGTATGAGCGACCAAGGACATTCAGACGCTTACCGTCAGTTGTCCAGCTCACCTAGGGACGAAGACACCTCTTCACAGTCTACCCTCTCAGGGTATTCAGCTGACAATGAAGATGTGATATTCGTGTTAAAGGCCCAATCTGAAGAGTCATTCCCTCCCAAGAAGAGATGATGGTTCAGCAGATGAGCGCATGAACGTAGGAAAATGATGAAAAAGTTACAACAGCAGCGAGCTTTAGCAGCCGTTAAGAGAGAAACAGATGCTCACACCCAGGATATGCTCAATAGGAGTCTAGCAAACTTTCATATTTTAGCAACTACAGCTGCAGACCCTAATTTAGAGCAACTCATAGCACCCCAACCATTACCGTTGTTTCCCACACAACCAATGGAAATTGAAGTCAACTCAGAAAATCAAATCCCAATGCCTGATTTTCACCCCACTGAGATACCTAGAGCACCAGTACCCAATCCCTTAGACCTAGACTACGACCCGTGGTTTGAAGATCATAGGGATTACCAACAACGTTACCCAATACCAGAGGAACTCATGCCAAACCTAGCAGCTTACCCAGACCTGGACCCTCTAGACCCTTATTATGAAAATGACCAATTCATCAGGAAAAATCTAGAGAACCATTACCCTTACCAAGAACCGATGCCTCAGTTCCCAAACCCAGTACCAACCCCTGCACCACCTATGAGCGCAGAAAATGTGCAAGAACTCCGAACCTTTGGTGAGGAGATTTTAGAAGGTAGTGAGAGGATGAGGCAGATAGGAGAACGACTCGTCTGAAAGTATGACGAGCGTAATATTGAGTTCTGGATAAACCCATATCAGTGATAGTAGTAGTAATAATAATAATAATAATAATAATAATAATAATAATAATAATAATAATAATAATAATAATAATAATAATTAATATGTGTGTATGTTTGACACATGTCAAGTCACATGTTGTACGTTGTATTATCCAACTAGATTGAAAGTCTTCAGTCTTTGATCAAAATCTTCGATCTTGATTGAAGTACCAAGTCTCCCTAAGGTCAGCGAAAACATTACTTGGTCAATAATGTTATGCTACTTCACAACTTCGGAACTTATGCCAATTTATCTCTAGAAATTGGAGTTTTGTTAACTTATAATTTGATTTTTTTGGGTTGTTGTTGGGCGTCAGTATATGTTATTGACTTACAATATTGAACATCCAACTCAGTGAATAATGAACAACTCAAAATGACTGACACGTGATTTATCCTTTACGTATACATTTTTGTTCCCTATTTACAATACACTGATCAAGGAATCATAATGTTTTTCTATCCAAAACTTTATTCAAAAGGATTTTATACCTAATGATGTCCAATATAAGCCAGAAATTTTACTCGTATTCAACTCAAGTTAGCTTTTTCCTCTGTGAGTTGATTGATTTTATTAATTCTAATGATTTTGCAATATATTTTTTTCAAGTCTCAAATAAAAATTTATAATGTTGGTTTTATTAGAAAGAGATATATAAGGATGTGAAGAATGGAAAACAAAATGTAATACAAGTTGCTGATAATCGTATAAGGTAACACACTAACAGTATAACTTGTTACAAACTCAATACGAACTTATAACCAACTCATCTCTGTTGTTGTCGAAACCATATTTATTTTATAGTATAGGAATATTTTACTAAGTAGTTAATGTTATTAGTTCCTAAAGATTTTGAAGATTTAAAACTATAGAATGATATGTGGGATTGATTGATATTTCATAGAGGGGGCAATCTTGACCCAAAGTCTTTCAAATGGGTCAATTTGAGTTGCTTTTAAAATTATATGGGTTGGTTTGGGTAAGATATTTTAACTAAATGGGTCACAATGGGTCAATTGATCTTCCATCTTGTTATTTTCGGGTCAAAGCGTCACAACATTAAATAAATAGGTCGATGTGGGTTAGTGTCTTAAAGAAACAGGACAAGTTTCGGATCGGAATGGGTTCAGTTCAAATTGAGTTTCGGGCCGAGACGGGTTTCGGCACGACGCAGGTTTTGGATCGGAACGGGGTCGGGTCGGTCGGGTTTCGGGCCGACATGGGTTTCTGCATGTGACAGGTTTCGGATCGCAATGGGTTTTGGGCCGACACGAGTTTCCGCACGAGACGAGATTCAGGTCGGAACGCGTTTCGTACCGTTTCGATCCGTATCGTTTCGATGCGAACAGTTTCGACGCGAACCGTTTTGACCCGCACCGTTTCGACCCGTACCGTTTCAACCCGTACCATTTCGACCAGTACCGTTTTGAATCAAACCGTTTCGACTCGTACCATTTCGACCAGTACCGTTTCGCGGTTTCGACCCGTACCGTTTCGACTAGTACCGTTTCGAATCGAACCGTTTCGACGGAAACCGTTTCAACGCGAACCGTTTCGACCCGTACCGTTTCGACCCGTACCGTTTCGACCCGTACCGTTTCGACCAGTACCGTTTCGACGCGAACCGTTTCGACCCGTACCCGACCCGAAAATATATTAATTAAATTACACAGACATATAACATATTATTAATAGGAACTATAACTTTCTTTCACGGTCGAACCAAAGTTGAACTAAACTTTCGCAACGTTTTATTATAGATGCACAATAATAAGAGTTTGATACTCGCAAAATTTGATTTGAACCACATATTTAAGATTATTTAGGCTTTAGTAATAGTTTTTAGTTTAGAGTTGCATGCTTAATTAGATTGTAACAAGTAGAATGGTTTGCATGGGAGACTATCTGGAATTAGACTATCCAAGTTAAAAATCAACTTAAAAAAATAAATTTTCAAATAATACATGTCAAGTATAAAATACAAGGGCATCCCACTAACACGAGTATTACTTGATAAAAAAATATTTTTCTCAGAAGCAAACCAATGTTTGCAATTTTAGTCGTTGAACTACTTAGAATCAATCATTTTAATAGTGTAGTGACAAAATTGTCCCAGTACAATCACTTTTAAAAAAAAACATTTTTAACCGACCCGACCCGAAGCCCGTTCTGACCAGAACCCGTTCCGACCCGAACCCGTTCCGACCCGAACCCGTTTCGACCCGAACCCGTTTCGACCCGAACCCGTTTCGACCCGAACCCGTTTCGACCCGAACCAAAACAACCCTTTTTTTAATTGACCCGTTTCGACCCGAACCCGTTTTGACCCATGACCCGACCCGTTTGCCAGGTCTAATATTTCATGATTCATTAATCCTCAAGATTCACTTTTAGAAAATTCAAGTTTTTTCGATTTCACAAACGCATAACTTTTACGTTGACAAGCAATTCAAACACTTACACGCTCCATAATCCAATCTCTATTGTTCAATATTTGACTTGATAGGGAGTGTTATGACACTGATGTCGTCTTCTTAAAATGAAATAGTTCAAGATGATCAACAAATGTCCAACGTATTAGGACACATCTTATCTATCTAACTTGACTAACCAAAAATTGATAGAGCCGATGAGCTCTTAAATATACACGCAAATCACTAAGTTTTTACCCTTACAAACATAATATTAACGTACAAAACTATTTCTAAGTATTGATCATCATATTTATATGGGTTAGTCCGCTAATCGAATTAGAGACCAAACACTTTATGGCACTGTAGTTGGAATAGAGATCCGGTTACGACAACCAAAGGTTAGGAATTTTGTGATTGCAAAAGAGGCATGGTATTTGATTCAATTTTGGTACAAAATGGAACTTATGTGTAGGAAAGTTGCAAATCATGAACCAGGTTATTGGATTTAAATTGTATAAAAAATTGGGTCTTTGCATAACGACATCCACGCTATGATTTATTTGGAAAAAAAAGGAATGAAATGATCTTCAAGAGGTTCAGAAAGGGGTTGGATAAAACAGTCGAGGAGGTGAAAGCGGGTCTTTATGTTTGGCTGAAAAATAAAGCGAGTTTTCATTATATGAATTGGAAGACATGGTGTAATTTTGATTTAGTTTTGTAATTGTTGTTGGCCACTTTCTAGCATCTTGCTAGGGTGGTTTTTAGTTAATAAAATTTACTCCTTGTTGAAAAAAAAAAGAGTAAATAACAAAAATCGTTCTTTATGTATGTCACTTATTGCAAACTGTGTCCTTTGTCTTCAATAATTACAGAAAACGTACTCGATTTTTGCAAACCCTTGCAAGTTACGTCCTTTAGCCCTAACTCAGTTAATTTTTGTGGTTAATCTGACCAAATGGACCCCACATGAGGGTATTTTGGTCATTTTACTCTCATGTGGGGTCAATTAGGTCAGATTTAACCACAAAAATACCCTCATGTGGGGTCCATTTGGTCAGATTTAACCACAAAAATTAACTGAGTTAGGGCTAAATGACATAACTTGTAAGGGTTTGCAAACATCGAGTGCGTTTTCTGTAATTATTGAAAAAAAGGACACAGTTTGCAATAAATGACATACATAAAGGACGATTTTTGTAATTTACTCTGAAAAAAGAAAGCAAAACCGAACACCTAGTTTCGATTTCCTGTTTAGCTAGAATAAGTGGCTCCCATTAAAAGTGAACATATTTGGTTGGCAGGTGAAAATGAATTGATTACCTACAAGGGCTACTTTACAAAGAAGAAATATAAACATCAATACAACTTTGCGTCCATTATGTGGAGAAATATCAAAACTGTTGAGCACATTTTCACCTTTTGTTACATTGTAACTATTGTTTGGCAATTTGTTAGCACTGCGTGCAAATCATTACCGATTTTTGCTTTCTCCGTTCAAGACTTACTAGAATACTATATAAACTTTCAGTCCAATGAATTAGCAAGAAAAATGATACACTAACATCATGTTGGTGTATCATGTGCAAGGGCGAGAAACAACCAGTTTTTTTTTCCATCAAGAATGTCTTGATCTCAAGATTACTATTAGAGACCAAAATCAGTTTCTTATGAGTGAAAAATAAAGCCAAGCTTCATACTTTAGAATAGGGGTCACTAGTGTAATTTTAATTTCAATAACATGTATATGAGTTATGTAAGGGATTGTATAATGTTTCTAGCTCCTTGCTAGAAGTTATACTTGTTCTTAGACCCTCCGTACTCGCACGTTGTATAACGCCCACACCCCTACATGGCGCCTTATCGCGTCGGGGAACACCGCCCCGGGCGGCGCTATGTGGCGGGTCAGAACGGGCTTCGCGAAAAATATAACAGGAGAATTTGTATTGATATGTGTGTTGACCGTTTGAAAACCGTAACTTTATTTATTTATTTATTTTAAACAAAAATAAACAATATAAATACATCCCAATCTCTACATTTTTTTAAAAACCACACCTTCTATAACCATTCTCTTACTCTATATTTTATAAAAATCTCTAGAATTTTATTAGATTTTTATACCATTCTCTTACTTCTACCATGTATCCCTACAACCATGGTTTTGTTCCTCCTCATTCTAGCAGTGACTAGAATAAACCGAACGCTCCTAACCAACCCGTTGCTCCGATTCCCACTCGACTAACCGCCTATGGAACCGGGTTTGTCGAGTACAATAAAAAACAAACCGGCTTTATGAACCTATTGAACCAACCCCTCTCATGGCACCCAGACCTATACGGTTGGAACCCGAACCAAAACATCGGAGGTTTCGCAAATGCTTCACAACCATTCGGTTCGACACAAAGCGAGCCCGACTTCGCCCTAGAGACACAAACGGAGACTCAACCGGAAATAGAGGAGACACAATCGACCAACACCAAAAGCAACAGACGGACCTCACACAAAAAGAAAGATGGAACCGAGACCCGGTCGAAAAAAAACGTGCACCCTTGGGATAACGAAGAGGAGTACGCGTTAGCTAGATCTTGGATCGACGTATCGGAGAATCCCGGAATAGGTAAGATTTTAATTTATACATATAATTTGTTTTGTAAAAAGCTATATTTATCTTTTTGTATCTTTTTTTAGCAAACAATCAAAATAAACATTTATTTTGGAGAAGAATTCGAGAAGGATTTTTCAGTCTCATGGGTAGGGGGACGCTTACCGACCACCAGATTCAATATCAGGCAAAGGGACCGATATTAACAACAAGTGCCCAACTTTTCAATCAATTTGTCAACGTCAATGAAATGGTTGGAAAAGCGGTGGGAAAACCGGCCCGAGTGACGAGGATATAATGCGGTCGACTTTAGTAGAATATCAAGCGGCCCGAGGGAATTTCCCATACTTGAAGGTTTGACAAATTCTTCGTCATAGCCCTAAATGGGCCAATGTCGAGACGACGGTAGGAGCTTCTTCGAGTCAGACGACAAATGTAAGGCCGTCAAAAAAGTTGAAAACCAACGAGTCGGTTGAACCCGAAATGCCAACGTTCGAAGCTCGAAACATCGGCCAAGACGATGTAAATTCTTTATTTACGAGTGAGGAGAGGATGGGAGAGCAAGTACCGGAGCTACAAAGACCGCCCAGTAGGAGAAGCGGTGCAAGATCGAGGAGGCCGAAGTCATCGTCGGGAGGATCGAACTTGACTGACGCGTTTACGGAGATGTACCAACGCCTTTGAGACAAACACGACCTCGAGGCTCAACGCATGGAAGAGAACCGGGAGGTGGTCGGGATTATGAACAATAGACAATTTGAGAGAGAATTTGAGTTTTACCCGAAGCCGCACGACCACCTAACCGGAAAGGCATTAGCCTTGGTCTACAAAGAAAGGCGATCATCAAAAAAAGTATAATCTTTGAGATTTAGATAGTTTTTTAATTCTATTGTAATGTTTTTTAATTTAATGAAATGTTATTTGTTTTTAAATTTTATAAATTTATAGATTAAATGAAAAATAATACAAAATTAATAATTGAGTAATTATTATAGTTAGTGTTATGTAGTGTTACCACTACACACCTTAGTGATATAACCCCCATAACCCCCCTCTTGCCATTTGTCACATAACCCCACCGAAGGGGTTACGTGATGTTACCAGTACACATTGTCTTATAAAAAAAAGTAAATAAATTACAAAAATAATCCTTTATGTTGATACTAGATCGCAAAGTGTGTCCTTTGTCTTTAAAAAGTACAAAAATGTACTCAATGTTTGCAAATCTTTGCACGTTATGTCCTTTAGCCCTAACTATGTTAGTCTTCATGGTTAAATCTAAACAAGTGAACCCGGTATTTTGGTCATTCTAACCTAAACACTAAAATAAATAATAAAAACCCATTTCTTTCCCTTAACTTTCTCTCTCTCTACAAATTCTTTCTCTTTCAATATATATGTAACAGACCCACCGCTGTCCACAAATCCGTCGCCGGCACCACCGTCGTCCACAAATCCGCCGCCAACACCACCACCGTCCACAAATCTGCCGCCGACACCACCACCATAGCTCTGTTCACATTAATGTATGACCCACCGCCGTAGTTCCGACCAGTTCTTGACGACAACTCTCAACATCACCAACACCACCACTCCCAACCACCACCCACCGCCCAGATCTAAGGAGGTGAAGAAAGGCGCCGGAGGCTGTGAGGGATTTCGTTGGTGGGGTGAGGGTTTTCGTGGGTTTTAAACAAATGATGGACGAAGAAATTAAAGGGGTTTTGAGATCTTTAGGTTCTGCTACCATTTTTGAGTGAAAATTGGTGTTTTACAGTCAAAGTTTGAGACTTTACTGGGGAAATTTAAAGATTATGGATGTGGGTGTGTTGTAATTGAATTGAGGGTCTAGTAAGGGGATTCGTATCTAGTATTATGTTGTCACATTAAATTAGGACCATTTTTACAACCTGTTTCTTAGATTTTGGTGAGTGGTGAACACGTGATTGTTTTGTATTGGGTCTAGGATAGTGGATCAATTATGCATAAAAGATATGATCAATCGTTTTGGAATGTTGCGGTTGAGAATAAAGTGGGTGAAGTTTTATTTAGGGTTCGGATCTTGGGTGGAAGTGTTGTGCAGGAGTGGGCAGGTGGTGTGAGAATGGTGGTGTGGGGGTGGGAGTGGGTAATGGCAGGTGGTGGTGAGGGTTGGTGTGTGTTTTAGAGAGAGTATAGAGAGAGTGTGTGTGTTTTAGAGACAGAGTGTTATATATTATATAGAGAAAAATGCAATTTGCGTCCCTGTGGTATGTGTGAAATATCAACCTGAGCCCCTAAATTCATTTTTTTGATTTTTTGAGCCCCTTAACTTATAAATTCATAACAGTTTGAGTCTCTCTGTCACACTTTCGTCTGTTTGACTGTTTGAGTCAGGGGTAAGACCGTCTTTTGGCATATATTCATAACACTTTGCGTCCATGTGGTATGAGTGAAACATCAACTTGAGCCCCTAAATTCTTTTTTTGCTTTTTTGACATTATTTATATATTTAACATTATTTAAGGATCCTTCTATCATTTATTATATGTATTTTTATGATTACATATATGAAAAACCAAATTGTTTATGTATAATAACTAATTTACATATGTGTAAAGTAAATAATTTACATTTACATATCTAAACTATATAATAAAAAAAACTAATAAGTGGACACATGTCATTCATTTGAGCTATCTATTTTTTAGTTTTCTCATCTCTATCTCCTACTTAATTATAATTAATATTAATAAAAAGATAATTATAAAATAAAATTTAATATAAATTTAAACAATTCGTATAGGAGATAATATAGTCTTTCGAAATATTTATTAGATTTCAAAATTATTTATCTTGAAATTAACAAAAGACATACACTAAATATAAATTAATATAATGTAAAGAGTTAAATGTCATTTTAATCCCTGTGGTTTAGGCCATTTTGTTGGTTTAGTCCAAAGGTTTTATAATACACAGGGTTTATAAAGATATAACATGATATATCTTTTTATTGATTGTTATATAAAATTACATGTGCTCAACCCATACAATATATGAGGTTCTTAAAAATGTAATTTTTTTCATTATTTAATATATAAAATTAAATTTACTCAACTCATACAATACACGAGGTTCTTAAAGGTATAACTTTTTTATTATTTAATATATAAAATTACATTTATTCAACCAAATAATATACCAAATCTGGTTTATTACATGGGAAGTGGTATTTCTGCTGTTGTTTGATTTAATCTGCAATGCCCCCTCCACCCAACTTATATTGTGAGAAATGTAACTAGATTAAGTGTATGTGTACGTGCATGGAGAATAAGATTTTTTCGTATCAAAATTCAAAAATAAATTAAATGCATCTTTTGACTATTAAAGTACAACATTCAATGAATTTTTTTTTAAATGTCATACCTAAAAGTAAATAATCAATAGATTTTTTTTAAATGTCGTACGTAAAAGTAAATAATCAATGAAAATTTAACATGTTTATATTGTTTGCTTAACATGTTTATATTGTTTGCTTAAAACGAGTGTTTCCAGGTCTGCTAACCTTGAATTCTAAATTCCAGTTGACACTTTATAAAAGTTTAGATTTAATATACAACTTAGGCTTTAATAATTTGTTATATATAGTATACATTTAAATATACCATTTAGTTTGGCTTTTATCATTATTTTAATAAAAATTTTACTGGAAACTAAAGTATCTCCAAGATAAATCTTTTTTTTTTTTTTTTGAAATGCATGTATGTTATACCGTTTAGTGTTTAACTGTTTACACACCCTTTTAATTAGTCTTACAATACATTGGATAAAATAAAAAGAAAGTAAAACATTTGTAAGTCTTGTATCAAGTATCAAATGAAATAGACATACTTTGAGACATAGTTATTACTTATTAGACATACATATGACTACTTTTTTTAACATGTTTTTTTATAAATTCAAAATTAGTTGGTGTAAAAGAATTGCAGTACTAATGTAGCATATATAAAATGGAATATTTATTATATATTCCATTTATATGATACACAATGAAACCATTTAATTATTAGATTGCATTTATTTAAAGAGTAGTTAATTGAATTGTTAAATTAATGATTTCTTAACAAGTATATAAGTTTATATTAATTATACAATTGAACTGTTTGAAAAACGAATGCAATTAATACAAACGTTGAAATAAAATTATTTATAAAATTGAATAATGTTTTATATATTCCATTTATGTGATCCAAAATGAAACCATTTAATTATTACATTGCATTTATTTAAAAAAGAGTTAATTTGAATTATTAAATCAATGATTTCTTAACAAAAAAGCAAGAAAATAATTTAGGGGCTCAGGTTGATGTTTCACTCATACCACAGGGACGCAAAGTGTTATGAATATATGCCAAAAGACGGTCTTACCCCTGGCTCAAACAGTCAAACAGACGGAAGTGTGACGGAGGGACTCAAAGTGTTATGAATTCATAAGCTCAGGGGCTCAAAAAACCAAAAAATGAATTTAGGGACTCAGGTTGATGTTTCACACAAATCACAAGGACGCAAATTGCATTTTTTTCTATTATATATAATATAATATATAATTCAGTTTGTTTTAATTATTGGAATTAATAAAATGGGTAAAATAACTAAAATACCCTTGCATGAGGTCCATTTAGTCAGATTTAACCTAATGAAAACTAACTGAGTTAGGGTTAAAGGACATAACATACAAAGATTTGCAAATATTGAGTATGTTTTTTGTACTTTTTGAAAACAAAGGACAACATTTGTAATCTAATGTCAATATAAATGACGATTTTTGTAATTTACTCTGTAAAAAATCACGGCCATTTAAAAAACATAAAACCTTCTGAGTCTGAAACAAAACTAGCGCAGGCCCCAACATAAACTATGATTCACACGTTTGCAATTGTTGATTCTTTTGACCACATATGGACTCCACCAATTAAAGCATCCTTGGCACTTGGCACTTTTTTATTCTCTTTTGTTTTCTTTTTAATAAAACCATTTGATATTAGATTTAAATTTTTATTTGAAATCTTTAATTTTTATTGTATTTTTTGAAGATAAATTTTATTTTATTTTCAAAATATCAATAAGAAGTTTATGTCTTTAATAGAAATAAAGATGTAACATTTTGGTTAATACATATTTCAAGAGAATAGTTACTATTGAATAAAGCATTAACATATTTAATAACAAAAATAGTGGTAGATTCAGGAACTTTTTTTAGGGCTGCGAAATTTTTTTAAAGATTCTAGGCCCCTAGCTATGTAATTTATTTTTAGTTCGTAGCGGGTCGAGTCGGTCACATAATAAAAAGAGAAATTATAACATTACTTTAAATGTTTTTAGTTATTTATATATTAGAAAACTTTATAAAAATATGTGTAGTTATGTATATATTAGAAAACTTTATAAAAAAAGGGGGATTCTATTCGCATACCGGGGAATCTATCACCACACTTTGACATTCCAATACGGATCGTATAGGCCTATACGATCACTATTGGATAAAGTTAAGACATGGCAGACTGACAGGGTCAGCGTATGTCTGGCGGCTGGCTTATACGGATCGTATAGGGCTATACGATCCGTATTGAGGTCCTGATTTTTTGAGGTTTGAATTTTGGTGTGTTGGGTTTGGTTTTTGGTGTTTTGGGTTTGGTTATTGGTGTTTATTGTTGGTTATTTTTGTTTTAACGAGTTTTAAAACTTTTATTAGTTTTTAATCGTTACGTATCGTATTATAACGTATCTTGGCGTATCGTATCGCATTTTAAACTTTTTAATATTTTGTCGTGACGTATTGTAGCGTATCATGACGTATCGTATCACATTTTTAACTTTATTATATTTTATCGTGATGTATTATAGCGTATCGTGACGTATCGTATCACATTTTTAACTATGTTATATTTTATCTGGCAACAACGGTTGTCGGGGCACAACAAACTAAAAAAACAACGGATAAAAGGTAATGGTAAATTTAATGCCGAATACAAAAAAGTAAATAAATACTTATCTCGTTGAGGTCTGGAAACAATGATTACTTATGATGGGAACGAAAGCCGGACGCGACCTCCTCCGCGTGATCATCATTTCCTCTCCCATCGTAAGAATCAGGGACAATAGGCCCCTCCTAATAAAACGGTGTGCTAACTATTTCTTAAACAAAACAAGTTAAAAAAATGTTATACCACACTGCTTCCCGGAATAAACGTGCTCGTGTTTGTGTCGGACGACTCGCCGAAAATGTAATTAAGGTTGAACCAAGGCATGGTGGAATCGAATATAAAGAAAAAACGAAGAGAAGGGAATAAATTTTGTGAATCGTCTTCGTCTTCCTCGTTTATAAAGACCAAGAAGAATGCAAAATCTCACACCAATGCAGGTCGTATAGGCCTATACGACCCGTATATGGCTGACGTAATGCTCCTTTGGCTTTCAATCACTTTATGTCACTGTTGAATGACAGAAAGTAACCTCGTACTTGATACGGATCGTATAGGCCTATACGATCCGTACAAGGTTTGCATGTGAGCCATATCCGTCAGAGTTGATAGACAACGTTTTACCGGTACGCGTCGTATAGCCCTATACGATGCGTATTAGGAAAGCATGTGAAGACACTGTCAGCCTTTGACTGACCTTGAAAGTTGAAATTATCCTGATACGGGTAATATAGGTCTATACGACCCGTATTTGTGGTGTCAATTTAATTTTGCAAAGTGTGGTAATAATTCGACCCATAAAAAATATGTGTAGTTATGTGATATAAATTAATAAAGCAATAAACAATAAATAAAAAAAAGTAAAATTCATGTAACTTTCCAATATTAAACAGATAATGATACACAAATAAAAAAAATTATTATATAATTAGATTTTATGAATATTATTGGCCTAGGTAGTAGCTGTGGCTAGCAAGGGCGCATGATAGAAGGGGTTGGGGGCGCTCGACCCCCGAACTTTTCGCTCATTAGTGTTCGATATGTAGTTTTCGTATAGAATTTTCTAGGTATATACGTTTTTGACCCCCCAGTTTTATAATTTTTTTTAGGTATATACGTTTTTGACCCACGCTCGAAAATCTCAAGCTTCGCCACTGATGGCTAATGTCTTTGAACATTAGTTTTCGGAAAAAATAAATAAAAAAAGAGACAAATCATATATAATAGCAAAAGATACAATAATATATTTTGCTTCCAAAGGAAACCTTTTACTGAGAACAACACATCTTCGTCTTCCTTATCTCTCTGAAACTCATGCAAACCTTTCATTCTTTGCTTTAAGTTAGAAGGTCAAAATTACAAGAAGCTTATTCATTGGGGTTCAAACAAGTGGCTTAACCAAATTTTCAAGGCGTGTAATCAGGGTTTTCGTCTAGAAAATACACTATTATCCACACCCCCAACCCTTCAAATAGGTCCACCCTTGAAAAAGAACAAGAGATATTGAATAAAGCATTAACATATTTAATAACAAGAATAAGAGATAAATAAAAGTATATGCATGAACTGTAAGAAACATTATTTATTTGCCATTGTAAATATTCCTAATGAGCAAACATAAAAACCATGCAAATATTTTATCACCATTTTTGGAAAGTTACTATAATTTTCTTTTCTATATTACTTAAAGAATTACTACAGTACTGTCACAATCACATGTTGGAATTCAATTTTCTAATTGCAAGTTGATAGATGACAATAAAAAGAACATAATTCCATTTATATGCTCTCAAATTTTAATTAATGCCAACAAAAAAAGATATTATTGATGGATGTCGGCCTTAAAAAGGAAGATGTTAGATACCTATAGATGTCGGCCTTAAAAAGGAAGATGTTTGATACCTATAATTAGATATTATTCGATATTGGAAAATTTATAAAAATATTAGATAGTTATTCGATATTGGAAAATTTATAAAAATATAATAATTATTATCGGTAAAAACCGTTACTTATAAAGAATAGTATTTTGACGAATTTCTATAATCATTTTATATGTAAGACTTAACTCAAAATCTTCAATTTTTTAAGGGGTTTTTTTATTATTTTATAACTATTATTAGTTTTGAACATATTTTGTTTTTCTCAATTTTAAGATACAATTTTTAAATTCCGAGGAGGCCATTGCAACATGCTTATTTTAATCTAGATCTCGATAGAATTTTTTCAAAACTAAATTGTGAGTTGTAATGTACAAGTAATCGCAACACAAACGTACATATTATCAAAGCTACATCACATGTGGTTATTTTAAATAAATGGATGACGCTTACCATTTTCGTTATTCTAATAAATAGCGTAATGCTTTATAGAATTATAAATATACCATTGCGACATGATTATTTTTATCTATGTTTTTCGGTAAAAGTTTTATTAAAAGTTAAATGGGTTGAATATAAATATTTTTTTCTATACCGTGAAAACCCGAACTGATATCGTCTGCACATCTTTGGTACATGTACCAATATTTATTTTTATGATTTCTGGTATAAATTTCATTGAAAACGAACTGGTAGTTGCAGTGGAGTATCTTATTTATATCGTAAGACATAACTAGTGTCGGTACCGATGATGATGACCGAATTGATACCATCCCAACACTTTTGGTAACACACCGATTTCAACCAAGCAACATTGTATCGGTACTATCAGAACTATTATTAATATTCGTTTTTATGGTTTTCGCTAGATGTAAATACGTATCAATATCCTTTTAGGTATATCGCGACTTTATTAATCGGGTTTGTCTTTTGGTTGACATACGAGTGCTGATACCATGCCATACCATACCATACCATACCATACCATACCATACCATACCATACCGATACCATAATAAACAAAATCGATACTTACCGAATTCTCCACCGCTGGTATGAATTGTGAATTTATTATTTTTATAAGAATAAAGTACAGTTTCAGCCCTGAGGTTTACACCCGCTCTCAGGTTCAGTTCTTATTTCAAAAAAATCAACACTCCAGTCCCAGACGTATTCAATTGCTCACACTTAAAACCCTGGCACTAAGTGACCGTTAGTATTTCTGTGAGAAGACTAAAATACCCCCAAAACTTTACTTACAATTTCAATCCCTGCAGTATGATTTCTTAATTTTCCTCCATTTTCAAACGTATTTCCAAATCTAGTAACAAACCAAATGTAACCAGAAAATTAAACAACAATATCAAGGTACTAACACAACAAACAACAAGAGATCAACACATGTAACCAGAATTGGAATGCAACTTATAAGTGGAACTGGGTTTGACTTTATCTGGTCAAACAGTTCATGTTATCCCTACCAAGATGTATGCTCCCTATTCAAGTGATTGACAAATCCTACTTAGTAGTGCAAACATAGTTTATCATGCATGTTCAACTTATAACCAAGTTCAATCGTGCATACAATTAGAAAAGTTAATGTGCAGCAGGTGTTTAACTTATAAGTAAGTCCAATTGGGCATTTCATGTTCAAATCCTTATGTGCAGTTCAAAACTTAATGTGCAGCAAACCAACAATTCTTATGTGCAGCAACTGATCCATCTACTTATGTGCAGCGAACAAACAATTTTGTTTACAGGTCTTGTGTCCAGCAATGTCTAGCTGATCTATCTACTTATGTCCAGCAATGTCATTTGATCCTAAACACCCTTCTAATCATCTACTTATGTCCAGCAATGTCATTTAGCCTAAACACCCTTCAAATCATCTACTAATGTGCAAACTTCAACTAATATCATTTGATCTTAAACACATAGAACATAAATATGCTACAAACTTCAACTGATATGTTGCACACAATATCATCTGATCCTAAGCACATAAAACATAAACAAACATCCACCGATTTCAACTAATATCCTTTGATCCTAATATCAACTGATATGCTACAAACTTCAACTGATACATCTCAAACTAATATCCAGTGATCTCAAACTAATACATCTCAAACTGATATAGTTTAAATAAGCATTATATTTCACCATTCAGTCACCATTAACAGAATTCCATAACAAAAAACGATCAGTTATCCAAAATAACTTTTTTAAACTGTTTTGCATAACCTGCTAGTTAGGTGATCATCATTCAATCACAAAATTTGCCCAACCCAAATCATCCACAACAGTTAATATATTATATATGCATCATATATTTACAGCAGAGGTGCAGCAACACATCTACCCCCAACGTTGGAAGCAGAGTTCCACCCAGAACCCCCTGCCATTCCTCATCAGGACCCGATACTGGATCCTGACGTACGTCCTGGTCACTTGCACCCTGAACCCGACTGGAATCAAACATAATCAGACTTGAAAAACGCAAATTTCAGTCAAATCTTACCAACGACGTGCAATGTGAACAAAATGACCACGTATTGCCTCATTTGAAAGATGATCGGAGGAACTTCGCCGGAGCTGTGGAGTCGCCGAAGTGTTTGGGGCAGATGGGGGAATGTATTGTAGCTTACAAAAGAAGATTGGGGGTGTATTAGTAGCTTAACTTTCTAACTTTAGTGAATTTACCATTTTGCCCTCCCTGGAATTAAAAGATTTATCAGTCAACTAACGCCATCATGGTCAAAGGTTTTAATTGTGAGCAATTGAATACGTCAGGGACTGGAGTGTTGATTTTTTTGAAATAGGGACTGAACCTGAGAACGGGTTGTAACACCCCGTGTTACGAAAGTCAAAGTCAAGGTCAAGATTGAAGTCAAAGGAAGAAAAGATTGCTAATTGCGATCTGTCACTCCTTGATTAATTACTGATTTGACTACTTTGACTTGTAATCGAATCTTTATTTTGTTCGCTTTAGTTATATTATGTGGAGTATCTGTGAATAATCAATGTTTATCGCATGTTTTATTGCTTTATCGTTTATCGCATCGCAATCGCATCGCAACTCGATTTATGCGTTCTGGATATTGTTTTACGTGCGGGTGCTATTTATGTGTTACTTGTGCATGTTTACTTTATGTTTGTGGTGGTTAATTGAAACGCAATCGCAACTCTATTGCATCGCAATTTGATCGCAAACGCTAACCGCAAGTTATGTAGGATGATTGTATGTTAGATATAGCGAGTATCGATTAAGTTTTTTGTAATTAATGTTTAATACTATCGCATCGTACGCTCGCTTAAACGCATCGCAACACTCAACGCACGGAACGAAACGCCAAAACGAAACTCTTCGGAGCCACTCGATCGAGTGACCACTCGATCGGATGGCCAACCGATCGGATTGCCATCCGATCGGTTGGCCATCCGATCAGTGCCATCCTATCCGACCCTAGTTCACTTTCCCTTTTTGGCAACCAATAAATACCCCTCCTGTCACATCATTTGTGATGTGACAGCTCCCTTACTCGACCAGCTCGCTCAAAACCTTCTTTCTCTCGATTTCTCACGATTCTTGTAAGTTCCCAACTCAAATCTTGTACTTCTATGATCTGCACACACTTCTTCATCTTTTCCACGTTTGAATCTTAACTTTTAACCGTGAAATCAGCGGATTTGAGGTGTTCTAGGATGATGTCATCATGGAGTTCTTATGAACTTCAAGTTTTGGCCTCATTCCACCAAGAACAACTCAGATCTGAAGGATTTCCACATGAATAAACAATGATTTTGCATGAATCTAAACATTTTCAAGGTTAAAAGGATTGAAAGGAACTTTTCCAACTTTCTTTCAACTCTTTTACACTCAATGCACTCAAAACCGATGGAATCAGAGCTTGTACAGACCTTCTACTCTTCCTTGGTTATGTGTTGGTTCAAGATCTGGTTTCTATCACAGAGACAACCGATTTCGGGTTAAACAAGAACAACCGTCTCGAACAGTTAACTGATCGGACTAGGGTGATACCTGTTTGATCGGATCACTTGGGTCATGATGAGGTTTCTGTTGTTTAGCATGATGTCATACCGTCTCGATCAAACCGCAAAACCTTCAAAACTTAACAACTTTCAAGTTTGCAAAAAGATCAAATTGCGGGACGGATCGCCGTCCGATCGGATTGCCATCCGATCGAACCGCAATCCGATCGGATTGCACTTGAGGTTCAACTCTTAAACAATTTTCAACATGTTCAATGCATAGTCAGTTCTAACGGATTGCCACCCGATCGGTACACCATCCGATTGGATGATAATCCTGCTGTGAACTTGTTCTCTGAGAAATAACTCGCCGGACGGATCGCCATCCGATCGAACTACCGTTCGATCGAACGACCTGAAAGGGTAGAGATACTTCTCTATTTTCAAAATGCTACAACGAAAACTTCAAAGCCATCATACACAAACACATCCTTACCAAACGAATGTCAATCCGACCGAATGGCCATCCGATCGGATGACCATCCGAACGGATTGACATCCGATCGGATGACCATTCGATCGGATTACCGTTCGACACTTGGTTCTTTTGCACCGTTTTACCCGCCGTTCTTTGCTTATGCTATCGTTAACTATTCAGGCTAATCTCTCTCTCAGCGCTCCCTTCAATCCAAGAAAGTGTCTACTTGTTAAACGCTATCTGTGAGTATACACGATCCCTTTTTGCTTTACGCACTTTTGGGTGTTACATACGTTACCTATATTCAAATCACATCGATCACACAACGCAAACACTATTTATACACTGACCATTATTGCATGTTATGTGTTATTCGATGAATGCTTGTATGTTATGTTAACACAGTGATTGTTGCCTGACACCTTAGCAACGATAGTACTATAGTTTGGACTCAACACCTGTCATGGACAGGGGTTGTTAAGGGCTTTACTTCACGTGTCCCAGTGGGGATATGTGTTGCGCATTCTACAACTCGCAGTCTTGTCTGTGCATATTTCTCTGTCGATAACTTACTAGCTTTCACTTTGCTACATGTTACATGCTGGTTATGCGTAAACGATTTCGAACTCTATTATACTATCAAACTTGTATGCTCACCTTTACACTATGTGTATTGACTTTATTTTAACATATGTGACAGGTGTTTGAGATGCTAGGATGTTGCTTGCTTTCATGGAATCGAGTAGGAGAGTCTAGAAACAAAGACAATTTATTTATTTAAATCTGAGTTGTCGGAACAATGTTTTGTTTTGAGAATATCTATGTCTGTAATAACTGATTGCTTGGTAGGTTATGGTATGGGACATAATATTTAACTATCCGGTAATTTAGTTGTTATGGAATTTCTCTTCACAATTTGTTTCGCTCAGTGCCGCACCCCGATGATTCCGCCATCGGTTGGGGTGTGACAGATTGGTATCAGAGCCATAACTATAGGGAATTAGGCAAGACTCGACCTAGTCCGGGTCGATGTCTTAGAAGTGACCTAGTCTATAGTCTAAGTACCAACAGATCGACTTGTGCATACCCTTTAGGGGTTTTGTACAAGCCTACTTGTTATTCCTCGCTCGCACTCAACACTATCACCGCACACTATTTTCGAAAATGAACAAGTGGATAGGTCGAGATTAGGTATGAAAACCGCAAACTCTCGACTGAACTGCTTGTTTGACCCACATTTTTATCTATAAACCGGAGAATTTGCGTTGAATCAGGAGTGAAATCCATACTTTTGCGCGGATTTTCCTCTCTATCTCATCAAAATAGGAACGAATTCGTTAAGTCAAGGGTGAAACCCGAACCTTGACGACCTGTTCCGCCCTCTATTTTGGTTTTACAAACTCTCACCAAAGTCTCGACGGACTCCAACAACTTGAAGTCATACTGTAACTGGAAGGATGCATGACGATCGCCCAGAATCGAGGCGAGAGCACAGTCCCGAAAGCCAAAGTGTGTACTAAAAGTTCTTGTGAATAGTTGAATCATTTTGGGTAGTCGACGTCTATCAAACCTTAGTCAATCTATCCTCGATTTCAAGATCGCAATCGATGATTTTATGTGTTTCGATTCTGAGCCCGCAACTGCTGACTCTGATATTTGTCGCTTTTATGTGGATTTTATGTGTTTTATGTGGATTTTATCTGTTTATGTGTTTTGATTTTGGTGGATTATTCGCTTTTCACTCTCGCTTTAATTGACACACACAATTCGCACTGCACATCTATCTCAAAACGTTAATAAATCGCTACTACTTGTGGATAATCGCATGCTATGCTACTCGCTATCTCGCTATTCGCACTCGTAACTCTCGAACGCTTTACGCAACTTTGAAGGACAGGTGAATACATAATATGTGTAGGTGAATACGTGCAAAATATAGTGGATTACTTGTTTCTGTGCTTACGTGTAACACCTCAAAAATTCATGTCCAATATTATATCGACACGTGTCATGGGCTTAAAACGTGTAAAGGATTGATTAGAAGGACTAAAGTTGACAAACAAAGAAACTATGTGAATAAAAGGGTTCAAAGTGTCAACAATGGATAAATATACTTCACAATAGCCCCACATAATGTTTATAACCTTAAACGAATAAATCATGGATCATACGAAGCTAATTGTGGAAGAAAGTGAGAGATTACAAACTACAGGGGTAAAATGTGTCAACATGTTTAAAGTATACCTCTAAGTGACCTTTTAGCAAACCCTAAGCTTTGTAATGATTAATTATGCTCACGAGAATAAGTGATAAAAATTTCACAAGGTTTCGTTAAAGTATGAGAAAGTTATGATAATATTCGTATACGAGGGGTTAAAAGCGTCAACGTTGAAATTTAAAACTTTTCGGTGATCGTATGAATAACCGGGGACCTAAAAAAGTTGGTTTATGACTTGGAGTCCTTAAAAGTCAAGTTTGGGGGTTACAAGTGCAAGAAAGCATGTTAAAATCAAGTTTGGAAGGACCAGGGGCCAAAAGTGCAAATAACGAAACTTGTTTGGCCAGTTCTGAACATCCACACGGGGCGCGTAAGCCCAGGCAGGGCCTTACGCGGGCCGCCTGGCACCCCCAGATACAGAAAACACAGGCAGCTGCTTGTTCCAGCCGGTTACACCGCCTCAATTCACCATTTCTTGATTCTAGGGGCTTGTTTAATGTTTTAGAAGGGCCTAGGGACACTTGGAATGATCCCATAACATCCATAGACTTTGTTTGGCATGATCTTGTGGGATTAAAGTCCCAATATAAGAAGTTCTATGTTGCACCATTTGATCACATTCACTTGCAAGCTCACAACTTCACTTCTGGAGTATTTTGGAGCTCAAGACTCATTCCTAGTGATCATTAGTCGTGCTTAGGACCTTGGTAAGTATTCTTAACCCTCCTTAATTCAGTTTTGCTTAGTTTATTAGCTTAAAGTCAAACCGTCATAATTAAGGTTTGACTTCATCATAAATCTTAATTTGTCCAGTCAAATTACAAATTGAAAGTACCTATGAGTTGGTAATTATGTGGGCAATAAACCCTTAAAAGGGCACCCTCTGATTCTCACTCAAAGTAGGTCAATTGTCGGGTCAAACTTGATCTTAAAAAGTCAACATGACGCAATTTTGCAAATAAACACATAATTAGCAATGTAGAAGATATGCAACATGTTTTATCATTGATATAACTTGGTAATTAATGTAAGAACATGTCTAAACATGTTCAACTCGACAATTTTCAGTTTAGGCTCGGTTCGGGACAGAAAGTCGCATAGTTTGACTTCTGCTTTGACTTTCAGTTCTGACCCGTTTAAGCATGTTTTAGAAATGCCTTAGAGCCTTATTAGGACCAGGTTTCATATAAGTATAACCCTATGTGATTATACAACTTGGTTCATTAGTTATCCGATTCATATGCATATTTCCGTTAAATGCCTAAATATTGACTATTATGCCCATTTGACCTTAAAACGAGAATTTTGGAAATGTGAGAGGACAATAATCATTGTTACTGATTTATAAACATGTCCCTAAAATTTCACATCAGTTTGAGGTGTAGATTAGGAGTTATGCTCAATAGCGTAATTAGAAAGCCTTTTATTAATTAAACGGCATAATTAGCGTAAAACTTATCTAAACCCAATTTTTGACACCAAACCTCTTACCCACTGATGTAATATAATATTTTGGGAGTTTTGAAGATTTTTAATTATTTTTAAACTGGTCATAACATAGGGTTATTACCTTGATTCGGTAATTGCCGATTATACCCTTTTCGTCAATAAAATGAGTTTTACTAATCCTTTTGATACCAAACCTTTTTCTACTGATCTAATATGATAAATAAAATATTTTGAGCCTTCCGGAATAATAAAAATATCAGTCTTCCTTTGAAAACCCGGAAATGGCTCCAAATCGCCTTTTTAAGCGTCTTTAACGCATAGTATGTATCAAAACCATTTTATAAATATAAGACTTGATACCCTACTGTTATAACTTATTAAATTAAGTATTTTACTGATTACATCAGACCCAAAACTCAGACTTATATTTAAACTCTTTCATAACCTTTAAAATGACCAAAATACCCCTACGGGGCGTAATTTGAATTTAAATCCGTTATGGGCATAATAGAAGATATCTCACTGATGTCACAACATATTTAAGGCATATTAAGTTAGAAAACTTGCATATGACTCATTTGGTTACTCGTTACGCACTTTTCGCGTTCGGATCAGCTTATGTAACTAGTTTGCATATATTAGCCGAAACGGGTCAAACCATATCGTTTTCACCTCAAAACCCAGAATGTGTTCAAGTTTCCCATATTAAACAAGCATACAAGCTTGTCGGGTCAAAACCACATTCTAAACCGGTCTTCGCTTTATCATGCGTTTGAACCGAGTCTTCCTTTTGAAAACTAACCGGTCTAAGTCTAAGCTTAATTAAAGACCCATTAGGATTCTAATAGGTTATTAAAAACCTTCGTTCCAGATTAGGAGCCCAGTAAAAGCTACATGCACTTGCTGTATTTGATTTATACTTTGCTCAGGTAAATACTCTTAACTTATTTTCCCTATACGGGCTTGGGATACGGTACTATAAAAGTACCGCTTGGTCGGGTGTGTAGTCATTTAAATCGGATTGTGATTAATGTATTTTCATAACCCGTTTAATATGTATTATTTGGTATATGGCCTTTGGGGGTTAAATGACCATGTCCCGGATATCCTTGGCATCATTCAAAGGAATGGCCACGACCTAAGCACGGGGTGTAGGCGTACACCTGACAGATGCATTATGTAAAAACTGGTAATCCATTTAAAGGAAATAATCCTTGTGGGCATTATACCTGTGGCATGTCAATTAATATAGACCGGCCCTACAAACCGACGCTGATGGACGACAAATAAGTAAAACTGTATACAAGATTATATACAAATAATTGTCCCAAGTTATAAAGATATATTTGCCAAAGCGCATTCAAATCAATTTTCAAACTCTTTTAAAAAATGAGTCAGTTAAGTTGTATTTACCAGTGTAAACTGACGTATTTTCCAAAAAGGTTAAGTGTAGGTACTATACGTAATAGGCTGGCTACTCCAGGCATCAATAATCAAGTCTCGCAAGCTCTAGATGTCAAAGTCTGCTGAACAGTTTTCCTTTTTATTTGATCCGCCTGTGGATCTGTTTCAACTATTTTGTGATACTTGATATTACAGTTTATTTAGTTGAAATGAATCTATCTTTTGCTTCCGCTGTGCATTTATATATTGTGTTGTTTGACTATGATGATATCAACTACGTCACGTTACTCCCCACCAGTAATACGTGGAAATATCGGGGTGTGACAGGTTGGTATCAGAGCCAACACTGAGTGAATTAAACACTAGCCTTTTTGTGTTTAATATCAGTTACACAGTTGCACATTCTCGAGTCTAGACAAAGAACATAGGACTAATCCAAATTCGTTTTATTTGTCTTTTATTTGTTTCCTTTGTTATTTTCTGATTAGCCCCTGCATGGGCAAGTCATTTCAGTTAGAAGTCCCGTTTAGGGCAACCATGTACTTATTTAAATTTTAATGGAATGGTGAGATTTAAAATATCATTCCTTTTATAAGATCTACCATTATAATAAAATGACAGAAATCTAAAATGGATAAAACCTAGTTCGTGAGTCATCTTAAGACAGGGCCGAGATGGTAGTTCCTCAATTAGATTCAGATCCTTGTTAACATCTCAATTTAGGATTGTTCTGCGTTAAATATCAAAAAGAATCTTAAAGGTAAAACCTAGCCTAAATGTTGTTGCAGACATGGCCAAGATGGTAAAACCTATTCAACAGATTCAAATCCTTGTTAAACATCTGAAAGCATATTAACATGCTTGACAAATATGATTCGATAAAATCACATAAGCCATTTCTAAATTAAGTTATT